>OX596060.1:37500-1275625 GCA_951394065.1 Venusia cambrica | reverse complement strand
TTTCCTATACATTATTATGATTCATGATTATTTTGTTAACGTCTATACCTACTTGAACACTGAACCCTAAAATGTATTACAAGGAAATATCGCAAAGTTCAGGGCTTGTTGTGACGTGTGCAAAGGGGCTACTTACTGCTTTATTTGCGTGTTAAACGTATGAAAACGATAATACCCGAGCTGAAACTTGCACTAAAGTGAAAATGATTAAAATTAATACAAGCGATTTTCCTTCCCGATAGGTGGCGGGATTTTCGGTGAAAATTTTTCTTTGTAGACTTTGGGAATCGTTAGTATGACAATTGATAAAATATTACTAAAGTATATGTTATCGAGGGTAGGACTATATTTTAGGGTTTCAACTTTTTCATCAATTAAAAAATCGTAAATTTGATACATCAAATCTATCGCCTGTTCAGAATCGCGACCGGCACACAAAGAAGACGGCAAGAACCTCAGACTTGTCAGTTTTTTTGTGATCCATTCAGTATCCTAAATTAAGTATTAACAAAGATTAAGATACCTCAAATAACTTATGTTTGTTTGCATTATAGCAAACACTAAAAAATTTTGGTTAAATAAGTACACGTATGAATGGCATCATGCCAAAGAAATCATTAATTTAAGACACTAAAGATTTACAATGTAGAAACAAATAATAAGAATTCCGACACAACATCAATACCTTGACTTCTTTCAACGTGGTTCAACCCCCCAGACTGCCTTACCTCTTAGATCTTAACGTACCCTGGAACAGTACGACAATGTCACAAAATCCAATCACCTCCATCCGTCAGACCTTGTTCCAATCCACGCCACACAGCTCACCCGATCTCACCCGATCTCACCCACCACGTTCGTAGCACACAACAAAATTATAAAAGGGTAAATAAAACAGTAAGCTTACACAAGTCATAAATTTGATTTATAGAGATTAAAAAAGGCGCTTTAGAAACGACTCGAACGAAAATTTTCGGTGGGACGAATCGGGAGACGGGTGTACGGTGCGCAAAAAAGGCGATACAATCACAATTTGACAGTAAAAAAGTAATAAAAATAATAATTAGAGTTCCAATAATAATTTAAGCGTGCTTAGCTACAAGGTTTTCTCTGAAGAGAGGAGTGCGCTAGTAAAAAATAGCTCACTTCTGGCAGCCAGATAGAAGACAATAGTTCTTGAATGTATATAATATGAAAGAATCATTTGTGTTGTATACATATCTAAGCAACAGTGGACTTAGGCGGGCTGATATGCTTATGATGAACATGTAACATGCATTTTGTATAATTTTGTTCATCCTAGTTGACTCTTTATCAGCTATGGTAGTTAACAGGTATTTTAAAAATATGCTATTAAATAACCAACGAATGGAATGCTTGGAATTTTGGCCGGAGATTTATCCCAGTCATAATTTCAGGCCGATAAGATTAAAATTTGAAAACGAGAGATCATAATATATTTTTAAAACTAATTTGAGAGATCTGTTCTGCCGTCGGTACGCGTGTCAGCGCGCTGTCGAAGCGCCACCCGTCAGAGGGGGTGCCGTAAGAAAATTTACAGGCCCCGCCGTATTTCACCCGCTTTTTCTGCTAATCTACCCTCTTAATGTGTCGCTTTGTTTACCTGCTGACCGTACATTCTGTTTGTTTAGTTTGATTAGTACTAGCGTTTTATTTTATTAAAACCACTTGGATTCTCAGGTTTTCGAGATTTCACGCTAAAGTTTACTTTTTAGCGCTTCTTTGGAGCTGTTCATCATCCTCATCACTATACAGCCACGTCTATCTGCTGAACAGGCCTCCCAATCGACGCAATAAATAGCTATAGCCGTCTACATCCATCGACTGCCCGCTCTGAGTCTTCCTACATCCCGTTTCCCGACACTCATCTAGGTATATACATATAACTCTTATAGATCTTCGTTGATAGTACAGCGCAGAAAGCAGAGGCCTTTTGGACTGTAGTTTGTAAGTTTTATTCCCATCCGAGACAAACATTAGTGTGATGCGTTTTGGTTGTTTTGTATTTGTGTTTTAGAATTGTATTTACGAAAATAAATGTTAATAATATAATATTCACATTCTCCGTAATCTATTTCCCATATTACAAGCTTTGCTAAGCAAAGCTTGTAATATTCGGGGGTACCTAGATGGCGTTGTGTTAAATGTCTGGAAATATTTATTTCGTATGTGTAGAATAGAACGATCGAACCCAAATTAAAAAAAATATATAACAAAGTTTATTTTGTTATAGTTTCTTTCATTCATTCGCCAGGTTGTGTAATGCGCTTGTGAGCCAGTCCTCCATTATCACTCTTCCTTAACGCAGGGAAGTTCTAAAAATATGCCGCCTAGTAGTATAAAATCAGCTCTCTATTCTATTAAAAATAAGCTGAAATAAACTAAAAAGTTAAAAACAACAGATATAGCCAAGTCAATTTCCATTGAACTATTTCCAAATGAGCACCAAACAAAACTTGTGCTCTTGTGTCAACACAGATATAGTCAAGTTACGGCCCTCGGCCCGCAGCTTAGATTTCGATTTGGCAAGCTCCACAGATAATATAGTTTTTGTTCATATACAAAACTGTAAACGGATTTTCGCTGCTGACTGTATTAGACAGTTATGAGATTTTCCGACATAATTTGTTTTGGAAACAGTACAGTGTGGAGCCAAACTCTCTCTCCAAACTCTATTGGGCTTTTTCTATGTAGGTATATATACTTGTGTTATTGACTTGGGGATTGTTTGATGATAAACTTCAGCATAAACAAACAAATATAATTATAAATCATGGCCACACACAATATTGATTGACTTACAATCAATGTTTTTTTATACAACTTTAAGGCCGAAGGTGGAAGCGCACTTCACCCGGAATCTTCAATAGGCAAAAAAACTGGCTATGACAAAATATTTATGAGAAAATCCTCAATTTTTACATACTTACATATCGTTATTCTACGTACTAATTATCATTTTATGATACTTACCAAATTGTCAATAAAAAAATAAAGTCTAAAGTTTCTTTGGAAGAGCGCGTTTATAGTTTTTGTAGATTGTTTTAAATCCTAATAAATGATTTTTAAATTGTTTTTTTTTGCAGACTGAAGGATCTCACTGGAAAAGGTAGCAGCTTCCTTCCATGTATCATTCTGCAATCACCAATGTGCCTTGACCATCTTGACCACCTTCTAGTCTTAAAGAAGGCTCTGTCCAACAGTTGACACCATTAGGCTGTTGAAGAAGAAGTAGACGAAACTTGATGAACTAAAGGTGTGCAATTTGAGGAGATCTCATTTAATATACAAACTAGAGGCAGATATTGATTCTGAAAAACTTATTTGGACAAAAGCGGCGATAAATGGTTAATGTGTAAATGTTATAATATTGTAAATGTTAGTGTGATGAATGGTAAATGGAAATGTGTGAATTTGAATTTTCGTTAACTTGATTTTAGTTAACGAAAATTTTAATCCATTTCTTCGTCTCCTTTTTAATGTCGAGTTTGTATGTTGACTGCATCATGCCAAGACACCCTGGCTTCAGAGTCACATTTGAGAATCTCCATCCGCACCTGCACAGAACGCATCCACGAATTCAATTACCATAACTCCCAAACCACATAAAACACCATCTAATTTCGCCAAACACTTCAAACTGACATAAACCGTATTAACGTTCGTTCGGCTAGGTTATGTAATGAGGGGGTAGGGGATGGGGGGTGTATAATCGACCCCCTCGATGCAGACGGATCAGTGGTGCACAATCCGGGCGATAGAATTTTATGAGACCCCCGGATGCAGCGGTAAGCAGTAGTCATAAATAGCTGACGGAGATTCAGGGGCCTGGATGTGGCTAGAGACAACAGTTCGCAGTATAATGAATCCAATGTTCAATATTACTGAGTTGGTACAGTTTCAAATTAATCTCGCGAAATTAACATCAATTAATTTATGACAACTAAGTAAATCACAAAACAAAAGCACATGTTGCTCTATCATCCATGATCATTGCCCAGGCAAGCAGGTCAAGAGCTAACCCATCAAGCATGGTCACATCACGCAAGGGGGGATGACAGCATATCCTGCTCTTCTATTCAATCCTATCAGCATCAACTCTGAATCCACGCCTTTCATAGCTATATGCTCTTTCACACAATCCATCCGTCTCTTCTTCGGCCTTCTTCATTCGTTTTAGTCACAGAGCTATTGTGAATGAAAATAATATCTACTAATAACAAAAAAAAAACAATCTAGATCATCTCGAAGTAATTGTCCTCCCAACAAACTGCTTTATAAAACTTTCCTAATTCAAATATTTTATATTAAAGGCAAAAGCTTGGCCTTTCTTTTGGCTCATCCAGTGAAGTCTCCAGGTCTCCGACGCTGCACATTAATGCACTACGACTGTACGTAACTATTACACAGTGAGTTGTGGATTTGTTTTGCCGGTCCGATAGTCGGAAAATATGAAAATGAGTTTCAAGTTCCCTGAAGAAGCTACGGACATCCATTTTTATGGTATAAGCAAGTTTAACTTCGGTTTTTATCGGATTTTCGGACAGCTAGCCTGTTTATATTGTTAGTTTTGCAACTAGCTGGCAGAATGAACGAGAATTGTATATATAGTCTGTTGTATATTAATAATTATTGTAGAGCCAAGCGTTTAACCTCATTTGTAGTACATGTATATGATATGAGATGTAGCCTAAGATGAAACACACTTGTCTTCGAGTAACCTGTTCACTCTGCACTTGAAAAACTGGTGCAGGAAAAACAGACGACGGCAAGTAAAAAAAAAACACCATCAAATAAACTCTTGACAGCGAAACTTGCACTAGCAAGGATGTGACGAAATAATGGGCTTACCCAAAATGTGTCTATCGACTCTTTTTAAGACACTAGTCATATGATCTTTTAAAAATACCATACCACAAACATACCTGTTTCTACTGCCACTGCATTGCTGTTTTCAACTTGATATGGTTGTCGGTGTTCACGGGCATGCGAGGTCATTTTTGTTTGAGGATAACCTGCACAATAATGACTCGTAATAGTTTAATCGCGGTCGCCATGTACCCAACCAAGAACCTTTATACCCCAGCGGTTTTCGGTTCTGCGAGTTCTGCGATCAACCGACAAATTCAACTCGGATGGCCATCGTTCAGAAATCTTCGAAATATATTCTTGACAATGATACCGCAGAGTCTCAAGACAAAAGTCTTCAATCAGTGTGTGTTGCCAGTTATGACCTACGGATCTGACATGTGGTCGCTAACTAAGGCCTTGTGAATAAGTTCAAAGTCGCACAGAGAGCTATGCTTGAAATTTCACTACCTGTCACCCGTAGAAGAACCAAATTCACTGACATAGCCCTCAGAATTATCTAAATGGCAAAAGTTAGCAGGACACATAGTTAATCAACTTTTTACTATTACATTACTAATGACTACACTAAAAATAAACTTGTGTTGTAGACAGCGCAATACCTTTCAAATTAATTATTTATTACAGTTCCATGCTTAATCTAAATCTTACTTTATATTATAACAGGAGGTTGGTGGCGAGTTTAAAAGTATCAAATAGAGATAATAAATAGAATTAGAAAAGATGCAATTAGTTATATTTCCTTAGGGTTTCTACTCTTCGTACTGAGTCGACTTTACTCTTAAAGCTTTGTCAGTTAGGTATGTGTTTCAAAGCTACACTAAACAACCAAGGACGAGCTTATCCACGTTTACTATTAAAGCGGCCACCAGACAATACGAAATATCTCAAAGACATTCACTCGGCCGTCTCTTGTCTCAATCGATCTAAACGAAGCGAACAAATAAACTGCAATTGGATATAAAGAGTACTGAGTGAGGATGGGTGATGCCCGGCGGACTGAGGGGGCCACCCCCCCTTCACACTTTAAAGCCAAATACAAGGACCTAATGACCCAAGAATGGTACGACGATGAACTCTAGAAAATCAATTACATATTATTACAGGACATTAATTTCACACAGCGCCATCTAGTCCTAAACTAAACATAACTTGTAACATGTATATATTATGTATACTTTTTTTGTAACAACACCGAAACACAAAATAGACATCAATATTCATCACACAAATGTTTGTCCTGGGTGGGAATCAAACCCGAAACCTACACCGCAAAAGGCAGAGCTACTACCAACTGAGATGTTAGGCTTGATAATCAGATCAATAATTAGATCAGTATATATTTTTTTCTTTTAATCGTATTTTTATGCTGTATTAATATTTGTTTAAACTATCTTTATAATTAGCCAATAGAAGTCCACGAACGGTCCCCCTCAACGACGGAACAAATAGCGATCTTAAAGCCGCGTCCATCCATCGACCTAATCATATGTAGAGTTATAAGTTTATCTAAATATTTGATTAGAAATTCAATATCTAACTATTTTTGCTTAAAACAAAAGAAAAACATACCAAACATGTAAATGCTGTGTAATTAAAGCAACTACTTGTAGTTTAATTGACAAATACACATACAGAGAGATATACACTTAGAGACATACAGAGAGATATACACTTTAGAATGTGCAATAACCATACAGAGAAGTAGAAACTTTAGAATGTGTTGTAATTATTTTATACTATTGAAACGGCCGGGACTTTGTTTCCGTCATCCCATGAGCATTTCCTAAAATATTTTTTAGTACACCCCAACATAACTAAAGGACCCTGAAAGTTTAAAGTAATTAATGGTACTTAATCTTAATCTTAGGTAATCTGACTGATTCCTTTGTACATATTCCTTTGTACACATTCCTTTGTACATCTGTAAAATGTAAATCCCTAATTGGCTAACAGTTTTGTTGTAAGTTTTACCCTGTTTAGTTTTTAAGAGCTATGGATTTTGTTAAATAAATAAATAGTTAGTTTTGTTCATTTTATTTCATAAAGATTTAAAAAAAATTAAGACCTCTTGTTTGGGCTATGCGTTGCGTTGATTGTAAATCAGCTACATGAGACTATATACATTTAGATGAAAATGCAGCTTCAGAACTAAAGCCGATAATTAATGTAACTTTGACTCATGTGAAGTTTGTGCACTTGGTAACGTCAAACCATTATAAAATAGCACAGCTGATCTGTGTCAACGGACAGAAAGGCATCCATATGATCTTCAAAGTTGAAGTAAAGAGTATTGAAGACGGAGGGGTGACGTGAGACAGGGGGCGGATTGCACTCACCACCCCTTAAGGGGGTTGAAATACTGTTATTGTTGAAAGTTAAGAGGTGATTCGTTTCAGGTAGGGCTTGCAGTCAGACGGTAAAGCGCTATTTATGTTATTATGCAGTTTTTCTTAGATTTGTAATGCTTTGGATCTTTGAAGATACAGCATTAAACACTTAATAGATTTTAAGTTTTTAATGCTGTATCTGCAAAGATCCAAAACATTACAAAAGCATTTAAAATCCAAGTTTGTTCAAACTTAGACTGAATAAAAATTCATGTTGGTGATAATTCTTAAAACCTTCTCCCAAAAAACCCAAAGAATCAGCAAAGTAATATGCATTTTGTTTTGCAAGTTGTCTGACGTCAGACAGCCTTGTCTCAAATGTTAAAGAAGACTTTTGAGGCGTGTGGTTTTTGTTGTGAAAAATGTAAGCGAGTAGAATGCACCCCTTAACTAAGGCTGCAGCGTTCAAGACGGACGGACGGACAGGGTGCAGGTAAAGGGGTCAAACGTCATAGATCGCCGCCCGCGGGGTCCGTCCACCCTTCGACTTGTGTCACTTCAATCAACTCATCATAATGTTTTTGTTTTATTTTGATATAATTAAAGGAGACAGGTTAAAATATATAAAAATACTATCCTGGAGACTTTAAGTCCACATAATAATAGGTTCCTTTTTGAGAAGCGTGCTAAATGTTAGGCAACGTCTTTACTCCTTTCAAAGTGAGCTAGTTGTCGAACACACTTAAGATTTAATTCTACATAAATAAGAAGGGAAACAGGAAAACATAAATACAGGAAAAGGGGAGAAGTTTGCTGTAGGACTTCAAGTTTTTTTTTTTTTCGGAATATGTATAGCTTAGGTACCTATACATTTTCCGTTTACTAATCAGACTACGCAGTCCTTTCCGCCTTTGCAAGACAAATCTGCGTAGACGCCAGGTTCGATCTCCTCAGACCAAGGGAATGCGAGTAATCGCTAAAACTTAAACCCCTAATTCTCAAAATCTCAGTCTAAAAGGAAAAGTAAAAGAGGAAAGCATCGGTTATTGCATGACACAAGATAGACGCCAGTCCCACATGCTTCATCATGTACTCTCTATCCGACTTTTGAGCTACCAAGGTTATCAAATTGATTTACAGGAACCATGATTTTAAAATGAAAACATAAATTTTAAGAACAAATAGGTAAGTTCATCCACAGTGAACAGAAGTGAAACACATTTTCTGGCTTGTAGCTATATTCTGTGTAGCCAGTAATCGCGCGATTCTTATTTATTTTATTTTGCAGCGAGCTCTGACGGTAATGTCCATGTCAGATCGGATTGGGTAGACATTTCTTTGAGCTTCATGACATGAACGAAGCTAGGACGTATGAAAACTCATTTATGTTAAAAACTCGTTTACTGTTTCGCAGAAGTACGCAGAAGTCTTTTACTTTGTAGAAATATCAGTTAGGCCAAGCAAGCTAATGGAGAATTGGAGACCACTACCAACAGTGGATGATTCATTCAGATTATAGCCAAATGCTAATTGCACCCACTTTCATGCAATTATTTTCACAGCCAACTAAAGTAGGAGGTATTAGAAGTAGAGTGTTTTACTGCAGGATCTTCAACATCATCATCACAGCCTGAAACAATCCACCGCTATCCAGCGGTGGATATGGGCATGAGTATCTTACAAATTCAAAGTCAATGCCTCTGTGGTCTAGTGGTTCAACCCACCGATTTCAGATCCAGAAGTCCCGGGTTCGATCCCCAGGGGAGCAATATTGTGCTTGGTTTGGTTGATGGTAGGATTTTGTTTAAGTCCGCCTGGCTAGCTACCACCATCTTACCTAATTATGTCGCCTTAATAACGATTATTAAAAAAATATTGTGTTCCGGTATTTAGAGAATAAGTAAGATAGCCAGTTCCTCAGTTTGTTGAGGATTCCGAGTGAAGCGCGCCTCCACCTTCGGCCTTATCTCAACTTGTAACCAGGTGAGATGAAGGCCAAGCGCTTTCTCATCGTACGATGAAACAAAAACATCAGTTTAAACGTTAATCTTCCGCCTGTGGATGTGACTGCAATTAGTGAAATGGGGGAATTTTCAAAAATCACCCGCGTCTTTCACAATTCATAATATTCTCTGTCAGGACAGCTTACACTACTCGTATTAAACTCTAATAAGAGGTAAATAGGGACTCTCCAACACAGGTATTTTCATACTTAAAAGAAGGTCTCAAACCATGAAACATGTATGTATGTTAGAATAAGTGAAATAAATTATTTTTATTGTAAATAAAAAAAAAGTATCTACATTATAAAACTTTAAAATATACATTGAACCATGTAAAATCTAGCATAGAAATATTTATAGGCACGACATTGCTCATGCGGATTGTTGGTGGTCAGCTTCTCATGAAACCGCAAATTTTGTTAGTAACATCTGGTATAGTACTCGATTCCCATGAGCAAAAGTGGCCGTCAATAAGTGCTTCTCCACCGATAGGTGTTCTATTTAGTGGAGCGTCCTTCAGCTTTCTAGTAGGTGCATATATCCTGGTTTGTCCTTTGACAGCAATTTCTAGAGGTGCTTAGTTCCTAGGTTGTCTTTGAGTGTCCAAAATAGCAGTAGACTAGTTAATTTGAAGTGCATTGCGCCTTAGCACCTTACTTACAGCATCCATGTTTAATGGCGGTCACTTTGTGAGACACACGTCGGTCCCTACGGCTTTTGAAAACTGGTGTTGGGGTTCGTTTCCGTTGGACACCGATTTTGATTTGGTACATAAAAGAAATTTTTAAGTGAAGGTTTCTTAATAAAGCATGATTGTGTACATCGAAGGTTCCGACACACATTTCAAGACAAAATCACGTTTCTTGGGTAATAGAAATACACACTCTACCTATTGCGGTTCTTTTTAAATACAGCCCACTGACAGACAGATTGTCGGATGGACAGTGGTAGCTTTGTGTAGACTTAACCACTAAGCTCTAATCCTTTTTGGGTACACAATCCTAGTAATTACTTGGAAGAAGGGGTTTCTGGCGGCCGGAGGTGGAAGCGCACTTCACCCGGAATCCTCAATAAACTAAAGAACTGGCTTCAAGATCTTGTTGTGGTTCCTCGTTGCATCTAAACTCAGGGTATGAAGATTTTCACTTAGAACTTTGAGCTAACTTGCAACTTGTACTTTTTACACACTTACAATTTCAAAAGGTTATACCAATAAAGGATACAATAATACTAAGTACCTATAATTAACTAAACAAAACAAAAATAATACTTAAAATATGTAGAAACTAGCCAATGCTGCTAGGGGCATGCCTAAGCAAGAACCAAGCTAAGCAAGTACAAAGTTCATACCTCACAGCAGGACATCAACATCCTACAGAGGGGTCAGTGCACCTCAGACACCCCACTCAGAATCAAAGGTAGAAGTACCAAGTTGCGTAAGAGACCTCACGTGATATCGTATCGCACGCGTCAATGGAAGCGCACCGTACCTGCAAGCTTCCCGCGTCCCACACGAACAGTCTTACTGCTTTATAAAGGTCTCCTCAAATACGACTCTGCATATTTCACGGACGCGGTCAACGCTATCTCTGCTGCTTACCAGCCACTTCAGCATCCAACTACGCCAAAGGATTTAAAACTCTGATAAGTCGTGTTAAGGTTGGTGGTTCGGATTTGGATTGATGCGATATGTTGGTAAAGATGCAAAGGCTGGACAGTTGCTCTTGAGATATTAGTAGGTTCTGCCGCAAAGATAGGTGCATTTACGGAGACACCTGGATTCGGAACGTGAGGTATGTGAGAGATAGCCTTTGAGGTTTCAACCTGAATGGGTTCGATAGGTTTTGGTACATTACTGTCCTAGTGAATGTTTAAAATGCGACATCGTATTGCTAAGTTTCGGGCTTGTGCAATTTTATAAGGATTTATTATTTATAGAAATGCATGTTAGGATATATACAGGATGTATTATATAATGATCAGTGCTAAAGCTGAGTATTGATGTGACATAAGAATTCGGAATCTGCGTCAGGACCCTCGGTGCTTAGACTTTCCGTTTCCGGGTTTAGGAAAAGATGCGGATCGAGTCCCGTCGCGGGTTGTGAATTTTAGTGTAATTAAATTAAAATAACATTTGTACCTAAATTTGATAATGTAGTAAGTCCAGAAACAGTCAGAAAGACAGTAACGGGTGTTACAAAAATAATTATAATGTTATCTTCTTACTTTAATCTTTAGTTTTTTCAACAAAGAAAACCTTCCAATCAATTGTTTGCAATAACTAGTGATAGGTAATTTTTTTATTCTTTATTGTACGACTTAGAATTGCTTGGCCTTCATCTCACCTGGTTACAAGTTGAGATAAGGCCGAAGGTGGAGGCGCACTTCACCCGGAATTCTTAACATACTGAGGAACTGGCTATCTTACCTCTGAATGCCGGAACACAACATTTTAGAATTGTTAATTTTGCGACAGAATTAGGTAAGATGGTGGTAGCTAGCCAGGCGGACTAAACAAAGTCCTACCACCAACCAAACCAAGCACAATATTTTACTCTCCCCCCTGGGGATCGAACCCGAGACCTCTGGATCTGAAATCGGTGGGTTGAACCACTAGACCAAAGAGGCGGTTAACTGTTGTAAGGCGGATGCTGTTGCCCACGCTTTTTGTAATTAGTAACTTAATACAATATCCATGGGTCATGGGAATGGGCCTTATATTTGCTGAAACTGCCGCGGTCCACGTTCTAACCATCGATTTTACCATTTTTCTTAAAAAGCATATTGTTTTGATCATTCTAGGTTCACTGAGACAAATGAAAACCAAGCTCCACAAAACTACTGTCTGCAAAACCTAAGCGACAAAGAGCTCAACTGAACTAAAACCACGTAAACAAAACCCTCATTTGCGAGCTGTCGGGTAGCCGTACGTATAGGCTTTCTTAAAAGCTAATCTTGGACAAAAGGCCCGCCGTAGGGTGTGGGCCGTGCTTTTGTTTATTTTAATTTTAACGCCGCGCCTAGCAGTCTGAAGACAAATACAGCGTGCTTCAAATACTTACTGCTAGTTTTTAGGGTATCGTACCCAAAAGGTACCGGGACGGGACCCTAAAGTGTCCGACTATATGTCTGTCTGTCAGCGAGTGGACCCTATATCTATGTCTGGTATATCTAATCAACCATTATATTTGTCAAGTACCCAAACAAGAAACGTGTTTTTTGTCATGAAATAGGGGTTGGAACCATTGGTGTACATCCGCATTTGACCGGTTTTTTAAATAACCATTACCACGTTACTCGATATTTTACACCACAAAATGATCATAGCTAATATATTTGCACTATATTTACATTAGTTAAATAACCAAATAATGCCATTACAACGTGGGCTGTCCTTAGTTTTAAAATGGCATGTTTGTTTCTAAATAAATTTTACATATATAATCTGATAAAAATAATCCCGGTTTGGAGCTACTTTTTGTTAAACACAATAAAAAAATAATACTGTTAATTAGTGTTTACAGGAGCTCATGATTTATTTCGCTGTAAAGCTAATTGCAGAGTTTAATTTTGAAACGGTTGTTGTATTTTTATTTGCTTGTGCGATGTGTACAATAAAAACGAAATGTTGCTCATCCTGTATAGCGGGAACAAGTGATTAGCAACTCATTCCAGCTCTCGAGAAGAACGTCCCGCTGCGGTGCGTGGACTGGCCGTGGAGTGTACGTCGCCGTGATGGTCGGAATCACTACTTTTTTAATCGCTTTGTCTTGAGGTTTTTCATATCAAACACAACTTCTGATGAAGTATTTTAGGAGAGATTCTCACCGTTGAAATTGTAGTGAAACGTTTGTATTTCGATTGCACTTGGTTAAGAATTGTTATTATGGCGACAGAATTAGGTAAGATGGTGGTAGCTAGCCAGGCGGACTTGAGCAAAATCCTACCACCAACCAAATTAGTATTCATTATCATAAAAAAAAAATGTTTCGAATAATTTTCTTCAGCCCTCATGGTGTCGTGAGAACACATACTGTAATTATATTATGTTTAGAGCCTCTGTGGCTTACCCACCGGTATCACAACCCAGAGGTCGGGGGTTCGTTATCATCTTTTTTTACAACAACAAGTCTGATATTATCAGCGCTTAAGCTGAGTTGGATATGGCACAAACATTCAGAATCTGCGTCAGGACCGTCGTTGGTCAATTGTTTAGGGAAACGCTCAAGCTTCAGGAAAAGATGCGGGTTCGAGCCCCGTCACGGGTTGTAATTTTTTTCCAATATTGTGATTGGTGTGGTTACACCAAGCATAATATTGCTCCCCCTGGGGATCGAACCCGGGACCTCGGGATCTAAAATCAGTGGGTTGAACCACTAGACCACAGAGGTGGTTAAAACATTCACAAATGTTATAATGACACAAAAGTTCACAACCCGCGACGAGACTCGAACCCGCATCTTTTATCAGCGCTTAAGCTGAGAGATATTACACAAAAAATCGGAATCTGCGTCAGGACCATCGTAGCTCAGTTGGTTAGAACGTTTCTGGCTTTAGGAGATGCGGATTCGAGTCCCGTCGCGGGTTGGGAATTTTTGTGTTATTATAACATTTGTAAAAATTTTTGTGATTTAAAAGTGATGGCTTTGTAATCATTATCATCATCATTAACCTATCGTGGTCCAGTGCTGGACGTAAGTCCTACTGAGTGCTTCCGAGTCCAATCTTCGATAAACAAATGTACAACTAACATTATGCTTGGCCTTCATCTGACCTGATTTTCAAGTAATGATAAGACCGAAGAAGCGCACTTCACCCGGAATCTTCAACTACCTGAGGAACTGACCTGCTAACTCTTTAAGCTATGACGACGTGGTCGTCAGATGACGATTTAAAAGCCTCACAGCTCAGTTGGTAGTAGCTGTACCTTCTGCGTTGTAGGTTGTGGGTTCGATTAATATTTATATGTTTGGGTGTTGTATTTGTTCTGTGTTTGGGTGTTGCATTGTATGATAAGAAGTATGTATTTACAAAAAAAGTATGTATATCCGTAATCTAGTTCCCATATGTTTTAACTTTGGTTATTTTGGGGTTAGGCACTGTGTGAAATTTATGAAAATGTCTATACATAGCCTCATTCCATTTTATCCTTCAGAGAAACCCCAAGCATAGCTCTGTCCGTAGCATGGCTATGTCTGCCCTATATCCTGAAGTGGATTGTATCTACTAAAGTTCAACGTATGATGATGATAACTATGACTATCAAAACACACACTGGTTGAGGCTTGACAAAAATCGCACACGAGTTTATTCGTGCCTCATCAGCCGCTAAAAACAATGGCTTTCACAGTTTTTCAGACATTTCATCAACATTTTGCAAACTCAGGGTAATCACGGCGTCTACTTTTGCTATTACGTTTCGAATAAAATGTACATTTTGTTTTAGTTTTGATAATTTTATATCTTTACTGATAATAAAATTGAATAAAAGCTGTATTATGCATGTAATAGGTTATAATATTTTCAAGTAAAAATTGTCTTACATTGTATATTTGTTTGCGCTCGCCATTTTCAATACGGTTTATCCTGCCCGTCTGACCACCAATAAAGTGGGAAAACGGGCATCATCATCATCATCATTATTGCACTTCAAAAAGTTTGGCATAATCATAATCAATGCTGGGCATTCGGGTGGTTGGTCGTAGTGAAAGCTTGATGTACCTTAACAGATGCTACTGCTCATCTCCTGGTCGCATTTTTCGACATTCACGGTGGCAATCCCTCCATCATCTGGTCTTATTTCATTACTCCTGCATCGCGTTCGCAGTAGCCCTTATAAGTTGTGCTATTGATGATTTTATGGGCATTGGCACTACTACGAAACGTAACAGTAAGTACCAGAGATATAGAGATGGACTTCGCATGATAATCAAAACCCAAAAACGTTACCATTGTTGGACATGCCACGGTATTTGGTACTTAAGTGAATGTTGTTGCGCAGCCAGATACCCAACAATAGTAATGGGGAAATTTGCCATAGCCACTATTTTTGGCAGGTGAGCTGGTGATTATAGTATCGGTATAAGGTAGGTACTATGATGTATGAAAGCTGCTACCCATCTCCTTGTGAAATCCCTTAGTCTTATGACATCCACGTGCGGTTAGCTGATTGTCCCATATTATTTGCCGGGCTGCCGCCGTAACCTAAAAGCCGTGTAAAATCATACTTTATAGGTAGGTACGTCATTTTGAGTGGCATACACCGTTTTTAACCGCCTCTGTGGTCTAGTGGTTCAAGCCACCGATTTCAGATCCAGAGGTCCCGGGTTCGATCCCCATGGGGAGTACAATATATTGTGCTTGGTTTAGTTGGTGATAGGACTTTGTTTAAGTCCGCCTGGCTAGCTACCACCATCTTACCTAATTCTGTCGCCATAATAACTATTCTAAAATTGTTGTGTTCCGGCATTCAGAGGTAAGATAGCCAGTTCCTCAGTTTGTTGAGGATTCCGGGTGAAGTGCGCCTCCACCTTCGGCCTTATCTTAACTTGTTACCAGGTGAGATGACTCCGTGTTTATGATTTTGAATCGTAATAGCAAGCGCTTGCAAGTTTGGTACACAACCCACGGCGCTTTGGCCAAACCTCGCATCACTTAAAAAAGGCCGGGAAGTCTGAGTAACATTTTCGTCGCGAGGCTAACGATTTCCAAGTGAGCTGCCACATAAATCAGGGAGCCCTGATTGATACATGGCTGTGGGTTGACGCCCATCGAGTAATTTAGTGCCGCCGCCCGCCCACCACCAGATAGCGGGACTTTTGTTTTGCATTAATACCTCCTTGGAAAAGTTTGCTATCGAAGAAGAAGACCCAGCTTTAAATGCTCAAATATGTTCATTCGATTTTCAATTAAAATACTCATCATATATCTAAGGTAGGTTGAAGGTTACTAGAGCATACCATTGTGGTCTATTCGAAATTCAAAATAATCGAATTGAGTAAAATCTGTGCTGTAAAAACCTTTTGTGATGAACGAATAAAGGTAATAGAAGGGTAATGGTAATATAAGTAGGTAATGTTGTACACATTTTCATTAGGTACTTGCCTGATGTTCAGGGCAGGTATGGATATTCATATACTTTCCCTTATTTTTCAATTTCTGAAAACTAAACAAGAAAACATTTATAATTTATCAAATAATAGACACACATCAACATGTACAGCCCACAAGTATCCACTGCTGGACAGAGCCTCCTCCAAGGCTGGAGTAGCGGGTGGGGATTAATATTGGACAGTGCTATGAAAATTACGAACAACCATTCGTATTCCGGACATTGACGCGCCTTTGTCGCGCCCATCGCGTCACAATGACACTGACAGTGACAGTTGCACAAATGACACAATGACATAAATGGAAAAATGCATCCACACAGTAATTTCCGTTGTGCACGCGCGTCAGGCTGATATGACGTCGCGTCGCTCACGGAAATACTTTGATACTGTTTTGTAATTAACATTTTATCCTTTGATAGTGTTGTCTGTCATTTACAGGGTTTTTTATTGTTGAATTTTAATATAGTTCTAAAAATATCAATGTTTATTTTTATTGCAGCTTTTGTGCTTGCTGAGCTCAAGAAATACTGCAAGACACCTTTTTTTTGGGTTCCATGTCTCCACATGATCGATCATAAACCTTATAAGATTACTTGCGTGTCTGTCTGTCTGTCACACGCCATTTCATCCGAAACGTCTCGACGGATTCATTTGAAATTTGTTACATAAACACAATTTGATTTTGACAATGCATAAGTAACGTAAATAAGTAAATTTAGGTTTTGAAGGTTAACCGCCTTTGTGGTCTAGTGGTTTCCGATGTCAGATCCAGAGGTCCCGAGATTAAAGGTTTCATTATGACATCTCTCCACGCAAATCCAACTTCCACTTGACCACTGAACCATCGTATTAAATAATACGACGATTCAGCTCTCAATTATTTTATTCAAAAAATTAAAACGTTAACTCTTGACCTAAAGGGTTGCCTGGCTTGCATTAGGCAAGGATGAGGAGGGGTACTGGGACGGATAACCTTCTCGTCGATCACTTCCCACTTGTGGGGACTTATCGACGGCAGCGAATAATCCGACGTGAGGGTGTCCTCCGCGTGTCCCTATGAAGTTAGCATAGGGCACAGTGGATGGACAGGCGGACTTCCGCGGGGCGAGGAGTCCCAGTGAGGGACTCAGCGGACCTTCGGGTCGTGGGATGGCCGGCCTTCAAGGCTGGCGGCGCGGCAGGGAGGGTCAATTCGGCCACCCTGTCAGGCAGTGATGGATCAGATAGGGGCCTGGGGGCCGGAAACGTAGGGGCGTTCAACCGGCCTCCATTGCACAGACCCTCATCCCCGTCGAATGGTGGGAACAGCTGTACCGCCATCCCCCCCAGTCACACTGGGGGGGCCTGTCGGGCCCCTGTAAAGGGGCAATCGCTGGTGGTGTTGTGGCTAAGGCCGGTTTCCCACGACACCACCACACGGCGAAAGCGGGTCACTGCGGAGTTTAGTGGGTATTACCTGTCGCTAGGACGGGTTAAGTCGCACACACGGCCTCGTCCCCAACGAGGCTATGGTGCATAAACGCATTCTCCGCATAAAAAAAAGGCAAGAATGAGGAATGATGGAGCGAGTCTCAAAATCCATATTAACTTGGTATTTGGAGGTTTGCAGTCGGATTTTCAAGCACAAAAAGTGCAACAGGTGGAATTTCGAAGATCACTAAGCCTGGCAGGTAGCTCAGGTAGATGCTGTTGCCCATTTGGGTATACCCTCCTCACAACAATTCACCGCTGTGGTATAGTGATTCAACCAATATATTGTGCTTGGTTTGGTTGGTGGTAGGACTTTTTTTAAATCCGCCTGGCTAGCTACCACCATCTTACCTAATTCTGTCGCCATAATAACAATTGTAAAATTGTTGTGTTCCGGCATTTAGAGGTAAGATAGCCAGTTCCTCAGTTTGTTGAGGATTCCGGGTATAGTGCGCCTCCACCTTCGGCCTTCTCAACTTGTAGCCAGGTGAGATGAAGGCCAAGTGCTTACCCGTCGTACAATAAAAAAAAAGCTTACGACATTGAGTGGATAGGGAGGGACGCATGTCATTGAAGTGAAGAACGTAAAACGAAGTAACGAGTAAAAATGACCAGTGCGATAACCCTTCAACTTGTAATCACGCACCAGTCTAGCCGCACTGTTGATACAATCCCGTATCGACACGATAGAGTAACAAATCTGCAGATATAACAAATATACATTTTCAACCGCTTCTGTCTAGTGGTTCGCCCACTGGTATCAGCACCAGAGGTCCCGAGTTAGATCCCCAGGGGGTACAATAATGAGCCAAATCCTCAGTCTTTTGAGGATTCCGGGTGAAGTGAGCTTCCACCTTCGGCCTTATCATAACTTGTTATCATATGAGATAAAGGACAAAAGCTTTCCCGTCGTACGAAACAAAACATATAATTATTATTTATTGACCGATAAAGTACATAGCTAAATACAAGAACATGTAAATAAAGGCTATACTAGGTTGTAGGGCATATTAGCAAAACAATATCGTAAAGCGGGCGCATTAATACACGATTGGTCATACATACAGAATAAGGGCTCTGGCCTGTTAAAAGGTCGTCGATGACAGTAATATTTATTTTATAGAGATAATTATTCAGTAAATTAAAAAAAAAATTAACTTTATCAGGTACGCTGACGGTATTTATGTAACTCACAAGCATCAAAGTGTTTCAACACCAGATATGAACAAAAATGTAAATCCTTATAATTCAAGTGTCGCGATTAGCCGCCTTGAGGGTACAGTCGCGAGATAAAGTACAGTGAGGTACCGGCGCGATAAGCGGCTTTCATTACTGCCGCGTCGCGTCTAATGGATGGCGACATCAACAAATCTAGCCGCTTGAGTTATTTGTAGCTGTGGAGGTTATGTCAGCGACTGTACCCTGTTTGTTTTCGCTTCAAGAGGGTGCTATCTGGATTCATTTGTTTTGCTACACGTTTTGTATCGTTGACATTAAAAAGAAACATTTTTTTATCGATTCAAAATGGAGTCTCTGTGTTGAAGCATATATATAAGAAGGATACTTTTATGTCCACAGAAATCAAAAAATCCAGTCCAGTTATGAGACTCTCTAATCTTGTTTTGGTAAAGCGATTACATTGATATATTAGAGTAGTAGAGTTCCTTGTGGAAGGGCTCGTCCGGGGAAGTACTACCACCACACCTATTTCAGCCGCCAAGCATTGCTGTGTTTCAGATTGAAGGGTATGGTGAAATTACGGGCACACAGGGCTTAATGCCTCAAGTTGACGGGCCCAGTGCTATGCAGCGTAGGTCATGTTCTTTGTAGATTTGATCTACGTAGTAAGGCTTTGTTCCACTTAACATGTGGACTGCTTGCTTTTTCCGTCTCGATGTCATGTAAAAAAAACGTACCGTCCAAATATCCGAACCTTTAATTCATTTGTTTCCACGTCACTTATTACTATAATCATACCGGAATCATAATGAAACTGAGAGCGCCACTGTCTTTACTGCAAGGTGACATTCAAGCCTCGGCTTGGCTGTACGTTAGTTCCGTTTTTTTGCCACGTTTATTGTAATCGCGCTGTATGTCTCTGAGGATCTTCCTCTCATTGTAGATCAGCCTTTACTTTTCGAAAACGTCAATGTTGAAACGTTCGCATTTGGGATGATAACGCACGTCCATAAACACGCAAAATGATGTTTAGCAGTGTGTAAATGGAAATTTTTGGTTTTATTGTGTTGCGTAATAACTGGCCATGCGTTGAATCAGGATTATTACATCTTCACTTGGTAATGTCCCTTTTAATTTTAAACCACTAATAAAAATAGCTCTCAATTAGACGGTCAGCTACATAAAGAGGTTATGTTCAACATAAAAACTGAAATAAAAAATAAAGTGTTTTTGGGTTCATACAAAGACAATTGCCCTACTAACGTTCCTACTTCGCCATAAGTTCGAATTATATAGGTACTGTCAGAATTACACTATATTTGTATATTGGATTGGGTTTTTGCCGAAAATTACAAGTAATTTTTTTTTATTGAATATCTCATAATAATAAAAAAAAAAACAATAAGTAGCCTAAATTTAGTTTAATATGTATATGCCAAGGCAAATACATAATACAACTAAATTTAGGAGATTCTTAATTCGTTTGGGCACCATTTTTTACTAAAAATATTTGATCACAAGTATTTTTGAAAGGACAACTCTGTCCTGGTTTTAAACCGGATGGGCGACAGTATTGCGCAGACTTATAAATTCACCCATTTTCCGACCAAGCGAAGATCTTATCCCCTCCTGCTTTCATAGTGGGGAGGCCCATGTCCCGGTACTCATCCTATAGTAGACTTTATCTGGCTGCGGTGATGATGATGATGTTTGTCACGAAGGTCATAAATCTTTATTTAAAAAAATCTGCTCGCTTCAGTAATAAAGAGATTAATATAATGTTAGTAAGTACATTATGTTTATGACTAATAGAATGTTTGTAAGAACATTCTATTAGTGTTGATAAGAACAGCTTATATTCGATCAATATTATTTCACTCGCCTCGTGTAAACATACCTGTGCTCTATAACCTGTACTTTACGACGCTAATGTAAACCTGCGCTGACGCGGATGTTACTTATTGCGTTTCAAACAGCTGATGATTTATTTTTCTAACAATTTTCTGATTGTCATCGATTGATCATCGCATATTGACAAATTAAAAGTCAAATTACATTATTGTTAGTTTTTTATAAAATAGTAATTGAATATTTGCATTAATAATATATCATAACATAAGATTGAACCATATATTTTCTGACATCTTATAAAGCTCAGTTTATTTATGTATCTACGTAAATTATATCCAATTTTCACACATCCAGATACACCTACCTATAACACTTGTTTTCATTGCATAACAAGTATTTATTTCACAACATAATTTTCTACACCTACCGAATATTAAGATCTTATTTTAAGATTACAAATTATGTATTTAGCTTTATTTCACAACTAACAGCCATAATATTATATGGTAAATATACAAAAGTAAGTGCACTTAAATTAAAAGTTTGTAAAACACAGAAAATATACAAAAAATATAGGGTACTAAACTACCAATTAAAAGATCGTAACACTTAAAAAAAACTAAAAGGTATATCAGTTGCAAGTAAATATAATACAAAAATGGAAATTGACTGTTCTGCACGAATCCTTACTTCCAAGTACTATCACGCAGTAAGTCACTAACTAGCACCAAAATACGCGTTTGTTGTGACGCGTGAGAAATATAGCGGCGCGGCGGCGCGGTGGCGGCGGTTTCGGCAGTGATGGATGCCAGTTAGCACTTGCTTCTGTAAACGCAGCATGAAGGTACATAGCATGCTCGTGACTTCCCTAATGCAAGTTAAAACTTTTTTATACACTTTAAGACGGCACAAGCAACCAGCCCACTTGATGCTTCAGGCATCTCAGTGTATATTTTGCCTATAACAAAGCCTTTCTGCGAAGGTTACATCGACAAAGAACATAACCTAAGCGGCACTTTATATCATTGCGAATATCATCATCAAAATGATAGCTGAAATAAGCCCATTTCAGGAAAAGAAGACTGCATGGGTTAAGCTTGCTTGTGTACCTATTGCCAAGTATCTACCTTTATTATAATTAGCGTATGACAAGCCGTCTAGGCTGCACAGCGTTTCAATATACCTAATAGACATACATACATACACACTCAAACATACCCTTTTCTGAGGCAGTCTGAAAAAGGAAGCAATACACCATTATCACAACGATAAGTAGAAGTGTGAACAGTATTGTTGCGAAGTACTCGTGCTGATGCAGCCGACCATTCGGTGCAGCTCCTCAGTCGCGGGGGTGTTACTTGCCAAATCTTTCACGGAGTTGCCACGCCGCGCACACTATCGTACATGCACAGTATGCACACCCTTCTATATATCACAGCTCACAAAACCCCATCTTATTAAACAAAAATACACATCTCAGCGCGCTCAAAGGTCCAGTGGGGTGGCGGGGTGCATGGGGTGTAAAGGGGTGGTTTAATTATCGGTCACTAAATTAAGCTGGGACCGGGTTCTGCTGTCTTGCGCTTTCTGAACGTGTTTTGTGAGATCGCTTCGCTCGCAATACGGAAGGATTGAGGGTCGGCTCAATTAAAAAGGCTTTTAGAGTGTTGATCAAGTGAGTTTGTTAAGATTTTCTTTGAATTATGCAAACACTGTGGTAAAAATTGTCAAGTAAACTATGAAATTACGCTTGTTACAAAAAAATCTTGATTCTTGGAAAATAAATTATTGAATGAACAGAAATCCCACTTGCAAATTATCAAAAAATATCGTGAAACTAAATCTCGATATTTAAAATCAACGCTGACTGACTGACAATTAACGCCCATCACAAACCAAACATCCTAGAGACATTATACTTTCAGGGTAGCTCCTTTATTTAGTGTAACGGTGCACTAATAAAGGATTTTAGGAAATTCCTACGGAATAACGGGAACGATATCCCGTTTGATAATTATCATGAATATATTGTGTTTTTAAAACCGGATTGTTTATCTTATTCAGTATAAGATTTCCACCATTTACCTGAACATTGCTATTGAGGTTATTTAGACTGATAATCTGATAATTTGGGATCATTTGGGAAAGCCAAAGTCAAAGTAAATATTTGGAAATAGTAATATTTATCTAAAAAAAAAAGAAAAAGAGCTATGTGGCCAACTGTGTATGGACCCGTCAGCTAATACGGAAGTTGTGCGCTAAAATCAAGTCGTACACCAATGATTATTTTGTTTTTTCTGGAAGTGCGCATTTGACACATGCACTCCGACGGTGAAGGTCAAATCGAAAAGCAAACCGACGTGTCCCTGGCTAGTACTTAGCTAAGCAGCGATGAGCTTGCAGCCCAAGTACTGACTGCAAACTACTTGCAAACCGTGGGCATTTGTAAATGTGAGTTTGGATGTGCCTCTGACTACCCCCTAGTAGGTGATCCTCATAAGATTCACGCTCTGAGTAGTGACCACAGCTATAAACTCGAAGGGGAAAAAGTCGTGACTGTTTTTTCACGCCCATCCATATTTACTGTTTCACTTTATTTTCAAGGGTCTTGCAAGAACGGGTATCTGTCATACTAACACAACACAACTCCAACGATAATTCGTTATTGTTATCACATTACCGGTAAATACACACATCTCATCAACTAACAGCCCCTTATTGTTCACTGCTGGACAGAGTCTACTCCAAAATTGGAGAATTTTGACATAACACAAGATAGCCAGTTCCTTTAGTTTGTTGAAGATTCCGGGTAAAGTGCGCTTCCACCCTCGGCCTTTCTCAACTTGTAACCAGGTGAGAAGAAGGCCAAGCGCTTCCCAGTCGAAGCATAAATAAAAGAAAAAAAAAATACCACGCTTGGGAGGCGAATAGGCAATCACACAAAATAGATATTAAATAGAAGTAAACAGCTGCCCTTCTTATGGTGGGATCCCTAAGTCACCTTTTATGATATCCGCTGGTTTAGTTAGAGGGTCCCACGGTAAAAAGTTACATATCTGTAACATTATAAATCTTCGGTTAATTTACAAAGGTCAGTCAATTGGGAATTAACAAACGAGGATAAATAAATACCAACCTAATTGATTTCGGAAATCTATTACAGAAATTCAAGGAAACCTTTAAGAGTTCCTTTCCATAACAAGATAACATTTTGGGAATTACAACGAGGTCAATGTGATTTCGTGAACAATAAAATTGCTGTCAAATTGTCGATTTGGAAACAGAAATTGTATTGCCCACTCTCGTGGCAATGAATTGTGCTGTAGCGAGAAAAATGCAAAGCACGTACCGTTTGATGAAATTATCGGAACCACAGATGCTGTGGTTCCGATAACTCTCCACAATCAGGTCTGTATTCCACTCACGGATGAGTCACGTCTGCCAAGTTCTATAATAAGGCTCTTTATTTACCTACGGCACAGCGACGGAAGAAATATATAGATTCATGACTTTATCACTGGAGGTGTAGGTGTTTCTCAGTTATTTTTTGACTGTGATGTAAATGGAATCCTGAAGTCTGACTCAGGGTTGCTACACAGCCCAACTCAATGCGATATAAATCATAACATACCTTGAAAAATAACACAGGGACATATGCTTTTGAGGAAGGGTTCGGCCATTACCAAAAATAACGTTTGGGTAATTTAGCTTTGTTTAGCTTGGGACGAGATGGCGTTGGATGGATGTCTTTGACCAGTAGTATTTATCATCTAATCCAAACTTTACAACTAAAAAATGATTGATTTTTCATACGTATGTGCCGTGGCGGTCGCGGCTTAAGAATCGACCTCCACTCATAAATGTCGTACAAGCCGACTAAGGTATCCCACCAGAAGAAGCGCAGCAGCTTTCTGTTTCTACACATTTACTACGATCACCAATCAACGTCTGTCAAGCGTGGTGATTATGAAAAAACCCTTCAGTTTTAGCTCTTCCTTGGCTCTGACCAGCACTGGATACCAATTGGGTGTTGATGTTTGTGACAACATCATCATCTATCGTTTTTCAACCGCCTCTGTGGTCAAGTGGTTCGTCTACCGCCAACAGATCCAGAGGTCGCGGGTTCGATCCCCAGGGGGAGAACAATATTGTGCTTGGTTTGGTTGGTGGTAGGACTTTGTTTAAGACTTCCTGACTAGCCACCAGCAACATACCTATTTCTGTCGCCATATTAACGATTCTAAAATTGCTGTGATCCGCCATTTAGAGGTAAGATAGCCAGTTCCTCAGTTTGTTGAGGTTTCTGGGTGAAGTGCGCGTCTACCTTTGGCCTTACTTTAAATTGTAACCGGGTGAGATGCGCTTGCCCGTCGCACAATAAACAAATACAGCATGTTTCACAAATGTAACTATTTTAATATATTTATATAATATATTATTTAAATAAATGTAACTGGTTACAAGTAGAGATAAAGCCGAAGGTGGAGACGCACTTCACCCGGAATCCTCAACAAACTGAGGAACTGGCTATTGCCTCTAATTGCCGGAACACAACTTTTTTTTTTTTAATTGTTTTTATGGCGACATAATTAGGTAAGATGGTGGTAGCTAGCCAGGCGGACTTAAACAAAGTCTTACCACCAACCAAACCAAGCACAATAGATTGTACTCCCCATGGGTATCGAACCCGGGACCTCTGGATCTGAAATCGTGGGCTGAACCACAAGACCACAGAGGCGGTTAAAATCGATATTACCGACATCTCAACTGTGGGAAAGATGCAACGTCTCATTGTAGTTGATGTTTCTTTCATTATACGAGGTATTTGTGAAATCCCTCAGTCATACAACAATAGGTCATTCCGACGTTTATGTAATAATGTGGTATTGTTTCAAAATGAAAGATTTGATTGATACGTCAATTTTTCTTGTGTCTATGTTTCGAAAGGGGCTTTTTAAAATTGCCATTTTGTCTGAATTATCAACCGGTAAGGCCGACTAGCCTGCGGACGGAGCTACTGTGTATAGTGGAAACCATGTGTCTTGGCAAGCGTAGGACACTCCGGATAGATAGAGTGACGATCTACTTACAGAGGCGGGCAAAAAATATATGAAAAAGGCTACAATTTTAAGAATAAAGAAGGAAGTGGTTCTCGATTCAGACGGTTTTTTTTTTCAATTAATGTCCACTGATTTCTGCTTCAGTTTTTAACCGATTGGCGAAATTCTTTTTTGATTGATATAGTCTAAAATTGATACAATTTTAATTTGATGTAACTCCGGTGTCATCACCGGAGTTACATCAAATTAATTCTGTAGACCTCTTCGTTTCACTTCATTCTTTGGATCTCTATTCATGGAGCTCTACTAAGTACTCTTCAAAAAAATGTCTACCTGTCTAGCAGCGGTCTTAAATAGGCTGTTAGAGAAGGCATCTTCTTAAACTTTCTGGTAGCTTTAACATGTCACAAATTCAAATTGTAGCTTTTGCTCTGCTCACCGCTATGTCCTTATTCCTGTGAGAAAGTTGGTTTTATTTTTTGTATGTCAAAGATAATTGGATTTTCTGGATTTACCTACATACATTTAATTAATTTGGGGACGGAACATAAATTCAGAAAACGACAGCAGACCACTGACATCATAATGTCAACGCAACACCCAGGTTTTTTATAAATAATCAAAACTTTATACTAAATAAAACAGAATGAGCCTTCAGTTACACAATAGCTTTTCCACTCCCGGTTAATTAAACTCGATAAATCTATTCCTGAAAATAGAACCAGTCCAGAGGGAAAATCGAAATATTAGTCTAAAACTGAAAAAAATAAAATTTGCATGGAAGGGGTCGTCATAGCTAAAACTAGCCGTCAATTTGAACATCCATCGGCTTTTATTTATTTTTGAAAAAAACCTTCTTCACCATTGATTCGGTAATTAAATCAACCTTGTCAGCAGACTGTGAATTTGTATAGTGCTCTGTTCATTGCTGGTTGACTATCTGGACCTCACGGAGCTGAGTCACGGGCAAGCAATGAGCATGTCTCGAGCGATAATGTAAATCAGACATTTTTTTTCAAATAAAATGAGTGCTTTTACACCGGATAGTGCTCATTTTGAATATGAAGACCAATATTTTGCAGTTATTACTAATAATTATTAATAACTGCAGTGAGTTAGCATAATCATTTTTTTAAAGTATTATTACTAATCATCCGCTGTGCGTCCGTTCACCGGACAGGAGATAAAATATTATAGGACATTAATTCACACAACGTCATCTAGCCCCAAACTAAGCATAGCTTGTAGTATGGGAACTAGATTACGAATAGAATACTTAAATCCTTTTTTTTTTAAATACACTAATCTTATTAAAATACTTATCATACAATACAACACCCAAACACAGAACAAATATCTATATTCATCACACAAATGTTTGTGCTGGGTGGGAATCGAACCCACAACCTACAGCGCAGAATTCAGAGTTACTTCCAACTGAGCTGAGGCTTGTTAAATAAATAGGTAAACAGTTGAAATTCTCACAGAGTGTATATTTCTTTCTTTTACCGCTATATTAAGAGTGAAGAGATAAAATAGACCTTTATTAAAAAAAAAAACTAGTATTTAACCTTAAAATTTTGGTGTGCGTCCTTCAGTGTGCGTGTCCACATGGCCGGTTTTTAAAACGAACCAGTGTTTAATTCTCAATTGTTTTTTTTTTTCTTCTGTATACAGCGTGAATAATAATAATTATGGTGTTGATTGTCTTGAAAGGAAAGTTACAATCCATTCTAGGACAAAACAAAGTATTTTTTAAGGTAGTGCGTTTTCAAAAATAAAAATGACGTGGGAAATTTCCTTCCACGGGATGATGGAAATAAAACCTTGGTCATTTGCGTTACCTTTGATGTATTCATCTGAATTATTATTTGCTAATACTAACAGTATTGAAACCATTTGAAAGGTAAAAACTCAAATGTTCGGTGTAACAGGGGCCTGCCAACAAATTGGCGTGAATTGTCACTTGTACACCGAATACGGTCCGAACCACCGAGGTTTTAGAGTAGGAAATAAATAGAACTGGCCACGTCAGTTAAATTAACCGATACTAGTGATGTCTGTTGCAACGATAAAAAAAACCTTAAATTTTTCACGAAAAAACTATTTGAACTAGCACTAGGCAACAACTGGCCTCACAACTCACTTAGTAGTAGCTCTGCCATCTGTACTGTAGGCTGTGCGTTTGATTCTCACCCAATGCAAAGATTTCATTATTGAGCTCAAGATCTTTCTAAATGAGCAATAGCATCATATGAACTGAAGACAAACATCTGTAATTTTTTGTATTTTTCGTTAAAAACAAAATTTGGTGAAACATTATAGCATTAATAGGCGATTTTTTAGATGCTTTCGTGTTTGACGCCAGACTTTCACCTGCTACAAAAAAATCATTGTTTTTTTTTGAGACAGAAATAAAGGGACCATACAAAATAATTCAACGTCCATTAAACAAACCCGATTTCGGCGTAACCATCGGACCATCTAACTAGAATATGATTTCCGACTTTTAGATATTCTCCGTGTAGTTTTCCGGTCACATCCCAACACAAAACCTGACAATTTTGATACTCATCGACGGATGCGGTTTTTACGGAGGTTTTTTTGTTTGTGTCCGGTATCGGACAGTTTGTCAGCTATATATCCGGCAGTTATCTTGTCTGTTGCGGAGTGCAGCGTCTGTCAATATTTTTGGAGCACCTGACAGCCAATGGCCGTCGTTTTTGTTGAATCATGTAAATTGTCTTTGGATATTTATTCTGAAAGTTGTATACGCTTTTCTGTTGATACCAAGGATATTTAATGGAGAGATTGGCCATAGTTACCATCCCCGCGATATTCAAGAAAGGAGGGCTTATATTGCTGGCCTTTACTTGTATTTTATTATCTGTACTTTTGTATAAGAACTTCAAAGTCACAATGTCAATTTTAATTTTAATTCTTGCTAAAAATAAACTAAGCTCATTTCATTTTATTCCAAAAAAACAAAATACGTTTTGTGTGTGGAGTACATACAAATACATTTAAAACATAGACATAAGCTCAAGTATAACAATAATTTAATATAGGTATCGGGTATTGGTATTTTGAGGAGTTTTATACAATGACTGTGTCATAAAAACCACATTAACAAAAATAAAGAAAATAAATGAATGTCAGAATATCACAGCCCAATTATTAGCATGTTAAAAAAACCATTCGATGAACCCCTCTCATAAAACAAGTTGTCATTACCATGAGCCCGCAGGTCAGCGCCGCTCATTGGTACAAAGCACGAGGGTGATCTTCAAGGTCTGATTACATGGCTTTGATCTGTGAACTGCGGTATAAAAATACTGTTAAGTTTATTTGTGTCAAGCTTTTGCCTGTGGCTTTACCTTGTTAGTGCTCAAGAAATCTTATTTAATCCATGGATATCGTAAACGCTGAGTAATATATCTGAACAAGAACATCCTTCAGAGTTCCTATACCACAAATTATAAATAATATCCTTTTCTGCGATCACCAATAAGCCTCCAAGCGTTGATATAACAAAATACTGGTAATATTTTGTCATATTATTTTTGTAAGAGGCTCAGTCAGTGGAAATTTACGGGCCGTTGATAAGATTTGACGTGAGTTATTAAATAAGTAGGTACTACTTTTTAAGTAATTAATTAATAATACAACACATTTAACACATCGCCATCTACCTCCAAACAAAGCAAAGTTTGTCATGATATAGGAACTAGATAACGGCAAATAAAAACACTCGCATACATTTTTTGTAAATTCATAGGTAATTATGATACAATATAACACCCAAACCAAGAAGCAACAACTGTATTTATCACAAACGAAATGTCCCGAGTTTGAATCGAACCCGTTGTAGGTTCGATTCAAGTAGAAATAATCAAGGTAACCTAACTTGTATAAGTGTACCACAAGATCACATTAGCTTACTATTTTACATACGTATACATACGTTGCGTTTGACAATTTACTTCACTTAATTAGCAGCTTTAGTAGGGATATACTTGTGGTAGCTATACCACATTGGACTATAAGGATAATATGTTGAAAAGTAAACATAATTAGAAAAACAAAGTGAGAAATTGTGTCTTGATATTCCTATTATCCGTTTTCAATTCTTGTAAAATTCATTCAAAGTGTGGAGTAAAAATGCTTTTAATGTTGTGTGGCGATTTTAATCTGAAATATTTTATTAACAATCGTACCTATACTAACGTTATCCTTATTTCCTTATTTTACTGGAAATAAGTGTATAAACATTAAAATAAGGACGAAGTCACGGACAATCGTTTCATATTTTTATTCAATTAGATACGCGGTATCGTTGGAAATGATTCCGGCAGCCTGTGATGTATGACTGTGTGCGTTTTTTTTTTTTTTTACGATGGGGAAGCGCTTGGCTTTTAACTCACCTGGTAACAAGTTGAGATAAGGCCGAAGGTGGAGACGCACTTCACCCGGAATCCTCAACAAACTGAGGAACTGGCTATCTTGCCTCTCAATGCCGGAACACAACATTTTTTGCGTTAGTACGTATATACGTAATTTATCAAATCAAATCATTTATTGCGATCACAGGTACCAGGTATCATTTCAGGTCATTACTAACACCACATTTGACTACAAATAATCAAAAGTATAGCTAGCGTAGTTTCTTTCATGGTCTGCTATGAAGCACGAAAATAAAGTGTGCAATGTTATGGCAAAGTACCTATCTAACATCAAAGAGCTATCGAGAGGGTTATAAGATGCGTAGATAAAAAACAAAGGATTTCGCATGCCATCCTATGCACTAAGTCATGTTTAAGTATCTAAATAGGTACGAAAGCATTGTTTTGATTCGAAAAACGGGTATTTATCGCGTACTTTACCGACTTTTCGGTAAAGTATGCGAAGTTTCGGCGGGGTTGTACCAGTCTGCCAGACAGTCAGAGTTCGAGCGAGCGTGCTCGCGAGCGTGCTCGCGGGCTGACTGGAACTCGCGAGCCACGGTCGAGAAGTGATGGCATTTTAACAACTACCCTCAGCTTGGTCTTGATTAGTAGAAAAATATTGTGCTACTAAATACCAGAATTTTGCCTCAGTACATACAAGGATTAAATATAAATTCGGGGTTTTTAGTAACTGTTCGAAAAAAATTTTGATCATTAATAAACCACAAAGCACATTATTACTTAAGTGAGTTGGTGGTCAGATCACCAGCTCACTTGATTGCGGGTTGGCTATCAACAAATAAATACGCTAAAAGAAAACTTCAGCCTCCTTAGGATATTATGAGTATAGACGCGTGTGAGATTTGTCAAAGTTAAAGTTTATGTGAGAGCAGAAAGCTTAAAGATTAAATTAAAGCTAAAATTATATATATATTTAATGATATATTTGAAAAGAACAGGTGTTTGGGACCGCTGCCAAAAGGGACCGCGGTCCTAATCGCCTGATTCATTCATTTAACTACTTTTATCACTCCAGTTTGTTTGGACAGCATAGAATGACATTGAATACCCAAAAAATATCTGAAAGCCACTTATTAAATACACTGGTTCGTTTTGACCTTTAAAAGCGATAATTTTGCCAAAACTGCAAGTGAACAAGTGTAAGTTCCCTTGACCTCGCCTGCTCTACATTCTGACAGAACATTACCTTTACGGAGCAAGCTGCGCCGATCGCCTTGCAATGTTTGTTCACCTTATGATTCAATATTGTACAAAACACACAGGCAACTTAATCTTCATCTCAACTCAGATATTGTTTATACAATAGTCGAAAACTAGTTTGCAAGTTCACCAATACACTGGTATTGGTGAACTTGCAAACTCCACCTGGCTAGCTACCACCATATTACCTTTGCCATAACAACAACTTTAAATTGTTGATAGTCAGTTCCTCGGACTGTTCAGGATGCCGTATGAAATGCGATTCCACTTTCAGCCAGGTAAGATGAAGGCCAAGCGATGTCCCGTCGTGAAATAAAAAAAAACACTGGAAAATGGCTGAAAATTATAAATATATAATAATGTTGTATGCTAATCGTCTATTTTAAGGGGTGTTCATATGATTTTTTTTAATGATGGTTTAGCTCTGGACCTCTTTTTTGTCTAGCTCTAGGTCAAAAGTTTTTTTTTTTATTTATAAAAAAAAATTAAAATGTTTACTTAACTAATAGAACACACCTATTAAACCTTTACAGGTTTGACTAAGATGTTGGTACAATTCCTTGAACCCTAATATTATAAGTCTTATAATTAGTGCCTTAAATAAACTTAAATAATTCAGGTATCTTACATAAGTAGGTACACTTTGTCATTCACTTCATTTGACCTTGATTAAAATATTTTTAAATGGTAGTATTCAGAAGTCAAAGTAGACTTAATGTTATGTATGATACATAAAAATACACTGCCGTTGATTATTTTCTTATTTAATCAACGTACAAATTATTAATATTTATGTGTCTTACCTAAATTATGTTACTAATATTTCTACTCCAGCATGGCATAAAGGTATTGACATCAAAAGTACAACTCAATTCATACATACCTACCGGCCCAAAAAAACTTCTATTTGGCATAAAAATCACTAAATATCCATAACAACATGTATCGTAGGATTCGAACTCGCTACCTCCGTATCAGTATCAGTGATCCACACACACATGGCTCGAATTAATTAATGCGAATTAAAGGCGAGTGAAATGAAAGGCCAAAAACATCATCCGTGTAAGGTTAAAGCACAAATGATTGTACTGACATCTCATTAGCTTAGCGGGAACGATACGCCTGGGGCAGTATAGGCTACGGGACAAGTCATAAGCGATAGCGGGAACACATAGTAATACGAAAACAGTATTGAACATTGCCAGGAAAATTATAGGCGGAAAATTCCTATTTAAGTTAAATTTTGTATGCCAATATAATATTTAATATTCATAACAATTTTCCACGAATAGTCGAAATATTGTCTCCTAAAAGATGAATCGGAACACATTTAATGGAAGGAGCATGTTCACTCTAGAAAAAAAAAACTGGTATTTATACCTAGAAGGGATAAAAAAACAATATAGAGTATCAGTATTTTTATTAAAGCCACGAATGTTAATTTTTTAACTTGACAATTCATAATGTTTAAACATTCGATACCTCGACAGTCAAGACCAGCCTAAAAAAATAGTATGCATAAATCAAAACTCAAGATTCGTTTTTGTTCTAGTTTTTTATGGTATCTTCTCTAAAAAGCTTAACTTTCTCATTATAACGGATGCTCGTTAGTGCAATGATGCGCGCTATAGATCGCTCCCGCCATCACCTGTACCCGACGCCGCAACATAAGGCAGGGTACACACCACACCACACATCTGTATTTTTGCCGATCAAAGGATCCATGCGCTTGACGTCCGTTTGAACCGGTAATCAAATTAGCAAAGCTTCCTTTCTAGGAAAAATGTGTCTATCAGAACCATTGTTGAAGATTTAAAATTAATGTTTTTCTTTGAGTTTGTTTTGTTTGTTCGTCTTTAATAGGGATTGTTCTCTTATATTTTCATACTGATACACTTTTAATTTGTTGTGATGTGGCTGTATTTGATTTCCACTGTACTACCGGCTTCTTTGTTATGATTAATTTTCTCATGTGTGTCTGTTGAACAATGTACAGGACATTTCAGTTAACAGTTATGAAATAAATTTGTGAAAGAAATATTTTATTTACTTTTGTGCTTTTAATCTTTTTGTCGTAATCGTCCTTTCATGTCATTAAAACCAGTCCAATCTCAAGCTGTTTGGAAGATATCTCTAGCAGTATTATGGCTGTTTATATAAACTAATAAATATATAGTAATTGATATTTCTAGACATTTTTACTACAAACTAAGTAATGCTTGTAATAAAAGAGCAACACAGATTACGAAGGATGAATAGGTACTTATCTACTTATTTTGTAAAAACCTAGGTAATTTTATATAACACTATGTTAACACCCAAACACAACAAATCTGAAACAAAATGCTTGTGCAACTTTTCTGATATTTTTTTTACTAATATTTAATTTTTATATTCAACTTAATTTAATTATAAAAAATCCGACTGCTTCCTTTGTACATATTTATTTTAATTGTAGTATTTATTATTATAGTTATTTAACTTCTATTATTATGTGGCTATGTATAAAATGTATCAGCTAAAATATAGATTTCAGATTTAAGATTTTATTTATTGGCCACATTAAAACAAAGATACATGGCAAGTCACAATTCTTACATAAAATATATTATATAACTTTAAGGTAGGTTAGTAATAGGTATATTGTTTGAACAAATTTCAAATAAAAAAAAAAAAATGTTTAACTACTACTAAAACAATTTCCGAAATATGTCAAAATGGATTCATAAGCAATTCAGAATATTATTGCATACATATAAACGCTTTCATAATGGCCATTATCACAGAAACAACCCTGATTGAAGTTGAATCTCACAAATAAACCGTCATTCGAGCGATCTTGCACATCCCATACCTACCCCCCATAAACCAAAGCGCGATGGTACATGTGAATGCTCACTAACGCCTATCGTAAGCCCCTTTAAGCCCTAAATTTTGTTGCCTTCTGATTTAATGACGTCACAGACTCCCTCTATCGAATGTCAACTGGCATCGTTTATACCTTCACCCGACTAAACGGTATAACCGCCGAATACAATCACTCGAAATTGGACTGTACACAACTAGCCTTATGGTTGATTTTCGAGTGGGAATGGTAGAGGATTTGGGTGGTTGGGTGGAGGAATCACTGCATAGGTTAGATATTTGAGTCACGAATCCATTTTATGACTAATTCCATAACTTTGTATGTGAATTTCGGGATCAGGTATAGATCGGGTGTGTTTACATCGTATCTCTGGCGGGATCTCGTGTGGAGAGCCCTTAGGGGTCTGATTTAACAGTGTGTTCGTGCCCTAAGATTGATTTGGTCTGATAAAAGTTCAATTGGAAAATTATGAAACTTCTGAAGCTACAATGTTGCAGTAGCGCACAAGTAACTGTTTTTATACCTTCTTCTTCAACTTTAACAGCCCATGAAGGTCCACTTTTTTTTTTATACTACTAGAAGCTGGGACAAGCAAGTAGCGCACCTGGTGATAAGTGTACTCTTGCCTATGACAAAGCCTTACTGCATAGGTCACATCCACAAAGAACATAGCCTACACGGCATTGCATTGCGCCCGTCAACTTGAGGCATAAAGATGTTAAACCTCACGTACCCGTAATTTCACCGGCAACCATACCCTTCAAACCGAAACACAGCAATGCAGCTTGGTGGCTGAAATAAGTATGGTGGTAGTAATTCTCCGGACGAGCCCTTTCACAAGGGGCTTCTACTACTCTTCGTACTTTCCACTTCTGGACTGAGCCTCCACAGGATCTCGAGGGTATTGCTATTAACACAACGCTTGGCGGATGGGTTGGGTTGGGAGATGCTCTTCTTCCTTGAGATTAGAGTCGACTTTTACGATATCCGCGTCTTCTTAGTCAGTCTGAGCTTTGGGACTGAAAAATACCACATTCGATAAAAAACATATTGCTTTTCATTCAATGGAGAAATTTAGTGCAATGTCAAATTACTCTTACCTTACTTACTTAACCCAATGGTAGGACATTGGGTTAGATTTTGAAAATATTCCCATTTTGCGTGGATTCTGTTACTTAATGTATATAAAATAAATGTAAATTAAACAGGATATCTCACCAGAAGAGGGCAGCAGCTTCCTACGTGTATTGTCTACACATTTACTGCGATCACCAATCTACCTGCTAAGCGTGAAGATTATGGGCAAACCCTCCAGCTTTGGAGGAGGCTCAGTCCAGCAGTAGACACTAATGGGCTGTGGATGTGATACAGGACATTAATTATACACAGCGCCATCTAACCGTAAACTAAGCAAAGCATATAATATGGGTATGAGATTACGGATACAATATAAATATATTTATATGATATTTAAGATTCAATAAAAAACCGAAACCGAACAAACATTATTTCTTCATTCAAATACAAATGCTTTTCCTTCGTGGGAATCGAACCCACAGCCTGCAGTTCAGAAGGAAGAGCTAACTACCAACTGAGGTGTGAGGCTTGTTGCGGTTGGTTTCAACTAAGAAATATTTGTAATTACATTCAAACAGTAAATCACGTGAGGTCTTCTGTAATAATTTCTTAAGGTTATAATTTAATTTAAGTGATCCATAAAATAAAAGCCTAAATGAGGCCCGAATTGCGCAAATCATCTCATTACTCGTAAGACGTGCAATCTTTAACTTGATTACATACCCACATTTTGTAACACTGAACCATTTAACAAAATTATTTTAAACTGTAACCGTCCGTGCTTGCTCTATAATTATGAACATTTTTGTCAAATTTTCAACAAAACAGTTTCAAGGGTCATTTAAAAATTTAAACGGTCATGTTGTTAAAACGTCGAAGAGGTTTTGGTCAGCTCCAAAATGTGTTCTGCTAGCAAACAAAGTGAATTAAACAAACCATTTAGAAACCAATGAACAAAGTGAAGAGTATGTGGGAATCTGGGAAAAAAAAAACCTGACAGCCTTATGATGTAGATACTCCATCAGATTTGTGTCATCTGTGCAATATCTACATGACTATATATCAGGCTTTCAAAATAACTTTACAAAAGTTTTTACTTGCTTACCAAGATTAAAAAATATATCATTTAATAACTTTTTTTTCTAGCTAAGAAATATAGTAAGATCTCTTATCTTATTTAACAAGCCTCATAGCTCAGTTGGTAGTAGCTTTGCCTCCTGCGCTGTAGGCTGTTGGGTTCGATTCCCACCCAGGACAAACATTTGTGTGATGAATATAGGTGTTGGTTCTGTGTTTGGGTGTTGTATCATATAAAACGTATGTTTTTACAAAAAGTATTCTATCCGTAATCTAGTTCCCACATTACAAGCTATGCTTAGTTTGGGGCTAGATGGCGCTAAGTAAAATTAATGTCATGTAATATTTATTTTTATTAAGAAAGATAATAATGTTTGGCTCACTACCTCATTTGACAAACAAGTTAAATCCATATCTGATTACAAATGTGTAAGCTTGAGTCAGGTTAAGTAAAAGCTTGTTTGTCTGTTTTTAACCTTTTCATGGCAAACCGGCTGAACGGATCATAATAAAATTTCGCATGTTTAATGCATGTTTTCGCAGTTTATGGTATGAGAAACAACATTTAATTTGTTTACTAGTAGGTAAAGCAGGCGAAACCAAGTGCAAATACAAGTGTCAAACAGGCTTGTTTTGGTAGTTTAAAATTTATTGAAAACAATAAATTCATTTGCCCGGTTAATTTCTAATTATCATAATGTCGCCAGCGTTGAATAAAACTAATTAATTTATAAATCGTGTTGTTATGTTAATACATTAATAGCAATAGTTGGCAACTGGTCAAGGCTTTTACTTCGTTAGATAATTTTACATCACGACTAAAAGAATTTGTCGTTTTTCATTAATCATTTACTGTCTAATGGTACTTTACTTCAAATTACTTTAGACTGTTAGAGTTACATTGAAGCTATGCGAGGTGTACCAAGAGTAAGGATCAAGGGTCCATAGTCCACTCAGGTGAACTTGGCGATTGGACCATGGGGCGGGTAGGAATTGTCATTGTTACTGTTTTAACAGACTTCAAAAGAAAAGGAGGAAATTCTCAATTCGTCGGTTTTTTTTATCCCATTTGTCATCAGGTCAGGATTTGATGATGGAATCCTAGACAAATCGAAGGAACTCTTCAAATACTATATTGTACTTGAAGTGATTTGGGTATTTTTAGGCTCGGTATACTTCTCTCTCGGTTATCAGGTCAGGATCTGATGATGGGATTCCTGGAAAATGGAGGGAACTCTTCAAATGTTATAGGCACAGTTGAAGCGATTTGGGTGTATGACCACAAAAGTAAGGAAAAAACGGACCCCATATAAGATCAGTCTGTCTGTCCATCCATCTGTCATCAAAATAATTGGAAAAATACTTTAAATACTTTGTTCTGTTCTCGTCCTTATTATTATTATAACACTGGTTACAACGGAAGATCAGCGTTGTATAATTAATATTTTTTTATGCAACAAATGCTGAGTCGGATGCCAATTTGTGGCATCTAACTTACGAAAGGTAATGAAAGACACCTACCAATTTGTTACTAGGTCTACTAGGCTAATTTAGTAAAGTTGTTTTTTGATTTTTTATTGGCTTGATTGTTTTGTACATATGTTGTTAAAATTACCAACATTCACTTATTCATATTATAATTGATCAGATGCTACAAATATATTTTTTTCTATTTCAAAGCACAATATTTTAATCTCCTGGGCATCGAACCCGATACCTATGGGTCTGAAACCGGTGGGCAAACCACTAGACCACAGTGATAATATAACTTCTAAGAATTGCTACTGACTGAAAATATGTGTAAGCTCACAGTAAAAAATAAAAAATTAAGAAATAGGCTCCCGTATGCTGTAGTCTGAAGCAAGTCTAAATTTTGTATTCTGAATATCCAAGGTTTGTAAGATACAGCAGTTTTTTATACAACAATCTACAATCGAAATGGCCAATTCGTGTCGTCAACCTTGAGTTGAGACAAAGTGGTACTTCTAACAAGATTTTCGATCGATGACGATTTCGAATGATCACGAAACGGATTAAAATCAAAAATCGTTCAGTTACGACATTGTCTAATGTGCAATTTTGATAATTGTATTGCAAAAAAACTTTTGAATCAAGGTTGCTGGGTAATTTAGACGGAGGTATGTGAAATTTGCATCAAATTACCGAGTCACTTTATATTTCCAATATCACCAATTCTTGCGTGACCACTATGTACCACTTGCCCTCATACCTCACATTGGTTTCAAATAAATAATGTGAGGTGTGAGGGCAAGTGTTTGCGCATTTAGAACAGAAATTCAACCGAAATGGTGAAATGACACAAAGACAATGGTGGAAATGTGAACACTTTTTCTGCTTTCCTCCATTTTGTATCACGGCATTTTGCTTTGTAGGTGTTTTAAATGCGAGTTATTTTGTGAGTAAGTCGTTTCACGGCGTTGTGATCAAAAAGGGAATATACTTTGACATCACTAGGCGATAGCCTACTGCTAGGTACCTACCTCCCATCCTACCTCTAACGCCACTCAAATCTACTGAAAATATTCTCATTCCGGTATTTCCACATCTTGAATATCGTCGTCTCTCTACCAAACAATTCATCCCCAAATGTAAGCCAGAGCTCTAAGCTGATTTATTGACTAAGTACCATCAAATGTTTGCAGTTTCTCGTTTAAATCAAATCAAAAAATCTATTCAAAGAGTTTAAATAATAATTAAATTTTAAAAACTAAAAAGAAAATGGCTTCAATGAAGAAGGTTGCGATCACCTAGGAAGTATACCGACACTAAAAATACCCAAATCAAGTGTGCATATAATATTTGTAGTGTTCCATAGATTTCTCCAAGATCCCATCATCAGATCCTGGCTTGATGACAATGGAACCACTTGTGAATAAAGGGTATCCTTTCAAACAAAAAAAAAATTTTTGAAATCGGTCCAGGCGTCTTCGAGTAATCGGGGAACACACAAAAAAAAGATTCCGACGAACTGCGTACCCATTTTTTTTTAAAGTCGGTTAAAAATAAATTGAGGTCATCCATCTTGATTTTAACTTTTAGACAAGTGTGCTGCTGCGGGAGCTCTTAGGCTCTGTAATCGTTTATTTATATTATTGCGCTGCATAAGGTTATCACCAATAAACCTAGGTATACATAAACAGACATGTCTACAGTATAATGCCAGCGGGATCAAATTAACAATATTTTAATGTTTAATCATCGTAATGAGTAAAACATATCATGAATGGTCACAATAAAAATAAATTCCATCTTAAAAGCGACGACACCGAAAGGTTATTCTCTCATCTTTGTACGGTAACAATTCGCATACAATCCAAAAGTTGCTTACGTAATTATGGTGTGTAAGGAATTTTGTGATTTGTCGTCCAAATAACTCGGACAGTCTGACCGCCCACTTCGACCAGAAAATTACCATTGTTTTAAATTCGTGTTACATCAATGTACAACGGGTGTTTTTAAACTTTTGGTTGGTTTTATGGATGATGTTTGTAACTTTTGACTTCTAGGCTGCCTGCTCGCCTAGCAAGGCTTCTACGGTGGAGTGGTCCTTCCCAAAAGATGCTGGCTCGCCGCGCACTGAGGGTACACGGCAAACCGTTTGACGCTGGACTTTGGCAAGAGAGTGGTTGTATTTGCTAGAAAACCTTTGAAAATATATTTTTATTAACCAGAAACATTGAAAAAGCCAAAGTAAACATACAACCAGTTATTTAGAATTTGATATTTAAATGACTCCACCCTGTATACACAGGTTTCTCCCATACCTCTCAAGCCTTAATATCAGTAATGTACTTTATATATGTAACAGTCACACAAACACTCCATCCTTACATCACTATATTTACGAGGAAGACTGCAACATGGACATCGTAAAGCGGATGTCCAATTTTGGTATTCTCCAATTTGGCGAAATCAAAAAACAGAACCTCCACGAAGCGATGTACGTGCAAATGGCTGAAATTCTGTTCCCAAAATTTCGTAAGAATTCCCATTAAAGCAATTACAGCTAATGACTTACACAGGTTTCACGTGAGAAGTTTTATGAACTTCCTCACCGTTATCTATATACCGTATATCGGTTTTAGGAAACTTGCTTTTGATGTTCTATAATACATTTATTAGGTGCCCACAAAGAGTTTTGAGTCGATAGTGAGAATTGAATCGATAACCGCTGGGGAGTACTTCTTGTATTGCGACCTCTGTAATACGTGAAACAAGGTGTGAGACCCACTTGATGGACAGACCACACTGTGGGCGTCGCGGGAGTCGGTAGATGGAGGCGGTTCAGATCGATATTTGTGGCGTCGTAGAGTGGGGAGGCCATATTACGCAGTGGACAAATGTGTAATTAACATTTTTAATTGAATTGTATGTTTTATTTTTCTCTTGTTGTTATTCAATTTGCTATTCTACACATAACCCATAGATAAAATTAACAAAGGAGATGGTACGCCTTTCTATGCAAAATTAGTGGCATATTTTGACATGCGATGCTAGTTTAAGACAGCAACATATATAGTGACTGCTGTTCAAACAAATAGCAACTCTACTTCTCCGGTGCATTTTGGTGGAGTTTTAGCTAACACACGTTCGGAAGGATTGTTCGAAATCCTATGTTTATGTTTTTATTATTCAACCAATCAATTAATGGTTAGATTTTCTTTATTGCTTCTTAAACTTACTGAAGTCATCTAAAAAACCTCACCCCAGAGTACTTGGCCGTGATATTCGCGGATATTAAGATATTAAGCGATTTCACTACAAGAAAGAACAGCTAACTTCTGTATATCATCTAATACATTTTACTGTGATAACGGGAAAACCCTCTAATATTAAGCGAGGCTCTGTCCAGCAGTGGACATCAATAGGTATTTGAGTTTTTGAAGAAGAGCAGGCAAGGATTTTAGTGGATATGGACGATTATTGCTAACACTGTGACCGCATTTAAAATAAATAAACATGACCATAAAATTCTCAACTGATGCCTATAACATTGCTAAATATGAATTACCATAAACCCGCCATATAAATTCCATTAACTGTCTACTTACCGGCCATACCAACTACTGAATACTCTTTGTGTATGGTCCAAATTATACTAATCTGTGGCTTTGTTCCATACTACTGTGTAATCTGTGGTTGATTAATGCAGGTCAATGGTACCCACTGCCTTACAACGACTCATGCGTTCGGTCGTTATACAGTGAAGAAGCTGAAGCGGTTATATCATAAACAAAATAATTGTAATTAAAGAATAGTAAAAATTAGAAGAACTGTTATCCTGAGACCTGCGTTAGCATTGAGAGTTTCAGAGATTTAGGGGTTCAATTATTTACTTGAACTGGTCTTATGTAAAGATATAGAGATATGAAAACCTAGTCTATACAAGTGTGACTGACATACAATAAACGCATGTTAAACCAAAGATTTTCGAGGCTGGTAATTTGCGGTGTTTGATAGTGCAGGGGTGCTTTAAGAAGGATTTTAATATCCGGGCATTTTACTAGTGTATTTATCAATATATTGATTTCATTTTGATACAGATTACACAATTATTCAGCATTGTCTGATTCTCTAGAAACTATTACATCCTCCCGATTTGCTCGGGTAGATGTCGTAAAAGGTGACTTAGGGATTTTAGGGATGGGCTGCAGCTTCCACCTGTGATCAATACTAAACTGCGATCACCAACTCATCTGCCAGTCGGGGGGAATGTGGGGATCATGGAATGTCCCCATTACTCTTTTTGGTGAAGGCTAATGTTCTGCCGTGGAATTTTCGGGCTGTGATGATGATGATTTTTTTCATCCTTTGGTTTTTTGTGAGAAATGGCTTTTAAGCAATAACCGTCCATTGAACTGTTACTTAAGTTTTTTTTAGCATCAAATCCTAATCCTCGATTATTTCAGTACACCAAATAATTTTCAATCATTCATCCAATTTGTTAACTAAACTGATGCAATGAAATGTAATAAATTTATTGATTGTAGATAAGCAGTAGCAGGTAAGTAACATTAGTTGTTCTTTAAAATTATCTTGGCCCTCTAGCCTGCCGTGTCAGGCTTACAAACATATACTATAAAATATTTACTATAAAAGAAAAAACACGAATATTAAAAAAAAATATATATGGTGGTTACTATTTTAAATTGTGTGGTACTATTTAAAATAGTAAAAAAATAATTATAGTAACAATGTCAAATGATTTCGCTCCCTCTTGTGAACTAAGCCATGCCATGTGATTTAGAAATATAAGATCTTTTACATAACTAAACGGTCTAGTTACCAGCACACGTACATCTGTGACATTACACAAGGAGATTTAACCGACTTCGTATTTAAATGGGTAATGGTTCTGCAATCACCGTGTTTACAATGTTAACAAATAGACCACAATGTGTGAGAAAAAATACACATTATCAAAGGTATATTCGAAGGATGAACCACTAGTTAATAAAGCTTGAAGTTGTTCTTTACCGTAAACATACATAACGTAAAGTGTATGTTAAAGTTACATCAAGAAGTATTTTTGGCATAGTACTAGATTTTTATATGTAATAAATAAATAAATAAATAAATGCTCCCAGTCACGTCACTCATGCAAATTATATATTTTTTTTTTAAATACCTTTCTGTTGATGTATAATGTCATAACTGTCATGTCTGTTGTTTATTTTTTACTGTATGTGTGTTTGTGTGAATAAACGTTATATCTATCTATCTATCTATCTATCTATCTATCTATCTAAATAAATAAATATTACAGGACGTTATTTTTTACACAGCGGAATCTAGCCTCATCAAACTAAGCATAGCTTGTAATATGGGAACTAGATAAAGTAAGAGTTTGTTATAAATATACAACTTGTAGACGGAACATGCAAGCTGCCCACATGATGTTAAGTGCATCTCTTGCCTATAACAATGCCTGACTGAGGTCACATGCACAAAGTACATAGGCTACGCGGCACTGCATTGCGCCCGTCAACTTGATGCATAAAGGTAGCCTCGCGTGCCCGCCATCACCGGCAACCATACCCTTCAAACCGGAACACAGCAATGCTGCTTTGATAACGAGCCCTTTCACAAGGGGTTGGTAGTCACACGAGCGGGCTGTTTCTCATGAAAAAGTAAAAAGTTCAAAATTTTGCAGATGTTGCCGCTATAAATAACAGCATATAATAAAGTTGTGAATTGATCAAATCAATTATTTTAAATTAGCAAATGTGATTTGTTTTTGATGATAAATATGCGTCGGAACCAGTATGCACTTGGCGGGTTTATTTTTTAATAGCTAATTTAATGTAACATGTTACTTGTGGCTATGTACTTTCACTACGTAATAACGTTATGTGAATTAGAAGTATTAGTTTGCCGGACGACACCATTTCTACCCAATTGCCTCAGAGGGAGGGTTATATTTTTTAGTATGTATTAGTAGTACATTGGCACGCTCTGCATCCTTTTCGTCTTAATCGATTTTGACATGAATGTTACAGATGCTAATTATAATGAATTAGCAAGTCTCATGGCTCAGTTGGTAGTAGCTTTGCCTTCTGCTTTGTAGGTTGTGGGTTCGATTCCTACCCGGAACAAACATTTGTGTCATGAATATAGATGTTTGTTTTGTTGCTGGGTGTTGTATCAAATGGTATGCATGTATTTTCAACAAAAAAAGTATTTTATCCGTAATCTAGTTCCCATAAGCTTTGCTTAGTTTGAACCCGATGGCGCTGTGTGAAATTAAAGTCCTGTCTTAAAATATTTATATACATATTTTTATAATTGTACAAGATTATTTTTATTACCATTACATTCTCACATCCTTATCCGACGCTATTAGATGGGGTCAGCACAATATGTTTACTTCTTCCACTCACTCCAAACAACCTATATATATCATGAATCCACGCCTTTCATCTATTTTTCGGCCTTCCCTTGCTTCAGGTCTAACCACCCTCATATATATTCATAACCCTTTTGGTCAAATGACTATCATCTCTCCTCATTCTACGACTGGCGCCACATTGAAACTTTCTTTAAACTAATTTCTTATTTTATCCAACCTTGTCACCCCACACATCTATCTTAACATTTATATCTCAGTAGCACATTAATAACATAATGGACGACAAGAATGCTGGCAAAGTAATAAAACAATTGCGTATACCTAAGCCACCCCCAATCGAACAGGCAATGAGGCCTGTGACCATGCTCTGTCATCCAACTGAATTAAAATAACATTATTACTTAGGTAAAAGTAGTTCGCCAAATCTAAATATAGTATATCAATTTTCATAATTTTAGAATGTTTACAAAATTGTGAAATTAACACAAAAATTCACAACCCGCGACGAGACTCAATCGGTTAGAGCGTGTGCGTATCCTCCGGCTTTAGAAAAAAGATGCGGGTTCGAGTCCCGTCGATTGTAAATTTTAGTGTCATTATAACATTTGTATATGTTGTGACCAAGACCAAAATTTCGTATTTCATATTTTTTTTAAGGATGTGCTTTCAAAAAACCTTTACATATTTTTTTTTTGCCAGTCTGTCAGTCTTTGTTTGTCAACTTTCAACCTGGCTTATGTTATATTGTGATCTACATCATATGAATATAACGCGTTTCTGGTTATATTTTATATGGAACCGCATCACAGATGATTAAAATGTGTTACAATGCTTATGAAACGCAGAGCAGACGATATGCACTAGATCGCACCATCTCAATTATTGAGAAATATATTATTATGTGAGATGAAAAAGATTGCTACACGTCATCTACTTACATTTATGTAAGTTTAAATAAAACCTCTGAGCGGGTTTTTTTGACGAATCTTAGTTAGTTAGTACTTCAGAAGCGGCAGGCGGCTAGTAAAACACTAGTAGACAAACTGACTGACTAAATGACTAAAATGACAGACAATGATACGCGCATCCCAAATTTTCCAAACCTTTTAAATACTTACCTTTTACTTCCTTTTATAATGAACTTATTTTAGAAAATTACCTTGAGATGATGGGTTAGCTAGTCTACAATTGATGGGTTAGCTATTGACCTCTAGAGCAAGGATCGCTTCGATGGAGGTCTACGATAGGACAAGTTTTCCTTGAAGGCAAACCGCTTGGCGCCGGACTTCGGCACGAAGGTTGTCGCTAGTTATATATACACCACCACCACCACCAGTGTAAATCAGTTAAAAATATTATCACAAGTTTAAAAGTAACTGACAAATTTAAACTTGTAGCTGAAATTATTATCTAGAATCTTATTTCGTAAGCTGTACCCACTAAATCTAATTGTTCATCATTGATTGTGATTAGGATCAAATTAATTGTTACGACACTGACTTAATGCAGTAAGTATAAAGGACCTTGCAGATTAACATTCTTACAGACTTGCGTTATTAGTCACTTTTACAAACTAAGTAACTACTAGTAAGACGTACTAAATAATCTGGCGGCTATTGGTAAAGTATAATCATGTGTAAGTATACATATATTATAATCACACCCTAAAAAAACAATGCATGGGCGATGGGGTTTCACCATAATCACTACACTTGGCATTCACAGGTGGTTTGGTGGTCCTAGTGGTGATAAGAAGTATGTAAAATAAGGCGAACACTATTTATTATTTGCTAATCAATGATTAAACACCTAAGTTTAATGGGGTACATTAAATTATGATGATTTCTCTTCAATTAAGGTTAATAAAAACACGATTTTCCCGACAAATTTTCTCGTTAGTAAAAACACAGTTGTGCATTTCAAAAAATGGCGCGTTTTTCGGGATTTTTTTAGAAAAAATAGCATTAATGTGTATCTCAATCCTGGGTTTTACCCTTGTTTTTTTGTTCGATACCCCTTTTGGTTATCGTAATTATCAAATGTTGCGTGTATTCAAAAAAATCAAGCTGTCCATTTCGTTTTGGGTACATAGCCACATATATCTATCATATAGTTGATGAACTTAAAATTTGACTCGTTGGGTAGCTGTAAAACACTCACGGTGTGCTTTTCATAGAAAAGCGAGCGAAGCTCAGCACTCAACGAGGAAATCAAACATTCATGAGTAGTGTTTTTAAGCCTTTAAGGTAGATACTAGGTTGTCATTGACAGAATTACTTGATTTTTTATGATACTTATGTTCATACTGCAGCTGATACCTTTTTTAAACTTTTTAAGGTGACAAACAGGCATACGCTCCACCTGATTGTAAGCAGTTACGGTCTCCTATGGATGCCTTTTGCCACACCAGAATCATCACTTCCGCGTTTCTGACCCTTTTAATGGAGCTCTGGCGATCTTACTCACCGCAGGAACACAGCAATATATAGATATAATGCTATCTCGGTGGAGCGCAGAGCTAAGACGCTCATAGGTGAAGAGTACCTTGCAAGCAAGGCTGGAGCATCGTCGTAAGGTTGCGTGTTTGTCGGTATTTTACAGTACCAGTACCCTGAAATTTCTATAAATAGTAGTAACTATACCGCATTTATAGAAATTTCAGGCGCATAGCCTATTATCACCCTCGGTTAATATTCCATGTATACGAAGCGCTTTCAAGAATATTTTATTATACACGCCCTGCAAGGACTTGGAATTAAGAATTTGGACTTGGAAGGGAGTTCATAGGCACCTTGTTAGGCTCGATCTTTCGTAGACCTCATCCTTTCCTGAGGAAGTTTCAAGGTCAAGAGCCGACCCACTAAATTAAATAATAAGCGATATTCTTTAAGGCGGAGTTCCTTCCCTAGACGGGCTGTTCAAATAGTGAGTAGGAAATCCTACTATGCCCTACCTTTCGCAAAACTGATTCTTGATTCTCCTACAATCTTATCAAGAGTAGGTAACAACATTATTAATCCGAGCCGCAACACACTACACACTAAACTATATTCAAGTTAGATAAGACTAAGAAGAACACAATATACTTTTGCATTAAACAATCACAAAGCCATAAACATTTGAATGTATATTAGACGATTACTAAATGTTCGGATAAAACATGCAATACCACACCCACACAAAAGTTACGTAGATAATCAAACCGAAGTCAATAAAAATTGGGCAGTTTACTAATAGGTAGAGTTCTATTGGTTCTATTTCTTATATAAATCTGGTCTTGTAGTGTAGTCATCATCATCACCGTCCCCTGCTTCGATAGTGCGACAAATCAATAGCGTTCCCGATAATCGTCTCCATCCAAAGACTCCCCGCGACCGCCACGATGTCGTTGGTCTAGGCTTTCCCATACTTTTGCATATAATCGTGGTCGCCATCAGAACCTTACTTCCTAGCGTTATCGGTACTGCTAGCTGTCCCCTGCCACTTCAGCGAGCTAGCTCAGGGTAGGTGTTGTCTGGTTGAGTAAACAGCGCGATCCCCTTCCACCCACAAGTCATAGAAGGCGAGTAATGTCTATGAGCCAATACAGATAAAAGACTGAAGCGTTTACTAATTTTTTTGTGTACGATGGGGAAGCCCTTGGTTTTCATCTCACCTGGTTTCAAGTTATGATAACGCCGAAGGTGGAGGCGCATTTCACTCGCAATTCTCAACAGTCTGAGGAACTGGCATTCTTGCCTCTAAATGCCGGAACACAATAATTCAGGATTGTTGTTATGGTGACAAAACTATGTAAGGTAGTGTTATGTATATTTACATGTATACAAAGTATACATATATTCAATAAAAAGTACAGTTAAACTAACTATGTACAAAGGAATCAGTCAGATTACCTAAGGACCGTTACAAACGGCCTATAGGTAACTCAACTGTTCCAGACCAGTACCAGACGGTAGCGTGCCCAAGACACTGGCTGCATTGCCACGCTGAATAGCTATGCCAATTCGCTGGCCTAAATAAGAGCCAGCCCTTGTGTCACGTGTCGCCTCAATCAAAAGCCCCGCAAGATTTACCATTATGTTTATTTACCATATATACCGTTCATATGTGACGGCCATATTGCGCGTGATGTCGCAACTATGACGGCATCACGCGCGGGACTTATTACAGTAGTGACGTCATAGTGACGCATGAGACTAAAATGACGATATATCCTAAGTTATGCAAGAATGCTGTGTGTAACTTATATCTTTAGATTTTTTATAAACTAAGCTAATACATGAAAAATGGTTGAGTCCTGTTAATAAAAAAATCGTGAAATCTAGGTTGAGCCATTTTTTTCACAGTTTGTTGTACAAAAGTTGTTCTAATTTAAAAACACTGTGATCTCTGACTCAACTAAGCGTGAGATTATAACGATACTCCTTTGTCTTGTAGGAGACTGAAGTCTACCTGGCTACTGGGTGTGTATCCCTGTGTACATGGACCCTCTAGCATAATCCTTCACTGGTGAGATACAGACACACCAGTTGTCTGTCCCTATGACCTAGTTACTAGAGTACCGAGCTGCAGGTATACTTTCTGCTAGACGGCAAGGCCTACTGCAATTGGGCCTGATCTCGGTCAAGTATATACCTTTCGTGTAACCCAACGGTTAGTAGAGGGCCACTATAAAACAACGCATTGCATCAAACCAAAATAGGGATTTACCTCATGAACAGAAAATATGACTGGCCCACTGCCACTTCAGCTTGAGAGTTTTCTGCTATAGACTTGGTTAATAATTGAAACTGTTATATGCAAATAACTTAAATTTTAGTAGATCACAGTGGCAATGGGTTAGTATATTAAGTAAGACTGTTGTTGTAAGTTGAGGTTTTTAATCTGAGCTCAAATTTAATAGGAATCAGAAACTACTCAATCATTACCCGAGTGAAAACCTCATGCTTTTATTGAGTCCTTTCTTTTGGGTTTGTCCGCTATACCTACATAAGTGACTCTGCCAAGTATCGATGCAGTTTTTTTATGTAAAACAACAATATTTTTGAAATGATATTCAATGTTTAGATCTTTCATATTGGTTCCTTAACGATGCAAGCTCGCTCGCAAAGATTACCTAACCTAAGGATAAATATACGGAATTTATAAGTCATCAAATCCCAGTCGGGTAAAGAGTACGTGGTTCTCTAATAATGTTCATTGTTGAGATTGCTCGTAACCTGCTTATTTATTGAGGAACTGTTGCCTAGATACAGAGCTAGAGGCGCGGCGGTCGAAGGTAGGTACTCCTCATTCAATATTGCGTATGAACAATTATGAGATGAGCTATCGGTCAAGTCGGAGTGACGGGGAAAGGTATGACCGCGAATGGTTACCTTATTTTGATTTGTTTCCATTGTTTATTCAGTCAGAACATCATTCCGATACATTGAGATAAATTGACATTGCGATGTATCTCGTAAAAGCCGACAGGGATCTCATCAGAAAAAAGGCAGCAGCTTTCTCCTGTGTACTATCTACAACTTTACTAAGATCACCAATCTGCCAGCCATGCGTGGTGATTATGGCAAACCATAAGACAAAGCCTCAGGAGGTGGCTTTGTCCAGCCGTAGGCACTAAGGGGCTGTTTACGTGATGTTCCATCGTGCAGGGCACATCGATTCCACATTTATCATTAACACTTTTTTTACGTAACGTTTCTTTTTGTACGACGGAGAAGCGCTTGGCCTTCATCTCATATAGTTTCAAGTTATGTTTAGGCCGAAAGTGGAAGCTCATTTCACCTGGAATCCTCCACAGTCTTAGGAACTGGCTATCTTCCCTCTAAATGCCGGAACACAAAAATTTAGAATTGTTTTTAGAACGATATACTTATTTAAGATGGTGGTAGCTAGGTAGAATTTACCAACGTCCTACTACCAACTAAACCAAGTACAATACCGTATTCCCCTGGGGATCAAACCCGGGATCTCTGGGTCTGACACCGGTGGGCAAACCACTAGATCACAGAGGTGGCTATAGATACTGGTAAGGATTAGAACTGCTTGCACTCGTTTGTTTTTCCGCACCCTTAGAAACTAGTCAACAATTCCAGAGTGAATAGGTTTCTATAAGGCAAGTGTGCTCCGTCTCTTCTCTCTTAGGCTACATCTTTACTTATTTTTCAACAGAGCAGTTGGTCTTCACTTGATTTCATGTTAATGATAAAACGAATAAACTTGACAAGCCTCATAGCTCAGTTGGTAGTAACTCTGCCTTCGGCGCTGTAGGCTGTGGTTTCGATTCCCACCCAGGGCAAACATTTGTGTGATGAATATAGATGTTTGTTCTGTGTTTGTTCTGTGGTTGTATCATATAGTACGTATGTATTTACAAAAAGTATTTAAGTATTTTATCCGTAATCTAGTTCCCATATTACAAGCTATGCTTAGTTTGGGGCTAGATGGCGCTGTGTAAAATGAATGTCCTGTAATATTATTATTAATTAATATTATTAAACTTTTAATTATTTATATTATTATATCATATCAAATGTTTGGTAAGTGATCAAATTAGTCAAGTATTTAAAATATCGAAAGATTGTCGTATCGTATTGCGAAATGGAAAAGCTCTCTAGCCGGCACACATCAAGTGACCCGGCGCATCCGTTCTCCGATAGTTGCATTATGTAAAGCGAAATTCCGATTCAATTTAATATTACAGATTGCTCCTAATGGGTGTATCGAAACAAAACTGTTATTTGAATGATTGCAATTTTTTGCTTCGTTAGATTTTTTAATATCTCGCAACCGTTTTAAAATTATTGCTCGGACAAACAGAGTGCCTATTAAAAATCTTATTTTAAAAGTCATCATAACTTGGGTTAGGTCCTAATAAGAGTTAACATCGGATCAAGCGGCCAAATTAATGTGAGTTTGATATGCTCACTGAGGGTTTTGACCCACATTTCAAAGCAAAACTTGCTTGGTTTTTAGTTCCTAGGCCTCAGGGATCTCATTGACACCTTTTGGTTTTGTAGGAAGGTAGGTAGTTACTCAATTTTACTTTGCAAATCCTGGAATTTATTAATCTCACACAAAAGCTTTTGTACCGTAAAAAGCTGTGGATGTTTGTGTGAAAGCTGTTTAACTGGTTTAGATAGCGATTGTATTCCACTGGGTCTGTCTGATAATTATCTAATGTATTAATTATTGTCTGACTGTTCATAAACTACTCACGATCTTTAGTGAGTTTCGTGTGTTGGCCGTCACCTGCTAGCTACTAGTTTGAATAGGTAAGTGATAGGAGGATTAGCTAAGTGTGCCTATTAAATTACTTGGTAATGCCCGCGGTTTCGCTAGCGTGGTAGGTTACCTTGGTAGGTCAGACACAGTAATGGCGTGGCAAGACAATGGTGGGATGAACTGGACAGATTTCGAGCTAATCGGCAGGACGTGGGCAAAGGACAAAAGTCTGGAGGGAATGTGGCCTGTAGGACTTATCCAGCAAAGGCTAACAATAGAAACAAATGTACTCTGAGGTCTATACACTATACGAGTGTCAATAAGGTGATAGGAATATAAATTATCAATTGAAAAACAAAAATGAAGGTAAAAAGGAACATATCAACAATTATTAGTGAATGAAGAAACATCATCAATTGAAAAAAAAAAGTTAAAAATTAGAGAAAAGGCAGAAAATATAAAATATTTATTACCTAGGTTTGCTGAAAGTGAACTATTTTGTTTATGCAATAAAGTATAAATAAATTTAATATTATTAATTTCCTAACAGTGAAACTTCGACCACTGGGTGACATAAGTACATTTTTTTTTTATTAGGTCAATGAAACCATTTTACACTATAAATATAATATGGGAAAAGAAAAGAGATCTAAACTAGATTAGGTTCATGTAACCTATAGCAATATCATGTATCACACCATCGTTATTATCAAGCAAGGTTTTGCGTGACAGTGACCTTTTGACACTGACAGATTGACGCAAGTGACGTCAAATAGGGCTACCACAAACAGTAACCACAACCCATGAGGTTCACGACAATAATGATTATGTTTAGGGCCTGATTTTCACCGTGAAAAAAAAGTGAGTTGAGTGATCTACTCATCAAAATGTTTAGTCATGATTAACTTTAATTTTAGCGGTAAGCAAAATTGCACATTTGTAAGGGGATGTTTTACATATTTTTTTAATTATCCGTCGATTACCTTACTTGCAAAATTACTCAGACTATTGTCTTCTGTTTATGTGTTGTATTTTTACAGATTAGTTCCATCAATATTGTCTTATGTTTGAATGTGTAATTGTAACTAAGTATTTTTTTATAATCCTTGAGCAACTTCTTCCTACTTAAGCACCTTAACAGTTCAAATTTATTACACATGACGTCATCGGCAGAGCGGAGACTTTCACTTTCATCTCTTATATTTATGTTGGGTTATTGAATTGATCCTTAGGTGCTAACAGATTTGGTTTTCAATTGGATTGAGAAGTTAAATGTTTAACTGCGTTACACACAGTAAGCAACGAGATCTTTTTTTTATCAAATACTTGGTATTTTCTATTATTTTTCATTATTTGCCACCAAAAGACAAATGAGAGTCTCTCGGCAGATAAAAGACTTCACCATCATCATCACTAAGCTATCGCAGTCCACTACTGGACGTAGTTTCTAATAGGTGCGCCACAGAGGCCAATCTTTGGCTTTCACATTGAAGGTGGTTTCGAGGTCTTCATTTCATCTAGCCAGGTAGCGTCCCACAACGCTTGCCTATATGGTTTCCACTGTTTCTTTCAGTAAATCTGGCCAGCCTTTGCCACTACCCGCTAGCCTTAAAACTTGACTGACCAATAAATAAGTATAGAATGACAGCCAGAGATACTTATCATAGATAGCATGAATGATTTGCACCAAAAACTTGTTTTGTTACAAATGTCTTGCGAAGCTTGTCTTCGTGGTGCTGTGTCCCCGACAACCCTAGTAATCCGAGTGAGTTCGGAGTCACGCGCTGTGTTCACACGCGATCACATTGTCACTTTGTGTGAACTTGTACCTAGTAGTTGCGTTTGCCTAGGAAAAGGGATTCCTAGAGGTTAGCTACTTCACTAAAAGTGTAGTAAAACTCCAGCTTTTTAATTTGAATCCGGGACGGTTTTTATTATATCAATACACGCTAAGAGTAAAATTAGGACCGTTTTTTGGGAGTGTAAGACTTATCATATTTAAAAACTATACGAAGAAGTGCAGGAACGAAAAATTCTAATTATTTTACGGTTAAATTTCGCTCTACTTACTCAGTGAGTTTGTTATGTGTTTGTGTGTTTTATTCTAACATAAGTACTTATGCATATTTACATGTACTTACATTATATATTATTATTAATTATTAATTTCTTCCGTACCTAATATAGTTCCCATATAACAAGTATTGTTTGGTTTGGGGCATGAACGTTTTGTGCTGAAATGAGTTGGAAAACATTTAACAGGGCACCTGGAAAGACACACCCAAGCCCTTAATTAGAAAAAAATATCTTTACCTAAATACTTAAAAAAAAACAGGTTAGTTGGCAAAACAATCTTTAAAATAGAACGCGTTTTTTTATTATATTTTTTTGACACACTCACCGAGAGTTCCGACCCAAATATCAATGCCAAAATTGCGGGTTTCCTGCATTTCGTTCGGGGGCAATCGTTTTGGTCCGACTCACGCTTGGCGAGTTTTTAGTATTTATTTATTTTCATACTGAGGTTTAGTCGTAAGGACTAAGGACTAACATCACATTAGTTTGAACTTTACATGTGTTATCGTTCTTGAGAAATCAGAAACGTTTAAATCGTCTCTCTGTCTTTCTGTCTAACGATTTCTTTACGTTTCTGATTCTCTTTATTTTTTACTTTACTGCTGTATTTTTTTTATGTTAGATAATCCGCCAGATTAACACATACTTACACTCAAAAATAAAATACCAGCTTCCTACCACGAATCAAAAGACAGCCCTTCGAACGTAGCACTATAAAGGTTCAGTTGGCACTTTGGGTACAGAACACTAAAAGTACCCATTCAGCACATAGTTGCATACCAAAAGTAGCTTCATCTGCCGATCATCTTGAACTCTGTTCTAAGTTCAATGTCTTTTACGTAGTTAATCTTTAAAACTGAAGTTAAAGTCCATTAAAGCGAGCTTTACGCGACTGTTGCTTTCAATAATTATAATGCAGACGAAAAAGTTAACGATCATGATCATTGTCGCTTTAGTGTTACAGAATATGTGTCACGGTTGTTACTTCATTTAAAAACTAGTGATAAAGATCAAGATCTGGACCTCTATCCTACAAAAAGTTTTTCAAGACGTTTTTTATTTCGAATCATTCAAAGACTATCGAATGGTTTCGATTATATCGTAATCATTTTGCAGGGTAACACCATTGTAATGAGTGGCCTAGAGGCTCTTTGCATCGTAGACCAGCTACCATAGTGTTTCCGTTATCTTAAGATCCCAAAATGTTCAAGAAGTTAATAATATGCATCTTTTGTATAAGCTCGCTCCATTGGAAACCTCAGTGGCCTGTACAAGATTCCAGATCTAGGGCTGGCCTGACATAATTAAAACAGTTTTTTCTTTTTGTAAGTTTTTAACATACAGACAGAATAAGGAACAATGACCCAGCAATCTCCAAGCTGCCTAACAAGGGTGAAAATTAAAGCTAAACTTTTCAGTCTTGGAGATAACTCTTGTTTTGTTACTGCATACCTACTTGACGTGATGATTACCTTAATATTGGGATGTTGATATCTACATAGAGATAGAACCATTGGCAACGTATCAATTATTTATCTCAATCTTGCCGGCCGCTTGTAATACACATATAACTATTTATTTAAACATTAGCATTACAGTTATAAGACCAATATTTTGCAATGGAATATACAATTTAGAATATGAAATTAAATATACTTGAATGAAATAAAGGGATCATATATCAAAATCTACATTTTTTTTATTGTACGACGGAAAAGCACTTGGCCTTCATCTCACCTGGTTACAAGTTGAGATAAGGCTGAAGGTGGAGACGCGCTTCACCCGGAATCCTCAACAAACTGAGGCTACACACGTGAGAACACAACAATTATAGAATTGTTATTATGGCAACAGAATATACAATTAATTATAATACACGTTTATAACTATTTGTAGCTCTACAAATCAAGTTGCAATACCTCAGACATAGTCTACACATATTCGTCAATCGGTCAGATGACGACGCGTGACTCAAGGGCTCTTTAGGCCAGCGAATTCTTGTACTAGTCTGGATCGATCCTTAGTACTGTACTTAGTACGACTGCGTCCCTTGTAAATAGTAAATTTCAAACAGTGTTATACTGTAAATTTTGTTTGTGTATTATGAAATAAGTATCATGGTGCTTTAGCCTATTTCCTTTGATTAACATTTGTAACTCACAAGCTTGTCTTAAGTTTTTTTTTGTATAATTAATGCAGATTGTAGACTACTGTCTGTAGATTACGTCTCCCATACTTTGCAACCTCATTGAGTCACCGGCCAATTTTACATTTTACGATTTGATGCGATATGCCACTAGAGATCGCACGCTGGTCCACTTTACAAATGCTAAAATATGTCTGATTTGTTACTCTGATGCTTCAGTTTATTCATTGATACACTCAAGTAATAATGTTACATGCCTATTCATACATATGAATAATATACAAGCAGGCAACCACATATCGCAATCCTTGCCCATGTAGTTTATGATTACATATATAAATAATAAAAAACGCAAACAAACAAACTTGCATATAATAATAAAAACTCTGTTTGGGTAGCCATGTCGCTATTTTGTAGCTACATACATAATAATAATAATAATAACAAAAAAGGTTTAATTATTTTAAAACCACTGGGATTATACCATACTCCTCGTAACAATCTGTTATTTGTTAAGAAAAAATAAGACGTGTAAGTGCTTGGCCTTCATCTAATCTGGTGTCAAGATTATGATAAGCCAAAGGTTTCCACCTTCGGTATTACTTACTTACTTCACATAGAATCCAAAACAAACCGAGGAACTGTCTATCTTACCTTTAAATGTTGAAATACAATACTATAATCAGTAGGTAATTAACAAACAAGATGTTACATAACAACTTTGAGAACAATTTGTTGAGATCTTTATCTCTTTACATGAATAATTATTTTCGAGTTATAACTTGGCTCAAAGATATTAATTTAACCTAGTTCGACTTTAAACAATAGAAAATATACAAGTTCTGTAATTTGTACAATTATCTGTTTCTCCAATAATAATTATAAGTTATGATAAAAATTATATGGTAAGTAGTTTAACGACCTCTGTGGGTAGTGGTTCGCCTGCCAGTGCTAGATCCAGAGGTCTCGGGTTCGATCCCCAGTGGGAGTACAATATTTGGCTTGTTTTGTTTGGTGGTAGGACTTTATTGATGTGAAGTCCGCCTAGTTAGCTACCACCATTTTACCTAATTCGGTCGCCATAATAACCATTTTTAAATTGTCGTGTGCCGGCATTTAGAGGTAAGATAGCCAGTTCCTCAGTTTGTTGAGGATTCCGGGTGAAATGCGCTTCCACCAAGAGAAGTAGGCCAAACACCTCCCCTTCGTACGATAAAATAAAAAATTACTTACCTTACTTTCTAGGTAAATGTAAAATTATGTATTTTCACTTTTGGTCTTAACAACAGATATTTATTAATTTAAAAAGTTTCACAATTTTCTGTGAAATTAATTATTTTTTTGCACTACTTATAAAAAATCTCGAATTAAATATTTGATTACTGACCTCTTGCTTGCTAAACAATTGATTATTTTTAATCGACTAACGAGCAATCATTGTGAAAACAAGACTTTTTATCAATAACCAAAACGCAGTTATAAAAATATTATAAAAATTTAATTATAATAGATTTCATAATATTTTGTAAAACTCCGAACGCAGAGAGAAAACAAGCCAAAATAATGCTCAAATCCCATTGAGTGGCAACATTTGCATACAATAGATGCTCAAAGCCTACGCCTTCATTTAATTGAACTATATCAATCAGAACATCACCTTTTACCCCTAAAAATAGTTGTTAGTTACCCACTATCGTCCTCGCTGGTCGATATAGCTTAAAGTAAAAGTGCTTGGCAGAGTACCCCGTATATAAACTCACGCGTCGCTCCAGCTAGCATCACACCATCTCAGTCCGTAGAACAAGCAACATGGCCAATTGGAGCATTGTAAGTGAGACAGGAGTGCAGTGCAGTGTCAGTGATAGGGTGCAGTGGTCTGTGTTAAGGATACCATCGGATTTGCCAACGGATTCCGTATCCACACGCTTGGAGTCCGAGGCGTGGCCAGGGTCTTGGCACCTTTCCGATCCAGATCTGAGTGATTGTTGATCTGCTACATTCACTCTTGTGAAATTTGGATCCATCACATGCACGTGAATTGCAAAACTTAAAAATGTAGTGCGATTGATAATGATCTTCAAGTGACCACTTTACGTCAAAGTTGAGGCACCTTTCTCCGCCACTGCACAGCATTTTCGATACCAATTTAGACTATTTTAAGATTCTGTAATTAAACTAAAAATCTTTACGATATATTAAATCAACTCTCATAACTTTAGTTTGTTGTAACTTGTGGAAAAGTGGAAAAAAATATCTGCGTGATCAATAGTAAAAATTGTTACAATACCAAAACGCAAACATGTAGAACTTTACAATTTAAAGATATTCAAAGTTTATTTATTTAGGTTCATTACACCAATCCATACATGTCAAATATTTAAACAGCTAATGTGTTTACTGACAATAACGTGCGTTAAGTGCGACCAAAATGTTCCTTAAAGCTTATTTTTTAAAATCGTAAAAAACATCCATTGAATACAAAATCAATACTCTATAGATATACAGACCATTTTTCTATACATCATTGTATATTATGAATACATGAACAGTTTTTTTTTCCAACCAAAACAAACTGCCACACTCCAAAGGAAACATAACTCAACAATACTAAACCCAGTTTAACCCAACAGGTCGCCCTCGCCCTGATCGGCTGCGCAGTCGCCGAGCCCCCCGTCGGCTACTCCTACTCCGCCCCATCTTCCCTCGCCATCTCCCACGGAGGATTCTCCGGAGGCATTTCCGGAGGGCTCTCTCACGGAGGCCACTACCACTCCGTGCCGATCGGCCACCAGTCCTCCGAAGGCTACCACGTCGACCCCCATCTACTAGAAAAGATCAAGCACATCATCCTTAAAGACGAGATCCAGAACCAGGGCTACCAGTCTTCCGGCCACGGGTCTCACGGCATCTCCTCCCACTACGGACCCCCCGCCCCCGTGTACGGAGTCCCTCATGATAGGATTGTAGGCATCGAGCTCGGCCACATCCAGCAAGGTCTGCAGGTCGCTCAGTACCACCAGGCTGAGGAAGGTTACGCTACCGGCTACGCTGGGGACTACTCCGCATACTCCAGCGGAGGTCACGGCGGTTACTCCAGCGGAGGTCACGGTGGTTACTCCAGCGGAGGTCAAGGTGGTTACTCCAGCGGAGGCCACGCATCCATCTCGTACTCCGCCCCCTCATACGCCACCATCGGAGCGCCCTCAGGGTCCTACGGAGTACCCTCCATCTCTTCCTCATACGGCGCCCCTCACCATTAAACCAGTCATTATGTAACTCAATGTGATCGCATCTTAGATATAATATGTATTATATTGTTGTAAGTTTCTGTAAATAAAAATCCTTTTTTATAACCATTTCTTCATTTACCCGCGTATTTTTACTGAAGAGGTAAAGCTTACTAGTAATTCAATCAAATTATTTTGATTCGAAAAACAGGTATTTATCGCGTATTTTACCATTACTTATATCATAATAAAATAATGTGTTCTAATCGCATAAGTTTATACCGATCAAATAATTTTGATTGTGATTCTTACGAAATTAACATAAAGTAGAGCAAATTAACCGCTAGCGTTTACGAGATGCATATCATTCTGCAAATCACACACTAGCAATACCAGTAAGGTACCTATTAAGTGGCACTCGACATACGCATGTCATGTCACTCGGGTTGCCCATAAAATCGAAAGTAGTGGCTTCACCGATCGAGATTCCGCGGTGAAGGTAGACTGGACATTCCCACTGATTACGCGATAGCCATAACTCGATTTAGCCGCCATTGTTTTTGCCTTCGACTTTTACTTTCGTATGTGAGATAAGTGACGGGCTTATTGCGAAACCCGTGCCCCTTCATTATGAAAGGTCTAAATTAAAATCTTGCATGAAATTCTAGACATTTAAGACTCAGTTTTGAATTAAAATACGCACAGAGCGACACGGCAAAATGGTCTTACCTGCGACTGTCGATATAAAACCGGATTATTTTATAAATGTTTAAAAGATGCTTCGTACAAAGACAATATAAATAAATGAAATGCTTTAAATTTACTCAGTTTTATTACGCAGCTGACCGCAATGTATGAGAAACGAGGAAGCGAAACCAAACCAAGTAACCTACATATCCATAAACACAGCACACCTCTAATTTAGCCAATTTGATACATTATTCAAATACACTGTACGGAATACTAAATGTTATGCAAAAGTTAGCATTGTGCTAACTAAATCGGCATGGCCTTTGACCTCTTCGTTGAATGTTTTGCAAATATAAATATCTTACATAAAATATCACATAATTCAGTCGATATTACCCTAATAAAATAGAAAGATGAAGAGTTACGATTTTGAGTCATCAAGAACGTCCGCGTAATCTTTTTCCGAAATCCAAAACTTTCACCGAAATCAAGTATTTATTTTTAACGCAATAGTTGATACGAACAATACTCATTCCTCTCAAACCTACATCAAAAATAAAAAAATACAATGTCTAAAAAATTACAATGTCAAAAACATCAATGATTATAATACTATGTTATGTACATAGTTTTGCACGATAGTGATAATGAATTTGTCACATAGAGTAGGTACTTGTGTATATACTATACGAGACGAAAAGTAAATAATAAGGAACCTACTATTAAGACAGCCGCGTCTATTACTTCATACGTCTGTATCATTTACTTTGTGCGCCTGTAAAAGCACTTACACAATATTTAGCTATATTAGCGAAATTAGCGCTTAATCCATGCACCGTGCGCTTTCTCCAGCGATGCGCGGGCGCAGCGCAGAGATCGGAGTTATGTAACCTGCGTACGTGGACTGGATTATCTGGTAAACGGTCAAGGAAATGTGTGTTAGTGGCCTATTAGTACTTCTATTACAATACAAGCGATAATAATATAACACCACTTGAATTCACCAACCCGCCTGCCAAGGTATCAAGGTGACTGCGAAAAAGCCATGGTTCAATTAATTTCAAACCAATAATCATAAGATTTTTTAGGATCTCGTTGAAATGTCAAGGTTAGTGCAACCCTGCCAAAACATCGGATATAATAAAATGTAAACAGATTGAAAATTATATTTCGTTCACCAATACAACGCATCAACAAACAAGGATGTGAACATACAATAAATATATTCTAAAAATGGGCGGTCTTATCGTTTATATAGCGATTTCGACCATATAACCTTTGGATGGAATGGACTGTTAGAGTACAGTTGTGCAAATTTATTGCGTAAGTCAGTACTGGACACATTTAACAGTACAAAAACTTTTTTTGAAAATAATGGAACCGATTTCACCACTAAAAACTTAAAAGTAACTCTAAGGTATGAACTTACTCATATAAATTGAAGTTGGTGCCGAATTGCCAAGCACAACAACATGTTTATTGTATGGCACCGCCTTCAAATTATATGAACCTTACCCTTAGAGATTTTTAAGTTTTTAGTGGTGAAAGCGGTTCCATTAAAAAAAAAAAAAAGTTTATTTTAAGGTTTTTTTTACGACACCACGACGTCTCCGACACCCTATTTAAAAGTCGCGTGAGGTTGAAATAATACGGGATTCTGGGAAACATCTTCGAAATGATGGGAACGAAAATAAATACAGATTACCTAAACAAATGTTAAAAATCGGTCCCTACTATAGTGCAGTGTAGGGGTGCACTATGTCAGGATAATGGGAACGATCTTTCCCATTCTCTTTTTTTCCTGTATTTTGATTGGTAGGGTCGTGGTATAATATAATATATTATATTAGCAGCCGTGGACTTTTATGGGCTGTAATGATTTGATAATGATGATGATGATGATACAAGTATACAGCATTTATAGCCAGAATGCATCATAAGACATTTCCACTAAGCTCAAACAATGCTAGGTTAAATTATTTTTATACTGAGTTTCGGTGAACATCGTTATCATCGTCATCTGATGATGAAGCCAAAGGCCTATCCTAGACCTACCGGAAGGCAGGCAGTTCAATGGGACTACCACGTATATCATAATTACTGCGATCAACAACACGCTTGTCAAGCGTGGTCATTATGGCACAACCCTAATAATGATGATGATGATTCCGGAAGGTAAACAGTTCAATAGGTCTCTAGTGACCGTAAACACCACAGCATACGCAATTTCGTTAACTTGGTTGACATATTTTTTCCAGTTATTTTGATATAAAAACCAAACTACTGTACCGATTTTGATAAAAATTCTATGAGACCACCTCGAAAGTATGGCCTATCAAACATAATAAGAATCATCAAAATCTATTTCGAATTGACCGAGAAATCGAGTAACAAACAAAAAAAAAAAACCTACGTTCTTCGTACTGCGTTGGGCTATTAAACTTTCAGTGTCCTACTGTCCCCCTACTCCTTCCAGACCTGGAATCCTTAGATCATTCCTCCAGTCTTCGAGAAATGCATGAAGCGCATCACGACATGCGACCGACACGGTTGGCCAAAGTGGCTGTGACGATATAAAAAAGTGCACCCAATAACACATAGACTTCACTATTCATATTGTAGTTCATTGACTGACTGACGACTCAACGCCCAGAAACTTCAAACCAGATGTTTACACGTAAGATGGGTGTGTGGATATTTCAAGGAAGGTGTGTGTGTACCAATATGATTTCCAGATCTGATAAAAATTTAGCAATTTATCATTCCTCGTATGCAACTTTTAACTATATAGATTGTTGTAACGCCAGTTTTCGATTCAAGAGTAAATTATGGTGATGTACGGATCGAATGTTAATTATAATATGTCGGGGCGGTTGCAGCTTAAGAATTGACTTCTTCAACTCAACCCATGGATGTCGTAAAAGCCGAGAGATCTCATGAGAAGAAAAAAAGAAAGAAAAGAGCTTCAGCTGTATTATCTATACCTTTACTGAGATACACTTTACTTTTAATTTTACTTAACTGTGCCGTGGCGGTCGTGGCTTAAGAATCGACCCCTCCAACTCAGTCCATGGCTGTCGTAAAAGCCAGTCGGCTTTTACGACCGGAAGGGATCCCACCAGAAGACGGGTAGCAGCTTACTTTTGTGTACTATCTACACCTTTACCTGCGATCACCAACCCGCCTGCTAAGCGTGGAGATTATGGCAAAACCCATCAATTTTGGAGGAGGCTTTGTCTAACGAGGAAGTGAACATTACGGACTGTTAAAGAAGAAAGAAAGAAGTATAAGTATTTATTCAGCCTCTCCCTTTCTACTAACTTATTATTACGTATATATACCCTATAATTTTCTTCCGGCGATCAGCATCAATGAGTTTTAGGTAAATGTATATTTCATGTTCAATATTTGAAGACTAGATTTGTGGTTTTGAAAGTCTAATCTTGTCTAGAATTTAGAAAGCGGCGACATGGAGATGTTTTGTAATACCTCGTTATCGAAATAAAATTACAAAAATGCCATTAATATTTATTAGAAAATTAAATAATGTTGATTAAGAAATTATGTTGAGAGAAATTTGATTATTAGTAGTAGTGGGGCGTGTGATTTGATCTACCTTCTAGTGATACCCCGGGCAAGTGAATCGTTGGCTTTTATTTGCGATTACGGCTGAATGCATAGTCCGGTGCCAAACGATTTACTGTATTCCGACGGTGCGCTGACAAATCCTCAGAGGTAATCTACGGGTAAGAAATTTTGGTTGGATTTCTTGCCAAATGGACTTTAGACAAGCCTAGAGATCAAAATCTAACCCACCATACATCAAAAATCATCATAACTAGTTTTTACCCGCGAGATCACCCGTATATTCCAGATATAGAGACATTTGATAATAAGATGACAAATCATAAATATTTGTCAAGTGTGTGTCGGACCAAGGTTACAGAATACAGTGCATTTTTTTATGTTAAAATGTGACCTGTAATAGCTATGCCATAATTGGCTTAAAATCTGCCAATAGTCCGACTGGCGCCGCCGCCACCTGTAACACCAAATTATACAAAAATTATGCAGATTCTAATACATTACATAAATGCACCGTAGCATAGTATTTATTATGTTTGCATAATTAAACATTTTGGTTCATTGTTATTCTGTAAGTATTCATTCTTTTTCCGCCTTTTTGTAGCCTATTGTTTAAAATAAGATTATCCGGTCACAGGTCCTGAGATATTTGCACACCACTAAAATAAAAGCAGCCAAGTTCGAGTCGGTTTCATTAGAGTATGTATACACTTTAAGGTATACCTATTAGAAAAGCTAGTTGATAACAACCAAAACATGTAAAAGCTTCTTTCATATTCTCATAGATTACAATGTGTGTTAACACGAAATTAATAGGTAGTTCAAAAAATTAAAAACCTTGAATTACATTTATAATCTGGCAACATTTTAATTTTTTCTTTGCGACTAGGAGGTTATCTCAGTAAATGCTTTGATAATATTCACTATTGCATAAGAATATTAATTAATGATTACAAATGGCGATTAATTATATTCTGAATGCGAACTTTAAATGTAACTTTAATTATAGAGGTAAATTTCGAAATGGTTAATTGCAGTGTTATGTTTCAACTTATATAAATAACCCACAGAACCTAGTTATTAACCAATATTATTTATAAACAAATAACGTGGCAAACCCTGCAAAGAATAGGAGTAACCTATTACAACAGTAAATATCATAAAAAGCGACTATGGGATCTCACCAAAAGGTCAAAAGGTAGTTTCTTCTGTGTAATCTACCTGTTCTCTACTTCGATCACCAAACCACTTAGCAGGCACCAAACGAAGTGAATATGACAAATCCGTCCAGTTCCGGAGACTATGTGTATGAATATATTCCAGTAATGCTCAATGTAGAAGGTATGCAAGGCTGTTTACACAACACCCTGTATAGTTTCGAAACAAGGGCCTGCTATACATCGTGTCTGTATGTGGATGGCTCAAACCAATTTAAACATGTCGCCTTTTGGTCAGACTTAACCTATTTGAATAATAAGAAGATCGAGTTTTAACTGACCGAATTTGGAGTTTAAGTCTGAACAATAAGCTGTGCTTAGTTTCGCGCTGGATAGCTTTGTGTAAAATGGCTAGTACATATTTATTATCTCATGTCAAAGAAATATATTAAGTTAGTAAGGTTTTGTCGAATGACGAATCTTCTATTACTTATTGTCTAAGCAAGTTCCAAAGCCAAGAGAAGAAATAATGAAAAGTAAGTAGAAAACACGACTTTTTTCCAAATGAGGATTTTAATCTATATATATACATTTATATTATATTAAATTTACATGTAGCTGACTGCCTAACAAATCAACGCCCAACATGGAGACTAGCTATTTCAAGGTTCCAAGCAGTACCTACTACTAAAAAGGATTTCAAGAAATTCCCACGAGATGATGGTAACGCCCCGGGAGTTTCAATAGTGTTTCTATATGGCATTGTATTGTCAGTATTGTCAGTCAGCCTACAATTGGTAGGTACAGTCGAGCACAGAAAGGCTAATAGCAGCAACTATCTGAGAGTACATTCACCAGTAACCTTTGCACTTCCTATTTAGTAGAACTGTGCACTGTTAGAGATGGCAAATCACCTCAAAAACCAAACCCTAAGTACTTACGTAGCTCACAAACGCAAAATAATGATAAGTTTTTTGATACAACATGATGACAGGACTAGCAAGCAGCCAATCTTATGTTATGTGCAACTCTTGCCTATAATAAAGCCTGCGTAGTTCATATCCACAAAGAACATGACCTACGCGAAACTGCATTACGCCCGTCAACTTGAGGTATAAAGGTGATAAGGCGTGTGCCCGTAATTTCAACGGCAACCATACCCTTTAAACCGATTCACAGCAATGCTGCTTGGCAACCGAAATAGGTATGGTGATAGGAATTCCCCCTTTCACAAGGAATACTAGTCTAGATATAAACATTATTTTTATTCTAAGTTGTAGTACTTGTAACACACAAATACTTAAAATAAATAGAAAAAAAGTCAAATGATCTTTTTTTATATACTGTTATTGTATTACTATACTTTCTATATCTTTCTGATTTTGCTCATAAACAGGCCACCGACATATGCTGGGAGGGAAGGAGGGTTTCATATATCATACCGCTTAAGAGGGGATTGGTCACAAATAATAATAAAGTTTGACCTCAGCTCTATTGAAAAACAAGTAAAGATTTGGCCTAAGATGGAGCACGATCGTCTAAAAGGAACCTATTCTCTCTGGACTTGACTCCAAGACTAGTGTGGAAAAACAGACGAGAGCAACGAGTTCCATTCCTTATCAGTTAAAAATATTAGTTTCATAATTACATAACACATTTTAAATAAGCGAATTTCATACGGGCATTTATGAATGTTTACTTATAAACGACTTTTTTACATAAAATTATGTCTTTTTACGCAAACAGACGTAAAGTGCCATAATTTGGCTATCCTAAGTATGCCTAAGTCTGCGTGCGTCAGGTGAGCGGTCAATGCGCGTGCGCATAACGTCGTACTCGTGAGAGCTATGGCCGCAAGTGACGGACGGTAAGCGGTGTGCTAACATTTGACGGATCACTTCTGATAACCGATTTGAAAGTTACATTTTGAATATAATTTTAGGGCTCCGTACCCAAACGGTGCTGACAGGACCTCTATATTATATCCCGCTATATTACCTCTAACCGCCAGAACACAATATTTTTGTACGACGTGAAAGCTTTTATCTCACAAGATTTACAAGTTATGATAAAGCCGAAGGTGGAATCCTCAATGGTCTGAGGAACTGGCTAGCTTAGCTCTAAATAGTGGAACACAACTAGCCACGCGGACCTAAATGGATGTTTTATCGTATGATCAGTATACTGTATTTATAAAAAAAAAGTATTCAAGTATTAGTTTCGTAGTCTAGTTCCCATATTACAAGCATTGCTAAGTTTGGAACTAGATGGCACTGTGTGAAATTAATGTCCTGTAATATTTGTTTATTAATTTACTTAAACAAAGTCCTACCACCGATTACAACCATGCAAAAATGTGTACCCTCCTGTGGATCAAACCCAAAACTTCTGGGTCTGATACCGTCGGGCGAATCACTACACCACAGAGATCATAGAGATAGTGTACAATAGATTCAGATACATAATTTTACCATCAGTAATAAAAGTTAATATGCGTTAAATCTCATCTCCAGATGGTAGAGAACAGCGCGCAATGTAACTGACCATTTTATTACCATGATGATCTTACATACCCACCTAGTCATTTATGTTGATGTCTTAATGTGATGTTTTTACAATTACCTTCACCTAAGGATACAAATAAGTATTGCCACAGTTTATGGAATCATATTTTATATTTTTCAGGACACAAGTGCATTAACTGACTCATATAAAGTACATACATATAATGTAACAAACTATTTATTTGGCAGGTCATTTTGCGACGTGCTTACTGGTGGAATTATCAGCCAGTCTTCCACAAAACGACCGAAATACGATGCCCTTTGGCCAATAATCTACTTGCATACATGAAATTGGATGAATCGTTAATTCGAGTGTCCATTACTAAAACCTGGATTGAACTGTCTGGTACCACCAGCTGTCAAAGAAATCGTCCTCGCAAGCACCGTACCAAGTCTTAGTCAAGAACTTTGAAATAAAAACGTTATTTTTTTTTAAACTTTGCTTTACGAACAACTTTATATCTGTTGAAGTGCTAAGTAAATTATCAACCAACACAATTTTTCCTCGTACCAACAAGGCACTTCAAATTCCAACTAACACTTTCTCACTCAACTGTTCCTACTCATCGTATGTACCCCTACAATAGTAGTAAGTATTTACTTTTTAATTTTCAAAATAGTTTGTTTCCATATCTGGTAGAGTTGCATTTAAAATGATACTGACGTGTGATATAATTATCAGGCTTGAACACAAAAGTAATGATACAATTTACCAGAAGTGAATATTAATGTAATGATATTAAAAATAAAAACATTTGAAATTTATGCTACAGAATAGCATATTGAATCCGTAGGATTATTTCAGGATCCAGGGCGTCTCTTTTTAAGGTTTATTACATGTGCCATAAAAAACTATGAGGATGTATCAAAATAAAAGTGAAAATAAAAAACCTTCAGATAATGTAAAAAGGAAGTTATTAAATTTAGAACGTCATATCAAATATACGTAACGTTTCAACAACTTCAATTTGAGAATGAAGTATATACTTATCATCACGACTGTACATCATTACTCGCAAAGCGCGATCACTTTTTGTGTAGTGTACCTACTGCCGGATTATGTCATTACTGTGTCAATGGTCATTTAGATTATGCGTGTAAATTGAGCTCAACTGCAGTGACCGTAGAGTGATCTTAATTTACCTTACATAGAAAAGATGTGTAAAACTTACTGCTTGTTATTTTTAAATTCAAGTTCACGATAAATATCGATCCTTGCAATCTTCCTGCAGATGCCGTAAAATACGTTAAGGTTCAAGTGACCAATCACCAGTACAAGAACCACCAAGATAAGGCAACAGTGTTTAGAAGAACCTAAATCCAAAATTGCGATCTCTAGCCCACCTGTCAAGCGCGGTGATTATGACTAATTAACATTTGTTGTGATGTGCAGAAGTATTTTTGGGTATGTAATGATATATTAGTGACAATCAAGTTTAAAAACATTATCTTGTTCGTTGGTTGTTAAAAATGTGAAACAATCTTTGGGTAAATAACGTTTTCAAATAAAATTCAATACTCACATCTATTTGAAAACCCATACAAACATAGAGATGGATTTTTAACATAAATTTGAGTACTTACGTTTTGTTATTGTAACTCGGAAGATGGTATTATAGCCTATTATTATTATTATATTATAGTTCCTCAGACTGATGAGAATTCCGGGTGAAGTGCGCTTCCATCTTCAGCCTTATTATAACTTGTAAACCAAGTAAGATGAAAGGCCGTCATTCAACCAAAAAAAGTAAGTATGTTAAGATGCATATGACTCTCGCAGGGCTTGTGGCCATGGTGAAGTAAACCATCAAAGAATTTTATATGGCCTACATTATCTCACTCCAACGCTGACCAGTCTCAGCTATTTACTGACGCAATAAGAAGAATCGCCCAGACTAGCGTAGTTACAGTACAGGCGGTTTCTAGTTCTACTAGACCGGTTCAGAACCGGCTCCGGGCTAGGACTTAAATTGCTGATAGACTTTACGGCGGGACGAGCTGCTTATTTTGTTGATTGGAAAGTAAAGTCATGATTGACAGACATGAGCATTATTTTAGAATCGCTTTTTTTCATCTTTTCTATGATTTGTTTATAACTAAAGGCCCGTCTTAAAATGCCCGTGACGGTTCACGGTGAAATTGACAAGCTATTTACACACTTTTACTGTTGGAATCTCGTGAGTAACCCACCCGTTATTTACCGTCTCAGGGATGATATGGGATATCTGCAAAAACGCTGTAATGATTATTTGTAAACAAAATGCTTGAACTTCCACATTTTTTACTCCGAAAAAAAGGGCACACAATCTAAAATGCCTAAATTACCCCTATCATGGTGCTAATTTTGTATATTTAGATTAATTATAACTTATTTAATTTTATTGATATGAGCCTGAATTGCAATTTTCATGTTTCAACTTTAAAATAAAAAAAGCATCAAAATAATAACATCAAAACCTGATTTACCCTCTAGGGATTAATCATCAAAAAATATTTCTCAGTTCACACTTACACTAAAGGAACTCTTCTGTAGTAAAACATATGGTAGTATAAATAAAAATGTGAATATCTAATATATATTTTTTGTTGGCAACCACATCGCATAAGTGGATTTTGTTTTAAATAAAATAAATAACGCAACGTTTGGTCGACATGGCTGTAAGGGTGACTAACAATTTGTAAAGCACCATCAAGTAATATTTACCGTTCAAGATACGAGAAGGATAAAGACGTCTTGTAATTTCCTTATTGAGTTCAGAGTTGCGCAATCGGTCAAGCGCAGGGCCGGAGCAGGGCTAGGATTACAATACAAATACAAAATATGTAATGAATAAAAAAAGGATTCATTCAATTTAGATGTAAGTTGTATGATGATAACTCTTACACAAGATGTAGACGACATCACATGTGGCCTCTGTCCGTTAAAAGATGCATGGCAGATAAATAAATAAACATTAAGTCACAACGTCATCTAGCCCCAAACTAAGCATAGCTTGTAATATGGGAACTACATTACGGATATAATACTTTTTGTAAATACATACGTACAAATCACACAAATGTTTTTTCTTGGCTGGGAATAGAATCCACAGCCAACTATCTACTACTACTACCAACTAAGCTATGGGGCATGTTAAATACCTATTAGATAGGTACCGTCCTCTTATGCAAGATAGCGCAGAGTAGAGTGGATTGCCCCAAGCTACTGCTAAATACAATGCTGAAAGTCCCCAGTAGACATATGAACCAGCTAACTCTTAGCAGTTCCTGTCAGTTCTTCTAACTATAGACAAAATTTGTTTTTCAGTAGAACAAAAACACTGGTCGTGCAGCCTCAAGTCGACCTATTTAACACAAATCCGGGTTCAATCAAAAAAGGTTTGAAATAGTAATGTCAAAAAATTGCAAAAAACAATGTCAAATAATAATAACGTCAAAAGCATAATAATATACAAGAATTCACATACATTATAGAGTAGGTAGGTACTTAAGTAGGTAACTATTCGCCAGTGTTTAACTTATCCTATTATACCAATGAATTCCTCCACACTGTAGAAGTGCTGCCTGATAAGGCAAGCTTTCAGTCTAGACTTAAAGGCACCATCAGTATGTACATCGGTGATGGTCGCTGGCAGTCTGTTGTACACCTGTGGGCCCATAATGTGCGTCAGTTTCCTCGTTGTCCTCAATAAACTAAAATAAATAAACTGTGTAAATCTTTTATCTACTCTTTGTAGAAGGAATCGAAATCATTCGATCCAACCCTGACGCCGCCGCCTTCCATCATCAGAAAGATGGTGTTGGAATTCTTTTATGGATACATGCGACTGATGTGGTCTGCTCAGACCCACTTAAAAGAAAACAAAAAAAAGTACACGTAAATGTCCTTTTATTTAAGAAATTTGGTAGAAAATTGAGCTATTAATTGATAACTATCAATTGATTTATTTCTGGTAGTCTCTAAGTGGCTTCTATAATAGCCCTTGATTCGCCTCTGCACAAATCTCAGAACAACAACAAGTTTTGCTAGTTACCATTTCACATAGTGCTCTAGTCACACGACACACCAGTAGTAAGGTGGTGTGGGGTCTGGTTGCAGCCACTGTGACTTGGCTGTGGATGTGGTCCGATACCCTGTTTTCGACCGCGACTGTTGATATTGATGTTATGGGAACAAATGTTAAGATATTAACTATTTCATTGGATACATTATTTTCAATAAGCTATTTTCCGTATAATCTTCTGAGCTTCAATCGGTTGCCGTATAATTATGTGGTATTTGTTGTGTAAATCATTTTATTTCTACAAAATGTTCGATAAGTAGGTAATATTTCTTTATTTAAAATTGCATAATTTGTGATTATGTTTATATCGCGTTTAAGATGCAATAATTCAGTTTTCTGATCAAAAGAATTCAACGCGCGCTTCTTTGGGTATAATTTTGTTCAGTTTGATTTCAAAATTTATTTCCAGTAAAAGTTACATAAAAAGATACTACCCCTTTTTACTCCGTCAGATGATAGTCTGTGAGGGGAGATAATAAGTTAACATAATCTTTGCCAGTGATGACAGTAACAATTATACAAAGTTTTAATCAAATCTATCCATTCGTTTTGGCGATGTGTGTTCAAGATACTGATATACAGATAGACAGACAAAAATGTATACGTTTTTATTTTTATTGTACGACGGGGAAGCGCTTGGCCTTCATCTCACCTGGTAACAAGTTGAGATAAGGCCGAAGGTGGATGCGCACTTCACCCTGAATTCACAACAAAGTGAGGAACTGGCTATCTTACCTCTAAATGCCGAAACACAACATTTTTTTTTAAGAATTGTTATTATGGCGACAGAGTTGGGTAAGATGGTGGTAGCTAGCCAGGTGGACTTAAATAAAATCCTACCACCAACCAAACCAAGCACAATATATTGTACTACCCATGGGGATCGAACCCGGGACCTCTGGATCTGAAATCGGTGGGTTGAACCACTAGATCACAGAGGCGGTTAAATAAATACCAATTGTTAAGGATTTTGTATCCAGAATAGTGCTTCCTCGTATAGAAATTTTAAACACTATACAAACAAATGTACAGATTTTGACCCGTTATAGTTTCATTATAAGTAAAGATAGGTAGATGATATAATGTAGATGTGACACAATCATTATGATAAGATGGTATAAGCAGCATGCAGTGGTGTTGCCACTAGGCAGCTGTGACATTACCCTTATTACACATTAGCATGCACCACCCGCGCTGACCTGCAATTTGTACAGCTTGCCACACGTCTTTATTACCAGAACCAGCTTAGGATAATAATATGATATTATGGTAGTTAACACCATATTTGATGGCTATTATTTCGATACTCATGCGTATGGTTGTAGCAATCTTTACTTAGTCACAATTGTAGCCCACATACCTATGTTCACTGCTGAGACCGAAACGCAACAAATAGCTATCCTAGGCCTATCATGAGTATTCTAACACTCCATTAAATATATAAAACTTGGACCTTGTAACAGTTAAATTGCTATTCGTTTTTTTTGTCGTATAAGTTGTCTAATACTTAAAAAAAAAACGATCTAAAACAGCTATAGAATATAATATATTGTAGTTTATATGTAATGTAATATATATAAGCTCCAGATTAAAGTAAAGTAAATTTTTATTTGTTGCTCGAAATACATGTTTAACATAGATGGTAGTTATGTCAGATCAGGCACAATGTATTCTGCCAACGACGTGCAATATTTTATTGAATTTTTCATACATATAATTAAACTCAAAAATGATTTAGAAAGTAAATAGTGGATACTTAATAAATTCAGTTAACAGTTTAAAAATTTAAAAATAATAATGATAATAGGTACTTACCAAATAATTATTAGTGATATAAATTGAAATAAAAACATCACAAAACACAAAAACAGGGTCTAAAGTAATTTTCAAGAAAATTTATATAAAAAAATAATATTCGTCCTTGTAGTAGGTAGCATTTATTGGCTAGTATGGTTTTTAGCTTTCCCCGAAACAATGAAGTTGGTAATTCCCTTAATGTCTTAGATTGTTGGTCTACAATCTAAAACTAAGCCAGTAGTGAATATTGTAACGCAAGTTTGATACAATCAATCTTCTTTAGGAACCTTATTTCCCTTCGACTACCATCTACGCTTAATGTCCACCTTACTGCTAGTTCGATTTGCTGATAATATGACGGTCATTTAAGTTCAAAAACGGAGAAAGTAAGGAGGCATCTTCCAATATTGTCATCGTAAGACTTACATGCAAGCATTCAAATAAAAATACTGCCGATCCAAGTCCAATAGAATTGCTTTAGTTACACAATAGCTCGTATCGAAGTCAGTCTACATCTTCCATCTGTGGGTTTATGGGCCACAACAATAAAGATATTATCGACCATTGTGACCGTAAGAAGCTCCACATTACGCAATGGTGAAATCTGACCGTCTATTGTTTGAGAGGGAACTTAGCTCTTCGCAAGGTCTGAATCCAGGAGCTAGGTCACCGCATCCGGTTTTACTATCTCAAAGGTTAACATAACTTATGGAGGAGATATGTCTACATAAAACGACAAATAATTGATGATAAGGGTTACCGCATACAATAAAAAAAAATTTTTTGCCTATAGCTACGGTAAACTCGTCACCGATATAATTTGGTTCAATGTTACAAGACATTACAGGACATAAATTTCACACAGCGCCATCTAGCCCCAAAATAAGAATAGCTTGTAATATGGGAACTAGATTACGGATAGAATGTACTTATATACTTTTTTGTAAACATACTTATCATACAATACAGAGCCAAAACACAGAACAAACGTCTTCATTCATCACGCAAATGTTTGTCCTAGGTGGGAATCGAACCCATAACCTACAGCGCAGAAGGCAGAGTTACTACCAACTGAGCTATGAGGCTTGTTAAAATTATCTTGGTTATCGCATTGGTAGCAACTGTTGTATTTGGTCAACTACGGTTTTTCATAAATTGCTGTTAGGAATAATTTGGGGCAGTTAATTTTTACCAAACGCCACTAAAGCCCCAAACAAAGCATAGCCCTGACGGGAAGCGAACCCATAGACAACAGCACCAAATTCAAATAACAAGCCAACTAAGCTGTAATAAAGGTTATAATAGCAAGGGTTTTCGTTTCAGAAATAAATAATTTATGGTATTAGCTTAACTTACCATCATTTATTTATAAGTAGCTTCTTTTTTAGTATATTAGCTTGCTCGAATGAATGAATGAATTGAATGAATGAATACTTAATTGTACACAGTAACAATACTTTAGAACAAAACAAACATTTGCTGACAATAGTATTAATTATATGTATTATTGCTTCTAGTTATGTAGATAGAGATAATATATTTACTGCGGTCACCAATTCGCTCGCCAATGAGGTACGAAGTACATTGATCTTCACTGACGGAATGGTATAACCATTGAAACTGGAATACAGCTATTGAAGCCTTTTGTTACAGTTTTAGAGGAGCCTCTGTCCATCAGTGGTCATGAAAAAGCTAAGGTTGTGTTAATAATATTTTGTCAAAGTTTCATGCTAGTCAAGTAAAAAAAAAAATACTACATACGGACATTAATTTTACACAGCGCCATCTAGCCCCAAACGAAGTATAGCTTGTATTTTGGGAACTAGACTACGGTTAGAATACTTAAATTATTTTTGTAAATACATACGTACTACATACGTGATACAACACCCAAACACAGAACAAACATCTATATTCATCACACAAATGTTTGTCCTGGGTGGGAATCGAACCCACAGCCTACAGCGCAGAAGGCAGAGTTACTACCAACTGAGCTATGAGGCTTGTTAGAAGTGAGGGGTGATATTATATTATAAGCATTTGATATTGGTCATCTTGTTGCCATTTATAAGCCATATGGATGATCGACCAGTTTCCTCATGATAACCTGACTATCTAAGAAGGTAGATAGTTAACTGAGTACCTCTATAAGAGATATAATGTGTGTATTTCCTCCGAGTATTTTGGAAAAACTCCTATTTTTTGACGACCACGACACGAAATCCTATGCCATATTAACAAACCATAAGCAGAGCTTCTTTCTAAAATCTTCATGTTTCCTGAAAATAAAACATAACTACAAAAAAAAAGGTTCACACGCAAATTCAAATAAAGAGCATTACGCAATAGCACAGGTATACCGTGCAAGTTCACCCACTGCGCTTGCGCAACAAAAGTGAATGCTGACGGTACGCCGAGATCACTCTCACATGCCTTCAATGATATGTGTGATACAGTTTACTACCGAGGTAGGTCATAACTACCTAGACATCGTCTAAACACAAACAGTGCAGGCTACCGATACTAGATGGCGCTAAATGACATTCCTTTTATAATTAAATCTGGATCTGATTCATATATTTAGAAAGACTGAGCGCTACTTAGTATTGCAAAAACTTGGAAGTTGCTTCCAAGTTATTTACAATATTAACTAGTATTATTTATTGATTTGATATGGGTCTCTTCGAAGCTTACATATGATGGGGTGAGGTTTAATGATGGAGCGAGCCTACACAGGAGGTGTCTTTAAGTTTTCTGCTTGAAGATATCGTGGGTTCGATTCTCACCTAGGACAAACATTTGTGTTTGATTATTGATGTTTGTTCTGTGATTGGGTGTTGTATTGTTTGATGTATTTACAAAAAAAAGTATGTAGGTAATTAGCCGTAATCTAGTTTTGTTTAGTTTGGGACTAGATGGCGCTGTGTAAAATTAATGCCCAGTATTATAAGAAGAACTGTGTGGCCAAGTGGCATGTGCTGAATTTAAGTATGGACGTGCCTTTGACTAGTGATTAATACTGAGTAGTGATCAGATGTGATTGCTCGAAGGGGAAAAAGTCGTGAGTCTACTTATTTTATTTTTATTATTTATTTATTAATCTGATATTTCACAGCATAAACACAGACGCTGGAATGGAAGCTGCTTCCATGCCATAGCACAGAGAAATATGTTTGTAAGCGCTTAGTCCTAAATATGTATTATTGAAGATCAACCAGTAACGATAATATCTAGCTTTGAGTTTGAAATTCATATTAAAATTATGATCTATATTAAAAATAGTCAGCGGGCATTTCTTTTATTCTTTATGTTACTTGTCTCAGGATTTGTCCAAGAAAGTGCTACCACCATACCTACTTCTAACACCTACTTGGTCAAAATAAAATCTGAAAACATAAAAATATATAGTAACTTGCAGAGCAGAGCTCGGAGCAACACCACGTCCACAGAGGGCTAGTCAGTTAGCAGCAAGACTATATTTCCTGAGGATGCCTCGTGTAGAGGCGAAACACGTGTCTATTTAATTTTTTCAGAGAGATTTGGCGGATTTATTGCTAAATATTTTTTCTGTTTTCAGATTTTATTTTGGAATATGGATCTCCGCAAAATAACGCCTGAATCAATTAGCTACCTACTTGGTGTTTGCAGTAGGTATGGTAACACCTACATGGTGATAGGCATCTACAGGTAAAATATTAATCAGACCGTTGAGGATTTCCACGTTAAGCCTCACAGCTCAGTTGGTAGGAGCTCTGTAGTCGAGTCTTCAGCAGATCAGTCAGCTGAGGGGGAAAAGCAGCAACACTAACGAATTTAATTTAAAAATAGGAAATCTTAATATATCCCAAAATATTGATGTTGCGACAGCTTTTGAAACGTTTTTTACTGATATACCTGTTTCTACCACAAAATCATTGAACTCTTCAAATATTATGGCAGAGTCAATACTGAAAAACAATGTACCATCATGTAATAAACCATTTTATTTCAAATATGTTAATAATAACGATATTATTAAAGCATTTAAACTTATAAATGAAAAGAAGACCTCTGACCTCTGGGGCATCTCTGTAAGCATTGTAAAACCAATAATAGGCGTTATAGCGCCTGAATTAGCTTTTATTTTCAACGAATGCATCGACTGCGGCGTATTCCCTAATTTAATGAAATATAGTAAAATAACTCCTCTTTTTAAATCTGGTAACAGTTCTGATCCAACAAACTTTAGGCCGATATCAGTACTACCGACATTCAGTAAAATCTTTGAGAAGATTATTCTTATACAGTTACATAGTCATTTTTATACTAACGCCCTATTTCATGATAAACAATTTGGATTTACAAGAGGTCGCTCAACTGCTGATGCCGGTATTAGTTTAGTATCGCATATTTTCGAGGCCTGGGAGAAATCACATGATGCGTTGGGAGTCTTTTGTGATCTGTCTAAGGCTTTTGACTGCGTGCACCATGAAACACTGATTATGAAATTAGACCACTATGGTATCAAGGGTGTTGCACTAGACTTACTCACGTCTTACCTAAGTGATCGCATACAGCATGTCGACGTGAACGGCCAGCGTTCTTCAGGATCTTTGGTTACCATGGGTGTACCTCAGGGTTCAATATTGGGGCCTTTCTTGTTTTTAGTATATATTAATGATCTGCCCCAAATAATTAAAGATGACCATGAGATTGTACTGTTTGCAGATGATACGTCACTTCTATTTAGATTGAAGCGACAAATGACTAACTTTGACAACGTAAACAATGCAATCTCAAAAATTGTTAACTGGTTTAATGTAAATAACTTAGTACTCAACCAGAAAAAGACCAAATGTATTCGATTTATTTTACCAAATGTAACTGAAGTTGAAGCTAATGTAAAAGTTAAAGAGGAAAACATAGAATTAGTCAAAACGACTGTATTTTTGGGATTAACTTTAGATAATAAACTTCAATGGGGCCCACACATAGATAGACTGGCGAAGAGACTTAGTTCTGCAGCATATGCTGTAAAGAAGATACGTCTTCTCACAGACGTTGCTACAGCAAGACTAGTTTACTTCAGTTACTTTCACAGTATTATGTCATGTGGCATAATACTGTGGGGAAGTGCTGCAGATATAGACACCATATTCGTTTTGCAGAAGAGGGCTATTCGCGCTGTTTACAAAATGGGTCCCAGAGATTCATTAAGAGACAAGTTCAAAGAAATAAATATATTTACTATGCCCTGCCAATATATTTATGAAAATATTATGTATGCGCGTAAAAACATAAGCTTATTTGACAAAAACTGTGATAAACATAATTATAATGCTAGAAATAAGAATAAACTCGCTGTTCCCACAACTAGGCTCCATAAGGTTAATAAATCGTTCATAGGGCAAACTGTACGCTTTTATAATAAATTGCCAAGTGATGTGCTAAGCTTGTCAAATAATAAATTCAAAAATTTTGTAAAACAAAAGCTATCCAGGAAAGCTTATTATAAAATTTCAGATTACCTAGAAGATAAGAAAGCCTGGCATTAAAAAAAATGAATTTGCTCCAGTGAATAAATTGTAATTAGTATTAGATAATTTTAAGCTATTGTAATGGATCATGAAAAAAAAAAACTAGCCCGAGGTTCTTGCCTTTCTCCTTGTGTGCTGGTCGCGATTCCGAACAGGCGGTAGATTTGACGTAAAAAAATCTTACTGAATAAACATATTTGACTTTGAGCTCTTCACGGCAATTTTAATAAAACATTTTCCTAGACCAAACCGCACTCCCGTATATAAATCCAAACGCTAAAGCTCACTCGCAATCGCTCACGTATATCTCCAAAACGTCGTATTATTAAGACGAGGTATTCAAATGATTAGCTGGATTTATAGTCAAGTGGTGCGGGGTATTTGTGACGGTTAGTCTGAATGTTTTATTAATGGCTTTTGAATTGACGCGAGTAAAGTCGTACGATTATTTTCTTGCAAGAACATTTCTTGAGAAAGTTCGGGGTAACTTACACCGCGCTGACAGACATCTCAGCTCATTTAATAATACATCTACCTTTTGCACTCTTCAGTGTTGTGGTTTCGATCCCTACGGGGCTAAACATTTTTGTGTCATATTATGTATATTTTTTTCTTCAATTAAGCTAAAAGCTCATACTAATTAGCAATTATATTTAAAACAAGCATTCAAACGCTAAGCGGAATTTATACCAAGACAATATTAGAAGAGAGAAATGAACGGAGAATGCAATAATAATAAATAGCAATAAATAAAAGGATTCAGTCGCTGCTTGTATTGTATGATACTAATCCTGCAAGGGGTGGTGTGGAGTCGAACTGCACTATAACTTTTCCTTTGAGTCCAACCCATTCTATCATCGATCAGCATTCGTGATTGTAAGGAAACTTAAAAAACAATATTGAAAACTTAAGCTGTTCAGTTAACCCGAAAAATCTTAAGTATCATATTGAATAGTCAAAAACTAGTTTTCAATTCGGAAATTGCGTTGAGAGGCTAAAATAAATTATACCAGAAGGATAAAATAACTGTTGTTGGGCTTATAACCTTTAAAAAAGGTGTATTTAAAAAAAATACCTACTTGTTAATATAAAGCAAACTACATAAAGAGAAATGGGAAAAAAACATGTTAGGAATCATTATGATAATAATGATTCCTAACATGATTTTTTAACCCATTCTCTGAAGATCTGATTAAATGCTGCCATTTTAGACGCCCATACGTTTTACGTTATACGTAAAACGTATGGGCGTTAAACGTACGTACCTATGCGCTTAGTGATCCATTACTTCCGCCCCCTTTTTTTTTTGTACGTCGAGGAAGTGCTTGGCCTTCATCTCACCTGGTTACAAGTTGAGATAAGGCCGAAGGTGGAGGCGCACTTCATCCGGAATCCTCAACAAACTGACTAACTTATACCATAGTTAGGCGAAGTCAGCACAGCACGTGCTGCACTTCCACTCTCATAAGTCACCTGTCAACTGTTAAATGGACACAGTACACAGGCACATCACAACTAAAGAGAACTCACAGACACAAGAGAACATCCGAAAACCAAAGGCAACCTAACATAACACATAACATAAACCCTGTCATAATAACGACTGGACATTGCTCCAGTTTATCTTAAGGGTGCCCAAAAAACTTATTGACCCAGAAAGCTTCACTATACAATTACATGAGGAACATAGTGGCAGCTCGAACAAACACGAAATCAAAATATATACAGATAGCTCTAAGATGTAAGCAGGTACGGGAGCTGGCACTTGTTCAAAGGACCTTAACATTCACAATATGACAGCACTGGGCAAATACAATTCCATCTTCCAAGCAGAATGTGTCGGCATCATACAGGCATTGAATGCGGTTCTACGGAGCATAATAACTGACCACATCATCAGAATCTGCTTAGACAGTGCTACAACACTCTACTCACTACAGGTCACCTGAACAGAAATGAGTATAATTCTGGACTGACTATGCAACGTCACCATCTGCTAGAAGAAGTAAGTCAACACAACAAGGTCTCTCCAAGGGATAAAGAGACACAGTGAATCCAGGAGTGATAACGAGGCTGGCTAGGAGAGTCTCGGAGATGCAACTAGCTGGACCGGAGCCAATCTCCCTTTAGCCGTACCAGCTCCTGGATCCGCGACCGAACTCCGAAACTATTGTAAAAGTAAACAGGAGGTTAGAGTGCAGAGCGAGGTTAATGGAGACCTTCCCGTCTTTAAAACTGAGATACTCCCGAGAACTACTCAGCCTAAAATGTGACAAGCTCCGACAAAATATAGGTATTGTCAAAGGACACTGCTCGCTTAATAAGCATCTATGCACACTGGGTATTTCAGCATGGCTATCTCAGAGGCAGACAGCCGTGCTCTTTGGGTGCAGTAGCATGACGTCTCAATGTATACAATACCTTGGGATACCAGGGTAGTTCAGGGAGGCCTGCGCCAGCATCAACGAGCTGCTTGCTTTTTTTTGAGGTCATCGGGTGGCTCCATCAACAAATTCGATTACATTTAACAAAATTGTCACGCTAAATGGACCCCACAAGAGGCCTAGTAGCGGAAAATCAGTCCGCATGTTAAGTACTAAGTTTCACGACTTAATGACTACTTTTTATCCAAGTACTGCAGGCAAAAGCTAGTTTAATATCAAATATTTGATTCGATACTTGATGAGATTTCCGCAAAGTTTAAACTTGGAGTCTCGTTCGTCGACTCCACAGCTCGCCGCCGCAAAACTAATCCAAGGCAGCGCCGACTGTTACGGCGATTACTTTAATTGGCTCAATCTCCATTCAAAACCACCTCGCGGCTTCTCCCCCGCCTCCCCTGGGGGGTCACCAGATTTATAACGAAAGGGTAAGGCTTCTGATCCCTGTTTATGAAGGAAGATAGGGAAAAATGGATAGTGTCTGCGTATTGGTTTTGGTTTTAATTGATATTTAATGGCTGGCCGATGTTTTAAGGAGGGGTGATAAAGATACGTATTCCTTATCGTATTGCGGACATCGAGAGCCCAGCTCATCAATGCCAATGGTAAGACCGCCTCCTCCAAAACTAGAAAGTTTTATACATAATCAATTTATGCTTAAAAATAAAACCTATTGTACTCAGCAGACTGCTAAGAAGCACCGACACCATTTTATAGGTCATAGCGGGCAAATGTGACTTGACTATAATGAGATCTTTTGTTCGCGTTCTGAATAATCCAAACCAATCCGCCTGCCAAGCATGGTGACTATGGCATGGCAAAACCGTTCTACGTTAGAGAAGGCTTAGTCCCAGCTATGGTAATTTATTATCTGTTGAAGTAAATAATGAAAAAAAAAAAACACTAAATAGGATGCGTTTGGTCACCATTAACTTGAAAAAAAAATACAAATAAAGTTGTTGGCCAAGATGGGACACGCTTTTCTTAAAGGAACCTACTCCCGCTGAACATAAAAACTCTAAAATTATATTGATGCGGAAAACAGACGAGGGCAACGACTGCTTTCTTATTTTTTATTGGTAAATGGTAAATGGTCCTAAAATATAGGACCATTTAGACTATAGCAAATATAAACATTGTTGGCACTTAATATAGGAAATAAATATATATTTATAGGTCTACACAAATAGAAACAGAGTTAATAAAATTAATAGAAACAGACAAACAAACCAGCAGATTAATATCCATGCACTTATACTTAGTTAAAACACAGGCACTTATACTTTTTATCAGTTTAAAAAGTATAAACTGAAAAAATTACATTCGCGATCAGAATCATGTATCCGTAATATCTAAATAAATAAATTGGCAGCCATAATCAACATTCATCACTTGTATCATGTAAGTATCTTAAATGCAACTTTCTAAAATATTACTTGTACACAATACCTACCAAAATTTGGGATGTGGGATATTAATTGGGCTAGTAATTATAGTAATCATAGGTTTTCCACCATTCCTTACTAGTACTACTAGCTAGTGGTCATGATAATATAAGACATTGCCATTTACTTTATGATACTAAGCTATGTGACACTGTATGTGGTTGCTGTAATACAAGTATATCATCCAACGATAGACATATATTTGAAACAATGCGCAGCCATACCAGTTCCCGATGTCTAAGGTCCCGGGTTTAATACCCAGGGGAAGTACAATATTGTGCTTGGTTTGGTTGGTTTGGTTGGTTGTAGGACTTTGTTTGGGTTCGTCTGGCTAGCTACCACCATCTTACCCAATTCTGTCGCCATAACAACAATTCTAAAATTGTTGTGTTCTTGCATTTAGAGATGAGATAGCCAGTTCCTCAGTTTGTTGAGCATTCCGGGAAAAGTGCACCTCCACCTTCGGCCTTATCTCTACTTGTAATCAGGTGAAAAAAAAATACCCTTCAGTAAATTTAGGCAGTACTCCAAACAGTAAGTAGGTATATCTTGGAGCCCTGTCCACATCAGCGCCCGCCGTGTTTTCATTAGGCGGGTTTAACGTATGACGCGACGGGGGACTAAATCTTCATTTTTGACGTCCCACGGGCGCTGCCACTGATTTATAGCTATACTAGAACGGGCATTAACATAAGCAACTTCTAAATTACGTATATATTTGACTGCACAAAGAAAAAGTAAGTCAAGTAGGTATATAGGTATAAAATATTAATAATAATAATAATTACATTTAATTCAGGTAACTTAAGAATAGTACAAAATGGTAATTTTACTAATTCTAGGACCCATAAATATAATTAACTAAATGAAACGGTTATTACCACAAAATTTGTACGTCGATTTGCTGACGTTTCGAGATCATTTAGAGAACCCTTCTTCACGCGCAAACGCGCCGCGCGACCGACGAACGTGCACGCGGCCGAAGCTCGTGAAGAAGGGGTCTCTAAATGATCTCGAAACGTCAGCAAATCGACGTAAAAATTTTGTGGTAATAACCGTTTCATTTAGTTAATTATGTTGCATAGCCACACAAGTTTCAATCCCATAAATATATATACCTTAAACTAAGATACATATAATATACACGAGTTTAAGTAGGCACACGTAATGTCGACGTGTGATCCCCGGTGTCTCGTGTCAGGCGTGTGACGAACCGACGATACTTGACACCACGCGGCCAGCAGCTAGTGTCCATGAACTTGGATAGTCGATCTGTTGGGACTCTCACCATAAACGAGCTAAAGGTAACGTTATGACGAGAGTCCAACTTCTCGACCCGCATGGAGAGGCCGGTCTTCTGCTTCAGGTACTCCGCCACTTCCTCAGTCTTCACGCTGTAAATACAACTATGAACACTTTGAATAACTCAGCATAGGTTTGACAGTCAATTGAGGAGTAATTTTGGTTTACCTAAATATAGCTATGTATTAACTTTAATTTTGTTTAAGTAGGTTTGTTAAGTAGCAATAAACATTTTTTTTCATTTTTCGTTTTCAACCTTACACAATTCAATAATGAAACAAACTTTAAAAAGTTCCCAAAAATCCTGAAGTGGCACGTGCAGTCAAGCGTCTGTTACTCTAATAACAAAGCGACCCTTCGATGATAAATCCCTTAAAATTTAAAAGTACCTGTCAAGAACTAACCTAAAAATAACTAGATGTTTTTTTTGTATTCCAACTCATCCAGTGAGTTTAACCCCTCGACCACATGTCTGGTCCTCAACGCGGGACATCGCTAATGTTGATATATCGGCGAGAGTTCGGACGGACACACGCACGAGATGTTAAATAATAAGGATGCTGTTTATTTACACAGCTTTTTACGTATGTGAGGTAACAGGGTCTTACCCATTTTGAGAATACGGGTTTTTTAAGTAAAGAAAACGAGAAAGGTTCAACAAGAACATTTATTTCTCTTCATTGTGTTTTCTATTTGTATGTGGTAGCCCCGGTAAAAGTCAACCCTACCCATAACCCGCGGGTATTGTAAGATATGACTAAAGGTTTGCATCAAGGGATCATTATATCAAGAACCCCAGTTGTCTAGTGGTTCAACCCACCAATTCCAGAACCAGAGGTCCTCGGTTTGGTTGGTGGTAGGACTTTGTTTAAGTCTGCCTGGCTACCACCATCTTACCTTATTCTGTCGCCATAATAACAATTCTAAAATTGTTGCGTTCCGGCATTTAGAGGTGTAACAGCCAGTTCCTCAGTTTGTTGAGGATTCCAGGTGAAGTGCGCCTCCACTTTTGGCCTAATCTTAACTTATAACCAGGTGAGATGAAGGCCAAACGCTTCCCCGTCGTACAATAAAAAAATTAAAACAATAAAAAACTCAGCACTAATGCTACGATCCCTATCAAGACGATTCCACTTTTTGGATCACAGAGATGAGATCACAAAGATCCGCATCTTCCTCGAGGAATCGAAAGATGAAGACGGCTCAGGATCGCTATCTCTGGCGTCGATCGGGAGAAGCCTATGCTTAGCAGATACACACTGGCTGAAATTGTTATGCATTGATAATCAATTATGAATATAATCCCTGTGCCAATATCCAGCAATAGACTTTTTTGGCTAATGATGATGGATATAAAAAATATAAGATGGCGTATTTTATCAATTTCTCACTCACATTTAATCTCCATCTCAGATTGACCTGAAAGAAGCTGTGGTTTTTTAAGTTTATTTTATATAATGTTGGCAACATTTGTTGACCCCTCACCCTGCCAGTGCTACATCCTGGGCACCGAACCCGCACCGTGAGTGATCCGGCCGGGCCCGCGGGACCGCTTCATCAATCTGGCAACGCCGAGCAAATTGGGGTTTAAAGCTGACGGAGATTTATAAGGTCCTGATAAACTATCTAGTTAAATATGTTAGTGGGACCTGAAAATGTTAAGATTTTCACTTCACATTGCACTCAGAATTTGCAATGTGAAGTGGCTGGCAATTTAGCTCGCAGAACCGATATCCACGAAATGGAGAGTGAGAGACCTCTTTTGGGAACTTTGGAATCAGAATCAGAATCAGAATCAAAAATCGTTTATTGCGATACACAGGTAAAGTTAACAGTTCTTAAAATATAATAATTAAAATGTCCACTGTGTTCTACCCATTCTGGGCGTACAATAATAATAATACCTAATAATATAGCATAATTAAAATTAAGAAAAGATTGGGAAGATTACCAGTACTCGGTTTATAGAGGTGACTCAGGATTAGGCTAATTGTGAGCTCGTTTAGGCGAGGTCTCAGTATATGTAAAGGCTGTAAGGACGACGGGTGATAAAAAAAGTAGATACCTATTGTATTGTTTTTATTGTTTGAATTCAATGGTAGTAGTAATTTGTGTAAGTCAAGTGCGAGTTGGACTCAGACGTCGTGGGTTTCAATCAAACACATATTTCAAGGCGACTTTTTTTATGCTCTTTTCGATTCTAGTCTAAAACCGTCTTAACAAACATACATCAGGAGCTGTTCGGGGCTACGTAGTAGAGATGACGAATATAACTATCAACCAATCAATTTAACTGATATTTAAAATCAACCATTATATGCAATAATCAGAATTAACATTATCGAATAAAAATATCATATCAACTTCAGCCTGAGTTAGAACTAACATAATTGAATGCATTGAAATTTTAACTTTAAAGTGCTACAAATAAGAAACATTTTCGTATGTTGCTGCTCGCAGAGTTTTCAACTATGTATTAGGTTGAATTCATTCAATTGTATGCTTTCGATTCCTCACTATAGAGATTAAATTTATCTGATTTGCTGTATATGATATTTTTATTCAATACAAAGTTATGTGATATTTTAAACAAATACCCATAGTGCTACAATGATAGAGACGAATTAGCGGTTACTTTTATTTGATCAATGGAATAAAATATTCAACTGCATTAACATCAACCAATAACCAAATCGTGTAGATACTAAACAAATAATATTAACTTATATTTTCAACCAATAAAAATATCGATATATTTTTTTATCAATTAACAGTTAACTAATATTTAATTTTAACCATTATTGCCATCTTTACTACGTAGTAGCTAAGTGCAACAATGAAAACTTCCGATTTCAAACCTCACAGCTCAGTACGCGGTCTGCCTTCAGCATCGTATGTTGTGGGTTTGATTCCACCCTTACAAATATTTGGGTCATGAATGTTTAATATGTGTTTGGTGATGTATGTACTTTAAAAAAGTAGACTGACCCAAGAAACACAGTGGGTGGACTGAACTGGATCAATCCATACATCCATTAGGTTGCCGGTTCGAATCCAGCTCAAAGGACCACTATATTGTACGGTGTAGTAGGTAGCACTAGCCGTACATAGTTTTGGACTTAAAACTTACTTCAAAAGTAATTTATGTTTTCGTAGGTATAAGTACGGATATTAAGTAACACGCTAATTGCCTCAAGCGTCATAGATTATAGATTATATAATAATTTAATTACCTTTAGACATTTTGTTACGCTCCTAAGGTAATACGACAGCTTCCCATGTACAAACTTAGTTTAATGATACGTGGTGTTAGAATAAGTGGACAAAAAAGTATATATTAAAAGCTTGGTAGTAATCTAGATCCGATCTGAAAGCTTTTTAAAACTTTTAAGAAATTATTTTATATAGGTAATATTTTTTTTTAACAAGCCGCATAGCTCAGTAGGTTGTAACTTCTGCGCTGGAGTCCCACCCAGGAAAAACATTTGTGTAGTTAATATAATATATTTGTTCTGTGTCTGGGTGTTGTATAATTAAAGTACGTGTAATGTATTTGCAATGTACTTACAAAAAATAAATCATAGTATTTTATCCGTTATCTTATCCCCATCTTACAAGCTATGCTTAGTTTGGGGCTAGATGAAGCTGTGTGAAAAAAAACCATAAGTGTTTATAGACTTTTTATAAATCACGTGCCATTTTAACCGACTTTCAAAAAAGGAAGGTTTTTTTTCCGGTATTCATAGGGTGTATTACCTCAAAAGTAAGGAAAAACGGACCCTTATAGGATCACGCGTGTGTCTGTCTGTCTGTCCATCTGTCATCAAAATAATTGGGGCAATACGTCATCCAGCTAAACGAAATGAAGTCGAGTTTTTCATACATTTCAAGTAATTTGTAACGGTCCTTAGGTAATCTGACTGATTCCTTTGTACTTAGTTAGTTTAATTTATTGAATAAATGTAATATTTATTTCAAGTTAAGTTTATATCGTTCAGAAAATACGTGTGAATGTAACAATTTTACAATATACACAAAGGATCGAAAGTAACTTAGGCAATTCTTCAATATCACATTATCTTCAATTTAGCAATCAAAATGTTAAACATTTTCTCAACATTACACAATCCATGTTGATTGCTAATACCTAGAGTTACGAACATTCAATTAACTTCTCTCGTAAGAATGATGTATCTGTGATCAATATGTTTGTCCGAACAAATATTACGTACTAACTTGTCACTATTCTATGGTAAGCAGATACACAGATTAGTTTATAGTGGTCGCTTATACGAAACACTTTGAAAATATGATCGATCGTATAATGTACCTTGTTCTTGAAGAGATAAAATAAAAAGTATGAAATGGTATTTTTTGCTTCTATTTCAGAAAAAAGTATTATATTTTCTCGATACGTTGCTAGACTACATCTCTGATTTCTTCATTGCAGCTCTGAAAAGTCCAGGGCATGTGGCATGGCTCAGTCAAAATGACCCAAAGAGTGGAAAATGGTGTTGGTGATCGCAATATTGGTGTAAATTACTTAGATAGATGCTGCCTATCCCCTTCTACTTGAGAAGCCCATTGATATCCACTGTTCGATAGAGTCTTCCGAATTTGGAGGTTTTACTTAATCACCACGCTCGGCAGGTGAATTGAAGATCGCCGTAAAGGTGCAATGACCTACTTCAGTGTATGACATAGAAGTATGTTGCTACCCTTAGTCTGAGTTTCTTAGAATCCTTAGTCGGTTGTTACGTCATCTGTAGGCTGAGTTGGAGGAGTCCATTCTTAAACTGCTATTACCACGGGACATCATTGAGCCCATGCCCCGGTGACGCCTAACCTTTAGTCCTCATACGAGTGCTCCATCCTCTATCCAGGAGTGACAGCCATCGATTTAATAGCTATTGATAGTTCTGTGGTCTACATACTAACCCTCTCGTGATGCCGAGAAATAAATTATCTATGGACGAGATTGGCTACCTGATATGATGGTAAAGTGGCTCTACTTGGACTTTGGAATATGATTAACAAACACAGTATATTTCTAGCCGGGTTGGGTAATGCGGAGTCTGTGCTTAACAAGAACCGTTGTGCGCGAAAATCGAACTAAAATTATTACCATACGATTAAATGGCTCCAATTTAATAAATAGTAAGAAGGTTGCGTTTAGAACCGTCTTAACCCTATACTTGGCAAGAAAAATTAAACTTGAAATTTTATTATTCAATGAATGAAGTGTGTTCTTATGGTTATATAGAGCTGGTTTTAGTAAATAAAAAAAATCTTTTTGTAATATATATGTTTTTATTAATAGTATCCCACGGGATACATTGCCAAGTTGACCATAAAATTACGCAAAAAATATTAGTATACCACAGGATACATTGCCAAGTTGACCTTAAAATTACTCAAAAATTATTAGTATCTACCAGGACACACTGCCAAGTTTTTTATAAAAATATTTTTAACTATAACAATATCACATTTTTAATGAAAATTAGACAAATATAATAAGTTACTCCATAATCGTTACTTATTTTTATTACTATGCAGTTTTATATTTTAACTCTATTAAATTAGTTACCTTTATAGTATCTTTGGTACTATTTAGGAGGAAATATTTTAACTCAGTCTTAATTTCAAGTCTTGTCAATACTAAGTCTTAATTGTCCCAGCATTCATTTAGTGTGGTAAGCTAGGTAGCAATTGCGCTCTGGCACTAAACACAGCCTCACTTTACATTTGTGGCAAAATAGCCTGCTCTGTCCTTTGGTGCAATACTTGCATCTTCCTTTCGTAAAATATGTTGGGATATGACCAACCTGATCATAACGAATGGCATCGGGAGGTCTTTCAGCCAACGGAGCCTTTATTATTTGGGCTGAACCGATCGGCACATTCCGAATAGATGGAGTTCTCCCAAACTTGAGTAGGCTTTCGTGAATCTCCATCCGGAACTGTTTCAGGGCAATTGATTTCGAACTCTTCAGGTCACGTCTGTACAAAAGCCAGGCATTATTTATGCATATGTCTATCATCTGCGAAAAGAGAGGTAAGTACCAGCGATGTCCTCGGAATGGTGTTCTATATAAAGCGATTAACATGTCTGCTAAGTCCACGCCTCCCATATTTGTATTGTATTGCCTGATTATGTTAGGGCAAGTGACGGGCACTTTACGTCTCTCTTCTTTCTTATATCTCATAACTACCTGAACAGGACGTGAGTCCAGATAGGTGCTTGCAGCCGTAACACATTTGTTGTCGTGCCACTTCACAACAGCAACCTTGATCTTGTTGCAGACCACTTGGGCGTGAGATCCTCGGCCCTTTTTCTTTAAATTTTTGTCCGATGGTAATTTTTTCTCTGCTCCTCGTAATCTGTTTTGTCTTATTGTCCCCACTGAAAATATACCATACTCCTTTCGTAAATGCTGCAGCAGCTCAATAGACGTAAAGAAGTTGTCGAAGCACATAATTTTGCAAGCGGGTTGGTGAATAGAGTGCGCCAAGGCTATTACAACTTTTGCTCCCAAACCCATGTTGTTTTCTTCGTCAGAAAAGGTGTTGAACCGGAACGTATCTTCACCTCCGTAGACGATAAAATCATATACAATTCCTGATACTCCCGCGCGCACAAAGATTTTATATCCCCATTTTTTGGGCTTGTTTTTGATGTACTGTTTTCGACTACCTGCTCTTGTGCCTTTATGAGGGACCATCATCTCATCGACGCTGAAACGTGTTTCTTCTTCTACTTTTAAGCAGTTTGCTCGGACCATTTGGAGAAGTGGTCTGACCTTATAGTACCTATCACCGTCATCTCTCAAATTATCGTTGAAGTGCAAATACTTCCTTATCAATTGAAATTTCTTCAACGGCATAATTCTAGCTACTTTATCGTATCTACAATTTACAGACCAGTAATCGGTGTAAGCGGGCATTTTCACAACCCCCATCAGCACTATAATCGCCAAAAAATCATTGATGTCATCTTCTGTTATATTTATAGATGACCCTTTTATCTGTGTACTGTAAATGTTAGTTTGTTGCACTAAGAGCGAGATGATGTCATCTGAGAAAAACATCTTAAAATATTCAATAGGCGTAAATCCAATATTCGTGCTTTCAAACAAACCATCTTCAATTTCAGCTACACCGCTGAACTTTTTGTTGCTCCAATTTGGTTCCAATCTTGTGACTTTTACAACTTTTCTTTGCTTAGCCACAACTTTAGCTTTTTTAGACCGAGTAGCAGTTGCGGGTGACGGTACGCTTAGCGGCGAAGGCACTTGACTATATGTTGTCAATGCAGTGAGTCGCGGTGATGGCCCAGATACGCTTAGCGGTGATGGTAGCTGTTCATACTCCGTAAAAGTAATGGGTCGCGGTGATGGCACAGGCGATGATAAAGCCAACGGCAAAATCGATGGAGACACGGAGTCTCTTGACGGAGACTGGAAGATTTGTATTGAATTGGACGCCAGAACCACATTCAATTCTTCATCATCCTCATCCGAATCAAGAATGTTCATCCTTATCAGCGACGACGGCAATGATGGAGGTGGTGAGCTGCTGTCCGATGCGTAATTTTGAAATGCGCGATCATGATGGTGATGTTGAAGCTCGTCAGATGATGATTCGCTATCTAAATCTGATTTGGCTCCTGACCTCGGGACAAGAGCGATGATTCTGCGAGCCCTATTTTGCTGCTGTAGTTTTAGTGCTGATAACTGTACCTAAAATATATATAAACATTAGAAACGAGGCTTTACCTCGGGCAGGGCAGGGGGCAGCGGAATAGCACGGACTCATAAAAAAGTATTGAAGGAGGCTTTTGTTCAGCAGTGGACGTCGTTCGGCTGAGATGATGATGATTCTCAAATACTCATCCCAAAATTTCCTAAAAAAATATTATTTACAACTAATTATCACTGATAATTATTAGTTTTCTATTTCAATACATTGCTGGCAGTGTATCCACACAGATACATAACAAATAAAGTAAATTCTATGGGCAAGCTGGCAATGTGCACCTGTGGATACTATCACAAAAACATGTTTATAGCATGCTACCTCACAATATTTTCGCTTGTAAAGTAGCTTTTAGGTACAGTGAATTTTATTATCCATAAGGAACGTGACTTATATTATCTAAATATAACGAAATTTCAATATAAATCTCATTTTCTTACCTTGCGAGAAGTAGACGCACGCACCCGGTCCGCCATCTTGCGTTCTACTGACAATTTGGGGCTGCCAGCAACATGAAACTATTTTTTTACTAACAGAGCACTAAGTTATCTACCAATACAGAAGTTTCTTTTTATGCGATTAGGCTACAGGTACCCATTAGAATTTTCTAAAGTTAGATGTATCTGTCAAAGCACAGTGCCAAGTATAGGGTTAAATAAAAATTGAGTGTAAAAATCAATTTCAGTTATTGATACAAATTGAATTCAAAAGTTCCGCATAGCTCGCATATTATTCCTTGTACTTATATATAATTATACTAATCCTGGCATTGTTAGCTCACGTGGCAATGCAATGCAATGTTTTGGGTACGTTCCGGCCAGGTACTGGTCTAAATCAATTGAGTTGCCTAAAATCAGTTTGTGTTTGTATTTATAACCCAACCATTTTCCTTAAGCAATGGAATAAAGAGAGATAACTAAATATAATAATAGAGCACTGTTCACTTCGATCACTGCACCGACTAGCCCGATAATTTCCAAGAGGCAAGTTAGCTGAAATATAGACGGTTCAGTACATCACCCAGATATTATTGATCAGATCTGACGCAAGGATTTATGGGAAAAATCGTGTGGAGAGGAATTACAGGAATTTATGAACGCGATCCGATAGCTGGGCTTGGAGATCCTACAGATTAAAGTTGTGCATCATAGTCTTGAGAATATAAAATATGCCGTTTGCCTCTGGTACCCCCACCACCTGTCTATGTTACGGCGTCGGCTTATAATATAGAAAACTATATCTGGTCATTCGTAATATCTTTAAGCTTCGGAGACCAGTGATTCGTGGAGTAAGTAGTACGTACCTTCTTACTCAAATGATAAATAATATTTCTGAACATTTATTTCACACAGCGCCATCTAGTTCCTGAGCAAAACTAAGCAAAGCTTAGCTCGTTTTGTTTTTTCTTTGTAAATATCAACTTATCATACCACATAACACCAAAAAATTTTTTTTTCTCTCACTTAAAAATAGCTTACTTTCTTGTGTACTTGCTTGTTTTGTATAGGTAGAGACCGAGACACAAACTTTTGTTAATCAAAATGTATGACTTACACAGTACAGGCAAACTGTAATTAATAATGTCAAGTAAGATGAATTAATAAAAGTCATGCATAACAAAATAAACATAGTCAGATCAATGTAGTCTGTCAATAATATTAAGGTCGTTGAGAAATTCGTTAACAGTGTAATAAGCCTTTTGGACTAGAATATTATTGAGGCGATGCTTAAATTCATTCATTGGCAGTGTACGAACGGACTGAGGGATATTATTATAAAATGTGGGAGCCATGCAAAATACACTTTTATGGAACAGTTGCGTTTTACAAGAGACATGACGCAGATTTCCCTCTTCTCATTTTTTACAAATACGGCTACTTCGTATATGTAAATAGATGAAAATGTCAGAAGCTTTAATGAAATAAAATGATTTTTAAATAATAACGAAACAATTTTTTTTTTATACAAATAGGCGACGGGACAAGCAAGTAGCCCACTTGTTGTTAAGTGCATCTCTTGCCTACACGGCACTGCATTGCGCCCGTCAACTATCACTAAAACACTATTTCAGACTACACAGTGAATTGGACCTTCAATTCCTTACTATGTACGCGAAATCTCTAGTTTAAAAATAAAAGGAATAAGCTATCGCTTGACTCTTACCAATAAACTGGCTAAGGGTTAGTCGGGCACACACACCTAGGGTTCCGACCCACATATCAAGGCAAACATTGTTGGATTTTTAAATTTCGTTCTTAGGGTGGATGCGACTAACTTTATTTGTTGTAAGATATTAGTTAGTTTTTATTCCACTTAGTTTGAAATATTTAAGCATTACTGCTTTTACGATAAAGTTAAATAAATATTGGAAAAAATATTTTTTGTCATTTCCCTTTAAATTTTATTTTGTCAAAGTGAAATACACACATTGTAAAAAAATCAACTTTCTACCTTTTACGGTTAATGAGATACAGCTCACTGACATACTGACGGAACAGAGAGGTCCCGGAACCCTAATTTTAACGAGCAGAGATCACTATAAAAATAACATTACTTTTTGTTGGAATGTCTAACTACCCAGATTTTTTAAACTGCAATGAATCGACCAACTATCACATAAAGTACACCTCTACAAATCAGGTGAATATAAACACAATATAAATCAAGTCTCAAACACTCACGCGCATCCAACGCCATCTATCAATCACTATTACACATTACACGTTGGCGTTTCCCACCAATATTGATAGATGGCAGCACCCGCTGATGGATTCATCGATCCGGTGATGCTTTTATACGCCATCTGATGTGTTGTGATAATATTTAGCTGAGTTTTTCCTCACGTAGGTTTAATTTTACGTTGCTGTGTTTTACTCTTACCCTTTTTGGGTAGACCATGAAATGTGGGTCGGAACCATTGGTGTGCGGGTTCGCACTTGGCCGGTTTTAATAATAATTGAGTATTCAATATTTTTTTTAAATTTATAAAATGTACATAATTTCTACAAAAAATATGCCTCTTTGTACCACAATGACCTATCAATTTCAGATCCTTGAAGTATATCGATTCAAAAGCCCAATAAGCTGCTAAAAAAGAAGGTATACTGGCACGTGAGACGGTATTTTCGCCGGGATAGCTGCTCAACGTATACCGAGCACAATTCCGCTGTTGTATGACATACTGTTCTCACCTCGAGGATCGATCCACGCAGTACCAGATTGAGGCTCTGGAAACAATTGAGAGGAGAGATAATCATTTGCGATGATGTAATCGTCAAGGCAATGCTTCAAAGCCTCGATCATCGTCGCAAGGTAGCAAGCTTATCAGTTTTCTATCGGATACACTTCAGAGAGTGTGCTGCGGAACTACACAAACTGATTTCGCCATCACCATTCCTCTCGCAGACAACCAGACGCCACCAGTATACGGTAGTACCTCGCGCTCTAAGTAAGAGTACTAACTTCCTCATTAATAATGCGCACCGCCAAGGAATGGAACGCTTTGCCTGAGTCTGTGTTTCACGAACAATACAACATGGGAGTCTTCAAGTCAACGGTGAATAGCCAAGGTACCTTCTAGGCAAGCGTGCTCCATCGTAGTCTGCATCAGGCGATATATGTCTGAAATTGTCTAACATGGTTAAAGCTTATCTACGATAAACAAATAAGCATACCTACAACTTTTTCGCCTTTGAGGATACACCAACACGAATGACGATTTTTCTTTTTATTGAAGCGTGAAGCACGTCCATAGTAAAATTCGGCTTATATCCCAATGTTTTTTTTTATTGTACGACAGGGAAGCGCTTGGCCTTCATCTTACCTGATAACAAGTTGAGATAAGTCCGAAGGTGGAGGCGCACTTCACCCGGAATCCTCAACAAACTGAGGAACTGGCTATCTTACCTCTAAATACCAAATCTTTTTTTTTTTAAGAATAGTTATTATGGCGACAGAATTAGGTAAGATGGTGGTAGCTAGCCCGGCGGACTTAAACAAATCCTTTCACCAACCAAACCAAGCACAATATTGCCCCCCTGGGGATTGAACCCGGGACCGCTGGATCTGAAGTCAGTGGGTTGAACCACTAGACCACAGAGGCGGTTAAAATTGCATAGCATTTATACATGACATGTTGCAAGCCATTAGCGTCAATTAGCATTAATACTAGCCAGAAAAACATGCCATTTGGATTTTTGGTCCTAGGGACATGTCGGCTACCTCCACCCAGACCTTCACCACCAGACAGAACATGTGGATCTGAAGTAACTCCAAGTAATCATTTATCAACAAAAACAAACACAGGCCATGTCGGGTCAGACCCGCGCTTACGGTGGAAGTTTCGGATGGCCCAGTTTACTTACATTCACTCATCACCTTCAACAGTCATTTACCCAGTCGTTAATATTTCAATTACACAGAGTTATGAATAAATAGAGCCAGCTATTTATGATGGAGCGGTATGAAACTTCACGGACGCTGTTTTAAATTTAAATTAAGATTTTTATAAAGCACGATTTACAGTTATTTATGGTAACACAAGATTGAATGGAAAACATTTGAGTTTGCCACTCGTAATGGTAACTTTGAATTTTGTTAGGTTACGGATTAGGATTTATTTCAGCAAAATTGCTTTGGCCGCCCATAATATTTTGAAAATATACAGTTTTATCTCTAAGATTGATATATTCATTAATTCACCTATAAAATGTATAAGGTGTACAATAGAGTATTTTAATTATTAATTCATTAAAAAGTAGGAAGTCGCGAACCTTTTTTTTCTAGAATCTATACTTATAATAAAACAGTGGTGAAGGTCACAGTAATATATACAGTAGCCAAAACAATAGATTTTTCCCTTTTTGCCTGTAGGTCTATCTATTATCTTAATCGTATATCACTCTTAAGCTACAGGATAGATTTTAATAAAACTTTAAAGCTTTAAAACTGATATCATTGGCTTAGGACATGTAAACTTATAATTTCCCCTCCGCCTTTTAAAGGGGCAAAAAAGTTTGTATGTAACTTTTTACTCGAAAGGATTTGGAACACGAATCTAAGTGCAAAATATTAGTTATATTAATCGATAATAATTATACCTAATTATGTAGATTAGTAGTAAATTATGAAACATTTGTTATTCGAGTTTATGATAATCACCATTAAAAGGCTTTAGAAAACCTACTAAGGCCTTTGTCTCTTACAGTTATAAAAACAGGGAGTCATATCTTGAGTAACAACAATAAATACAAAACATTGGTCGAGTGTGAGTTGGACTCGGACACACCCTGTTTATTTTTATCAACAATCACCATGCTTGGCAAGCGAATATGAGATTAAGAGTATTTGATAATGCATCAAAGTTAACTGTTGTTTTTTATCTTCTTCTTCTTCTGGAGGCCTATTATCAACCACTGCGACAAAACTCATTCGAAGTCACCCGCGTAGCACTAAGACTTACCGCCGTAGCGGTGTAACTCGTGACTCTCTCAGGGAACGTTTTAAAGAGATTTGTATTCTTACAGTCAGCTCCCAATACATTTATAAAAATCTAATGCACGCTCACAAAAACATTGATGAGTTTAGTAAAAGAAGTGATGTACACAGTGTTAATACTAGAAATAAAAATAAACTTGATATACCTAGGTATCGCTTAGGAAAAGTAAATAATTCATTCTTAGGAAACTGTATGAGATTCTATAATAAGCTTCCTCAAAGCGCCACCAAAATCTTTGCTCGTAAATTCAAATTGTATATAAAGAATAATTTAATTAAAAGTACCTACTACAAAATTAGTCATTATATCGACGATATTATATGATGTATATGTGATTATGTTACTATACCAGTTGACAGCAAAATGGTGATTTCTCTATGTTAACAAATTGCCCATTAGGTAGATAGGTTAAAACAAATGTTTTAAGATTAAGTATTTAGATTTTGATGTATCTACTTAGAATATAATTAAAAATTGTGTATCTAAATGTTGAATGGATCATCAAAAAATTCACCAGCCCGATGTTCTTGCCTTTCTCCTTGTGTGCTGGTCGCGATTCCGAACAGGCGTTAGATTTGACGTTTCAAAATGATCCTAAAAAATCTTAATGAATAAAGAAATTAAAGACTTTGACTTTGTCTTTGTGTACGCCATGTTTACTTTTCGCAAAGAGACTAATCCCACAAGTTAATCCCTATGTCGAGTTTTACGACATCCGCGCGCTGAGATAGAGCAGCAAACGAAGACCCAATAATTAAACTTACCCCGATAGCAAACATCAAAACAATCGGCGCCATATCTCAACGTCTTCAGAACTGCTAATTAATAAAACTTAAGCCATAAACAAGCTGGTGGCTGTTAGCAAAAACTGTGAGCGTCATAAACCTGTCGCCGATGAAGCACCGCCTTTGTACCGCTCATCTAATAAGAACCATTCTTCATGAATGAGAATGAACGTAGCTTTCGTATTTCATCCCTTCTAATACTTGAATTACTCCGAAAAGGCCTGTTGTCTTGTTAAACGTTTATTAGATAGAAATAATTTGACCACTATTTCAAGGCAAAAAATCATGCTTGTCAAATTAAATTGCAAATCGGGGTGCACCATTTTTTAATATTTTTTTATCATTATGTTGTAATAGCGGCAAGATTATACAATCTAATCAAACTTCAACTGTCTATTTAAAATTTCACGGAGGTTTCGTTGGCGCCCTTTAGGTACGTTAACCCTGAAAAATATCAGCACGTAGAGAAGTGTTTAAACCCCCCCTCCGTGGTCTAGTGGTTCGCATACCGGTGTCAAACCCAGAGGTCCCGGGTTCGATTCCCAGGGCGAGTAAAATATAGTGCTTGGTTGGTAGCAGGTCTTTGTTAAGTCCGCCTGGCTAGTTACCACCGACTTACCTTTATGTCACAATAACAACAATTATAAAATTGTTGTGTTCCGGCATTTAGAGGTAAGATAGTCAGTTCCTCAGATTGCTGAGGATTCCGGATGAAGTTCGCTTGCACATTCGGCCATATCATAACTTGAAAAAATCTGGTGAGATGAAGGTCAAACATTTTCCCGTAGTACAATAAAAAAAAGTTTTTTAATGACGCAATTTTTCAATTCTACAACTTTTTTTTGATGCTATCTGATCGATCAACCTGATTTATAAATCCAGTTAGTATCAATACCTAACTCCGATTCTCAAAGATAGAAGAAAGAATATCATTGGACAACTAATTTACAGTTGCTGGTAATTATTTCCAAGTTTAAGCTAATAAATCGAATATCAACGGATACTACAGTGCGATCATATTGCAAAGAAACTTTCGAGAAAGCTCTTCACACCAACGTAGTAATGAAAAGCGGAGCACACACTGTTAGAAGGACACCTCGCCTCCCGACCAGCCATGGGGACGGCCGGGCCCCATCACCCGCGGCGCTACGCCCCATAAATAATAAATAGCAGCGGTACGTCTGCAGATAATGGTAATTTACGACGCACCCATCGACGTCGCATCTTTGGCAGTGGTTAGATTTTTGGAAATGTATGACGTATGATAGGCCGGAACACAGTGTGACCAGGACTCTTATCGCTCACCGACCGAAACATAAGGGGGGCTCGGCTACGATAGCCGCTGGTCATGTAGACCACGTTATAAGCGCCCAGGTGGTTTTGACCGTCAGGTATTTCTGTAGATTGTTGTCAAATCAGCAGTGCTACGTAGCCGTCTCTTACGATCTTCATGGCATACATAATATCTAGATAAGTCACAAAAGGCGCAAATATAGTGATCTCGACAGAGCTTACCTATTTGAGCCTTTTGGGGTGGAGACCTTGGGTCCGTGGGGAGCCGGTGCCCTCCGGGTTTTCAAAAATATTCGCTGGCCTAAATAAGAGCCAGCCCTTGGGTCACGTGTCGCCTCAATCAAAAGCCCCGCAACTAATTGTACTTATTATTGAATAAATCTAGATAAGTTATTCCAAGATAATGACAGATTGGAAGCCGCAGCAGAAGAGGCCAAGGAAGGCTGAAAAAGACGTGAGCGACAGCATTGAGGAAGATCTCAAGAAGGGAAGGGTTTCTTAAAAAAAATACCACCAACCAAGAAAGCCAGGTCGACGCAAGCAGAAGAAACCAAGGCTGAAATAAAGCTAGTTGCGGTTAAGGAGTGGTTTGAAGTTATTCTTCAAATTGGACATGTCTTGACTTGTTTTTATGATATCGTGTAAAATAGGCATGCTAACACACATGCATTATCTTAATTAACTAAGTAAAAAAATATTTTACAATCCTACTTCAGTTTTCTTTGCAAAATTAAATGGAAATTGTTTTGGTTGTTTACTTTATGCCCATAACGCTGGAATATGCATACGATAAATCTCGAGCAAAAATATATAATTACAGTCACCTACGGTCTGAATATTTGTTTTGGTAATTAATAATCTGAAGCAATTTCTCGGAAATAGTTCATAATAATCTTTGTAAATGGTGTACAATTACTTTACAATGTAGATATTTTGTTTCTGTATTTAAATTATTTTTTTCGCATTAAAGACATTATCCTAATATTCCAGCACGCTGAATCGTAACCAACGTTCATCTTCGAGACGCGAATCCAATAAATTACAAAGATATATTATTATTAAAATTTGGGAGCCAACTTTGGGACATTAACTTCGGGATCGGGGACGAGACACAATGAGACAGAGTTCAAGAGAAATACTCAAATTTGAAATCGTAATCATAAACTACATTACATTTTTATGTGGCGTAAATGAGTGGTTGTAGTGATTTGGAATTTGGGAGGTGATATCTATACACATTACGATTAACAGTTAACTATTATAACTATTTTTCATTTGTAAATGATGGGTTAGCTCTTAAAGAAAACGTAATTGGTCATTCCCAGGTAATATCGGGAACAAAGTTCCGGGTGTTCCGGGTCTATTTCGATTCAAAAAGATTACTAGAACCACATGAATTGTCAAAAATAAGTTGGCCAGTTCACAAATTGCACCGAGGATACTCAGAAAAAAATCGTCACATTACATGTTCCCTTAATCTCTCTCAATATATATGAACTTACCCATATAATAAGTGTTGTTTTTTTTGAGGTGAAGTTGGATAAATTAATTTTTGAAATACCTGTTTATTTTAATGGGATACCCACGATTGCCCATGGTCTCACATGAAATGAATCAAACATGTGGCCGAAGACATAATACGTAGGATTAAAGACTATAGCGGGAGTAAATGTCTCCTGTTTCGAAATAGACGCAAGCGACTAAGTCCTTATCTTGGCCGTAATATTTAATGATTTTTTTATTATTTTATTACAGGCAATAAAATGCACACTGTAAAACTTTCTTATGTCTGCCTACATTATGCTGTTACATTAGCACGCTGACCGGCCGACGGAGAAACTTTGGGTACAATAACCTAAAAATGGGTAACACTAACGAGGATAGGGTTCTGAAATAAATTCGTTTGTTGCTCTCAGTAAGCCTCCACCCGCTACCTCGGTTTGTGACATCCGCACAAATTAACGAGTCAGCTACCGACGTGAGATCGGTCGGATACCGGCCCTTCCGCGGGACGGGTCCGATCCGATCCGATACCGGCACGGAGCCGCGTAAATCATCAGCGTCTTGCCAGATCGATACGATTGCGATGAGTTACATCATTACTTTGCAGTTGATGACTGTTTGTACGTGATCCTATATCAGTTATGCTCTTTTTAGTGTTTAGGCGCTATTGAGCCTTGGTTCATATCCCGTTCGGGTTTTTTTCGGGGTTCTTTGAGATGTTTGTTCCCAGTTTGGTAAGGACATTGCAATCTTAGGGCAATAATGTTATATAAGACTGCAATGTTTTAACCATACTTAAAAAAATAAACATTTTATTAGCTATGCTTAGTTGGGGCTAGATGGCGCTGTGTAAAATTAAAGTCCTGCAATAATATTTATATATATATTAAACTGGATCAAGCCTTAGAGCTAACTAGACCCGGGTACAGCATTTAGAGTCGTAAAAGAGCCAGATCAGGTGCCTATGATGGCGGTTCGTAAAGTCTATTTTCTGGGCCAATACCGGAGTAAGGATGGAATGTGCAGGTCCTGGTAAAGAATATGAGTTTACACCTGTATGAATGTATGTAACCGCTTCTGTTGTCTTGTGTTTCGCCCAACGGAACCCAGAGGTCCTGGATTTGATACCAAGGGGGTACTAATCTGTTGGTTTAGTTGGTGGTAGGACTTATTTTAAGTACGCCTGGCAAGGTACCACCATACCTAAGTCTGTCGCAATAACAACCGTTAGGTACCGGAATTAACCCGGAACTTACCGTTCCGGTAGGTACCGGAATTGAGAAGTAAGATAGCCATTTCCTCAGACTGTATAAGATTCCAGGTGTAGTGACCTTCCACCTTCAGCCTTATCATAGCAAGACACCAGGTGAGGTGAAGGCCATGTGCTTCACTTTCGTACAAAAAAAAACCAAGCAGATTCAATCACCTCGGTATTTAACACCAATATTGCGATCACCAACCTGCCTGTCAAGCGTGATAATTATTAAAAAAAAACACAAATACAACATAGATCACTTCTTTATTGGCACGTGATTATTATTTTGAATTAGGTCAGCATATATAAGGTATCTTGATATAAAACCAATCATTCTTAATTAAAATTGATCCCGTAGTCCGGACCGGAGATATCCCTGGAGAGACGAACATATGAACCAGATTTCATTATTCATCTTTTATTCAAAGAAACAACTTAATATTGGTATATATTATATCAAAATCTTGCGAGGCTTTTAATTTAGGACACACGTGACCCCAAGGAATGGCTCTTATTTAGGCCAGCGAATTAGCATATCTGCAGCCAGTGTCTTGGGCACGCTTCCTTCTAGTACTGGTCTGAAACAGTTGAGTTACCCATAGGCCGTTTGTAACGGTCCTTAGTAATCAGACTGCTTCCTTTGTACATAGTTTTATTGTACTTTATTATATTTAATGTAAATTTCATTAAATGAATATAAATTATAAGTTATACGTTGAAATGTATAGATAAATATGTATTTTTTTGATTCATAACATTTTCGTGTAGTCAACGCCATCTCGATATTTTGTACCAAACTAGGCTTACACGTTTATGGTCAAAGACCATAATGATTTTTCCATTGTTCAGTGGTACCATCTATGCGTGGCGCTCTGAACTAAGCAGCGAAGTCGATAACGTAAATACATAGTGAGAGGTTCTCGAAGGCTTTTAGGGTCGATGAACATTATGAGCTGTGACATCTAGCGGCTATGGCTTGAACTTCACAGGCGATAAAAGATTGTTGCGTTTCTGAAATGAATTGATGATATATATTTTTAGTTGGACAAAAAAGCATGGGCAAATAGATGATATTATTATACACAGTTTAATTACTCGTACAATTTATTCTATATCAAGACTTTTGCAATAAAAATTTGATGAATTTAGTATGTAGGTAATTACAGTTAAATAATAAGATTCGTAAAAACCGTTTTAAAAATAGGTACGTATATTACAATACGTACTGTTTAAACGGTTTATAGGAACTTATAATTTATTTCCATATCTATATTTAATAGGTAAATAAATACCTACCTATATTTAAAGTTCGGCGCTGTAGGTATCTTCGAAGCAAAACTTCAATACGAAAAATCATAAATAGGGCATTCCACGTGAGATAAAGTCCAATCACAACAATATCGTAAACTATAAAAAAGTATCTTACTGGTTTAAATAACTCTGGTTAACTTTAACAGTTGAATTTGCTATAGACCGTTTGTAACGGTAACCTGAATACTTCCCTTGTACTTATTTACATGATTAATTGAATTAACTTTATGACAAATAAAAATTGTGGATAAATTTTGTAATAGCGTAAATGGTAAGAAACATCATAGTTTAACTAAAACTGAAAACGCAGAGTAATGAACGTTTCAGAGAATGATTTACGTCACTCAGCTCACTCTCCGCTAGATGGCGCTAAGTGGCGCTTCGCTTACACCAAGGTACTTAAGCTTGGCGTTGTGACCGCGTTATTTATCGCACCATTACTACGCGGGGCTAAATCATCACGTGACGGCTAGTGTACGTGGGCCCTAATGAATGGAGTCGCTGCCCAAAAAGTTTTTTCTTCATAAAATTGTGGGAGCACTTAGAGAATCTATTAGATGTACGTTTGATTTATGTGTCTCTGTTTATTGTGCATCTGTGCTTTATGGCAGAGGGAGGTTTTAACCCTGTATTGTTGAGTGAGAACGGACTTGTTACAAGTGAAGAGTTCAGTCTGAAGAGTTGCATTAAGGTTTTAGTGTCAAAGGTTATCAACATCACATTTATGTCCACTGTTGGACAGAGCCTCCTCAAAAACTTTTTGTCGCTATCACCAAGTTTGGCAGCCGGATAGGTTATCGTAGTAAATTTTGGATTACACACAGAAGGAAGCTGCTTCCCTTCTTCTGCTGAATGATTCATGAACCAGAATGATGATGAATGTAGTATAAACCGAACCAGGGATCTAACCTTTAAAACCACAATTTATGATAAATAATATTAGTTTTGAGGTTTCACTGTGGAGTTCAATTTCATTTAAAAAAGTCGTATGTTTTGAATAAATAATTATACTACTATTAAACTAACTATGTACAAAGGAAGCAGTCGGATTGTCTAAGGACCGTTACAAACGGTCTACCTATAGGTAACTTAAGTTAAGTTAACAGTTAAATGGTGATTTCTCAATGTTAAAAAACTGACCATTATATATGATAGTTATGTAATAATCAATGGTTTAAGATAATATTAAGTTTTTAGTTTTATGATGTAGGTAACACTTGTAATGTTATTAAATTATTATAAACACTGTACCTAAATGTTAAATGGATCATCAAAAAAATAATCAGCCCGAGGTTCTTGCCTTTCTCATTGTGTGCTGGTCGCGATTCCGAACAGGCGGTAGATTTGACGTTTCAAAATGATCCTAAAAATCTTAATGAATAAAAATATTTGACTTTGACTTTGACTTTGAACTGTTCCAGACCAGTACTAGACGGAAGCGTGTCCAAGACACTGGCTGATTTGCCACGCTGAGCTAATTAGCTGGCCTAAATAAGAGCCAAATAATAGGTCACATGTCGCTTCAACCAAAAGCCTACTTGTGGTTGCTAATGTCTATCGATTGTCTGAGTCAATCAATACACTGCCAATACAACTGTATTGATTAACATAGAAGCATTAAATTTTCAGGGTAGTTCCAGTACATAAAATTTATAATTTTTAACATTAAATAAAACGGTTACTTAACTTGAAAATTGTATAAAAATTAGATATACAGTATCTACTATAGTACCTACGTTAAATCAGTCGTAAGTGATGACGAATAATGAAGATTGTGTTAATGTAAGGATACAACTTACTTCTTACTTCCAATAACTTGCGGCGTTTTTATTGAGGCGACACATGAACCAGGGGCTGGCTCAAATTTAGGTCAGCGAATTAGCATGGCTATTAGCGTGGCAGTTTCTCAGTGTCTTGCAGGCGCGCTTCCTTCTGGTGCTGTTGTGGAACAGTTACTTGTTGTCATTTTTGTTACGGTCCTTAGTTAACTCTATTATGTTACCCGACTGCTTCCCATTTTTAAGCGGGAACTCGCTTTTCCTTTATCTCACCTGGTTACAAGTTATAATAAGGCCGAAGCTGGAAGCGCACTTCAACCGGCACCCTTAACCGTCTGAGGAATTGGCTATTTTACTTCTAAATGCCAGCACACAACAATTTAGAATTTTATTATGGCAACAGACTTACAGACAAGATACAGATAAGTCCTACCACCAACCAAACATTAAAAAAAAAACAGAAACAAAACAGAGTACAGATAGTTCCCTTGTAAATAGTTAGTGTAGTCGAACATATTGTAGATGGATGTTACTTTCTTTCTTTTACAAACAAATATTGCACAAGCAAACAATCCAAATAATCTAAACATTGTTTAAAATATAAATTTAGAAGCCACAGTCACCCGTTTTAGAAAACTGATAATTTACCTCCCATTCTGTTTGGTAGAGTCGTCCCCAATTCAAAGGCTTGAAAGGTTTCAAACAAACGTGGGTCCGATAAAGACCCGAAAACGTAATAATTTAAAAGATCAAACATAAATATGACAAACGCAATGTCCTAACAAAGCGCATACATTACGACTTTATCGTCTTCGGCCCACAAAAGGTTGAAAAGTCGCGTTTCGCACGTAGGTACCTATCGCTATCGTCTGTTCGAACCCTTACGTTACAGAGAATTATATCTATGGTAGAACTGTAAGCGACAGGCGAGGGAACAATACTTTTCAAGTCTAGTGGTTCATCTACCGGTCTCAGATCCAGAGATTCCGGGTTCGATTCCCAGAGGAAGTTCAATATTGTGCTTGGTTGTATAATTGAGATACTTTTAAATTGATTTTTAGACAAACGACTAATATACTTTTCTAGATTCAGCTCTTACCACAGCACAGAGCGTGGATATTTTTTAGGAATCACTAAGTTGAAGTCAGCGGCACGTCCTAATTTAGGTAACTAAACGTTTAGTAACCCACGGTTTGCAAGTCCAATACGTGACAGAGTTCAAGCCCATCGCTTCAACTTCAACTGCTTTGTTTTATGGCAATTACTGATAGGGGTCACATTTCTGCCAATGAAGCCCATCGCTTAGCGGAATATAGCTAGTGACATATGCCATTCGTATCCTTATGATCTAACCTTCACCGACAGAGTATGTGCATGCGTGTCACGGTGTCAACAGGTCCTACGACCAGTGGCAGAATCATTCAATTTTGGCAATTTTGCGATTGTGTTGCCCGGTAGGTAGTAGACCACTAGAAAGTAGATTCCTCCAAGTCCAAAAAAGTCCAAATAGTAATCTAGTATATCCATATCTTATATCCAGGTACCTGATCACATTGTAAGAGACACTAGTACCTCATAATGTAATCAGATTCCTTTCAAATAAAACCATTTAGAACTAGCCTGAAGTAGGTTCCTAAGAACCTGTATATCTTTAAGTATTTGTAATTTCGGTTATACCTATTTTAGTTTTAGTTTTTTGTCTATGTTACGCAGCTAGGAATTTATCTACAGCCGCTGACTCGCACCAAACGATCGCTTCTGAAGGCGAATTATCAGGAGTCGTTCAAATGATTTATGTACACAATTATTGGGTTATTCAGGTACACTGTTTGGCGCGATCCGATCCGATATAAGTTTAGAGACAATGAAAGTAATTTAATGTTTTGAAAGCTCTGACGTACTTACGAACCAATCTACCTATGTTCCATTCGGATCTGTATCTTGATTCATAAGGTTTTAATGGGCTTAATTTATGGATCATAATTCAAAGTTTGGAAGTGAAGTCACCAGGAACTTTTGTCTCTGTTCTTAAGTGGTTTTGGTTGAAGTGCTTCAATTCTAAATCAAACGTGAAATATACACTTTTTGCTCTTGTTTGTCATTAAACTTACATTATCTTCCTTTTCATAATTTTCCATGTCAAGAGTATACGCAACGTATACCTTTTATATACCTTTTATACGTGTACACAAACTTACATTTTTTTTTCTGTTGACTGGAACAGAGCATTATAACACCAATTTTAATCAGGCACTGGTCTGGAACATTTGAGTTATCTATAGACCGTTTGTAACGGTCTTAATCCTTTGTTCATTTGGTAGTAAGTTTAATTGTATATATAATTTTTATTTGTTTGTGAATAAATATATTATTTCAACCATAACAATTATATTTAATCGGTTTTATTTGTAAAGAGTTTAGTTGTTAAACGGGGAAATATCTATGTCCAACTAAATGAAACTATTGCATCCAGGATTGCACAAAGATGAATTTATCATACTCGTACCAACGCAACCTCAGGGAAGCCACATCCGCCCAAATCGATCAATGTCTTCCGAACTACTGAACTAGTCTGCATAAATCCCACAAGTATAACACGATTTTGACATATCATTGATCTAACCGAGAGGTTCTCAACACCTAGCTCCCGTCTCCCGAGGGATGTCAACTCATACCTGTATTACTTTTACTAGAACCGCAACACCGATTTACATTACCATTTCCTATCCATTGCCGTTTTTATCAACATTCTCACTTACATTCTTCAGACGAAACAGGAAATGCGCTTCGTTCACTGTGATTGTAACCTTAATCCGGATAGAAAACCTCCGAGCTGAAATCGTAATCCCAAACGTAGTAAGAAAATTTCACACGTGGAAAAGTTCGTGTCTTTTGTTGCGTTGGTTTAAGGTACACTTCGGCGTCGCAAGGTTATGTTTTTAGGGTTGTTGTAAGTATGGGGTACAAGAGATAGTTTGAAAGACAGCTCCTATCAACCGGTGACAACTACATATTGTAGACGTGTTTTATTCGGAGGTGTGATCTCAGTTTAGAACGCTGTGGAAGTAGTCCCGAGGTGAGGTACGAGTAGGTACATTACTCAAGTGTCGATAGTGAATGGCGTTTGTTGACAATTGTTCGGGTGTCAGGCATCTGCGATATATGTTGCCGACTTCTGTCTCAGATACATGTGGTAGCGTTTTATTTACAACAGTAGAAATTGAGGGTACATTCAAGTTTACTGGCAGAGCGACTTGGAGAATTATAATTTTACTTTGAAGCTACGATGTTGCTGTGATAGAAATTAGTTTTTTTAACCTTGTGTATCACATTTTATCACAATTTTAATAAGTACATTTATGTTACGTAGAGTAAATTTTCTGCCTAACCTAATCTTCGTCCAACCGTCACAATCAGTGTGGCGTGACAGACACTGGAAAGGTAGGTCGGACTTGATTGATATTTGTAAAGTGAAATTGTAAAATGCAGAAATCTACAGCCATGGAAGAGGATCTGTCCAACTGTGGGCATTAGTGCCACAGCTGGACAAAGCCTCTTCCATAGCTAGAGATTTACATATTGCCATAACCACCTTGCTTGGAAGGTGGATTGAAGATCGCAGTAAAAGTTCTAACAAATACAATAAGTATAACACATATGCCATAATAAACAGCTGCCCGCTTCTCCTGGTGAGATTCAAAAGTCGACTTTAGTAACATCCGTGGGTGCTAAAACTTCAATGGTCTACCCATGGCACGATCAGAAGACTATGATGTAAAATTCAATCGAAGATATGATTGCTTTGATATCCTTGGTACGTATATCAATCTGCCAACAAACCCAAATCTAAACCCAAAAACCTTGAGCAGATGTCGATTTAAAACACGAATGAGAAACGCAATAAATATGGTTTATCAGATGAAGCGAGTATATAACTCTTTTATAATAAAAATTAATAATAATGTGAAATAAATCAACGGAAGAATGGAATCGTTACCGACCGACTGAATGATTTGTTGTAATGTGAGTGTTCGGCGCGTCTGCCGAGCGTGGACCGAGGAAATTAGTTTTGATACTTTGACTTTATTTTATCCATAAACTACGGTCCCAGTAAGCAAAGTCTGCTAAAGAGGTGGTGCTTACGCACCACCTCCGTAGCAGGAAGCCCACAGTCCACAGTGTACAGACAGTCTTTAATACATTTTAATTAATATTAATTATCATTCATTTATAATTTACTGGGCACTACAGGGCATTAATTTTTACACAGCGCTATCTAGCCCCAAACTAAGCATAGCTTGTAATATGGGAACTAGATTACGGATAAAATACTTAAATACTTTTGAAAATACATACGTACCATATGATACAACACCCAAACACAGAACAAACATCTATATTCATCACACAAATGTTTGTCCTGGGTGGGAATCGAACCCACAGCGCAGAAGGCAGAGTTACTACCAACTGAGCTGTTAATTTGTTTTTGTTTGGCTTTTTAATTTACACACTTTAAAAATAATATGTACAATTAAACTAACTTTGTACAATGGAAGCAGTCGGATTATCGCCGATCGAAGTAGTGTAACGCACTACATCGATCGGCCTATAGGCCTCAACTAGTTCGTTCGAGACCAGTACCAAGGCCCGAACTGCCTAACGCGAAGCCGATCTCCATTGGCTTAAAATTAGTTTCATATGTAATAAAAACGATTTTTACCTACCGGGTATCACAACTCAACTCGAAAAATCGAAAATGGCGTTTCCCACCTGAAAAGTGAACACATGCTAGGAAACTTTCTTTGATTGGCCACAGCGTTTTGTTGCGTTTGCATAACATAATATTTTTCGATTTTTTGAGTAAAATAATTCGTTTTAGGGTAAAATTACTGTTTTATACCTTGAAATAAAAAATAATAAGCACTACAGAGTATCGATAAATTACATTCTAATTAAAAAAAAATGTAATATCGCATATTTATAAAATTGTTGCGTTTTGCGTAATATGTTCTCCATATCTTTTTATGTTGAATTAGTATAGTAGTTCTCCCTTTTATTACGAGTTTATATGGATAAACAAACAGTAAAAATTAATAAATTTTAAAAGTTGACGATAGAATTTTGACTGATAACTATGAAGTTGCTAATGAATTTAACCGTTTCTTCTCTTGTGTACCAAAAATTGTTACTCGACCATTAAACTCCTCTGTTGATTGTGCTTTAGTCTTTCTTGAAACAAGTGTTGAAAGGTGTAATGCTTCTTTTAGCTTCAGACACGTCAATGCTGATTGTATTCTAAAAACTTTTAAGTCAATAAATATTTAAAATACTGAAGATCTCCGTAAAAATCTTAAGCACGATTGTTTTTGAAATAGCACCATGTCTAGCATATATATTTAATAGAAGCATCGACGAAGGAATCTTTCCAGATCTTATGAAATATAGCAAGTTGATTCCTTTATTCAAATCTGGAAATGAAAAGGATCCAGGAAATTATCGACCAATCTCAATTCTGCCAGCATGTAGTAAAATATTTGAAAAACTTATTCTTAACCAGTTGTTGTCACATTTTAACTGTAACAGGCTACTTCATGAAAAACAATTTGGGTTTACTAAAGGTCGTTCAACCACTGACGCTGGTGCCATGCTGTTGAAGTACGTTTTTAAAGCCTGGGAAGGAAAACAGGATGCCATAGGAGTATTCTGTGATTTATCTAAGGCTTTCGATTGCGTAGATCATGACACCTTAATCTCAAAGCTAAAACACTATGGCATTCAGAATCAGGCAATAAGCCTCATGCGTAGCTACCTATCGAATCGCATTCAAAAAGTAGACATTAACGGTAGCAAATCTTCGGGAACATCCACTAACATCGGTGTACCACAAGGGTCAATCTTGGGGCCTTTTTTGTTTCTAGTCTATGTCAATGATCTGCCTTCCTGTGTAGGGGATTTATGTGATATTGTATTGTTTGCAGACGATACTTCATTAATATTTAGAGTTGATAGGGCTAAAGATAATTATGATTGTGTAAATGCTTCTCTAGCTAGAGTTCTTGATTGGTTTACGGTAAATAACCTCTTATTAAATGAGAAAAAAACGAAATGCATTAGATTCACCTTGCCTAACGTTCAAGTCAGCAATGCTAACATTATCTTAAATGGGGAAATACTTAACTTTATGGAAGCAACTACTTTCTTGGGTTTAAATATCGATGCAAAGTTGCAATGGGGTATTCATATTAATACATTAGCTAGCCGGCTAAGCTCGGCAGCTTACGCAGTACGTACCATAAGGCATCTTACTGATGAAACCAAGGCGAGGTTAGTTTATTTTAGTTACTTTCACAGCGTTATATCCTATGGCATATTTTTATGGGGAAATGCAGCAGATATTGAAAGCATTTTTATCCTGCAAAAGAGAGCTGTACGGGCAATTTATAAATTGAAAACTCGTGACTCTCTCAGGGAACGTTTTAAAGAGATTGGTATTATGACAGTCAGCGCCCAATATATTTATGAAAACCTAATGCACGCACACAGGAACATTGATGAGTTTGTTAAAAGAAGTGATGTACACAGTGTTAAAACTAGAAATAAAAATAAACTTGACATACCTAGGTATCGCTTAGGAAAAGTAAATAATTCATTCTTAGGAAACTGTGTACGATTCTATAATAAGCTTCCTCAAAGCGCCACCAAACTCTCTGCTCGTAAATTCAAATTGTATATAAAGAATAATTTAATTAAAAGAGCCTACTACAAAATAAGTGACTATATCGACGATAAGAACGCGTGGCCCGATGTTGCTATACCAGTTGACAGTTAAATGGTGATTTCTCAATGTCAAGAAACTGCTCATTAGATAGTTATGTAGTAATCAATGTTTTAAGATAATATTAAGTTTTTAGTTTTATGATGTAGGTAACACTTGTAATGTTATTAAATTATTATAAACAATGTACCTAAATGTTAAATGGATCATCAAAAAATTAATCAGCCCGAGGTTCTTGCCTTTCTCCTTGTGTGCTGGTCGCGATTCCGAACAGGCGGTAGATTTGACGTTTCAAAATGATCCTAAAAATCTTAATGAATAAAAATATTTGACTTTGACTCTGACTTTGAATAAAAATTAAATCAATTATGACTTTTCTCATAACGCCATCTATCCCGAAACTAAGTAAATTAGGAGAATACTTCACAGGTCCCACAAAAAGCACATGAAAATACACGAGTGCTTAGAAAAGTATCAAAACGATTGCATCCCACTATCAACTAGTACATCAGTGGGTATCTTGCAGTCTCTAAATCTGCACTCGGATACATGGTCCTCCGGCAAGGGTCGGCTGAGGGCCGGCCTCCACGATACTACATGGGTATTCTAGTTCCTTGTACGAGTAGTAGGTACATTAGATCTCACGTTTTTGGGCCCAGTTTCTATACAGCACTAGTTTTGATATAACTCAATAGTTCTTTTGTACATATAGCAAACATTTCATATCTTGTTGAACATAAGCACAAACATATTTTTACAGAGATATGCATAACATAGTTCTTATGCAATCGACATTTTTGAATGATGATGAAAGTGACTCACGATAGGTACTTGTTCGATATCGAATTTTGTTAACTAATTAGCTTAGAAAATTTCAAACTGTAAGCCTTCATTATAATAGAGTTAGGTAACTACTCTGTATACGTACAGCTTGACTTACCCAATTTTATGTATACAGATAGGGCATTAAATTTAAGCTTAGAACTAGATTACGGAAATAACACATTTTACTCATTATTTTTACATAGGTATCTACTTAACATTCAATACACCAAACACAGAACAAACATCAATGTTCATCACACAGATGTTTGACCTAGGTGGGAATCGAACCCATTAAATATGAATATTTTTTTTGTATACCTGGTTGTAGGCCTTCTACAACCAATAAAGCAAAAATTTTTTAAATCATAGTTAAATATACGTGGCATTATAACTGGACCTCTATGCGGATGAACAATTGAACCGCCTCTTCTGTGGTCTCGTGGTTCGCCAACCGGTTGTCAGATCCAGATGTCTCGGGTTCGATCCCCAGGGGGAGTACAATATTGTGATTGATTTTGTAGGACTTTGTTCAAGTCCGCCTGACAACAATTACAAAATTATTGTGTTCTGGTAACTGATTCCGGTAAGATAGCCCGTTCCTCAGACCTTTGAGGATTCCGGTTGAACTGCGCTTGCACCTTCAGCCTTTTCATAACTTGGGAACTAGGGCAAAAGTCAAAAGGTTTTTTTTTTATTGTCAGGATCATTTTGAAACGCCAAATCCACCGACTGTTCGGAATTATAGGGAGAATTACTAGGTGAGATGAAGGCCAAGCACTTCTCCGTCGTACAATAAAAAAATCCATTCAATTTGGAGTCGATATCTCCAAACTCACCTAGCCACAGAATACAAACAGTACCAGAAGGTGACGGCGCCAGGTTGCGATGACATACGGACAGAAGGGTCTCCTGCCTTCGCTACGGAGTACTTGTATGAATTTTGATGAGCTCCATCTTGCGTTGACGTTTTGTCTTTGGTGATTTATTTAATTTCTATTCCGTGTAATTTATGAGGGTACTATATTGATTAGGGGTTGTTCGGTTTTGTGTACGGGTGAGTGTTTTGGGTTTCTGGCTAAAGCTTATATAGAAATACGTCGGAATATGGAATGCTTGGGATCTTGTGGGAATCGAAACTGGTAAGTTCTAAGTGTGCACATAAGTGACGCAATGCAGAGTCGCGTATTCCATGGTTTTTGTGGATACGCCCTACGCGGTATATTGTTTTATAGACAAAGGTAGGACTAAGCATCAGATGAGACGCTTGCTTATTCCAACTCCAATCAGGTAAATGGCTTCGTCTCCAAGTTTAAATAAAATAATATATATTTTTTTAAATTAAGAATAGGCTCTTGATCTCGAACCTTTCATATGCAAGGAGATCTATGATGGATCGAGCCTACCCAGAAGGTACCTATTAACTATAATCATGGCTTAACTACCATGTTCATTTTATAAAATTGCGACCAAAACTATTTTTAAAACACATGCCAACTTTTTAAAGCGTCCTCTACAGTAGGACGTGAAGTCATACAATTAACCTGCAACACGAACGATTAAAACGCGTAATTCTCATACACACAAAGTGCTACAACTCATCCACAAGGCCTTCATAAATCCCCCTATCCCTCCCATCACTGACCATCTAATTTATAATCTCCGATAGAATCTAGGGGTGGAACAAAACGACTGCGCCCGCGCAGAATCACTGCATTTATACAAAACACAGGATGAAACCACAGTTTGTTGTTTCATCCTGTGTTTTGCAGATGTGGCCTGATGGTCAAGAGTGAGTCGGTCGCGCATATCGAGGGTTCCGACCCATTTTTCAAGGCAAATTATGCGCAATAGCAATGGATATCGGCTAAACCTATCGCTTGGAAAAAAGGTGTTCAGTGAACGGCAATGGGTCGTCAATAATTTGTCTTCAGTATATGTATTTATTTATTTCACGAACAATTTAGAAATCGTGTTTAAAAATATTAAATCTAAAAATATTACCATAAAATAGTTTCCATGGATAACATATACATTATTGTTAGAATAGTGCTTAATAGAACGTTAAACCTAAGTTGCACAAAGTATTAGTCAAATTAGTAATAATGACGAGACTAATAATTATTATTAGTCAAATTAATCATTATTAGTCAAATTTATCATTATTAGTTCAATTTGTCATTATTGTCAAGGTCTCGTCAAGTCTTTGACCAGGTGTTGTCATTAAACACCTCTGGAATGGAAATATCTATTTTACTTATGATACGAGTATATGTGTAATTTGCAGTAAATTCAGCGCAGCTTTCTGTTTACTGTGTAAAGTTGGTCTCATAATGCGCACCCGGCAATTAACTTCCATTCGTTCATTTCATTCGTTCATTCGGTCGTGGGCTGAGCCGTGTCAGTATTGATTTGTGATTGATAATTTGTATAGATTTCTAGATGCTAGGTAGAATTAGTCCTTATGTTATAAAATCCAGAGTCTGAATTGCTGTATCGGAAAATAATGATATGAAATGTTATTAGTAATGATTAGCCTCCAGGTAATAGGATTAAAATGGCTGAAGTAAGGACAAAATAGATTTAAAGCCTTGTCAGTTTCTTCGTACTTGCCATGTATCAACATACTTGCCTTATTTATTTTAGGGAGCAGACAAACTTTTTGCTTCCGATTTTTTAGTTTGGAACTAACTTTCTTTAAAACTCAAGCATTCATCATCATCATTATCATCATTCGGTCAGTATTGTAGAAAAACTAATGATACTGCCCTATCTTACTAATCTCGTGTAAAGCTATTAGGTTTAAACTATAATTAAAACAATAATTATAAGCTGCTGTGTTCCGGCGTCTAAAGGTAAGATAGCCAGTTTTTCAGACTGTTGAGAATTCCGGGTGAAGTGCGCTTCCACCTTCGACTTTATCATAACTTGACACCACGTGAGATGAGGGCCAAGCGTTTCTCTGTCGTATAATAAAAAAAAACCTAGTACATAATCTAGCGGGCAATATTTCAAAATAACGCCTCTACATTAATTTAGTTCTAATCACCATAGAGATAAACCAGCAATTATTGAAATAACGAATGTTTGTCTGTAACTTATTGATGGAGGTTCTAAATAACAGCTTCAGGCTCTGTTTGACTTTCAACTTTTCGGATCAGTGTAAATTAATTGCCTAATATTTTATTGTGTCATTGATTTTGATGAAGATACCATAGTTTTAGAGTTCCTTCTCTACCAAATATCGAAAGCCATCCGGAATTTATATGCAGTGTCCTAACTAAACTAGAAACAAGCATCGCAAAGATGTGCCCTGGGGATTAGATCCCAGGTCCATCAGATCGAGAGCAACACGCACTACCACTTGACTGTCAGTCAGGTCTTAACCACCTGTGTGGTCTAGTGGTTCGCGCACAAGTGTCGGATCCAGATGTCCCGGGTTCAATCCCCAGTGGGAGAACAATATTGTGTTTGGTTTGGTTGGTGGTAGGATTATGTTTTAATGCGGCGACAGAATTAGGTAAGATGGTGGTAGCTAGCCAGGCGTAGCTACCACCATCTTACCTAATTCTGTCGCCGTGTTCCGGCATTTAGAGATAAGTTAGGCAGTTCCTCAAAGAGTTGAGAATTCCGGGTGATGTGCGGTTCCACCTTCGGCCTTATCAAGACCTGCAAATCAGGTGATATAGGCCAAGCACATCCCTGTAGTATAATAAAAAAAAAATAGTCAGATAATTAGCTAGGTACATGTTTTGGATTATTGTGTCATAAACGCAAGGATACATGAGCTAACCGAAAAGGTGTGCGACCTCTTCGTTGGGCGAAACTCAATAATTATAAGAACAATAAATTATGTGATGTTTCTAAGGCTGTGTACAAACAGACGGCAAAATATTTTACACAAAAGCTACTGACTACTACAGTCGGATGCTGAGCTTTTTGTTGAGGAAAAGCGCTTGTGACAGCATTTTATGTTATAGTGAGAGAATTTTGATCATCAATAAAACTAATATCACAAAAGTGATAGTTTGTTGACGACAAAACTATTGAACGAAATTAGGTGAAACTTCGCTCTTCGGTCTAGAAGTAAGGAGACATAAGCTTCTTTAAACTGTTATACCAGTACCCGTTAAATGTAAATAGAAAGTCAAACATTGCTAAACATAACATATTTGTTGTCTATTTTTTCTCCTTTATTTAAAAACACCATAAAAAATTGTACTAAAATTATGTACAAATATTGTTGTGGACCAGGAAATCTATAAAAGCCATGTATCCGGGTAGCAAGCAAAACTTTTGTGAATATTTGTTTTGGACTAGATGCCGATAGACTGTAAAATAAATGTCCTGTAATAACGTCTTGTTATGGCTCTGTGATACTTTGTATCGTAATAAATATTACATTTCCAATAATATAGGCAACTTCATATAAAAAATTGTAAAAGAGTGCAACATTCTAGCAATAATAAAAAGTGCTATTCGCCATACACTTTTAAATGCACAAACACTATATTATAATACTAATAATTATATTTTATTTCAGGCATCTATATAAATCTTATTTAACACATTCCGCGGCCCATAGCAATATATACCTTATAACTAGCACAAAAAAAATATTATAATGATTTTGTTTTCGATCTCTATTATCAATCAAAATTTAAAAACATAAAACACACCCACAGTTCAAGCCTGTTCAAAAATATCAGTTTAGTGAGGTCTCTACTCAATCCCAGTGCACACCTGCCTTTACTCATGAATCATACGAGTGACACGCGCGGGCTCCGTTAATTGCTATAAACATAGAAATTTGGGGACTGACAGATTTATGTCGGTTTGTTACCAACTCGTTACAATGAGCTCGCCTGTCCGTAGCCCGCCGCGATCTAGTAGATAATGTGAGGAAAATGAAAGTAACATTTGGAAGCAACATTCCCTTCACACTGCTATTAGAAACTAGATATAACAAAATGTGGAAATGCGTTGAGGAACAAAGGTTTTACTTTATCTTACGACGGAGAAGAGCTTGACTTTCAATGTATCAAGCTGGTAGTGCACTTTACTCGGAATCCTCAATAGGAACTGAGGAACCTAACAATTAGAAATGTAAGTAAGGTGGTAGTAACTAGCCAAGCGGACATAAAACAAGCCCTATCACAAACCAAACCGAGCACAATTTTGCACACTTGAGATCGAACCCGGAACATTCGGGTCTAATACCAGTGGGCGAACCATTAGACCATAAAAGGCGTCGGAAGGCCAATCAAGGTTCGGTAAAGGTACTGATTATTGCCGAATGCAACTGACGACAACATTTAGTTGTCATTTCATTCCTATATAAATTCCAGATTGTTGGTTAGCTTAGATCATAAAATTGCCCAAGGCTCATGAATGACTTTGGATTTAATCGGCAACATTGGTAAACACACTTTGATTTCAAACATTAAAAAACAATAACAATAAGATCGTACTAATTCGAACAATTTAAATTAATTCTCAAAGACACGGATCCTCTCACTTGGCAATATGCCTTTCACATTGGTGCGTTAATTGTGGTACCTTTCACACTGGTGCTGTATCGTCGTAATCGGATCGTGTTGCAATTATTGGACGGTTTTGATGCGCTCGGGATGCATCAGTGCGTGGCTCCACTGCTTATGTTTATTTAAAGCAAATCAGGATGAACAAAACTATTTTAGAAGGTGAAGGTTTTCAGGCGTAATCAGCGGGAATCTTTGGTTATTGGTATGATGATAATAATAATCTCAAACTAGTATTCAAATTATTATGTAAGCTGACGTCACACAGAAAGAGCCTGTACATACAATAAAAAAAAATTACGCAGTGGGTACAGACAAACGGACTAACGGAGATAATGATGAAAAATCGTAGATATAATTATCAGGCTAAGTTTGACAAGGTTGATAGAACCCTAAAAAACCCTATGAAAAAATATTTGTATTCTTAGTTTTTATTGATCCTCCTTCATTTACAAACAAATATATAAATCTTCTGCTTATTTTTATCTCAACTTTCCACTCTACCACGTTGACGTCTACTATTTCATCTTCCCATCTCTCTTCTTGATATATTTTTTCTATAACCAGTGTGATTTTTGAATACCTGTTGTCTTGAGAACGAATCAAATGGCCTGTCTATCTGAATTTTAGTGTTTGCGCTTATTGTATACCTACCATTTATTGCGTGTACTTCTATAATTTACACAAAAAAATAAATTAACTAGGACAAACCTTGTAGGTCTTAGTAGTAAAATAAAATTGAACATTTTAGAATAGTCATACTTTAAAATAAATATTAGATTAGTTTATTGTCGTGCGATTAAGAGAGTAAAATGGAAACAAACCCCAATCAGGTCAAAATGGAACGTGTCAAGAGTTCGAAAGGATCAATTTTGGCGCCTCGATATCGTCAATTTAAAACTCGTAAAACGTTTTATTGTTCCAAAAAGCATCGGAATATTTTTGAAATCGATTATTGTATCGATTATATTAAATCGATAATGAAACATTGCGCGACACTCACTGTACGGTAATCGGGTGTAGTTAAACGAGTAAAAACTGAGTTTTGCACTAATTTACAAGGTAATACCGTATTTTGCGATAAAACCAACACAAACGGGATCCCGTTACTTGATGTTAATAATAACTGCATGAGTGCTACTTCAGAAGGACGGCTGTCAATAAAGATAAGTTTTACAGTTCTAGCTAAGAACATGTTATTTCCTTACTAATTAGGTACCTACTTACATAATGCAGAGCGTTTATTTACGAATCTAAGGTCGTACTATTACTTATCCTATGACCTAAGCAATGATTACTTGAACAAAAAAAACTAATAATTAAGTAGCAAGGTCTTCCAGAAAGGTTTTTGTAGGCTTATCAATATAATATAATAGGCCTTAAACTATTTTAATGCAACGTTTTATAAAATAAAAATTTAATACTGCCAGCCGCGCATTATTGTAAAGACGACTAAGAGTTGACAGTAATGGATATATATAATGGATAACAGGTACTGCGATCACAAAACCGCCAGCCAACCACGATACTTATGGCAAAACCCTATATATATATATATATAGCGCTCCATGCGTGCTTTGAGGAGGCGCAAGTCTTACATACGACTTTTGAGGCTTCTATAACGATTTAGTTACAATATATATCTTGTTGCTTTAAAATGTAGATTTTAAAAATGTCTTTCTGCATTTTCAATTCACCTACATTTAAATAATGATACTTCGTATAGGTCATAAAATTGATATATGCAAAAACCTTTTCAAGAACAATAAAGTGCCAACATAAACATAAACATGTCCAAATTGAGATTTCAATTCGTTAAGAGAACGCCGTCCCAACGCAGACTGATATACTAAAGAGGAACAGTTCTTATGTTCGTATGCAGGACTCTCCAGTACTGCTCATCTGTTTTTTTTTTATTTTTTACTTATTTTTAGAATGAGCTTCCAGGGTGAACATAAGCTTATTATAATTGAACTTACTATTGTGCTCACTATTTAGTCATAATTCTACTTTAATATTAATCTTAGATTTGATCACAACTTATTGTAAATATCGTTATAAAGAGAAATAAGTTATTATTATAGGCCAGCGAATTAGCATAGTAAATCAGCGTGGCAATGCAGCCAGAGTCATGGGCATGCTTCTATCCGGTACTGGTCTGGAACAGTTAGTTTAATATATACAGTTTGTAACTATACATATAATTTTTAATGATTGAGAATATTTAATATTAATATTTGAATTAAATGTATTAATTCAATGTAATATTTAAACATATTACATTGAATTAAATGTATTCGAAATTGTCTCTGTTTGTTTGATACATTTTACCGACTAAAAGGATCTTGATTAAATTTGGCTCGGATGGAAAATTAATTTATAATGAACTCAACAAAATTTTGGAATCAGTGTCCGGTTTTTTATTTGACACCTCAACTCCTACAAAAGGAGAGTTTTGAGGCATTTCATAGAAAGGCTCGCTTCATTTTATACCTTATCCTTTGCCCAGGCAAGCTTCGAGGTTAGACAAAATACGGAGATTCTAAGGAAAAGATTGTGTCCTGGGGAAGAATTCTGATATTTTTATACTAATCTGTAACATGCGGTGAAAGCCGCGAGCAAAAGGTAGCATTTTATAAGGTTTGACGACATTTATGATCATCAAAATTGTACCTTTTTATCGACAAAGTTGTATCAATTTTAAAGGTTCACGGAACTCGGTGTTTTTCAATTCTACACTCTTATGGTAAAAACGAAGTACGGGCGAGTTGGTACGATTTTCTATTACGGGTTATTTGAGACCAATATTTTCCAAGTTATGGATACTAAAAAGACAACGTATATACATAAAATAGTTGTTTAGAGAACGTTTGAATTCATTTAAGTCCCAAGGGTGCGAACGGAGCCCTATTGCTAAACCTCCGCAGTTCGTCTGTATGTCAACGGGCTGAATCTAATAATAGGTAGTTGAAATATTAGGTTGTGGACATAACAGGAAGTTGAAATTTTCTGTGTGTATTTATATTGCCGATTTATCAACAAATAATAAATACAAAATAAAAATCAAAAGGCTTCCATATAGGGTACGAGTTTTTTTTTTTAATTCTAGGAGTCGGAACAAGCAAGTAGCCCACGTGATGTTAGTTGCATCTCTTGCCTATAACAATGCCTTAATGTGTAGGTCACATCCACAAAGAACATAGCCTACATGGCATTGCATTGCGCCCTTAAATCTGAGGCATAAAGATGTTAAGCCTCGCGTGCCCGTAATTTCACCGACAACCATAACCTTCAAAGCGTAACACAGCAATGCTGCTTGGCTGCTGAAATAGGTATGGTGGCAGTACTTCCCCGCACGGGCCCTTTCACAAGGGGCTCTACTACTCATTAACATTATGATGTGCCATAAATAGGAACCAAAATAAAACCAAATCATAAAACGTTACTTTTGCAACTTGAGGCTTGACAACTTTATGCCTCAAGTTGACGGCCGCAATGCAGTGCCTCAACATCAGGTGGTCTCCTTGCCTGTTTTGTCTCCTAGATGTATAAAAAAATGTTCGTATGATATGCCGCGACATGTCTCTTGTCATGTCAATCCGCGTAGTCCTGATCCCTCATGAAACCCTCTGTGGTCTAGTGGTTCAACCCACCGATTTCAGATCCAGAGGTCCCGGGTTCGATCCCCAGGGGAGTACAATATATTGTGCTTGGTTTGGTTGGTGGTAGGACTTTGTTGAAGTCCACCTGGCTAGCTACCACCATCTTACCAAATTCTGTCGCCATAATAACAATTCTAAAATTGTTGTGTTCCGGCGTTCAGAGGTAAGATAGCCAGTTCCTCAGTTTGTTGAGGATTCCGGGTGAAGTGCGCCTCCAAGACCAAATGTATTCGATTTATTTTACCAAATGTAACTGAAGTTGAAGCTAATGTAAAATTTAAAGAGGAAAACATAGAATTAGTCAAAACCACTGTATTTTTGGGATTAACTTTAGATAATAAACTTCAATAGGGCCCACACATAGATAAACTGGCGAAGAGACTTAGCTCTGCAGCATATGCTGTAAAGACGATACGTCTTTTCACAGACGTTGCCACAGCAAGACTAGTTTACTTCAGTTACTTTCACAGTATTATGTCATATGGCATAATTTCAATTCATTCTTTATCTTAACTTGTTACCAGGTGAGATGAAGGCCAAGCGCTTCCCCGTCGTACAATAAAAAAAAACGCGGCGCTTATCATAGCCCTGAGAGGTGCTGTAATTGAGTACGCTGTGTTGACTCCTCACGCATATAAAAAGATCACCTGTCACGTCACTAATCCCACAGATAAAGCGAAATTTCTATCAAACTGACGCGAGCTTGATTAGGGATCTCTTATCATGTTTTATGGTGTTTGGCCTTTTATGTTTGGGCGATGTTGTGTCGGTACTATGTGACGGAGGCCTGAGTTAAAAGACAGATTCCATTCTTTGCTTTGAACTATATGTGGCTTAGCTCTTGAAATCAAAATGTCTAAACAAGAATGTGTTCTACGATGCGGTGAGTTTATCCAGAGTGTCTGTACGTTAAACCGTAGACCTCATGCTTGCCCAGACAGCATCGAGGTCAAAAACTTTCAAATAAACAAGAAAAAAATCCGAAGCATAGTTGATGGTATGTAGAATTGTTCGCTCCAAGACACGTTTTATGGTATTAAGTCCTCTAAATGAAAGCTCCCTAAATATCTATAAAATTGTTGTTACAATAAGCTGTATAGTTGAGGAAAACATTAAGTTCCTCGCGAAGCAAACGTAGATCAGACTAATAACCTTTGTTTATTTTTAAAATATGCATATAAGGTACCAACTCAACGAATCCTACGATTTAATGAGATCATGACTTCTTAAAGATCCTGTTGTAGGTATGATTGCGTCACACATGACTTAAATCCTGCTGCAATTAACATTTTGAGATGATTTCCTGAATTACCTGCACCAAATGGTTGTTGTTCAAATTCTTGAAGAACACTTATTTTAGTGACAATGGTCATTACAGTGAAATAACGCCTCTAGTTTTTTTCGAATAATGCTATTCTGGTTTTGATATAAAACAGCCGGTTTAACTTTACTGTTCAAGAACAAGACGAATTTTGTTTAGTTCGTAACTAGTTACGAAGTTCAGATTTCGTAGACGGCCGAAGGGCAGACGGAAGCGTGCCCAAGACACTGGCTGCATTGCCACGCTGAATAGCTATGCTAATTTTCTGGCCTAAATAAGAGCCAGCCCTTGGGTCATGTGTTGCTTCAATCAAAAGCCCCGCAAGATTTTTGAAAACGCGAAGGGCTCCTTACGAACCCAAGGTTCGTCCCCAAAAGGCTCAAAGGTGAGCTCTATCGAGACCAGTATTATTGCGCTATTTGTGATCCTCGGCCGAATCAGCCGTCGCACCAGCCCTAACTGACCTCCCAGGCAGTTGAGATGGTGCAGAGGTATCAACGCAAGGTATCCCACGCCAAAGGCCTACCCATTTCCCAAGGGACAAGAGTCATACCGTCGGGCCGCCTACCATCATCACGCAACAGATCGTTCGACTCGAGAAAGGCTGCAACATTGACACATGAATTTAACATTTATATTTTTCAATTGTTTGTGAATATCATCATTATCACAGCCCGAAAAAAAAAACACTGCAGGGCTGTGCGGTTTGGTGATTGCAGATTGATATGCTAAAATTCAAGTGGATTTCTGATTGAGTAATCACGTAGCGCAGTCTGTTATGATAACCACAGGCTGGGGCCACCGCGGCCGTAAGAAACACGAAGTTCTGTAATAAAATCATGTTTTGGACATACAAGTCGGTGAACTGAAACCCACAGACCTCACATTTCGTTCTTATAACAAAAGCGATCAAGATATATTTATGACACTTGCAAGCTCATACAAATCCATACATTTGTGGGTTCTCCTTATTTATTCTCTTATGAGTTTGACCTGCGGAAAGTCGCTCGCTATTGACGGACATTTTGATTCATAAAGTTTTATGATATCTTTTTTAGGGTTCAGTGTATTTGCTAATACTATATTTTACATTTGTTTTTATGAATGAGTCAGCTCTCGGCAGTAATTTGAGAAGGCAAAAATTAGGTTTACGATACTGCAAGCAAAACCCGGAAGATGCTTAATAACTATTTTGTGAGGAAGAAGACAGGGAGGACATTACATTTATATCAAGTATCATACATACATCACGAATTACTTACTTTTACTAAATAATATAAAATAATAGTATTTCATTTGATTTATTATTATTATAATTTTATTGTAGGTAAGCGTATAATAAGTATTATAATAAATTATTATATCATTTTCTCTCGTTAAGTAGCACTGCCACCCACTCAATACTACACAAGGGTTATCTGGAAGAAAATGCTTCGTAGCATTAAGTTCGCCCATGTACTTTATGTATATACTTGTCTATCTATCTATCTATATATCCATTACATTTTTATTTATTATTATCTATCCACTTACTTCAAAAACACTGCAGAGACAGTACAAGCAAAATGTATACTAACATCGAATTTGACATTTGCACACTTAACTTACAGCCATCATCAAAAAATACGGACGGAACCTTTCAAGATTCTCATCCTACATTCATAAGGACAGTAAAAATGTGAGCTCGCTCAACGGCTGAGTCCAAAATGATTGCGTTTTTATTGTAATAATATGTGCCTTTATCGTGCCTAAATTGGTATTCAGGGGGGTGGCCGAGAAAGTTGAGATAACGATTGAAGATAAAGAATGCATTTGGAAATGGATATTTAGGAGGAAACAACAAAGTGTTGCTGAAAAAGACACAATTTTCCATGAATTCACTGACATTTATGGAGCTGATTAGAGAGAACAGTACGAGCAGCGCTTGAGTTAAATGCCTTCGACTTTCTCTCACACTAAGCCTTTAAATTTAAGGTCTATAGCTATATAACCAAGATCTAGTTTCGATCAATAACAACCACCTATTTGATGGTATAGCGTTAAATATAAACATATAATTGTAACGAATTATAAATCCATTTATTTCAAGTTACAAGTACCCTCATAATAAAAACCTATTAAAAGAGGCGCACCACTGCACAAATTATAAGAACAGTTATTTAGTCATTCATACTGCATTCATGCTGCTCTGTGGACCACTTCCACAGGTGTGTTTCAGAAGGGCACAGGGGTGTCTACGAAACCGCCGAAATACTCTTCGGTCAAAAGTCCTCTTGCATGCTGAGAGCAAGCTGCGAAACCAGCTCTCACAGTACAATTAAAACAAATCAAAGCCTACCTTGTTGAGAGAACGAAACTTTACTTACCTAACGTAACTTATTGGTTGGTGGTAGGACTTTGCTTAAGTCCGCCTACCACCGTCTTACCTCAGTCTGTCGCCGTCAACAATTATAAATTGTTGTGTTCCATTTAGGTTCCTCTAAATGCCTATAAAAAATAACATCAGACAAAGCCAGTTCTTCAAACTGTTGAGGATTCCGAGTGAAGTGCGCTTCCACCTAAATTTATCCATAGCTTGACGAGCTATAGGTGAGATGAAGGCCTCTTCGTATATTAAAAAAACCGCCCCTCAAATTAGACCTCGTATACCAAAGACAGTATTATTTAAAGCTTTTTAATTAAGGTGGTCGTTTTAATTTTATGCTATGGTAAAACGCTTCAAGGTAAGTATTTTCTGCACGACGAAGTGTCCTTTAGCTAAAGTATAGCCTATCCCTTCGAACCTAACGTTTGTCCTATTGTCTGCCAATACTCTTGTCATAAGTGTCAACGTCTGCTGCGCCGGGGGATACAATGCTAGGCGTCTTGTTGACTTGACTCTAACCCAACCCGTGTACTTATCTATCGGGGAAATTGTTTTCGACTCTCCAAATACAGCAAAAACATGAATTCAGCTATATGTGTCTGTCTGCAAGAACAGCTAATTCGCACTTTTTTTAAATGTTCAGGGTTGCACCCCTACACTACTAAAGGAAACCCTTTAGTAGTGTAGGGGTGCACTAAGAGATGATTTTAGGAAATTGGGAAAGACGGGCAGGTATAAAGTTTCAGGCGTTCCACTAGTCCTTGACTAGTTCAGCAACATGCCAACATTATATACAATGCCTTTTATCAGTTTACAGGGAAACGTGAATTTAGAGTCGAATGTGAAACCCCCGATTTCTAGTAACTTTCGCGAAAAGATGCGATAAAAGACTATGTACTAGTGGAAAAGATGCGATACAAGTATTTGACCATTTACTAGTGCGTTATTTGTTGTAGTTGGGCGGAAGACAATTAAACTATGACAATAGTTTGGCTACGAGAAAACGGCCCACCATCCGTGTGTCACCATCTGGCTGTATCTCTTGAACTGTATAAAAGGTAGACAGTTGAAAATTTCACAAAGTGTGTATTTCTATTGCTACTATAAAAAAAAAGGAATAAAAATATGCAAGAAACGTGATTTTTGCCTCGATATGTGGGTCTGAACCCTCGGTGTGCGTGTCTGGACTTGGTCAGTTTATTTAATAAGCCTTATAGCTCAGTTGGTAGTTACTCGGCTTTCTGCGCTGGTTGTGGGTTCGATTCCCACACAGGACAAACATTTGTGTGATGAATATAGATGTTTGTTCTGTGTTTGGGTGTTTTATCATAATAGTATCCATGTATGTATTTACAAAAAAGAAAGTATTTACGTATTCTATCCGTAATCTCGTTCCCATATCGCAAGCTGTGTTAAGCTTGGAGCTAGATGGCGCTGTGTGAAATTAAAGTCTTATAATATTAATTATATATTAAGGTGCATGTGGCTTAGTACTTTTATGTTTTAAGGTGACCGGCGCAATGCCTAAAGTAAAGGCCTTTTTCGGAATGAATATATATGCCAGAACTCGGTATCAGATAGACACATGTTACCAAGCTGTATGAAACACACATATCTTAAGATTTACTCTCCCTATTTCATGGGGTTTTTATATTGAAACCATTGAGCAAAATGGACAAGGGGACGCTGACAATGACAAGAACAACAGTTTATATAATTTGACGATGGACAAAGACAAATTTCCACCATTATGATATTTATCATGGCCCTTCATTCTCCCTTTCAGGATGATTTGAGATTTGATCTCATGTTTAAGATTTTTTAAAGTTTTGTTGACTCCATAAGCTCGCCACGCTGCGCTGATAGTTTCTATGAAAAAAATGCGAATTCGATCTCCGTGCGCAGAAATGTTAGCAATCACTTTGTTTGCCAGCAATTTAGTTAGAATTTTATTGGGAACCGATTACAATTTTTTTCAAGCCTAAACCTAGTTCGTGGCAAATTATGTTTTAAAATTATTTTGCAAAATAAATGTTGATATTTCATTTTATATTCCAAGTTATAACTAAGTAGAAGTTTTTTCTCTATAATTAGACATTTTGCACAACGCCATCTTGTCCCGAATTAAGCAAAACTATTAAATAAACTAGATCATCATCATGTGTTTGGGTGTTGTAACATATAGCACGTAAAAAGTATTTAAGTATTCTATCCGTAATCTATTTCCCATTATTAAAAGCTATGCTTAGTTTGGGGCTAGATGGCGCTGCGTAAAATAAAACATGGAGAATATACGTAGGTACTTTAGAACATTTATTTTTGTGAAATACATGAGAATGAGTTCCCATGTACAATATTTATCACAAAAATGTTTGCCTACGATGAGAATTGAACCCACAAGCTATGGCGCAGAAAGCAGAGTTACTATCAACTGAGCTGTTCGAGCCAGTTTATACAGAAACAGAAGCTTTAACTTGAAAACTCAGAAGTGGGTTAGGAAGGGACACTCAGACAACAAATCATATCGAATGCCTCAAACAAATGCGTGATATATGAACACTGGGCCTATCGTGGACACCCAAAACATCCGAGTGGTACAAGTTCCAACGTATTTTGTCTACATTTCTTTCTGAATCAAGGGATTTAGTCTCAGGTTCCTGCCTTTTTACAACTTATTTTAAATTGGATTGATATAAAATGGACACACTTTATGAATTTGAAGTTTTGTTGCCCAGGCTAAAACCATCCTATAACTAATTACTGATCATCGATTACAATAAGCAAACAACTTCTGTGACATAAAACGGATTCGAAAGAAATAAAAAACTTTTACCTACTGCTGTTCGCAGACTGCCTGTCGAGCATGACGTTAAAAAGGAGAGTTAATAGGCATGTTTTGAGAAGGCTCGCTTACTCAATATATCATACTTGCCCAGGCAAGCCTTGAGGTCAAGAACTGAGCCATCATTAATAAAAAAACCTTTTAGTTCTGGAAAGAAGCTCTATCCAACAACACCAACAACTAACCACTATTGGTCAGTTGTTGGTGTGTCTACAAATCGACTGCAATTTTCTTGTGTTTAAAAATTGTACAGAAGTGGATGAAAAATCGCTTGGAATAACATCTTCACACCACTCCTCAAGACACGTAAGACGTTATTTATAGGCAAGAGGCGGTGGTGTCCAAAAAGCTTAGTTGTGTCAAAAGTTGAGCGTTAAATCATAGGCCACTATCTGGGCGGCGCAGGCCGGACAGTGGCCACTAGTGTTGGCTCTGTGTCCATTGTAAAACGGGAATTCTGACCTTGGGAAGGTAAAAATCTGTATTTTAGCTCGCCGTCTATTTTAGTGGTCTATAGCTCAAAGTGAAAAAACTAAGCATTAAAATGCTGCACGCAATGGCTTGTAATGGCATAACCTGAGTAAGTCTGTCGCCAAAACAACAATTCTAAATAGTTGTGTTCTGCCGTTTATGAGTAATTCAACCTATTAATTTCAAATTTCATATTTTATTTATTGACCACATTGTAACAAAAATTTATTTATAAGGATGTTGAGGTTTTTTTTGGATGTTGTATCATAATAGTATGTATGTATTTAACATACATACTATTATGATACAACATCCAAACACCGAACAAACATCTATATTCATCACACAAATGCTTGTCCTAGATGGGAATCGAACCCACAGCCTACAGCGCAGAAGGCAGGGCTACTACCAACTGAGTTATGAAGCTTGTTGATGATTCCAGATGAAGTGTGCATCCACCTTTGACTTTATCATAACTTAAAACCAGGTGACATGAAAGCGAAGCGCTACTTCGTTGTGCAATAACATAATAAAAAACAAAGTGTTGACAGTTGACAATGGATTTAAATATCCTTAAATTGTAAAAAATGCTAAATGGATGACAATTAAATTTATGTTTGATTTACATATAATTGATTTAAACATACATTTACTAAGGAAACCGTTTGATCCAAGCAATCTCGTACGATGTTTTAACTTAAGTTATGCTCAAATATAAACTTTATTAAAAAATAAAAATGGGTGAACGCAACGTAGCAACACCTTTTGAGTTTTTACGTGAAATACGGGATAAATGGAAACAGGCCCGAGCTAAGTGATCCGGCACAAAATGAAATATGATGACACTTTCACGCATTACAATACGAATTTTTCGTGTAAATGAAAAGAAATAAACTTTTCGCCACAAAGCTATAGGGAGCTGAAAGCTCCTCTACTTTACTTTATAGATGAACAAACACGTAAAGCTTTATTGTTGACCTGTTTACATAAGTTCTAGACGAATGATGAAATTTCAGGATTTTTACCATTTAAAGTACGCGTTTTGTGATCGCAACTTGCGCCGGTAACCGGGGCCTTTCGTCCTCCCATGAATGTCGTATGATGTGACTCAGGGGGCAGAGGCAGACACATCTAACTTGAACTAGAACTATCAAAAGATTATACTTAAAGATCCAAAAGCGCAAGATGACAGATTTAGGAGGTGCCAACGCCAATCAGAGACAATACAACATATTACAGGAGCACGCTCCTTCCAGGCCGCTAACGTTAGCAAATAATGGCTTGTAAGCGAAGCACTCTTGGTCACTATCAACGGCTCTGGTATCAACTCAACTGCTCCCTGTAAAAAGGCAAATTTTCCGATGGAATATTTAAGATTCCTTGTTAATGATTTGTTACCAAAACGTACAAAAAAAAATATAAATCCATGTTGTGAGCTGTCCAATAGTATCAATTTCACTGCCGTATGCACAATAATTCAATTTAAACAGTACCGTCGATAACGATAACCACCAGTTACGCACAGGTTAATGAGATTACACCTACTGTATATTATTTATTGTTAATTGTACAATATAAACAGGCGAACCAATTATCGAGATTTCGATCGATTTTCATTAACAGAACTGAATTATCCAATGTGTTCCATTAAATTAGGTGCAGCCTTCTAGTAGTACATTAGAAATGCGCCTTTAGACATTTGCTATTACAATTTTTGATTGTATTGTACACACAGATCTCGTAGTTATTACTTTACTGTTAGTTATTACTCGTATTGCTGTCCCAGAGGATGAGTCCCAGGTGGTGATGATGATAGTGATAATGATGATGATGATATTAACCATCATCATCATATTCATCATCATCGTTATTACTATCTCATTTTATAACACGGATTTTACTAACGTATACGATTATAGTAGATTACAGTGTGAAACGCGAAAACGAACGAGAGGGCTGCAAGCACCGCGATCGCATTCTACCCGGCGAGTCACACGCACTCTAATCATGATTCACCTGTTAAATCGAAACCGTTGGTGTCTACATCGACATAATGGTATACGTAAGTTAAGCCCGTGTTTTAAAATGTATAGTTCGACACGTAAGTTTTGAAAGTGATATAACATCACTATCTCATCCCGAAGATATCTGCTGTAGGTAGTTGTGAAATTAATTCCCCAATAAGAGCATGTAGAGCATGGGAGAATCGCCATAACATATTATGACGTGGTGAAGAGGTAGGTACTAACACCTTATAATATGCTGCTGTTAATTTGTACCAAAACAGGTAAATTTCTTAAAGCAGTCTGCGTGCACTTGAACCGAGTGCTTATAAGCTGAAGTTACAGGAAAGCGTTATAAGATACTAGTTTAGGAATTGCGGTAACAGAAACAATAAAGGCATGTCATTTCTATCTATTACTTATCTATTTTTTTCTTGTTTGAAACGGGTAAGCTCTTTATCTCAAGGTTTTACGAGGATGTGGTCCATGTGGTCGATGAAGCAAGCTTGTCTAGAAGCTGCCTTCAAAGGCACTGGCACCCCCGAGCACCGACGGTACACAGCGACCTGTTTGGCGCCGGACTTCAACAGGACAGTATAAAACTGTGTGTATAATAGCAATGCCTTGTAGTTGGAGACCATGGTAGTGGCTGACCGACGGTGTAGGTACCTAGGTTCATTGTTGCTAGGGATGCATTCGTGTTGCCTTGAGCACCATGAGATTGTTCTGGCATCAACTTGTATTCAAAATTAACCACCTGTGGTCTAGTGATTCAACCCACCGATGATCCGGAGGTCCCGGGTTAGATCCCAGGGGAAGTAATATTGTGCTTGGTGATAGGATTTTTTTTCAGTCCGCCTGGCTAGCTACCACCATCTCACCTAATTATGTTGTCATAATAACAATTCTAAAATTGTTGTGTTCCGGCATTTAGAGGTAAGATAGCCAGTTCCTCAGTTTGTTGAGGATTCCGGGTGAAGTGTGCCTCCACCTTCAGCCTTATCGCAACTTGTAACCAGGTGAGATGAAGGACAAGCGCTTCCCCGTCGTACAATAAAAAAAAATGCTTATGAGATGTGAGACATCTGACAAAAGTGAAGTTTCACCCACTTTAAAAAATAATACAGACTTAAGATAGATGTGGACCCTCTGCTCGAAAATCATTACCCTCCTTTTCAGACAGTAGGGTAAAAACAGATTGATATCGTCATTTTGTGTGGTCCATTCTGTTTCTTGTGATGAATGGTAGCAGAACAGTAGCGCATCATTAAAAACTCTCCAAACCGAACATCCGTACTAATTTTAGACATCAATATGCTCTGGATAAATGACGTCCATAGATCATGAACGTGACAGACTGACCATCAATCTGTCCGTCGGTTTGTCTCTGTCTGTTAGTTGCTATTTCTACAAATTGCTATTAGCCAGCCAGCGGTACTTGCTAACCAGTTTTATAATAAAAACCCTATAAGATTTGGTTAGTAGCTCGTTTGTTTATTTCTAATAAGGGCAATTTTTTTACGCTTTTTGACCTTTTCCTTTAATAAAACAGATCAATTTCGCTCTAATTTACTCACATGTATGGATATCTTCTTTTATTTCTTCTTGGAGGTCTTGCTTATCGCAAAAGGCTTTCATACTTTTTATTACCACACACGATACATAAAAAATTACAAATTTGTTTTCGAGTACACAGCGGCTTCTCCTTTTTAAATACGGTATACATAAAAAATGAACATAAATAGCTATGTGCTTGATGATTACAAAATATACAACATAGTATGAAGGCTGTAGATGAATTCATGCCATCCCTCTCACCCTCCGTCCGATAATGAAACAGTATCATTTACTTATAATCACCCCCACCACCCCCAACCGTCCCGTAATATTATCGGGTTATAAATTTGAATTTGTATAATGCTTGGGCATTAACGTATGATTTATACAACTTGACTCCGCTAAGATTTCAAAGATGAAAAACAATAAATTTTGAACCCGTAACTATTGCGTTTAATGGCAATAGCAAGATAGCAGAACATGGATGTGCTTTCTTTGTTGCAATTTTGATTGTTTTATAGAGACTTGAATACTTGTTTTGGTTCAGGATGTTTTATTAAAATTCTATCTCATGCTAACATGAAATCTCTATTGTTGATAATTTTCACGTTTTTTAATCAAAATCATGAACTTACCTACAATACTTTAGAATCTTGAGGAACAGCAAAAATATAGTTTTTGCATATGAAATGACTGGTCGGGAATCAAAAATAAGACCTATTTAGTCATTGCTGAAATCTGTTGTCTTATCTGTGATATATCTAAATTATCTTTGGACCTTCAAAATCTGCAGCATTGGACGAGATTCTAACAGTATATATTTATTTGTTATTGGTGATGATGCTGATGATGATTTTTTAAACGAATTAAGCAATAACCAGTGAAACGTATAACAAAATATCCGTATCATCAATACAATGTTGCGTATCCACACAACATCAACGTCTAGAGAGCTGACGACTTTTTACTTGGCCGAATTTATGCGTTACATTTAGGAGGAGCTCGTCGTATACAAGTCGGTTAAATATTTAGCTTTCATCCTAATTTATACGGTTTATACTGAAAAAGACCGCTTTAGTTCCAAGTCGTAAATATGCATGATTGATGCCTTATTGTGGGGAGGGCTGTTTGTATGTCATCTGTTTTGGTTGCATATTTTTGAAAAAGAAACTGGTTTATCACGTATTACTTGTAAAATATTAAACAAATAATGTACCTAGTGCTTGCTACTACATTCTAACCCAGGTAAAAGTATACCTAGCTGTTAAAGTAAGTCCTATAACTAAAAATCTATCTTAGATCAACCGTTGTCTTCAACAATCCATGGATTTACTTTACTTGACAGAGCCATTTACCAAATGAGAGGGTCTTTCCATAATCACCACGCACGTAGTGCTCCTTGCAAAAGGGCTCGTCCGAGGAAGTACATACTACTACCATACCTATTTCATTGCTGAGTTTCGGTTTGAAGAGAAATAAGGGCTTAACACCTATATATGCCAAGTTGACGGACTGCAGTGCCGCGTAGGTCATGCATCCTTGTAGATGTGACCTACGCAGTAAGGCTTAATAATATGCCAGAGATGCATTAACATCAGGTGGGTTGCTTGCTTGTCTCAAAGTTGTAAAAATACCTGTAATGACAAGAAATAAGCACTGCCCTACTTCTAGTGAGATCCCTTTTACGACGATCGATCCATGGCATGATTTGGAGGGGTCAAATCTTAAGCCGTGACTGCAACGCCATCAGCCGTCATGGCGTGATATATTTAAAAACAAACAATCCCAACAATTAAAATGTAAAAATACATTACCGCCCTTCTATGACAGTGAAATTAAAATGTACATCTTATTCCCTGAATTCACTTCGCCCATTTCCCTCACGTGGGAATCCTGATCCTGAGTGGGCGTGGGCGTCCGTATCGGTCCAAAGCGCGTACAAGATGAGGGATAAAAGTGTTTTGATATATTTATTGGGGTTTTTTGAGCGCCCGACGTTAACTACCAAATAAACATAACTATTTAGTAGCTTTTATAAGGTTTGATATGAGGGTAAGTTAGTGTGGATTTAAGGATGAGCAGACTTTTCTCAAACATACAACTTTCAAATGCAAAGAGAATGTCACCATATAGGCAGGCGTGATCTACTTCCTAGGGTCTACCCCGGGCACCAGAATCGCTGGCTTTTGCTAGTGGTCACGGCTGAATGATCACAACACTGGTGGTCAATGTAAAGATCTACCTGGCTAGCAGCAACCCGGCCATCTTGCTAAGTCCGGAACCAAACGGTTGGCCGTATTCCGTTGGGTAGAGCCGTTGCTTTCCTAAAAGCTCGCTCAATCGTTGACCTCATCTTTTCTATGATATAGAGCTAGACATATCTAGAAGTCAAGAGCTGACCCATCATAATGATGATACTTATGCTTTTACACAATCATTTTCCATATAAACGAATCTCGCCCTTTGGCCACTTCTCACACACAAACAGGACCTACCATTTCATTGAATTTTACACCCGATAGACATTTTTACGATTTCTTACATAACTCGACATTTGAGCGATAAACCATTAAAGTTATCGCGAATACTTTGATCTGAGTTTTGAATTGATAAGCTCATTGTCGGGACCTATAAATATGGTATAAAAATATAAAATTGTACGAAGAATCTGGATCGTAAAGTTGTTAATTTTGTGTGGTTCTGACCACACTCGCTACCGTTCACAGTTAGGTCGTAAACGGTGTATTGTGTATTTTTTTTCCAACGTAAAGCAGGTACTGGATTTTTGAGCAATCACACTTATATTAGAAAGGCGAAAGTTTGTGTGTATGTTTGGCGCACATTCACTTCAAAATGCCTGAAAGGATTTGGATGAAATGTGTACAGAGATAATATAAACCTGAAAAATGGATGTCCGCAAAATAAAGCCTGAATCAATTAGCTATGTGCTAAGATACTTTATAAACTATCTGTGTATGACAAAGTTCACCATGGATTTACACATAAGGCTCTTTTTACACCATAAGTCAGTTTCCGTGGGATCAAAATGAGATAACAGACATCGCCATACAAATCGAATTCCTTCTATATTGTTTTCTACCCAAAAAATACATAACTGATCAAGCTGAATTTTTTCCTAAAGATGGTATATATTCTGTATATAGGTAGGCTTTTATTGTCACAGAAAAATGCAATGTTCCCGTGGGATTACCTAATAATTCAAATATCTTTGTCACTCAATTTACGCTCTAACAACGTAATGACGAATTTTGTCAAAATAATTGGTAGGTACTAACACTAACAAACAGGCTATAATTTTACCTAAAAATTAAGGACTAGATTGACATATACATTGCAGTGGATTTGTTCATTAATTTGTATATATATTATTCTGGACCATATTATTCTTGTAAAGACCTAAGTGCCTATTATCTTTTTAGGTAGGTACCTACTGTGAAATACACACAATGCTAACAATTTTACATGAATTTGCAAGCTATTTTTGAAAAAGAGACTCGTAAGATACTATTTTTTTGGCATAGGCTATTGCCTATGCCAAAGATTATAGATTATGGATAGAACTAGATCATGGATAGAATGCTTAATTTTTCAAATTTTTTTATGAATAGCGCAAACTTGGAATCAACTTAAAGCATCTGTATTTCCGCTGTGTAAATACCCTATTATGTCTTATAGGGAGTATTAACTTCTAAGGGTACCGTATACCTTTACCTTATTCTTCTTAGTTAGCTCGCTCCATCACTAATCCATATTTTTTTACTTTTCGAATTCAAGAGCTAATCCATTCTCAAGTTTAAAAAAAGCATGAAACACACATCTATATTCACATAAATGTCTCGTGTGGCATTGGAACACACAACCTACATTGCAACAACCAACAGAAATCTTTGGAAAATTTAACAAATATTTCAAAATTACATTATTTTGTCTCTCAAATACCTTCTAAACGTCTATCATCCATAATAACGCTCCAAAAATAATACGATTTCAAAATCACAACGCAAATCTATTAGACTAAAGAGATCTCTATCGAAGAGGCCGCATAATCAAAAGCAATTATAACCAGCCAGTTTGATTTATTCGGATTTCTGAGTGTAAACCTCTTTTCTTCCATTCAGGTTAAATTGAACGGCCAAATCGTGACGCCATTGGATGATTCAAACTTGGAAGCTTTTGTCTAAGGTTTAAAACAATGGGAATCAATCGGCTGGTGATTTAGTTTGGTTTCTTTTAGAATCGATTGGGTTTTTGTCTAGTTATCAATGGGAATTTTTAATTGCATACCCGCGTATGGTAGTTAAAGAACATGCCGATTACCTCTCGATGTTTTCTTTAATTATTACAGCGTGTATGTAAAGTATATATAAAGGTAATAACGTCGGACCTAGATTAGAACGACATCTGCATCAGAAGCCATCTTGGTAACGATGGTCACACAAATTCAATAATAATAATACGTGAAATGTGTGTTCAGTTTACTGCAATTCAACATTTTTTTATCGTCTAAATTCGAAACAACATTTGTATAAGCCCCTCGGTAGCCAAGTAGGATGACCACACCTCAGGGATGTATTTATTATATTTTCGGATACTGTCCGGGCTAATGATTAGTTATGCGCGAAGTTTGGCCACTCTAGTTAATGCTGATTGATGGTAATGTACCGAGGTTTCGATGTAAAAGGGTATTAAAATGATTTATTTTGTTTAATAATAATAAGCGGTGATTTGGATGACCCAGTGGTTATTTTACGTGACCCGTTAATTAGTCAAAATCGATTAAAGAACTTTATCTCAATATAGAAGAATGGTTCACCCAAATGATCGATAAATAGCAAATATGCCATTAAAGTTAGAGGTTGCCTTAGTGGTAAGTACTTATACATTTTCAAGGCTGCATATCAGTAAGTTTTTTAATAATTGCGCAGTGGAATAGTAAATTCGATTTCATTGTCATTTTAAATGACAATGAAATGGAATTTAACCGATTTTACAACAACTGTTAACGTCAACTTTACTTAAAAACATATTAATTTGATTGTCCGTGTTAATCAACTCTGAAACGGCTGGACCAATTTCATGATTTTTTTGTGAGTAGTTTAGTGGGATACTCGATGGTTTAGATTGAAAATTGTACCCAATAGGTGCGGCGAGCGCCATGCGATGACGGTGGCGATGTCTCAGGCGTTCCTCTCCTGATAAATAAATAAAATTACAGGACATTAATTTCACAGAGCGCCATCTAGTCCACTAACTAAGACTACGAAACTAAGCAATTCTTGTAATAATTAAGCTTTAATATGGTAACTATTTTAAGTAAAGAATACCTATAATCCTTTTTTTCGTGTATTTAGATTATTATTTTTAATATGACGGGTAAGCACTTGGCCTTCATCTTACCTGGTTTTCATGATATGATAAGGTGGAAGCGCGCTTCGGTGCTTTCAGCGAACCCGGGTCCACTTTATCTACGGGATACTTACCAAACTACAACGATCCTAATGTTTTAACCCGAAGATTTTCGTTTCTGTAAAGATGAAGATATTCATACAAAGAAACTGGCATGTCGTTATCACCAACCCAATGACATTTGCCGAAAATCTGCTGTATTTTTTGTGATTAACATTCCGAAATAGAAACGTTTCAAAACCACAACACAAGTCTCACACAAGTTCAAAAAGCTCAAAAACCGTTTCAATCAGCCGACGCTTCGCCCCGTCCATCGCACGTCACAAATCAACAAGACACATGCTTTCCGGGAGTCGAACCCACGACGGCGCCGCGCGATTTATTAGCTCCACTACATGGTAATGTTGTTAGCGTGACGGAAAAAACAAGAGTGCTTTTGGTTGTAGTAATTGTTACTAAAGTATATTGTACCTATACTTACTATATAAGAATTCAATAATGTCATCTTAGTTTGCGATGAAGGCTTCGGTATTTATCTTCATGTGTGTGGTGTAACAACCAGCGTTTTCTCCTTTTGTACCATCTTGGGGATCGAACCAGGAACCTCTGGGCCTGATACCGGTTGACGAACCACTAGACCACAGAGGCGGCTATCGTTATTAATTGATAAAAGGCAGCACTGGGGCTGATGAGCCTGTTTCATATAGTTGTTTTTTTAATTGTCAGTACAATTGGTTGTTGCTGGTTGGGCTTGGTAAAAGTTTATTCGTTTGCAGCCAGTCTGCTTTTAAAGCTGTTAATAGAGGAGGTAGTATCAACTTCTTCAGGCAGACGGTTCCAGTATTGTACTCAAATAATACGTAACGTAAATTATAAGAAGAATTGACAAACGACACCAAGGGATGAACACCAATATCCTCATAAGTAGGTACTTTACACCGATACTGCTATAAATATTCCACCTGCCAAGCATGGTGGTTATGGGTAATCTCTTATTGCAATCCTTGGAATGATTGAGTGGACTTTTTCAGGCTCTAAGCAATCATAACAGTTTAAAAAATCCACTCACATACAAAGAAGCTATCATAGTAAAGACCTTTCTTGTTTAAGTTTAGTTGGTGATCGCAAGATTGCTACAACTCTAATATATATGTATATATATATACTACATATAATTATCTATATAGTACGTCTGTATTAACAAAGTATTTAAGTATTCTATTCGTAATCTAGTTCCCATTTATTATTACAAGCTTAGCTTAGTTTGGGGCTAGATGTCGCTTTGTGAAATAATTGTCCTGTAATATATAATATATATATCTACTACAGCAGTAACCGTTGACTACCAACAGTACGTTATGATGGAACATCAGGCCACACACTTGTCCTGTCATTTTGATTTAGCGCCGCATCACATCTGCTCGCCATATTAGGATAATCTATGACGCTACATCGTTGTATGGGGGTATGTTTCTAAAAGTGCTAAAACTGAATAGGTAGGTACATTTAAGACGAATCTGCGATTTTTTTGTGTCTTTGTTATTTTTAATAAACTTTAAACACAGTTTTAAACCACCTCTGTGTTTGTGATTTCAAATCCAGAGGTCCCGGGTTCGATCCCCATGGGGAGTACAATATTGTGTTTGGTTTGGTTGGTGGTAGGATTTTGTTTAAGTCCGCCTGGCTAGCAAGCACAATCTTACCTAATTCTGTCGCCATAACAACAGTTCTAAAATTTTTGTGATACGGCATTTATAGAGGTAAGATAGTTCCTCAGTTGGTTGAGTATTTCGGGTGAAGTGCGCCTCCACCTTCGGGCTTCTCCTAACTTGTTACCAGGTGAGATGAAGGCCAAGCGCATCCCCGTCGTACAAAAAAAAGAAATAAATCAATTCATATGAACTATTCTGGCATTTCTTCACTAAATAATTAGCCAAATCAATTAGCTATATGTTTCCGATATCTACCAAATCCCTCGAAAATAGGAGGTATAGCAGATATAACCCATCAATGATCCAGTGTACTGAGCATATCGATTAGCCTCTACCTTTGTCATAGTATACCGGTAAAGAATGGAGCTTATTGGAGCCCTCGACTGTTTTTCCTCACTAATACAATCTTAGATTCAATTAGTTCCTTTTAGACAAGCGTGCTTATCTCATCTTATCACATCTTTACCTGTATAAGTAGATAAAATATATTCAAATTATGTGCCCTGGTAATTTCTGTAAATCGATGAGTTGATAGTTGAGACAGATGCATGCTCAGACCTAGTACCCGCCCAACATCTGTCATATCATCGAAAGCATGACAAACTTCCGCGCAATTTCACGGCCAATTATAAAGCCGCGCGCACACAGGACACATTGGGCGTTCGGTAATATCGCATGAAGGAAGCTATCAATCACAGCATTCACGAAAAACGCGTAAGCAGTATCACGTTTTGAATTTATAAATTAGCTTTTACTGAAGTCTTACATAGATTTTTCGCATAGAACTTATAAGATCCTAACGAGGCATGATATTGATATCACTAATTGTCTTTGTGTGAGTGGTTTGAGTCATTTATCATCCATAAATGTGTACTGCTATTATAATAATGATCATGATGAAAAATATTTGTATGAAACATCTTATGTGTTCCTGAATAAAACCTGCTCCAAACGACACATATAGCAATTTGACCTTCCTCCATCCATCGACTACCTACGACCACCAAATGTCGTTGGACCATTACGATTAAGTCATTCAAGCTGTTCTTTTTTGCTTTGGACGTGTCTGGGATTACAGTTACTTTTCACTTATGACTTCCAACATTTTTCGCGAAAAAAGCCTGAAGGTATAATAATGAACAGATAGTTGCGTTGTTCAAATACTAAATTACATTTTCTTCATTACTTTTATCGCATTGACTATCACAAGCGCCGACCACTCAGCTCAAAATCCTCTCGAGCCCTCAACAAACAGCAAACGGCGGCGCGGCGCGGCGTGGCGGCGCAAGCACAGGATCGGTGTCGAGTCAACATGGCGGCGAGCGGCGCCTTTGACCTGCCACTTGAAGGGGGTAAATACGCGAGAATTCTTCGTGTTTGAGGATTAGTTGGTGAACATAGTTGACGAAATTTAGACTACTGTTTCGTCATTTTAGACGAAGTTTTCATGCAAAAAGTTTAATGAGCATGAAGATTATATTTGGCTTTAAAACGGTTTAAAGGATAGTAGGTGCCCCCGTTATGTATATCTACCAATTCTTGGTTGCAACATCCAGGTGGAAAACCTAGGTGGAGCACGGAACCCATCGATCCCACCTAGACACCCAACTTCGTGGCGACGCACACGTCAACGATTAAAGAAAGTGGAAGAAGAAAAGCAAGGTCACGACCCTGTGTTAATCCTTAGGGTATCTACCCTGAATAAGCACAAAAAGGGACCAATCCTCCGTGGATGTCGTAAAAGGTGACTACTAATCACATAAATTATACCGAAAGACAAGCTGCATCCCTAATTAGGTACCAAAAAAACCACGACGGGCAGGTTGATTGGAGTTCGCAGTATTACTCAGGTCAATGCTCTTGTCAATCTCTACATGTACACCTTTATTCGTCTCGTACGATATCAACTGAAGGGGTCTATGTTCCTTCCTTAGGTACGCCTTAGTGTTTAATTTGAGAACTAGTTAAAAGACTGGCGAATTTGTGTTGTTCAAAAGCGGCCATTTACTGGCGCCCAACGGGGCTACTACAAACAGAAAAATACGACCTTCCTTAAAGGGTGGAATGGTATCTTAGTGCTCAACATGGCTTAGAACTATGAACCGTAGCCAGTTTTTTACTTAAACGTTACGTTTTTTAACTAAAAAATAATAATGATGACCTATGAGAAAAACATTTCTGGGTATCTCGATCCATCGTAGACCTTGTCATTGGCTGCGCCAGTTGCGATGTCAAGAGCTGGCACATTTACTGTTAAACATAATCCACCAGATCTTTTTTCACGTACCTACTATTTAAGGGATCACAAATAGAAAAAAACAGTCCAAGTTTTTTATCTGTTGTACTTGTGACAAGTATTAAAAGTGGTCCTAGTGATTTTATTGATTAACAAATTTATTTAGGGGTAGGGGTAAGCGAGAGATGGATAGATTGTGTGCATGTGAGTGAAGTGGATTCTGAGTGGACGGGTGATAAAGGCGAGTGGAATAGAGCGTGCTATGCCAACTCCATCTTAGAGTGAGATTAGGGCAGAAAGAAGTAGAACCAATATGTGGGTTTTAGTCTATTTTTTCGATAATTTCCAAGTTGACGAATGCAGACCAAGCTCTCTAGCCATGGAGATGGCTTTAGAATTAAACAGTTCAAACTTACCCCTACAATGACGCATATAAATTCGCTTTATTTTCTCCAGTCTCAATTCACCCCCACTGAGTGATCCGCATTTTTTTCTTTTGTACATTGCCATTCTTCCCGTTAAGGAATAGCCTATAAATTTTTTGAGTGTCTCCTTTTAAGTAGGTATGTGTGTACGCAGTTATTTATTGCTTATAATTACGTTTTGCCTGTAAATTTTGTTTGGGGTGGAGCTGAAATGTTTTTTCCTTGGGGGATAATAGACTGTGGATTCTGTTGTTAATTTTGTGCGTAAATCAATTTCATGTTGTTATTTACTTGCGTGACAGGTAGGTTATTTTATTCCTTCCTTTATGATTAAAATTCAAGATTATAGCAGGTACAGTGCTGCTCTCAGCCTCACCGCTCCGATTCGAACACAAATTGCAATCTCGAATGTGGATTCTTTGTGTAAATCGAAAAACGTTTTTGCTAGAATTATGCCACAAGAATACTTTGGATAAGATTTTGGTTGAATACAACGTTTATAATGCTTACATGACTAAGATGCAAGTTAAATCAATAATTAACGCTTCATTTGATTTTAGGGCTCCGTTATCTTCAATGACAAAACAGAACCCTTATTTTTTTTTACATTTCTTTTAGTATTATTTTGGTAAACTGACGTCGAGTCCCTTTTAACCCCTAACGATGGGATCTCAAACTGAGCACAAATGTAAAGAGCCTTCACGTGGCATCCCAAACTTCATCTCGGCAACGCGTCCCCAGCCTACCGTTGTATAACCTCAAAAAAACTTTTACCTTGCCTTACCCCAGTTTCACCTACTTGACCCGCTCTCATATTCGTCAATGGGCGATTCATAAATATTCACGCGGATTCCTGATTATACCTAAATAATAAATTCAATTTGCCTCCTCGGCCATCAAATATTTTGTTCGCGATAACGTTTCTGTATTTGGCTGGGATGGCGGGAATAATGGGGATATTTAGAGTGTTGCAATATGCTAAGATAGTAGGCTGGCGGCATTAACAAGTCAGGAGATGGCTGTGCCCCCGCGCGGAACGCGACGTCTGTAGAGACTATATATTTACGCAATTTTTTTAAATGATTGTGATTGTCCGTATCAAAGATACATTTATTTGTATTATATCATATTATCATATATATACATATATTATCATATTAAATCATACATTTTTTTTCCTAACAGAATGCAGAAAATAAATGGAATTAAATAATAACTCATATAAATTCCGTTCAGTTAACGTTTATTCCATGTAGATACAGTTTAATGTCAGGTACATAAATTATTTATTAGAATGGTCATAATTTTGTGATTTGAAACTTATACACAAAGTATCGCTTGAGACGCATTTCCCCAGGCTAGTTTGCCATACGTCATCACTGAATGAAAGTACGCATGATACATAGCCCTGCCAGATTGCTCGTTACATCGAACTCATATAGTTTCCCACACACTCCCTCTCGCACCCGCACATGATAGGTATATTGAGTTTTAATAAATAAATATTACGATACATTTTACACAACGCTCTCTAGACCCAAATTCAGCAAATTTAACGTAATGTTGTGTATTTAATCAAATATACATTAACATACCTATTTTGCTTAAACGTTTTTAGTTTTGTGAAAAATACAGTCGTTTCCATGCCTTTTCGGCACAATTTTTACGACATAGCTGAAGCGCGGTACCCGCGGCCTTCTGGCAACACTGTTAAAAACACAATGAATAATATCGGGATACGTTCGACGTGGACTTTGTTCGTTATTGAAGGGTACATTTTCAGTTGATGTTCAGAAACATTACAGATGACCTCTTTGAAGTGATGAAAAACTTTTAGTTTTTCATATCTACAAATTATAGCTGCATAGCATGCTCAAATTCGATGAAGCCTATCTTGATTTATTCATTTACCTGGTTCCTTACCACAATACACATAATTCATAAAAAAAAACTATGAACATAACACATTTCAGCAAAAGTTCTAACTTAATTTTGAAATTTATTACAGGTGACTGTACGCCTGTGGCATGTGTATGTTTTTCTGACCGTATACTATGACTGCGTAAGATCTGCATTTTACCACGTTCTAGGCCGCTCAACGCTTAACAGTTACAATCTGATATTTCATTTCAAAGTACATAAAAACATGCTCTAATCGGTAAATCTCGCTAAAAGAACAAGCATAAGAAAGCGCTCACACATAATCACTCGCTAGTCCTTGACTGGCTCAATCAGGGAAAACATCCACACAAGATGGCATCGCGCTTGGCTATAAATCGTAACTTTTGCGCCAATCTCCCGTAAATCACCCTGATGTATTAGTGCCGACCGTGCCCTAGCGCGAATTAAAAATATAATGTACTGTGGAGGGAACAAGTGCTGTAAATCAAATAACGAATCAGGTTTTGAGAACAAAGTTATGATGTAATCACCATATTATTTTTATACATCCAGAATATCGATACTTTACATCTGCACTCACTCATGAACATCAAATATATGCGCACAGGAGCTACATACTATATAGGTCTTCGAACTACAAACGACCCAGTAATGATGACTCGGGCTACAACGCATTTTAGAATCACTTTTTCGCATCAGGTATAACATGAAATGAACAACATGCAACAAGGCATTGCAACCCAAGTTACCCTCACTTAGAAAATGACCTATGCGGCACTGCATTACGCCGATCACTTTAAGATATTTATGATGACTCGGAAATCCCACCGACAACAACCTAAACCCTTCTAAAGGAAACATGGGCAAATTTCTTGAACCAATAAATAATCTCACAGACCAGAGATAGTACCTTAAACGTAGGCACATGAGAGGCTTTACTAAAAACTGTCTGCCATGATATTTGAGGCCCATGATAGAACAGCCCATTTATATCAACTGCTGGACTGAGCTACCTCCAAAATCTGAGGGCTTTGTCATAATCTCTACAGGGCGGTTTGGTGATCGCAGTATAGGTGTAAGATGAACACAGAAATAAGCTGCCTTTCATCTGGTGAGAACCCTTAGACTACACAGTTTAACAATTGTGTAGCTTACGCCCCAAATTAATTAATCTTGCATTCTAAGGGAAACCGATGATAACTGTCATAAAAAGTAACAAAAAATCAACGTTTCGCAATTTATAAAATATTTGCGTTTTTGTCTCGATTGTACATCCTTCGTGATATACGAGGAGTTGATTGGCGATGCAGGCTGATTAGTTTCGAGTTTTGAAGTTGACGCTAAAGAAATGTCCAAAGCTTGAATTTGGAATTGTATTTGTATTTTGAATTGCCACACTTTGTTACCTTTGATCACTGCTACAGACAGGAACTATGTATGTTTTAAGTTATAAAAGAGTCAATGCTCAAATCATTTTTGATTTATCCTTCACACTTCCATCTCTCACATTGTCCAAAGTGTGAAACATAAAAATAAATTCTTCTATATATCACTCAATACACATCCTCAATCTCAAGTTGCAGTTCAAACCCTAAAGCGGACACAACAGGAAACGACCACAATAAATCAATAGCAACTGGCGCTAGACAAATAAAACGACGAAACAAAAAAAGTTGCACAAAATTCGCAAAAAGAATTACAAGCAATAACATGCAGTAGTGTTAATATAACCCAAGAATAATGTGTTTTGCCACCGTATTATAGGTCTTGAACGGTTGAGATAAGGTGGTTGTCAATGGCAGATGTAAGTATGGCAGTGATTTAGGCCCTATCGGCCGTCAACCTGATTAATGTCGCTAGTAAATCAGCGGATTACGACAATGCGAGAAATGACGAGTCGCGGCCGGGTCGCAAACGATATCGGGTGTGGTGCAATTTACAAGAAACTGCTATTTGAAATCAAGTACCAGCATCATTTTTAATAGGTACTATCTGATTATGACACAAAAAGTATGCTTAATTGTGTTCTAATAGCTATGTGCTTTTTACTGTTATCGTGATCAAGATAATCCACCAGATTAATTTTAAAATTACTTTCTTACTTCTTTTGATGATAATGGAGTCTTTTTATGTCCTTATCGACTACACCAGTTATTAAATACAAAATAATTTAGGTAACATATTTTTTTCTCATTAAGCTTCAATAATTTACATTTATGAACATAAATTCTTTAAATATCGTTTCATGAATTTGATAAAACCTGTTAATTTGTTTCAATTTTGTTCTCCCTTGTTTTACTTGTTTTACCTGCCTTATTTTACTTTAACTCAGAATATATAATTTTGTTTTTTTTTTCGGTGGGAAATCTGTTTGCAGACACCCTAACGCACCGAGGGATGCGGGGGGGTAGTGTGAGGATGACGGACTCGTCGACTCACTGAAACCACCCCGGTGGCTGGCCTCGATGCATGTCGAGGGGCTCGACAACTCATATAACACGTATGAGTTAGTAATGACGTACAATATATATTACAACCTAAACGCTTTGTTTTTCAACTTGGACCAAGAAATCGCTCGTAGCGAATTATTGAGTAAACACGAAGCGTAATCGCGGTATCGTTTCATTTAGAATGTGAGGGTATCAGAGAAATATCGACAAGAATATTTCTAATATTCACCGGCAATTGCTAGTAATAGGATTTGATGAAAAAAATGGCTGCTTTTGTAGAAGGCGATTTGTTGTATCTGCAGTTGGTTTGTTTATAATTTATCTGGATTTTAATTAAATTTAACCGCCTCTGTGGTCTCTGTGGTTTGGTTGGTGATAGGATTTTGTTTAAGTCCGCCTGGCTAGCTACCACTATCTTACCTAATTCTGTCGCCATAATAACAATTCTTTAATTGTTGTGTTTCGGCATTTAGGGGAAAGGTATAAGAGGATTTCGGGTAAAGTGCGCTTCCACCTTCGGCCTTATCACGACTTGAAAATTAGGTGAGATAAAGGTCAAGCACATCCGTCGTACAATAAAAAAAAATAAAAAAAAAAACACCTAAGTATTTTGCTAATTTATCACTTACTTTAAAATAAGCAGCAGCATTGTCTAAATAAAGATTAGAAAAGCCTGATTGCAATCTTGTAATTTGATGAAAAATATGTGTAAGAGAATTACAATACAATGCACAATAACAACTCAAATTGCATATAAATTCGAATAAATCCACAAAATAAAGCATTCGAAATCAATTTATCAACGTAAAATAACGCACGCTCAAAAAGTATGAGCTGAATGTGCGTGAGCTAACGTCACGTTGTAACTGACAAATTGATTTATTTCGTGGGGCACCCGTCTTATGCCAGTCTGGCAAGTTCGTGTTTTGCCGGAGAGTTTTCATGAGCCGTGTCATTTTTGAATTCGGAAGTTCAATTGATCTAGAACAGTTATTGAGTGAACAAAACTTTCCATGATCAGCAATGGATTTCTTGATTACCAATTCCTTGATACCAAGGCATAGGCAAGCCATAAGAGCTATCAATATAGATTTTGGTATGTAGGTACCTATATAATATATGCTTTGGCCCCATTTTTTTTATGGTTCGGCTTGACCTTGAAACTATTTCTTATACTGTGGGATATCCACCAGGTTGGGAAGATAAATAGGCTGTGCATCTGAAATTTATATTAAAGAACGGCAAATTATAAGGTCGTGAAGCTTCTGAGCACACTCACTGAACCTGTAAAATACCGAAAAACACGCAACCTTGCAACGATAGTTCAGGCTATCGAGCCATGCTTTCACAAGGTACTCTGCACCTATGAGCCTCTTGGTTCTGCGCTTCACCGAGGCAAATTGATATGTGAAGGTGGCTGCAGTACTCCGTAAAGTCAAAAGTTGACCAGGTGAGAAATATCGCTTGGCTTTTTTAAGGATGCCCAGCTTTTTGGCCTCTATTTGGGCTTTAGACTCGATGGAGGTCCCAAAGTTGAGGCTAGCCGTCAACTCCATGCCAATATAGCAAAGTTACCCGGGACCTCTACTCTGCTAGGGTAAAGGTCTACTCTAATGTAGAGCAAAGGATTATGTACTGCTTGATGTACCTGTATATCATAGTTAGCAATTTCACAAGGCACACTGTTTAACCATATACCCGAAGTTAAAAACGTCATTATTTCAATTATGAATATTATATAACATATTTTCGTTTTAGGGTTTCGTACTCAATTCGTACAAATCACTAAGCCTCCGCTGTCCATTCAGCAGAGCATCCCTCCATCTGTCTGTCAGCGGGCTGTATCTCACGAACCGTATAATGAATAATGTGTATTTTATTGCCACTATAACAAAAAATTGTAGATAAAAATAAAATTATAGACATACCAAAACACAAATAACGCATACGCAAACATTTGTTTGCCTATAAATGTGGGTAGCCCACTATGTGCGTGTCTTGTTTACTTGGTCGGTTTATTTAAAAAAATCTCTCTCGCTAATTATACCCCATACTCCATTTTGGTTTGTGGTCGTTGGTAACTTGAAAACCCCGTGCACTGTCTCTAGTAAGTTTGAGCCATGGCCGGCTGTGGATTATTCCGCGACATGTTCGAGTAAAGAACTTTTTCACCGAAAACTTTTCGGTATTTTGGAGGGAAGGGTGCTCTGTTTATGTTGGTTGGCGGTATGAGGCGTAAATCATCAATGTATCGGCCTGTGCCAAAAACATCCTGGATTACTTTTTAAACTCTAACATGTTTTTATCGTGAACATCAATCACAAAAGAAAAGATGAAAAAACCGACTGCAGGAGCTTGAGCTTACCCAAAGCTAAAGATTGTAAAATGAATGCCATACTTACAATCGATAACCGGCGATCACCTAGCAGTATTGGTTTATTAGCTTTAATAAATAAATAAATATTACTGGATATTTCACACAGGGCCATCTATCTGTAAACTAGCACAGCTTGACTGAGCTGATGCTACTGCTCATTCCCTGATAAAAACCTTTATACGTCTGTTATATCCTCAAATTTTATCCGGAGCGTAGTTTTACGAAATGTTTCATACTAATCATAGTACATCCGATAATTAGTAATCTCTGTAATTTGATCAAATTTTCTAACCGGTCATTTTTATACAATGCCAGGCCGACCAGTTATAGAAACCAGAGCTCAGTGCGACTGTGTATGTTTTAAGTGATAAGGCCACCCATTGTACCTACCTAGTTTATGCAGGTATAGCTTTTTGTTTGGTTTTTTGATTTCTTCGATTCATAATTAAAGTTTATCTATATATGGAGATGACGTCTCGTTCAAAGAAATGTTACCGTATTGTATCAAATTAATACGTAGCAAGTCTGTGAAAAAAGTAAATAGGGTTGTCTCAACCATGATATCCGAAATAGATACACCACTAAAATTTTTAATAGCCGAACCGCCAAAGAATATTTTACATATCACCTAATTTAAATGACCCATGTAAACTTTTTCAAGCAATTGTCACCTCAAGTTTTACGGCCTATAAAATCCATAGACAATAAAATGGTAGATTTAGAGTTTTAGCGTCATGTACCCAATGAAGAGTCGGCTGGTTTATAGTTCTGTCCCGTGAGGTTTGCGTCACCAATCCTAACTGATGTAGCTCGTAAAGTAGATAAATTATGTTCTCCGTTTTTATTGAGAGTGATGCATTTGTCAGTATCTTTTTATTATCCGATTAAAAAGGTTTGTGGCGTTTCTTGACCAATGTGGGTTGAGGATTCTACATTCGCCGTATTTAAAGTCAAAGATTTCTGTTGCACATTTATTTTGTCCAAAGTAAACAGACTAACGTCCGTAACCAGAGTTGTCCATCAACTTTACGTTACCAAAACAGTGTAACAGTTCCGAATTTAAAACTCCTTAAAAAATCACTAGTGATATAATTTATGGATACTTAAAATAAGTGACATCTCTGAGTGCGAATCCGATTAAGCAGAATGTTGTAGAGCGCGACATATTTTTTTCAATAACAGTGTAAACTTCCGGTGAGTTTAAACTATCATCAAATAATGGTGAAATAGTTTGTGTATGCCTTGATGGCAAATTCAAATACATTGTCTAAAAAAAAAATATCATCATGGTCTAACTCATCAGCTGTATTTAGGATAGTGCTGGTGCTTGCGCGTATTCTGAATAGTAATTAATACAACACATATACCATTTTTTTTTATAAATTTAAAAGTTTAAAGGGGTTCAAAAAACGTGATAGATCCTATAATAATACCAATACATTATCAAAAATATTCCTGTGCGGTATAAAACATATCTAGGCCGAAAAACATTACCGGTGATGATGATGATAGAAATAGGAACGACGTAGATAAGATGAGTTCATAATTTTCTATTCCAATTTAGATATCTAAATCCACAATACCACTTCACCTTTTCCAAGGCCCTAGTCAAAATATTATACAATAGCCCGTTCAACCTGATCCAATATCTGATAATGTACATTTTCGTATCGTAAACAATAGTTGTGCATTGTTTTTCGTACACTGACGGTCCCGCATGACCGAGGGCCGGCGCCATCACTTGTCCGCCAATCTAGATCGCACACTGCGATACAAACTCATAATATCTGCCGCGCTGTCATCTAACTTAACGAAACATATTATACCCAAGTACGGTGTCATAAAATAGTCCAAATTACAGGACCGATATCCAAAAACAATGCCCAGATCGATCCAAAACTACAAATAATTTTCAACTTTAACGGTAGCAATATACAGTTGGTTTTTGAAATTTTTCGGCACACATGCAACTATACGAGTGAATAAGTTTTTTCAATTATAAAAGACTTAATTTATTTGCTCTCGTACAAGCCATTTTCAGTTGTATTGCATATGCGGATAGAGTTGAAGTTTGTGTTGAGGTTGGGCTCACGTATAACCTTGCAAAATCGAAAAGGTTATCCACGAAAATGTTAATATAATAGTTGCTTCAGTACTACGGGTTTGTTGGCGCGAAAGCATAAATCAATTTTATAGCCCCATCTAAATCAAAAGCGTTTTAATGGGCGGCCCACGTCATATCATAGCGTAGTATGATAATTTACTGCTACTATGTGACGAATGTTAGAAATAAAGGTCCCTCCTTGCCCCTACCTCCCGCCTCTCCCCTCATCGTCGTAGGGATTAGTTTTATGCCCTAAACCGTCGTCGTAAATATGTCACCCGTATCTCGTAGGGAGTGTGTCATGAGAGATAATTTTTGGATTTATTAAGTGTAGGTCTTGTGTCGGTTTTCTTTGCATAAAGGTGTAACGTTACAAATTTGAATGTAACTGACCGTCTGCTGAAGCTTTCAGTTTTGCTTCGAAGGTCAAGTTCAAAGATCCATAGATGGCTGTTTCTGAGTTGAGACGAAGCATGTTCACATTACTAGATTTCAATAAAACTTACCAAAAAGTTTTTAACTGATCCAATTTCTTTTTGGTTTTGATTTGGAATTTACTTAGGTATTACTTAACTGCAAAGTTTTGCTCTCTTAGTATTTTTCTAGTAGACCTTCTAGTATTTTTCTAGTTGGTCTTCTAGTACACTTCTGCAACGATTTTTAACCACATTTGTGGTCTAGTGGTTCAACCCACCGATTTCAGATCCAGAGGTCCCGGGTTTGATACCCAGGGGGAGTACAATATTGTGTTTAGTTTCGTTGGTGGTAGGACTTTGTTTAAGTCCGCCTGGCTAGCTACCACCATCTTACCAAATTCTGTCACCATAACAACAATACTAAAAATTGTTGTGTTCCAGCGTTTAGAGATAAGACAGCCAGTCCCTCAGTTCGTTGAGGATTCCGGGTGAAGAGCGCTTCCACCTTCGGCTTTATCATAACTTGAAAAAATCAGGTGAGATGAAGGCCAAGCACTTCCCCGTAGTAAAACGTAGTAAGTAGTAAAAAAAAACTGCTACGAGTAGTAGGTCTTTAAGTACTCTTCTAGTAGGTATTAAACACTTTGGAGACGATTCTAGGTAGCGTTTGATATGCGATCTTTATACAACGCCATAACGCCACAATAATTTTACTGAACTAAAAAAACGGATAAGGGATATACCAGGATTCCGATTTAAAGGTTTTTGGTTTAAATCCCAGTCGAAAGAATTATTCTCTTATTCTGTTGTAATAAAATATTAGCCTTTATTTTGTTTTTCAGGTGAGTTGGTGGTCAAACGCTTGGCTACAATCATCGATAAAAAAATGAGCCAATCCAGCTATCAGCATTTGGTCTGCGTGGTGGATTTTTGATTATAAAACCCAATCACTTTCTTAATAACAAGCCTCACAGCTCAGTTGGTAGAAGCTCTGCCTTCTGCGCTATAGGTTGTAGGTTCGATTCCCACCCAGGACAAACATCTGTGTGATGAATATTGATGTTAGTTCTGTGTTTGGGTGTTGTATTGTATGACATATTTGTATAAAAAAAGAGCTAGATGGCGCTGTTTGAAATTAATGTCCTGTATTTTTTATTTTTTATTTATCTCGTTGAGTCCTGCGGGAGTCGCAGCAGGTAAAATAGTTATTTGGAAGCTAACATTAGTTAGCATTTCAAAAATTATCGACAGTTAATTGGTTTTTGTAAATTATTATTATTTGCAAGTTGAGTTACCTATTGGCCGTTTGTAACGGTCCGTAGATAATCCGACTGTTTCGTTTGTACATAGTTAGTTTAATTGTACATATTATTTTTCATGTTTGTTTTTTAAATAGTCCTTACATTTACATGAGAGTTATGTATTACACTGTATTAAAATTACCTACCAAATAAGTTTAGGTGTGTAAGTACATAAAAACTAGTTGTTTAACTGTTGTTTAGCGATATTTGATCTAAAAATATGTTATAAAATATGGATGCTAAGGCATGTATTTTGTAGAATCAAATTATGATTCGATTGACTTAAAATGACTTACGACTGTTTTAAAAGTCAATATACTTAAAATTTAGGTAAAGTTATTATAAATATCGAAAACCTCATTCAAAATTCACCTATTACATTTTATGGTAACACATAAATTTCCTTAATTACACTTCGTGACTTATAGCATATCTATGTTAAATGTTTTGTTATAAAATAATATTTCTGCGTGATGACAACTCGTTTTTGGTTTATGAAGGAAAATTTTCATCGAGTGCAAGCACACTGCAGATCACAACTATGTTAACTCGTTTTATGGCATGCTTACATGGTGCAATTGGCTGCTGGCTGGCTGTAGACAGCAACTTGACTCACTTACAGGGCAAATGGCAGCTGGCTGGCTGTAGACAGCAACTTGACTCACTTACATGGCAAATGGCAGCTGGCTGGCTGTAGACAGCAACTTGACTCACTTACAGGGCAAATGGCAGCTGGCTGGCTGTAGACAGCAACTTGACTCACTTACAGGGCAAATGGCAGCTGGCTGGCTGTAGACAGCAACTTGACTCACTTACAGGGCAAATGGCAGCTGGCTGGCTGTAGACAGCAACTTGACTCACTTACAGGGCAAATGGCAGCTGGCTGGCTGTAGACAGCAACTTGACTCACTTACAGGGCAAATGGCAGCTGGCTGGCTGTAGATAGCAACTTGTCTTACTTACACAGTGCAAGTGGCTACTGAATGGGTGTAGACAGCGGTTTGCCTCACTTACAGGGCCAATGGCTGCTGGCTGGCTGTATACAGCAGCTTGACTCACTTACAGGACAAATGGAAGCTGACTTACAATAAATAATAATAAATAATAAATATTACAGGACATTAATTTTACACTTACTTACACAGTGCAAGTGGCTGCTGAATGCGTGTAGACAGCGGCATGACTCACTAACAGTGCAAAGTGAGATGAAGGCCATGTGCTACCCCGTAGTACCAAAAAAAAAGTGGCTCCTGTTTGGCTGCAGACAGCAGCTTGACTCACTTACACAGTGTGAATGGCTGCAGATTGGCAGCAGCTTGATACTTACACAGCAAGGAAACTGCTGGCTGTAAGAGACGTTGAGATTGACTTGACTTTGAATACAACATGTAACTAGATCCAAAATAAACTTTGTCCTCTCCGTGGATACAATCCATATCTTAGCATTTTTTTATCGAACCATTTCTGCCGACCAGATTTAACAAACATACGAATTAAACATTATATTATTTAACAAACTATATATTCGATTAGTTAGTATTGGTATGGATGGGTGAATTGAAATAATAAAATGGAATTGTCAAATTGCAGCATACATAACATTTATTTATATTATGTATTGGACCAACATCTCACCAGTGAAAATGTGGCCTTGGCACGCTAGGTTATAAAGAAAACATTATATTTGCTCTAGACTTTAAGGCTCCAAATATTACCTATTTACATATTTATTATTGTTTAGAATATCGTTTCATTGTGAAAAAGTAAAAAAAAAGGAAAAAACATCCTAAAATATGCAAGAATCACCATAGACACCATGCTTGGTAGGCGGACTGGTGATTTAATGTATCTAATTTATTCTATTTCCTAAGTCATGGAAATTGAATCAAATGATTACAACTAAACATTTACATGGAGAACAATATTGATAGACTCAAACGCACGAAACACAATCCAATTATATAGAAAGATCAAAACCGTCATACATTACCGTACCCTGCTATTTAGAGTTCCACAGTAAAGTTATTAAAACCATAAAACAACATTTTTATAGTGACTGTTTTGTACAAAAGTCGGCTTGACTGGCACACGGGCATAATAAAATGAAATGAAACAATCCTATGATTTATTTTATACCTGTGGTCGGTGCTATGCAATATGGCGTCAGCAATTTTACTAATTAGCCTCGCTCGTACTTTCACACTGCATTGCTAACTTTTGTGTGCCCCGAATTTCCCATGTTTCCTACGCTCCCCAGTGACTGCTTCACGTCAAACTGTAGTAGTAACTCAGACGAAAACACGTCTTTTATTGAAGTTTATGATCGAAGGGCGAAACAAAAGCGTCATTGCTAGACTGAAGGAGGGTTATGTTTATCGCGCTTACAAATGCAATGTATGTTTTTTTCTGATATTGTTTATTACCTCACAGCACTCACACGTCGTAATGGATTTTATTGAATGGGGTATGTGTGTCGGGCTATTATTGATCTCTCTTGGGTGTTTTAAATGTAAATCATTAGACATTTATTGACTACCTACATTTCATAATTCAGTGAATTTAATATTTGCGTGGTTGTTTCCAAAACTATTTTTATTCTTTACCTGTCGTATGGAATTTTTCGAGTCAGAAAACAAATCTTTGCCTTTGCATGTTTTGAGATCCAGAACTGACCCATTCTAAATTATCATAAAAATAAGTTCAAAAACTAAAACCCGACTATTGAAAATGTTGGGAAATCCGCGGGGGATTTTGATATTTAAAAATGCAATATTTCGACCATGTCTTTTGAATGATTGATTGACACGAATTTAAATTTGCAGAGATAACACCTGCTAATTCTATAGTATCCATGAATCGAGAAAATATTTATTTTTAAATTATGAGAAATATGGGTGTTAAGTGAGACATTCAAGATCTCTGTCTTGTAAGGTGTTAATTTTGTTAGAGTATCGACTGCAAATTTAAAAATGTAAACAAACTTTTTAAGTGGGTGGTTTTTGTAACATGGACTTAGAGGGTAAAACGTGGATCTCTTTATTATGATGTTAATAGAGGTTTCACTATTATTTCACTATTTGTTGATTTATTGACTGAAATTTCTGTTTAATTTGAATTTTAATTCTTTTTCACTAAGATTTTTTAAGATCATTTTGAAACGTCAAATCTACCGCCGCCTGTTCGAACGCCTAGCAACCCGCCGTCTATGTTCTAGGTTCTGCAAATTGGCATCAACAAGCGAGTCATTAAGTAACAGCTCAGCTCGACGCTCAATCGAGCCTTGGGCATTCTTTTCAACATTGGGTTACGGTTAACCGCCTCTGTGGTCTAGTGGTTCAACCCACCGATTTCAGATCCAGGGGTTCGATCCCCATGGGGAGTGCAATACATTGTGCTTGGTTTGGTTAGTATCGAAGGACACCAACCAAACCAAGGAGGATCTTGGTTTGGATCTACAGGATCTTGTTGAAGTCCGCCTGACTAGATGCCACCATCTTACCTAAATCTGTCGCCATAATAACAAATCTTAAAAAAAAAAAATGTGTTCCGACATTCAGAGGTAAGCTAGCCAGTTCCTCAGTTTGTTGAAGATTCCGGGTGAAGTGCGCCTCCATCTTCGGCCTTTTCTTATTGTTACCAGGTGAGATGAAGGCCAAGAACTTCCTCGTCGAACAGTAAAAAAAATAAACGACCGGTTCTATACAAAGAATGTTTGGATTTGTAAAAGTAGCAAGAACATTGAAGTTCTTGACGCACCATGGCATTCCACCGACCACCAATCGACAGGCCGGTATTATTTATACCAAGTGAAATGACACAATGACGCGAATGCCTGATCTATATCCCGGAGTGCATCAGTACCCTGGGAAACCTATAACTATACAGCACCCGGTTTTTATTGCGATATGTTATGGAAATCGGTTCATCAGTAATTTTGTAAGGTATTGTGAGTAAAAATTAAAGCTGTCAATTACAAATTAATTGTTATTTACCTATTGGTATGATTCCCATCATCAGATGAGAACCATTTGGCTTTTACGTCACCCGCTAGTCGAGTTGGAGGGGTCAATTCCACCACTGCAACCGCCGCAGTTCTTAGTGTACCCTTCCACACAGCATACGGCGGGTTAGCTTGTTAGGTGCTGAGAAACACACGTTGTGTTCGAGTCCAGGCGATGTACAAAGCACCCAACGATTTACTACCCAAAATAATTTTGAGAGAATATCTTAGCTCTTGCTATGACGATTTTGTTTTAAAAGTTCGCCCATAGCGACTCCGAAATGATTAGGTTCGTAACGCTCAGTCCTAGCACCCTAATCAACAATATTTGGCCTATTACATCGCCCTATGCCATTGATATATAGGTTACGATCTTTCCCTCCCCCCACCCCCTGACGTATCGCCTTGATAATGAATCCGTATTTTTGCCAGCAACGTGTGATGGAAATATGAAGGGAGGGGGGTAGGGGGGTAAGTTATGGAGCTTGCCGGTGGCGGGTATTATTTAGTGCTGCTTAGGGGGAGGCTTTATGGCCAGTCTGCGAGGATATCGGGTGATTCCTGGTGATGGAAGCTTTCAATGTTTTAGAAAGATGGAGAAAATCCAAAGATAATATTGAAAGTTTGAACTTTTGTGACTTCTAGAGCTTTCAATAGCATATATATCCCATGATTAGCCAGATTGAGGTAGATGAAGACTTATTTCAGGACCCCCGTAACAGTTATCATCGTCATAATCATCATCAACCTATCGCAATCCAATGCTGGACGTAAATATCTCCCACTGAGCCCGATATTCGGCCTTTCACAATCCACTCTCGGCCCTCCACTGTACGGAGGTCGTCTCTCTTCGCTTGCCTAGGTCGTGGTCTCCTTGACCACTTCAGCCACTTCAGCCTGCCAAAATTTTGAGCTATGTGGTCGTCATAGATGTTCTGTCGTTATAGTAATATCAAATAACGTATATCATGAATAATAAAAAAACACATAGGTACATCATCTTCTTATTTTTAACATCCCGGTATCTAAACACTGCTGGACAGAGTTTATACAAAGTTGGATTGCCGAAATCACAACAACCGATGCTTCACGCAACAATTTTAGTGCGATTTCCAATCCACCTGTCAAGCGTGGGAAGCAATTTCAAAGCATTAAATTATTTTCTACAAAAAGTTGTAAAGCCAACTCCTCCCGTGTTTGTCACAGTGATATCGACACACATTTTCAATAACCACCAATGTAAATTCCCATCTATTAATTCCCCAATAAACCGGCATTACTCGGGTAATTTTTCACGGAGCGACGGCGCCCTGCAATCGACGTTTGTCACTTGTCAGTGGCGAAGATTACAATTGAAAGTTGTGAAGCTTGGGTTACTGCGGTTTGCCTCTTCGAGCGACCATTTTATTGTTGAGGTGGTGTTCTCGCTTCTCTATTTAGAAGGTCGTAGATTCAAATGCCGGTCAGTATTTGGTGCACCAATAAACATTTAAATTCGGAAATCCTTAATGGTTTAGAGTTCGTTTAATTTTACCGGAAAACAAAATATATCTTCTTTAATACGTAATGGAGCGTAACTTTCACAAAGCGTGGTTGAGTAAAGATTTGTATGTTTCCCTGTATTAATTTTACGGACCCTTATTTTTTATGCTTATTTGATCAATGTAAAATAAACCAATCTCAAAACCCATCAACGCACCTACAACCTCAAAGCAACGTTAATAACCGATCAAACTCAACCCATTCATGTCATAACGTCCATAAAAACATTCCTCGGTCCAAATTAAAAGAGCTGTAAGCACAAAATTGACATTTCATTGAATAGCCAGGTCGCGGCTGAGTGACGCACGTCAGCGATAACATCGTAACTGACAATTGACGAAGGATCAACGATCGACAATTGCAGATACCGCCTTCTCGTCCACGATAGACGCGAAACGAGATACGGCTCTGTTTTATTTAATTTCAGAAATGTTTTAGAATCTGTTGTTGAACGGTGATTGGTAGATTGGTGATGAATGTTCGCTCAAACAATTTCAGAATATAATGATTTCAAAAGTTTGAAGCCAGATAAAATGCAAGCAAGATACGAAAGTAATTCATATCATAATTTTCTCAGATTTATTGGTCTATCCTAAAATATACTACACAAAACTTATGGGCTAGGCTGCAATCATTTAACCTTTTTGACGCTTCTTTACAAAATTTGCAGAAAAATACTCGGAATTTGTTTTGTTATTTAACTAATGACCTTAATATTTGATTTTTATTAATACTTATATATTCTGAACAGACATAAGTTTTTGACAAAATTTGAAAAAAAATAAAAGTCAATTTCAAGAGGATTGCTAACCAAAATGTACAAAAGTTTCAAAAAGTCCATTTCGAAAGCAATAGTTAGAAACGTCAACGAAATCGCAAGTCATGCCACCATCAATTTGAAACGAAAGAACTAACACAGGAGCACACAATAAAAGTTCTTTCGCTCGCGCCGCGTCTGACATTTGTCAATCATCCCCTCTGTCAGCTGTCAGCTGTCAATGACAATTAATGACGTCCTATACAAAGTTTTATGGCTTTTATTGCCAGAATTGTATGAGAAAATGATTAATGCAATCACTAATGCAAATCCTGTCGGGCAAAGCACGAACTCGTCATTGTGCTTAGCGTAGTTTTTGTATTAAATTGATTTATGTAGTTAGTCGTTGTGATAACGACCGTGGGCGGTGTAGCGAAATTAATGCGAAATAGGGATTTTTGGGAGATTTCTAAACGACCGGCCATTGTGTGGGTAAATGATGTCCATTGCATCTCTGTACCGGGCGAACAGCCAGGGTTGACTTATTGATCGAGTGAGCGAAGCGAAAGAAATCTCTCAATTAAGTTAGGAAATCCAGCACTGTATGTATGTATGTATGTGGCAATGTTTGTGACGGCGGATTTTCAAAAAACAATTTTTAAAAAGAAAAGAAAAACAATTTTTCACCCATATCTTTTGAATGGCTGATCCGATCAATTCAAAATTTTGAACAGGTAGAGTTTAGAGATATTAATCAATACTTACGAAGTTTTTTTTGAAACTAGGGTAGTTTTTGAGAAATAGGGGTGTTAAGTGAGACAAAAAGATTTTTGGCTTGTAGGGTCATTTAAAAGAGTATCGGCTGCATATTCATAAAACGTTTATTTTACTATTAAATAGGGGTGGTTTTCGTATCAAAGCGTTGCATTAAGGGGTTAAAACGCTTGGTATGTCTTGTAGGATAGACTATTAAAAAGGGGATGACTTCACAATTAACTTACTTTTGATTTGCTGAAACCACCCCTGTATTTAAATTAAGGATTGCAAGAGGGGGAAATCAGATTGAAGTCTTGAAAATGTGTGAAAATATGTTTTTGTTTAAGATGAAGGCAAATGATGATCATCAGATCTTCTTATATAAGAAAGGGTATTCGGAATCACATTAACACTGGTCTATTTATTTTTTGTTTTTCACTCAATAGGGAAGGGTGTCGATAAAATCCAAGAATTACTTTTGGGGTGTCATGCAAGTTTTTAGACTGCGCATATTCCATATGAACAGTAAATTTTTTGCCCACCACAATGTGAAAAGAACTTCCTCTATAACTGTTAGGTTTCGCCATAATCATCACGCCTGGCAGACAGATTGGTGCTCACAGTTAAAGTTTTGTTAACACACAGAAAGAAGCTGCTGCCTTTTTGGTTGACTTTACGACATCCTTAGGCTGAAGGGGCTAGATTTTTAAACCACGACTACTAAGGCAACGGTTTTGAGAGCACTTTTCAAAACGTCATCAACCTTTGTTTCGTGTTATTATAGGTTATTTATAGGTTAGGATATTATAGGTTAGCAACAACAACAGCTATAATATGATAAGTAGTAGCCTCGAACACTTAGGGTAAGTAAGGTGCATTGAAAGCATACCTACTTTTATCGTTTGTTAATTACGTTATATTTGAGAAATAATCTCCGTCACAAACCAGACATCACGAGATCTCAGTTCGGGGTGAACTACTAGTTATTATATAAAGTAAAACCTTACATTGGCTTAATAACACTACTGATCAATGTTTGTTATAATGTAGGTGAATCTAATCTGTTTTCGTAACAGTTATTACTGCAAAGAATGATCCGTATGCTGTCAAATGTGTATTGCGTATACAATCATTGTCTGATAAAAACCTGAAAGGACCGTATCATCTCAGAATAACTTTAAGTTTTATGAAGTGATAAAACATAAATTTACTCGTCAGTATTGAGAATAATTGACACGGCATGAATGGGTTATTTAAACAATATATTCTCAGCACGAAGTAGATAATTATGCTAACATAACAATTTTACCAACATATTATCTAACAAGAATACGTTTACCTACATTATTTGCATTATTTTGAAATTCGAAACCTAGTCTGGATATTATCTAATCAGACAACACAAAATAAAGAGATCCAAGTTACAAGCGATAGATAGACATAATATATATATATTTTTTTTTCACTTCTCTTGCTCAAAAAGTGCATCATAATAGTGTGGCTTAGCGGGCCTAAAACTCGAGTTCAATACCTAGGGCTAAAAAGTATTTTTTCTTTTCAATTTTTGTCTAAAATCATCAGCCCGTACAAGCATTCGGTCTCTTACATAAAAACTCGACTTCTTGGTGCTCCGACAATATTTTTTTTTTTAAATAGAACCTTCTTGGTGTTGTTTTTTGAAGGTTGATTCTTCCCTTCACGGTAGAATGCGAACTGCTTCGTTGCGGGTTAGATAGAGATTAAAAAAAAATATGGAATTGGCGCTAAATCTCTAGAATTTTCGTCATTCCAAATCACAAACTTTTACGTATAACTTCCCGACTTTTACTTCCAAATTGTGAACGTGAAAAATGTCATCAAGTGATAGTGAAGATGCTAATATGCAAATGGAAGAAAAGGGCAAATAAATAATTATGAATCTGTTGCCGACAAAATCACGTGGAATATATTTAAAGAGTTACGAAAATTTTATAAAATGGAGAGATGAGAAACGTGTGGATTCTTTTACTGAAGGGGTTTTTCTCACTTATTTTGATGAATTATCGAAAAAATTCAAATCGTCGACTCTTTGGAGCACATATTCAATGTTAAGATTGATGACCTTACAAACGAGACACGACGTCAATATTAAAAAATATGAAAATTTGACGGCTTTACTGAAGAAATTGTCCACTGGATACAAGGCAAAAAAATCTAAAGTCTTGACATCACAAGAAATCGAAACATTTTTAAATAACGCTCCAAATAACAATACTTCGCAACAAAGGTAACCTAGTTATCTACTCTACTCAAACTAAATAAATATATACCTACACATACCTAAAATAGGTACCTAGGTTATTACGATTATTAACACACTTGGTTTTTTGTTCAACAGGTTGCTTTAATTTATGGAATCAGCGGTGCATGCAGAGGAATAGAGCTTGCTAATATAACGCTAGAAGACGTAGAAACCTACAAGCTGTGAGTCTGCCGAACACGAAAACAAACAAAGAGCGTAAATTTGTCATCAGTGGAGAATACCTTACTATAGTTAAAGCCTATCAGGAGTTACGTCCCACTAATGTTACAACGAGAAGATTTTTTCTTAATTATCAAAATGGTAAATGCACAAGGCAAGTCATAGGCAAAAATAAATTTGGTAACATGCCTAAAGATATTGCCACTTATCTAAATTTACCAAATCCGAAACTCTACACGGGCCATTGTTTCCGCAGAACATCCGCGACTCTGTTGGCGGACTCTGGTGCGAATATAACGACATTAAAACGGCACGGTAGATGGAGGTCCGATCAAGTGGCTGAAGGTTATATAGAGGACTCTATACAAAACAAGTATCACGTCACGCAGCGGATTACGGAAGGAATCAATATTCTACCAAACATAACAGAACCCCAAGCATCTACATCGCGGGATTGGATGAATATGTCAACTCAGCTGAAGCAGCACTCAGATCTTAATAATGCAGGAAACTCAAGCATGAGTCGAGTATCTCCAACTTTTACTCCACAACAATCAACTCAAAATATTATCACATCCCAATCACAGAGAACCGAAATAAAATTTCCCGGGAAATACATATCACGAAACATTCAAAATTGCTCTAACTGCACATTTAATTTTTAACAAAATTACTGAAAATTGTTTAGTTTTGAATTGTTTTATTTTCTCGCAATCGAAGTGAAAAGTAGAGTGTTTTACTCGGGCCAAAACCACCCATTATAACTCGGTCTTGTCATCCTCCCTCGCTACGCTCGTACAATCTACTATTATACTACTAGGAGACGGGACAAGCAAGTAGCGCACCTGGTGTTAAGTGTACTCTTGCCTATGACAAAGCCTTACTGCATAGGTCACATCCACAAAGAACATAGCCTACACGGCACTGCTTAGCGCCCGTCAACTTGAGGCATAAAGGTGTTAACCCTCACGTACCCGTAATATCACCGGCAACCATACCCTTCAAACCGAAACATAGCAATGCATGCATGGTGCTGCATGGCGGCTGAAATAAGTATGGTGGTAGTAATTCTCCTGTGAATTTATTACGTAATTTTAGTGCATATAAGTGCAAAGCTGCCAAATCTCCAATACGTCGTAAAAAGCAATCTGAAGCCACCTGCATCCACCAATGCCCTGGGGTTATGCCAAAATTGATTAAAAAGTACATGAGTATTAATTTTCATTGTTACGTCGCTTATTTTAATTGCATATTGTTTTTGCGTTTGTGACTTGTGCCGCTCAAATGTCACAATTTCATTACATTCACGATCGTCTGCGCCGTCACCGTCACGTCAACGTCACGTCACGTCAACGTCAACGTCATGTCAGTGTCGCGTCCGTCATTTACCTGCCACGTTTGCGAGTGACAGTTTGTTAATTAGACTGTAACATACCGTATTATAGTACACGCTGGAAGATGAAAAGGTTTTGTTTTATGGTTTTTAGAAACTGTGTTGTGTTGTGAGTTAGATGTAGGTAGATAATACTTACTCTTGCCCGTGGCTTTGCCCACATGGCGCCTACTGAGATAACGACAATTTTATACTGAACACACTAACATAATCGCTGAACATTGATGTCGAAAGAGAAAGGGATTACACCAGGAGATGGGCATCACCTCCTGATTATTACCACTGGCACTGCGTTCGCCAACCCACCTGTCAGTTGGTATAACAGTGATAAGTGCACTTAGTGACCGAAATTGTCGTCATATGATAGCTCAAAGGGTTTTTAGGCTGAAGTGGAAGTAGGCTGGCAATGTAGCCGAAGGACCGTATAAGATGCTGTTACCTATTGCTAACCTATTGTACCTTTCGTATAACCATGAATTTGGTAAGGGCTTAGCTTAAAGACCATCATAGAGATGGTTTTATGCCTCATATTTCTTTAAAGAGCTGTGTGCCAAGTGGGTATGGGCCAGCGTTCCTACCTGGAGGTTGTTGGTTCAAATCCAGTCGTACACCAATGGTCTTTTCGGTTTTTTGGAAGTTAATTCGTATAGTTCATTGGCATATGCACAAACGATGATAGTGATAGCACATGGTGAGGAAACCGGCATGTCCCAAGAACCAAAGTCCGAATGACATGTATCATTCGGCCAGCTCTGAAATCAGTATTCCGCTATGCTGCGATGGGCTTACAACCTGTCACCTACTGAAAGCTAGCGACATGCAAACCGCGGGCATGGTGCTGAACGTAAGTTTGGACGTGACTCTGACTACCCCCTAGTAGGTGATTCTCAAAAGATCCTCGAATATTGATCAGAGGTGAATCCTCGATGGGGAAAAGGTCGTGTGTCTACTTTTTTTATCCATTTATGTTTTTTGAAGTTTTCAGCTACTTTGATACATTCTGTGTGTCTACCACAAGCTTATGCCAACTACAGTTAGTATCGAGGACAGTAAAAAATGTGTGAAAGCTTATACAGCATCTCTAGCGTATAGAGTAGGTACTTAAGTCATACGTCTCGTATGTGCTGTGATCCTGTGGTAGGCACACATACCACACTCTCGCCTACAAGCGTGGAGGTCAGAGGTCATCCAACGAGCTGCAATGTAGACTTGTCTGGCATATTACTATGTAAGGTTTGTTCTCACGAATTTCAAGTGTTACCACATTACAATAAATCATTTTTTAATCATTATGGATATTTTTACGACTCAAACAGCAATACAAACAGATGGTTTCAATAGAATATGATGGGATTATTATATGTATCTTTTTTCGCTAAAGTTGCTCCCGCGTAGACTATTTCAGGTTTGATGAAATATCGCTTGGTTTCCCGGGATGGTTGTTCTTAGAGGCAAAGAGAAAAGACATAGATGATACACATTGAAAACTTACGCACACATCGATCATTAGGTGGCTTTTTTGTGGATCTTGGTTTAAGAAAATACCTGTTTATCTCAGCACTTAGATTTTGTGAAAAATTACTAAGGGATCAACAGAATCCTTCAAAATTTACTATAACCCAATATTAATATTGATCTATGTTTGAATATATTGTATTAAAGAAATCAAACGTGATGATTATACACACAATATTAAATATTCATTATAACATAATATCAGCGCTGACCTGTGTTGCAGTGAGGCATAATGCTGAGTTGTGTCCCATTTGCTGCTGTAGCACACAGCACAAACTGTATTCACATAGTACTCGTGTTTTTCTGTTTGTCAATTTCGTTCTGTTATGTTTGATTTGGTGTGTTATAAAAGTAAATAAACGAATGGCCATGTCTATGTCTATTAGGACAAAGTTTAAATAATATTTTTTGAAAATGCCTTTTTACAAACAAATGTGTATTTTAATTTGAAATTTTTATGTTGGATGGTTAAAAGGTAACATAGGTTGCTTCATGTTTCCCATGTGAATGTGAGTTAATACCTCCTGACATTAATGGGGTGCTTATGTGTAATGTACTATTCTACGAGTGACCATTTGTATCGAAACCAACCAATTGTCCAATAGTTTTACACATTCGCGTAGCCTCTTCTGTGCTCTTACTCTTTGTCTAGCGGCGCGGGGGCAGATGCGCAGACGCAGTCGCCTCTGTGACGAGACTTGACTGACATAAATCAATTGTCAGAGCAGCGGTAATCTTGTGGAGGAATGGTGGCGCGTAAAATGATAGTGTGTATACGTTAATTAATGCTGATAACGATGTGCAAATATATGGATCATTTTTTAGCCTCAAGACGCTAAGTACTTCTAGAGTTGGCGAAGAAGAGAAACAAGGGGAGAGAATGACTCTCCCATATAGAAACTACTTGCCAAGTAAAAATAAATCTTTCACTACTGGTTGCGAATCTTACTTGTCAACGCGCCGAAGGGCCCATATAATTGTATGCATTTACATATTATAAGTGCAATGAAAATCTCTCTGAATTACCTGTTTAGTAAGTAAATTACTAAATGTTGATTTTTCAATACAAACAAACTGTCCACTAAGTAGTAATCAATATGTTTAAGATAATACATATTAAGTAAGTATATAAGTTTATAATGTATACCTACTTATAAAATGTTATTTAAGGATCATCAGAAAAATTAAATAGCTCGAGTTTCTTGCCTTTCTCCCTGTGGATGTGGATGTGGAGTCGCGATTATTAACAGGAGGTAGACTGGACGATTTAAAATGATCCTAAAAAAAAAGACCTGAATTAGAATTTTTGAATTTCATAATTATGTAATAAACATTGGTAATAGTAAGTGAAGATCGTAAGTTACGAAGTATCTTTTCTAGCAAAGTCGTATCCATACTTTTCTTACCCATGAGGCGCTTACACTCACACCGCTTAATAAGTCCAAGAGCCGACGACAAAAACGCACGTCGTATTACAGCCGTGGGATCGATGCTCAAGTGATGTCATGTGCACATGTCAAGGTCCCGGGAATCAAGGTTGGGTCTACAAGTGCCGCGGACAAGGCGCGTTTGATCTTCTATTGACGATTCTATCGACTGCATGAGTGCATGATTATGGGTTCAATGTGTGTAAGAAAGATAGCTGACCTGCTGAACACTTTTGTTACATACCTACTTAGTTGGTCTACTTAAATTCAATAATAACTGTAGGATATACAAGAATTGTATTTATTAATATCACACATCTCCAGCAGCCTGAAATATCATAAACTGTTTGTTCTTTTGTTCAAAAAGATCACCCGTGATATGAGCCCAGGACCTTCAGATGAAGAGAATATATGTGTTGATTTCCTACAAACATACCTGAGAACCAAAAAAACGCATCAAAGTCAAAGCATACTACGGACTAAAACTTAAAACACCCCTTTCAGTCAGGGGTTAAAAGTAGGTATTGTATAGACGTTTGGGTAACGTAAGAAAGCAGCTAGTGGGTATGATTATTATTGCTACAATAAGTTTAATAACCTTCAGTAATCAATACCGTAAATTGAAACCGAAAGAGTTCGAGTCACTGCGGTAATGGCCGCCTGCTGGCGTTGTGGAAAACAAACTTAACTCGGTGTAAGTGATGAACACAGAGCGTTTTTAGCTGAACATAAAACTAGCAATACTAATGAAACAGTGCAAAGGTAAGTAGTGTGCAGGTAAGCTCAAGTGCAGCAGTTCCCGTTTGACATTTTGCAAAAAACTAGAGTTCTAGTTGGAATAAAATAAATATTATAATACACTAAAAAGAAATAAATACTGTTTTGGTTACCAATCAACTTCATTTTTCAAAGAACTAATGTCAGAATTGCTGATTTGAAGAAAATCAGACTCGATCAATGTATTTAAACAAGATCAATAAAACTATAAACAATCCGAAATCTGACAGAACTTGTAATATTATATCAACTGTAACTCACTGCGCCAGAATTTTCACACAAATGCTTGTCACGGGTGGTGATCGAACCCACAACTTACATCGCTGAAGGCAGAGCTACAACCAACTGAGCTGTAAGACTCAGGTCCGCGCAAAGCTGTCGACCTCTCGGTTTAGAACCAGGCCAGCGTATCCTTTCAAAAGTTTCAAAAGTCACTGAGTTTTGAGAGCATTTCAATTTACAGAAGAGGAGCAAAATGATCCCGAGCACTGAAGCAAAACCTTCGATCAGTTTCCACCTTGCACCACACAACCACACCCTGTTTCGTGCACACGTCAGTCACTACCCATCAATCACTGTTTAACGCGACTGTACCACTCATATTTCAAGTTACCCCTCCCTCGCACCCGCCCTTATACCGATAGCCATAAGGTTCAGTTTCAGCGCAATGAGGGTAGTTTTTCAATCGATTAAGTGCTCGAGTAATGAGTGTACAGTCATGAGGTATGGTCGTGAAAGGTGTAGGTACCCGCACGGTAGATTTAACAAGGTCTTTGTGCTACAGTGGAGTCAGAATCTCTTTGTTATACGCTACCGCTGTACTGTCTTATGGCTGATGCTTGACATAAAACTGTCATTTTTAAATAACAATATTCATATGAGCCATTGACTTTTTTTGCTCCACAGAAGCTAAATTTAATTGATTGTGAAGAAAAAAGATTTTATTATGTTAAAATATTATTTTTAAATAAGATTCTTGATATCAAAACGTATCAATAAAGCACAGGAATTATATACAGGTTGAGTTTTTTATTCAGGGCCACTGAGGCCAAGTCTGAATGCAGAACTATTTTTTTTAAATCGAGCACGTAACTCCCAACACAACTTTTCGATAACTCTCACGGTTTCAGACTTGGCCTCAGTGGCCCTGAAAAAAAACTCACTCTGTATTTATAAACACGCATTACCTTTCATCCAAATTCACAATCCACAGACATTTGCATAATAATGGTGAATAGTAACTCGAGCGCAGGTCAAATAACACATGTCACGTCTTGTGAGCGGATTGACATGTATTTGACACCTGTCAGAAATTGTTGACGTTTGTTTTTTGCGCACTTATTTATTGTGTTTGCTTAGAAAATAGAATTCAGATTGTTATATTAATAAGATAGCAGAATATATCAGAAACTAAGTATGATTATTTTGACGGAATTAGATTCATTACCTATTCTTTAATGTTTTTGAAATAATCATTTATTTGGCCGCGTTACGAGATTTTTCGTAGGAGTAAAACTTATGGATGGACGTCACCGACATGTGAATGTGACAGCGTCACCGAAATGATAATTTGACGTAATTCGCCAGACTGGTGACCAGTAAGGTAAAAGCGTAAAACAGAGCTGTTATGGATTTAAAAATAAATAAATTTGCTAACTAAGTTAATTTCTCAAAAGATTGTTGGTTGGTTTAAATTCTCCTACGTGGAAATAAATGGTAAGTTCAAAAAACTAAAAACCTAACCACCGAAAAGTCAAGCACGTATGAAAATAAGAATATTCTCTTCTAGAATTATTTTGTAGGAGTATATAGCAATTGAAGAAGTATAAAATATTCAATACTTATAGTCTTCAGCGCTTGATACCTCGTAAATTACGTAACAATGATGATTCAATGTCATTGATATCAAAGTATTTGATCACGATGCAACATAACAATACCTATACTAAAGTAGCTTACTTACTTACCTTACTTGCTTCCTTAAAAATAAATAATAGCTAACGCGAAAATAGTGGCATATTAAGTCATGCGATGCTAGTAAAAGTAAATAACTTCTTTAAAAACAAATAGCAACTCACTAGTCACTAACGAAGTTAGGGCTCAAAATGCAAAGTACAAGCAAGTGTTACGACCTTGACAGACAACGAGTAACTGAATAAAAACTACTGCACCGGTGCGTTTTGGTGGAGTTTTAGGAAAGACACATGCGTGTCAATGGTGCGAAATCATTTGTTTGTTGTATCTGAGGTTACAATCATCAACATTATAGAGAGATTGTTCTCTCAAGTAGTAGTAAAGATAATTATGCTCAACTTGCATTAGTCACTACAAAACACCAAAACAAAGTCAACTCCTATGGTCGGAAATACCCGCCGTTTCATGCACATGTCAACGTCTCTGTCAACGTCAGATTGATGGACGGGTATATGTCTCCGGCCCCATTGCTGTCTGCCATCCGTCATCGTCAGCCGAGCATGCGGAGGGTGGCTGGACAAAAGAAATTTGCAGGTGCTTTTATTTTAGAAGGGATGAGCCCGCATTTTCAGTTGGATTATGAATTGTGGTTGTAATATACTGATTTGTGTTTTCCTTATTGTTAGACATTTCGTATTTCGATTATTAATGCTCTTGATGATATTTTTAAAGTGCATGCATGTACTATTAAATCACGAAAAAAAAGATTCAATGTATTTAGATACATGGTGGCCTTGTGAGAAAGCTTTGTCGCAATACTTGCATGGGTAAGGTCGGTGGCTAGTGTGAGTTCTTCGACAATTTGACACAATTTGAAAAGACATCGAAACGAATTATCTAAAAATATTGTATCTCAATTATATCGTAGGCTCAAGAAACAATAATTTCTCTCCTTCCGTTTTATTGAGTCGTAGTGAGCTCAGTACCTATATGCTTTCATTTCAATTTAGTACTTGTAAACTTCATGCTTGTGTGCATGTTTCCGCGACGCCGCACCGATCTACGTTGACGACGTAGTGACGTAGTGATAGGGATAAGCCCTACTGCCTAATTTCATACCTTTTCTACACGGTAGATGTATCTACCGTGTAGAAAAGGTACTAACTTTGTGAACCATGAAAGTTTTCAATCATATTCTCGGCTGTCTTCGTCAGCGACTTCTGAGTAATTTTACTAAATAAAATTCAAATTGTGATCACTGTTTGAAGAAGTTTAAGTGAGAACAATAACGAAACTTTATGGAAACAAAACAGCTACAGAAATACATACATTGTATTTATACTAACGAACACGATGAGAATTATCCCCTATAACTCAGCAAAGACACAATACCATTCAAAAAAGCAAAAATTTATCGCCGTGCAAATTTATTGCACCAAATCGCATGTAATTTGATTAATAGTCGTGTCAGTCTCACGTTTTTGTCATGTCTTTTGTCAAGTTTGGGACAGACAGGCTGGCTTCACTACATTTCACCTTGTTATTCTAAAATGTGCTTTAGGTTTAAGATGTTAAGATTCTTAAAGCTTACTTGGAGGATGTGTTTGACTCGCGCGCCGAAAAATAGTTTGTTTAGTAAGTATTTTCACCGTGGGTGTACAAATAGGTAGGTACCTACTACAGTATTTGTAGATTTGATAACAATACCTCTGTGCCATAGTACTATAGAACTCACCTCTGGATTCAGCGATAAGTACTGGGTTTGATTCTCGAGCACATCTCTTTGGCGAGGGTGTTTAGATTTTGTATAGGTCCCCTAATTTTCAGAAAATTAAAGGCACAATAAGTCATACATTAGAATGTATGACTTATTCCGCCCTTCGGAGGGTAAACTTAGCCGTAGTCAGCAGTAAATTGTTATAATGAGCCATCACTTATCAGATGCCACTGATTGGCTAAAATAGTCCAAAACAAAGAGAGATATTAATATTTTTTTCAAAACAGTATCATCTGGTGGCTCTTATATGTAGGTCAGCTAATGAACATAGCTATTCATTTGGCAATGCAGTCAATGTAAAATGAAAAAATGTAAAGTACCGTTTGTATCAGTACTCACGTAGCCCGACTGCTTTCCTTGTACATAGTAAGTTTAATTATACATATTTAGTTTGTAAATGGGAAAGGAGTTCCCTGCATTTTCATATTCACGCTGGATCTAATATACATGTAATTTTGTTTCTTTTGTGAATAATTTCCTGTTGAATCTGTCAAATAATCAATGTGTTAGGAAGTACACAAAATCCTTAAACATAGACCTTCAAGTTGAAAACAATAACCACCAACGTTCTATAACAACCCACGGGTTAGTCCCGACAAGATGGTGTAGGGGTCGTGAGTGGTGATAATGGACATGTGTCGCGTCATCCATCAGAGCAGACGGGACAGATGTGACCGGACCTGGCTCACTGGTGCCGCTGCATTATCTATAGCTTGGTGGTTCAACTAACAAAGGTGACTGGTATCTTTTTGATACAAAGAACAAGTTATATAAAAATCCTTAGGATAGGAGAGGCCTGAGACAAAAGTGGGTTCCCTGAAAGGATTCTCAACTACATTCATGCTGAGACTTGTTGCTGTTGTGGCACTCAATACATACCTATATGTTTGCTATTTGAAGGTGTTTCTTTCTTTGTATCTATTCTATTATGTTTACAATTTTAATCTATGGTGTTTGTTTAGTTTGGTCTATTGATGTGTTTCACTGTATTTAGGCTTTTTCTTTTATTTTGTAACTTTCTTCGATAATTTTCATTCTGAAACTTACCCGAGACTGACTGCTAGCTAATAGATTATTTATTAATAGATAAATATATTAATAAACTTTTCCTTTTATCTCTCACTCTCACAACAATTTTCCGTTTTGAGGAATAATATTTATATAATAAATACTATTTATTTCTATATAATCTATATAATTATATCAATAAATATATTCATATAAAAGCAAAAAAAACAAAAAATCAAATCAAAAAGACATTTGTTTGCAACACTTACACAAAAATCAACATAAAAATAATAATAAATAGAAGCGATCTTAAGAAATAACTTTTAGCTGCCTCAACTTGTTTTCACTAAGATTTTTTAAATTAGTGGTAAATATTAGAAACTGTCCGCCGACATACCTGCTCAGACGTAAATCAGTACCGCAGTTTAACAGCAGATTTTAGTTTACAAAAATACGTATATAAGTATTAGGTCCTTACATATGAAATTGGCGTTTTGTATGGGAGGAACATAAAGGCAATTTTTTCATATTAAAATATATTTTATTAATCAAAGTATGTACCATTGCTATCTATACACTTTTGCCATCTTATAGGTAGTTCATTGATCCCTTTACTAAAAAAACCATTCGGACGGGAATCAATGAAATCTTTGAAAGCGGTTTGGACTGCCTCATCGGAATTGAATTTTTTTCCTTGCAAGAAGTTATCCAAATTTCGAAAAAAATGGTAATCTGTTGGAGCAAGGTCCGGAGAGTACGGTGGATGTCTTAGACATTCCAATTGAAGCTCCTCTAATTTGGTAGTCGTCTGTTGGGCCGTGTGTGGTCTAGCGTTGTCTTGAAGCAGCAGTGGCGTAGAGCGATTGAAAAGTCTCGGTTGTTTAACAGCGAGCTTTTCCATCATGGTTTGCAGTTGCTGACAATAGACATCAGCCGTAATCGTCTGACCAGATTTAAGAAAGCTATAGTGTACGACACCGGCACTAGTCCACCAAACGCTTACAAGTAACTTTTTTTGAGTCAATTTTCGCTTGGGGCAAGATTTTGCTGGTTCACCAGGGTTCAGCCATTGCGATGAGCGTTTACGATTATCGTACAGGATCCACTTTTCATCACATGTAATGATCCGATTTAAAATTCCTTCATTATTGTGCCGGTTGAGTAATGTAACGCAGCAGTCGACGCGCGTTTGTCGGTTTGCTTCACTCAATTCATGAGGTACCCACCTTTCAAGCTTTTTCACCTTCCCAATTTGCTTCAAGTGGATTAAAACGGTTTTGTCACTAACACCGCAGCCTGCAGCTAACTGTGATGTGGTTTGCGATGGATCTGCTTCCACAATAGCCTTCAATTCATCATTATCGACCTTGGTCTCCGGCCGTCCACGGGGCTTGTTCTGCAGGTCGAAATTTCCAGAACGAAAGCGTTGAAACCAAAAACGCACCGTGTTTTCTTTTGCGACACCACCACCATACACATCATTAATCCTTCGAGCCGTTTCTGCAGCACTGGTGCCACGGTGGAACTCGTACTCGTAAATAATGCGATATTTTAAGTTTTCCATTTTGTGAAATGAGTGACGCAGAAAAAAAAGCAAAAGAGAAAAAAACAAATGAATTACGGTTTTCGAAACACAAATGCATGAGTAAATAGCTGTTTAAATTTTAATTTGGAATTCCTAACCAAAGAGGAGATATTTAAGATCAAAGTGGCCAGTACGACAAAACGCCAATTTCATATGTAAGGACCTAATATTATTTTCGTAATCTAGTTCGCATATAACAAGCTATGCTTAGTTTGGGGCTAGATAGCGCTGTGTAAAATTAATGTACTGTAATATTAATTATTATTATTTATCAAGCTTTCTTTAGTTTCGGACAAGATGCCGCTGTGTGAAATGAATGTCTTGTAATATTTATTAACGTTAATATTTATCAGCGAGTCGTATGTTAATCAGATCAATCCCTCGCTAGTGTATTCCAGTAGCCCAGCAGTGGACAGTGGCTGGAGACGGAGCCATCAGTCAACCGACAGCAATCTGTCACGTCACGTCACTCGGCGTCGCCGTAAAGTCGGCGTCGGGACAGACGTCGCTGAGAGCGCTCCATTTCAATTGCACTGGAGTGTTGTGCTATTGGAGTTGGATAGCTGTTATTTATAGTACATTTGACGATTCAGAGTTATACTAAAGAATCTTACTGAATAAACGTATAATTAATAAACAAAGTATTTTCCGTGATGGTTTTTCGCGTGGATGTGTAAAAGCCGACTAAGTGATATCACCAAAAGAAGAGCAGCAGCTTCCTTCAATGTATTTTCTATACCTTTAATGCGATCACCGAATCCCTTTGCCAAGCGGGGTGATTATGGAAATCCGGACCACATTCCGGATTATAATCACCCCACAATATCCGTAGGAGAACCAAAGTTGCTGACGTAGCTCTCAGAATTAGCAAGCTGAAGTGGCAGTGGACAGTCCACATAGCTCGCAGAACCGAGAGCCGCTGGGGAGCAAAGGTTCTCGCATGGCGACCACGATTAAACGCGAAACGGAGTGTGGGAAGACCCCGCAGTCGATGGATGGAGGCGGCTCGGGTCGCTATCTGTGACGTCGATTGGGGGAGGCCTATTTTCAGCAATGGACTGTAAGCTGAAATGATGATGATGATGATGTAATGTGATATATGTGTGGAGTGGATCATCTTTTACCAGCCTTCTTTTATTAGTCGTCTTTTAATTACAAGTGATTAAATCAAGTTACAAGTTTTATTCTTTTGCGTTGTGTTGGGTTGGAACCCTCGGTATTCGAGCGTGCGTTTGGCGTGTTTGACACTTGGCTACTATTGTATTAATAATCTAGAAGAAACATTTTTTTTTTCAAATATGAGAACGATATTAGGAAGCGCTTATCCTTGATCTCACCTTTCAAATTATGATTAGGCCGATGATGGAAGTGTACTTCATCTGGAATCCTCAACAGTCTGAGGAACTGGCTATCTTACCTCGAAATGCCGCAACACAACAATTTAGAATTGTGGTTATAGATAGATAAAATATTAATTTGACAGAAAATAAACACACATAGATAGCAAGATAAAGACACAGGCTATAACAACTAGAATATATGGTTATGCCAATATAGACTTAGGTAACGGTGGTAGCTAGTCAGGCGGACTTAAACAAAGTCCTAATATCATAAGTTATCTCCTGGGGAATGAACCCGGGACCTCTGGATTAGAGAGGCGGTTGTAAATTTCAACGGGATGATGAAATCCCAGAGATTCCCTAACCTCTCCAGGTTTCAATACAAGTAGCGGTGAGCGATGGGGTCTGACCCGCTCGTTGAGCAAATAGCGAGATCAGGATCGGTAAATGATGGACTCCCTCCAGGTCGTAATGAGAGGATTGATGCCGAGCTGTGCCCCGTCATTTGTCTCGCGAGGGGCTGGAACTGCTTTTTGGTGATTGTTTAAAAATGAGACGGCTTATGCTGTGTAAATTGTTTAGTTAGCGGCGGCCCCGAAGGATAATATAGGATTTTATCCTCCCGTGGAGGTCGTAAAAGGCGACTAAGGTTGCTATAACTATAACTGATATTAATAATAATAATAATAATAAAACGTTTATTTCAGACCATTGATCCATATTGCAACCTGTTGGTAGCTCAATTCCCTATTAGGTAGTTAGGCAGTAATTACTATTTTATTACATTATTAAGTATTTAGGTTTATGGTGTACGTACCTGGAAAGGTTCTTATAATGTTATTCAAATTATTTAATACTTAATTTACCTGAATGTTGAATGGATCATTAAAAAATTCACCAGCCCGAGGTTCTTGCCTATCTTCCTGATTCCGATTTTATTAGATTTTAATCTTCGTTTTGACTTTGTCTTCGACTTTGAAGTGATTGTGGATGCTATTAATCATCTCCAAGTAATCGTAAGTCGAGCAAATTTAATCATGTTCATTTAGTTTTCTTTTATTAGGTATATATAAATGTACATTACAAACTAGTCATTACTAAAGTCAAATGTCATTTTATTTGGTTGAGGTTTGGTTGAAAACTCATCCCTTTTCTTGTTGGATGCTGTAAAGCACTCACGGTTTGTTTTTCATAGAACAGTGTGTTCTCAGCACTCAATGGGTTCGTCGAGTTATATAGGATACACCTTTTTATGTTTTTATTAAGTTACTAGCTGTACCAGTGCAGTTTCACTTGCACATAACATAGGACGCCGTAAATACATGTTTTCCATTTAAACATGGAACTCTCCTGCCTACCCCACAGAAAAACGAAGTGAGATTAAATATTACCTATCTTTAAAGACTTTATATAAATTCCTAGCAGAGGGATTTCGAGACCCGCTCGTTGATGTCATAAGATTCGACTAAGGGATTTTAGCAGGCGATGGGCGGGCAGCAGCTTCCATCCATCTAAGAACCTACCTGAGACCAATACTGTGTATGATACCTGACAACAATACTACAACACCAACTCACCTGTTAAGCGTGGTGATAGTGGCAAATCACTCTTTAGTACTTAACACAAATACTGCCATCATCAACTCGCCTGTCAAGCGTGGTGGTTAAGAAAAATCCCCCAGTCACACTCGTTGTTATTATTCGTTGCATATTATACTCAAAAATAGGTAAGTTATCAGGGTGGGTTTACTCTATCGTAGATCATACTTGTCTGTGCAACTTGCTAAGATTTGCCCATGTTTTGTAAAGTAAGTAGTAAATATTTTTGATTGATGATGATGATGATGTTTCAAATTTCCTAAAACGATGCCAGAATATCAGTTTTCATATAATGTATAGACTTCTATTAATATTAGTAGGTACGTATACGCACAATGGAAATGTCCTACACGTTCACATGCAGGGGATCAAAAGTATCAGTAAATAAAATAAAATAAGACTCACTTTTTCCCCTTCGAGAATTAACCTCTGATCACCTCAGAGCGTGGATCTTATGACGATCACCTACTATTTAAACCAACACTGCGATTACCGAATCGCAAGCCAAGCGTGGCCCATGTCATGCAATGGTACTTGTTTGAGCTATGATTATGAAACGACACCAGAACAAAAATTACTCAAACTATCCCTAGTACCTACGTTTACGTATCGTATTAGCAATGACTGTCGTTCTGTTCAGATCAAGGCCAGTGCATGGTCTAGTAAAAAAAAAGTTTTACATGCCTTTGCCCACAGAATCAGTAGCACCACCCTATAAGGTGAACTCGATGCAGAAGTCATGAAATGAGATAAGATAATGGCAGGAGTATGGGATATGCCATCTTAAATGTCGTAAAAGGTGGCCACCTTTTACGACGAGATGGGGAGAGGAGATGCTTACGAGGAGATGAGGAGTAGTATATATCTCGGAACTTAACGATATCAGTACGACTTACCACCCACCTGCCCAGCATGATGTTATTTTTAGGTTACGATGATGATGATGATGATTATGATGATGATGGTGATGATGATGATACTGACCCATCTATACCTATAATGAGGAATACGGGCAGGAGAATAACAGTTGATGATGATAAACTAACATTAATAGACTGCAAAGGTAAAAACTACCTTCTGAAAAATATACCGTGATGTTCCGTAGCCAAGCGTTTACACAACAATACACAGCAACTATTTTTCATGATCGACCTTGTTTTACGATTTTGCATATCTTTTACTACTACAAATAATACATTCTTCGGTAAAATTTAAATCTCCATGGGTAGGTATATAGTTAACTTATTACTCGTAGTATTTCTTAGAGTAAGCATAGAAGAAGCTAAAAGTGTGTTTACATTACACACGTCACGCCCGAAAACGTATCTTTGACCACGCTAATCTCCGAAATCACTGAACCGATTTAAATGAAGTTTACAATGGTAGATTAAATAATGTTTGGGTTAACATGATTCGTGTAATTTATCAAAATCAAATCATGAATAAATAAGATTTGCATGCATTAAACCAAAATGAATAAAAGTCATTACAACTTTTATTGGATATATTTTTTCGAAAAAAACGATCGTCAGATCTTTCCCTGAGCCATACACAACACATCATCGAAAACCACATCCGAATCGGATAAGCCGTTCCGGAAATACGCGTGCACAAACAAACAGACAAACAGACAAAAATTCTAAAAAAGATTTTTATGCTCAGCTGCGTGTTTTAAGTAGGTAGCATCAGTTTTTGTTTTAAAATATGAAATGTACAGACAGTTTTTCTACGATTTTATTATAAGTATAGATAGAAGATATAGAAGTATAGATAGATAGATGGTGGAAGCGCACTTCACCCGGAATCCTCAACAAACTGAAAAACTGGCTGTACTCCCCCTGAAGATCGCACCCGGGATCTCTGGAACTGACACCGTTGGGCAAACCACTAGACCACAGAGGCGAGAAACTTTACCTTTAAGCCGTAGGTCACAAAAAACATCCTCTATCATCCATCCTCCAGCTCAGCCCGAGGGGGAGTTTAAAAGAAAATCAAGACTCGGTGTCTTAAGAAAGGTATCGAAGTCACACGAGTACATGCTCACGAGTCTATTTTTTACATTAAAATCACACAGCGCCATCTAGCCCCAAACTACGGAAACATGTACGATACAATACAACACCCTAAAAAAATGTATATACCTATTTACCCACAGACATAAAAGTTATATTATTATAGGTCCTAACTATACTATGTACAAAGAAAGCAGTCGGATTACCTGAGGACCGTTACAAACGGTCTATAGGTAGCTAAAATGTTCCAGACCAGTACCAGACGGTAACGGGACCAAGACACTGGCTGTATTGCCACGAATGAAAAGCTATGCTACTTCGCTGGCCGAAATAAGCTTCATCCCTTGGGTCACGTGGCACCTCAATCAAAAGCCCCGAGGGTACCGGCTCCCTATGGATCCAAGGTCTCGACCCCAAAAAGCTTTAAAAGGTAGGCTAAGTGTCGTGACCACTATATTTCTGTAACATCAAACAAACTTTTTTATATTTTACGACGGGGAAACGCTTGGCCTTTATCTCATCTGAATTAATGTTTTGATCAACATACTAAGGAACTGGTTATCTTACCTTCATTTATCTCAGAACTCAAGAATATAAAATTGATGTTATGGACACAGGTAAGTTGGTAGCTAGCCAGGGGACTTGAAACAAGCCTACCATCAACCGATCCAAGCACAAATTTGTACTCTCGGTGGGGCTCGAACCCAGGATCTATGGTTCTGATACTAGTGGGCAAACCACTAAATTACCGAGGCAGTAAAAATCATATATATTCACCATACAAATACTTATCCCGGGTGGGGATCAAACCCACAACCTACAACGCAGAGGGCAGAGCTACCAACGGAGCCTTCAGGAACAGAAAGTTGAACTCTGGGTATGTTCATTTATTCAATAAAAAGTACAATTTAAATAGTAATTAAAAAGTGTAATTAAATTAACCGCCTCTGTGGTCTAGTGGTTCAACCCACCGATTTCAGATCCAGAGGTCCCGGGTTCGATCCCCATGGGGAGTACAATATATTGTGCTTGATTTGGTTGGTGGTAGGAATTACCCGCCTGGCTAGCTACCATCATCTTACTTAATTATGTCGCCATAACAACAATTCTGTTTTTTTTTGTGTTCAGCATTTGGAGGTAAGATATCCAGTTCCTCAGATTGTTGAGGATTCCGGGTGAAGTGCGCTTCCACCTTTTACCTTATCATAACTTGAAAAAAACACGTGAGATTATGGCTCGAAATGGCTCCTAAGCTGTATAATAAATTACCGGTAGATATAGTGTGCTCCGAGGATCTTTCCTGTTTTAAAATCAAATTATTTATTTTTTAACCTTGATGATAGACAAAGCTAGGTACCCTATTCATTATAACTAGTTGCATCTCTTTGCCCGACTGTACCTTGACCTGAATGTATTATTATGTTAACTGTGTGGTATTTAATTTGTTCTTAATTTAATTTAGATTTAAAAAATAAAAAATCTTCATTTTAATTATGCTATATTATTAGGTATTATTATCATTGTACGCCCAGAATGGGTAGAACACAGTGGACATTTTTATAATTATATTTTAAGAACTGATAACTTTACCTGTGTATCGCAATAAACGATTTCTGATTCCGGCAGGTGTTTTGTTTTCGCTTCCACATAGTACAAGAAAAAAAAAGATCTCAAAATAAAACCCGATAATTTGAATAGTTTTTAGAGAAGCTATTAACAGTGTTGTGCACGATTGGACTAAATTACGTGGGAATGGCACGAACAAAGCCCTCTGCTATCACAACTATAGTAAAAGATAAACAAATTGATTGATCTTCGCTTTGGCCTGGTCTCCTAAATCATAACCGAAGCCGGGGCGTCGCACCTAGCCATAAATTAAACGTAAAAACAGAACTGTAATTAAACTTAAAACAAGGAATTATTTCATTCGTTGCCATAAAAAGATGATTAACAGCGAATAAATCAAACTATCCATCTCGTTTGGCCATAAATTGCGTAGCGCCCGAAGCAAGCCTCCCATCCCTTGCCTTCATTCTGGGGTATTCATTTATGTTGATGGCAGGATGTTTTATTGTCACGTTTGTGGTGAACGAACATCGAAATGACAAAAACACTCGCCATCTTAATCCTAAATCGATTGAGTCGCTTATCTCAAAGGTATTTTTGTATTCTCGTCCTTCACATCAACAGCCCGTTAGTGTCCACTGCTGGACAGAGCCTCTTCCAAAGCGGGAGGGTTTCACTACGCTTGGTAGGTGGATTGGTGATCGCAGTAACTATGTATATAAACAGAAGAAAGCTATCCTTCTTCTGGTGAGATTAATTAGTCTATTTTTAAGGCATCCATGGCCCTAGTTGGAGGAGTCGTTTTTAAGATATCCATGGCCCTAGTAGAAGGAGTCGTTTTTTAAGACATCCATGGCTCTAGTTGGAGGACTAGTTTTTAAGACATCCATGGCCCTAGTTGGAGGAGTCGTTTTTATGACATCCATGGCCCTAGTTGGAGGAGTCGTTTTTTAAGCCGCAACCGCCACGGCAATCTAGTCCTTTTATCTAATCCTATAAGAATACAAAAATATTAAAACGTGGTACTTAGTTTAAAGAAGCATGTATGTGGTCTAGAAAAATATCTGCAAATTTTCAGTTCAACCTGTTCAGTGGTTATGGCGCGAAGGAGCTATAACGCACAAATCATCTTGTATGGTGTTGTTTGACATCCAATTCTTATTCCACGGGAACTAATTTAAGGGATGAAAAAGCTTGTGTCATATTCCAGGTCTAGAACAACCATTTTATAAGCTAAATCATAGCTTGGGTCAAGTGCGATACTGTAAAACACTCACGGTGTGTTTTATAGAGCGGGACGCGCAGCACCCAACGAGTTAGGTATCACTTTGCCATCATAGTGTTATATGTTTAAAATTTGTAGGGCCTATTTCAGATATATTTATATTCTTTTAATTTAAAATTTAGGTTTTTCGTACGTTAATTGTATAACTACACTACCATTGCCCTCCACCTTAACGGGCTTTAGTACGCCATCACACGGCTATCCTAGTTTGGGTACCAATGTCACCTTCAAGAAATATTTGTTCTAGTTCCCATATAACAAGCTTGGCTTCGTTTGGGACTTGATGGCGCTGTGTGAAATTTATGTCCCGTAATATTTATTCATTTACTATTCATCGCTCCTTTGCGTAATTTAAATGTGTTATTGTATTTTTTGTTGTTATCAAAGAAATAGTATCTAGTTTATCTGAAACCTGAAAATGTAATCACACCATATTACACAAGTGAATGTTTTTTTTATTTTTATTCAATAATATGTATAATTAAACTATGTTTAAAGGAATCAATCAGATTACCTAAGGAGCGTTACAAACCCCCACCAGGAACCAGGAACATATAAGCTTTTTTTTATCCGGGTCCCATCTGGAGCCAGGTGCAGAAGCTAGTGCCTACTCAAAGTTGTGATAATATCGCGACAGGGACAGTATACCTACACATTATCTACTTAATTGCCAAAAATATGAAGCACTTTCCATCACACCGGTCGTTGGTGCCTTAGGGTAGGCAGTAGGGGGTTGTGGTATTCATTAATTTGATGTTATAAAACAAACCGTCATTTTAATTAGTCGCCATTATGAGACGGTGACAGACAGCCGCGTCGGTCTTGTTCAAAACGGGTTGGTTGGAGACACACGGGTCCATATTACTACTGACAATGCGATTTACAGATTTTATTTTTGACGTTTAAAAGAAACGGATAAAAGCTTTCCTTTTCGTTATCTAACCAGGTACCTGAGTAAATACATGAAAATAAATATAAATAAATATTACAGGACATTAATTTTACACAGCTCCATCTAGTCCCAAGCTAAGCAAAGTTTGTAATATAGGAACTATGTTACTAATATTCTTTTTTTTTGTTGTAAATACATACTTGGCGTAAAATTCATCAACAGAACAAACATCCATCACACAAAAGTTTGTCCTGGGTGGGAATCGAACTTATAGCCTACATCTCGAACGGCAGAGCTACTATACCAACTGAGCTGTGAAGCTGACTCTACCTCAGTTCCCAGCTACAGGCCATGACGTAATGACAAGACAATAATAATTGATAGGTAATACCTGATTATTCAGGTATTACACAGGATATCATGTATGTATTATTACTAATTTCAGAAGTTCGTAAGAATACATGGCTTACTTTTCTGGTTCGCAAGCGTCGGAAAATCCACCTCGTGTTTTTCAAACCTGTGGCGACGCAAGGGTTTGACTGACGGCGCCACTCACAACCCTTTCGCTGTCGTCCCATACATCGCCGCTTTCATCCCTCACTCGACTTTACGCCTTGTTGAGAACCAGCAACGTACATCAACTTTTGTGTACCTCTCGTGTCGAATTAAGGCGATGAATGATGTCATTATCATGATTAAAGCCAGGACTCACGGTTGAATCGTGAGTGATTCGGGGGGACGTATTAAGATGCGGTTGTGTATCAGGGCTTTAAGGTCGGCTGATTAATATTTGTAGGCAAAGGCATATAAAACAAAGCGAACATCTCAAATTGTATGGCAAAACACATCTGCGAGTTTTGCTTGTATTTTTATTTAATGTCGGTACCATTTATACATGTATTTTTTTTTTGTGTTGTCGATAACTTATGAGATGTCGAGCCTTATCCAATGTGAGTTTCAGAGTTGATAAATCCTAATACCAATCTGGACTACAAAACATCTTTTACAGTCGCTTATGTTAAAGTATAAATGCGCATACAGATATGCATAGTTTCAGCGCAGTACTGGTACGGTATTAATGCCTTAAGTTTTTCAGCCGAAGAACTTTGAATAATTACATGTGAGCACAACCAAAGCTTTATAGGATACTTATCCTGCATAGATCTGCTACATGAACATGCATTTGTTATTATTCTTTATAATTTTACCAACCCATTGACTTTGTGATCTTAATAAGATATAATTTTTATTTTCATGGATCTTTGTTAACTGAATAAACAATTAAATGATTATTATTATCAGAGAATTAAGAGAACCCGTTTTTCATGTTAAAATCTTGTATATTGAAACTCCAGACTCTTTCTTGCCTGTGTACATGTCAAAAGTAATTCGTTTGTACATGTGTCAAAAAGAGTTGCTATCTGATATACCTAGCAAAAAAACCAGTGTAGAGAAAATAAATCTAAAATCATGCAACGTAACGCTTTTGAAGTAACGGCTTGAAATAAAAATATCCATATTAAAGTATGTAACATATATATTTCTTTGAGCTTTTAATTGCATTTTGAAATACAACATAAAATATTAAATAAGATTATTAAATTTGGTAAAATCAATATTCAACACCATTTTAAAGAATGAGCAAAACTCTCCCGTGGGAGCTAGCGTATACATTAAATTTGTCGTATTATCGATATAAATGATAGATTTCGTTTGAAATTTTGACGATATCATGCTGAATATTAAAAATAATGTTTGCAACAGTTGATGGACAACTATTAATTTTCGGTTGCACCACGAATATTCGTTTCACAATTGTTTACTTGATATAGTTGACTTACAATCGACTGTTTACAATATCATATAATTAAATATAAAAGAGTTTCCACTCGCAAGTGCCGTATATACACATCGTATAACTGTTTCAATTATTGGAAGATACCTCAAATATCTGAATGTCCTAAACGTATACGAATGTTTTCGTTCCTCTCTCAAATTAACAAGAAAATGTATATCGTTATATCACTTTTAATTTAAATAGTGGTTGAATCCCAACCGAATAATGCGCTGGTATAATGGTATACAAGTGTCACAGACGTTTATCTAATATTATGTATACTTATGACTAAATAATAAATAGCTTCCTCGCAATGAGAGCGTCCTAGAGCGAATTTACACTAAGGAGATTGTATTATATTGCATTCTATTTGAACTGTATGTACAACACGAACCCAACTATGAGATTGAATCCCCGAGATTATAAGCTTCGACGGATCTCTGATTCACAATTAGAAAAACGAGAAAATAATCAAAATATACAAAATCACTAAATCCAAATTACAATAACTTCAATTTACATAAATCATAAGTAACACAAAAATGATATTGCAACGTTTTGTATACATACTAAATGTGAGCGGCGTCGGCGCAGCGCGACTAGGCGCTGAGTCGCCTCCATCACATGCAAAGGCAAATCGCAATTCAAATTACAAAAGTAATTTTACATTATTTTAAGAATTAATAGCAAAAAATATACATTTACAAAGAGATCGAATCGAACTTTTATGACTTAACGTGACTTATATTTACAATTTATCGAAATGGAATTACAAGTAGTGTGGAAGATAAGCCCGGACTCAACAACCGATCACCTATAGGCAATATTTTCAAAATATTCTCTTAGATTCTACACGAACGTTAAGACGTTTGGCGTATACTTAAGTCGCTATTCGTTATTACACTAACCGAACGATGCGGTGAACTCTAACAATAATCACCTAAATAATTAAATTGGCAAAGAGTTTCGAAATACTTAGCGTCGCCACGTGGCGACCTAACCCTAGCAAGGTTCAACGTAGCAGATATGGTGTCATCACAACTCGGCCGGCGGGGCCCCTACACGTACTTGCTGGAGAGCTGCTTGGCCAGTTCCGTGTACTTGAGGAACTTGGAGTGCGGGCTCTCGTCAAACGAGCCCGAGGGGCTGCGCGGGTCCTGCGGGGACGGCGCGGCTGAGCCTGAGCTCTTGTGGCCGCCCGGCGACGGGGCTCCGGTGGGGGCTTTCATGGGCACTGGCTCTGGTAACGCGCCGTCCTTAACAAAGTGTATCTTTGACAAGTGGTGCCGATAAGCGCCTTTGGATATAAAAGGCGTGTCGCAAAGCGCGCATTTCATGATAGAGTCCTGGACGACGGCATCGTTGCAAGCCCAGCTGAACGTCAAGATGCTGGGATGGCCGGCGGGAGACTGAGCGGGCGGGGGAGCGCCCGTGCGGGAAGGGTTAGTTTCGGTTTTGTCGCAAAGCTTCTGCAGTGCCGCAAGGGGGTGGCTGCCACTGCGTCGCGACGTGCCAGGTTCGTTTGAAGAACTACCTCCGGCCAAGTTATCAAACATGGAAGAGAGTGCGCCGAGACTGGACGCTGGTTTTCTATCGGAGCCGGGTGTATTGCCCGAGCGATCGCTGTTGGGGCTGCGCGGACTAGCAGCAGGGCTGGGACCTTCACTTTCGCGTTTAGGTACAGTAGGTTTGATATCTTCCTCGGCCGTGCTGGCCGGGCGCAGAGGCTCATCGTCGTCCTCCAGCTCGGTCTTCACGCGCACGCCGCCAGAGCTCAGATCCACTCCGTTCTCACGATCATCATCTTCGATCTCTTTCTTTATCCGCATCTCAGCGGGGCGATCCTCAGAAGCTGGGGTTTGAGAGCCACGAGTATCGGGCGTAGTTCGAGGAGTCATGTGATATGCGTCTAGTTTTCTATCTGGAGTTAAGGATTCGACTCTGCTACCACCGCGTTCAGACATTGAACTGGACTCGCTCCCACTACGCTCGCGTCTGCCGTAGCCTTGATGATGATAGTTACGTAGCATGCTCATTGTTTGGGGATCCACTAAAGGTTTAGTATAGTCTACGCTCTCATCTATGCCTAATCTCTTTAGAATACTAGAACCAATGGGTGCATGTGGTGCAGCACCAGGCATTCCAGGCATGGAATGCCGAGATCGAGTGTCGAAGCTCTTTTCAATGAGCTGCTCTATGGCGTTGAGGACAGATGGCGATGAGCTTTTGTCGTTGCTAGCATTTGGGTCTTTGGAACTTGGGGAGGAATCGTTGACAGAAGAAGGCGATCGATGGTGACCGGAGCCGGGCGAGGGCAGCTCTTCGTTGCTTTTGCGTCCGTCTCGACCGGTCGGAGTTATGTGACCAGACCCGTCCGGTGGGATTATGTTATTGGAAAGAAGGGCACTTTTTAAAAAGTTTCTTTGACTACTTGACATTGGTGCACCTATACATTGCCTAATGTGCTCGACAAAAACAGCAGTTTCAATTTTGTCACCACATTTTTCACAAGTTATTCGGCTTCCAGTACCAAAGTCTCTGATTGGCTTCCCCATTGGGACACCATTACCGTCTCCATTTTTGAACTCATGTTGTGCTCTTTCTAGTTCAAGTAGTTTTCTAACTGGTAGAGATTTCTTTCGCTTCTCACGGGTTTGACGTCTTCTACCCCCACTTTCTGTTATAGATCTCATGATGTGTTCTTTATAATGTGAATTTTTAACCATATGATTGCTTAGTTCTTTCAAGGAGCCAAATGCTTGATCGCAAACCTTGCAGGTTAAAACAGCACTGACATGACTACTAGTGCTGGTAGGAGGAGCTGAGTTATTAGCACCAGGACCACTTGAACTTGCTCCACCTCCTGCTGTATCATCTGAAGATTTCCATGATATTATTTGCTCCTGAGATATGATGTTTGTGTAATGTTTTGTTCGCTGCATGTGGTTGGTCATTTCAGCCAGTGTTCTAAAGCTTTCAGCGCACCACATGCATTTTAGTATCTGGCGCGTTTGTTCGGCACCTTTGCCTAACCACACGTCTTGGCCACGGACTAACTTTCTAGGTATTGGCATATTTTCTTTAATCAACATGTTCAGATCATTCTGGTTCGGTTTAGATGAACTACTTGAAGATGAAGAGTAATGCGAAGGTGTCGAAGGGGAGCTAGATGGTGGATGTAGTGAAGATGGCAGTAATGAAGCGCCGGTAGACGTTGGAACTGGAACGTTGACTCCGCAATGTTTGGCCTCTTTCATGTGTACAGTTAATTCCGCTAGAGAATTGAAGCTCTTTTTGCACCACACGCATTTTAAAACATCTTTAGTTTGGTCAGCTCCTTTGTTTAGCCAGTGAGACTGCCATGCGGAGTGACGTGCAGCAGCGTTAGGCGCAAGTCCAGCTCCAATCGCTGCACTTTGCACAGACCTAAATAGTTCTTCTCCACCTAGTCGACTCAGTTCACTCATCTTTTCAAGTGCTTTCGTAGCATCGCTGGGTGTAGGCCCACCATGTTTCAGTTTACCGTTCCAGTCCCCCGTTACACCTCCTTTAGGGGATAACTGCTGGCTCGCGGCAGCCATGGCTGCTGCAAAGTAAGGCAAATGTGGTGCAACTGGAGTTGACCATGGAGATAGGTTCGGCTTGAACTCGGAAGGTCTAGAGTTTTTCCTACTCGGAACAGGAGATGGGGATTCAGCTGGGCCTCGTTTCCTGGTACCAGTTGAAAGATCGAGAGGACTATTTTCATTTTTGCTTAGATTAACAGCGTCGTCAACGTCGTCGGCATCGTCATCATCAGGTGGTGGAGACTCACTTCGACGCCTGCTGTAGTCGAGGATCGCATCTGATCGATCGGGGTCGGTCATTTCCTCGTGGCAGGACATGAGGAGCCGCTGCTGGGCAGCAGCAGCAGCGGCGGCGCCCAAATAGGCAGCCACGGCGGCGGAGTGTGGAGGCAGCAGAGCCGCGGGGAGGGCAGCGGTCAGCGCGGCGGGGAGGGGGAGCCCCGCGCCCCCCACGCCGCTGCGGCCTGAGTACACGGAGTCATTGGATGGACAGCGTGGCGCCCCCGATGACTCCCGCGACAGACATCTCGGGCTCTCCCTGTGGAAAAAGACGAAGACGTCAGAACCGAGTTGACCCATGTAATTCAATTAATGAAACTGCCGCTTTCCATAAGACCTTCGCCACGGTTATCGGTTGTCATTCGTAAACCGGTTACCGGCATTAGAAAACAAAACTAACGCGCGTTTTTTTATTGTTCCTCTAATAGATTAATGGCTCGATTGTGAATATTAAACAGACGCTAATAAGTTAAGTCATTGAATTAAAATTTGAAAATCGATAAAATATTGACAGCTTTATGTGTTTTTGATAAGGTTCACTAATGGAACGTCAAAAATTCTAAATGTATTCGTTTTTTTTTTCAGTTTGTCCTATATCATCAAACATTTTTGGCTTATCTATTGTATCACTCAAATTATAATTGATAGGCAAATAGGTCAAGTAATCAAGGGCATACTAATCACGAAGTTTACAACTAAGATAAACATTCGTAATAACCACCATAAAATAGTCCAATAAACAGCCATTGCCATATTATGATTTGTAAATCAATAATTAGACGAAATGAATATGTGTATATCCTTAGGTATACAAAATACCCTATGCACTAGAGATGCATATGTGTAGGTACGAGTATTCATGTAAATGTTGATCATTTTAGTTTAGGAGTACTTTTATTAGGTACTTACCTACCATAATAGGTAATAAAAGTCCTTCATACTATACTCGTACTAGCTATACATTGCTGTTAGACTAACCGATCAAAATTACTTCATAACCATAACAGTTGTTAGTAACTATATCTAATCAATAATTTCCAGTTAAACTTGATAATGCAAGTTTAGTTTCGTACCTAAATAAGTACCTACCTACCTAGTATTTTTTTTCTAATTTTATCAATAAGTAGGTGATGATACATCAATAGATGAAAATTTACCGAATCCTTACAATCTGAAGAAACAAGGAGCAACTAGAAATGTATTTCATAGATATCAACAAAATAATTTGCATTTTATAAAAATAAATCATGGCGGAGAAATCTACCTACCTACCTATAGAAGAATAATTTAGCTAATCTTATTAGATTATTTAAATCTGGCCATGATTCGAATGTATTTTTTTCATTATTTGTTAATTAATTAATTATGATTGAATTTACAGTAAAATGTATGTGTTATTCTAAAATTCAAACATGAAAGATATTATTTAGTGCCTATCAAAGATCCTATATATTAAATAGGTACCTAGATACTTTTATGCAAACCCAAAGATAAACGATGAAAGAAATGCTTAGTTGTATTACTTATTTAAAACTGTAGAATAAGTAGTAGATAGGTATTTGTTAATGCTTACTTTGTACGAATTGTTGAGATATCATTGAATGGAAAAATTACAATGTACAAGAAAAAAACCATGCAAGTTTATGAAGAAGTCAAAAACGTGATAGTTAACTAAAAACCTTTCCCAGAAAAGATCAAAAATAATATTAAAGACTAAACAATAAAAACATGATGAACAACCCAAAAACAATGAAGCACTTGAACAAACAGTCAACCTACCTCAGGTGGTCTGTCTCGACGATCATTCTCGATAATATCTCAAAATATTCCAGTTTGTGAGAGCGAAAGAACGCTCGGATCCATCAACAAGACACTTTACATCAGTAACACTGGCAAAAAGACAACAATAGTGACTTCCCAATAGTTGGAAATGTTTACACGTCGCGAAAGACGCGGCGCGATGCCGGCGGTCGAGAGGGAAGTGCGCGGTGCCTGCGGCGGCGGCGGCGGACCCGCGTGGAATGAGACGCCACGTGATTTACGACCCGCCTGCAGCGCCCCCGCCCCGCACCGCCCCTCTGGCGAGCGAGACATCAGCTCTCGCAGGCAGCGCGCCCACGCGCCAGACAGAGATGGCTGTACGTATCTACATCGAGGGGTGGCGCTGCGTAATGCAAGCGTGCGTGCGATGCGCGAGGTGGACATGCAGTGACGGGCGATCGTTCCGTTGACAGGCGACTGACGCGGCCAAACTACTTCGCATACTTAGATACTTCGAAGACCACGACCAGTGGTAAAATGTACTAAGAATCCTCTACACTCGATAGGTATATACGATTTTTAACAAGTCTGTTTACGGAATAGGATGACTAGGTATTCACTAAAGGTAGGTACGGAAGATGTTTACTCACGTCTGCCGCACTATAGAAGTCCTGGCTTAGCGAAGATTACTTGCCGGGATGACGGCGTTGACAAGGAAATGGCGCGTTAACAAAACGCCGAGACGAGTCCTTTTAACGAATCCGGAACAGACAGGGGACGAGGACGGATTTACGCGTATCATGAACAGATTTCCTGCCCTGACAAAGGAAAATATTCTTAGGCTTATTTTATTTCCACGTCGGGAAACGGAACGAACAGTCCTTCCCTGGCAATACAAACCTGGGTACGTTATGTGAAATAAATAGTAAAGTAACTATCTAAACCGACCTCTACATACAATGTAACATTAGGAAAATAATACAAAACACTCGTTAAAAAATGAATAAACATAGCAAATAGCATGCACAATATGTGACAAAAGTATCAAAGGAATGAATAACTAACAAATTATATCCTAAAACAATAGCCATAGTAATAATTTGACGATACGATGTGTCGCCAATAGATTTGAATCAATGTAGATTTATTCAGAGTTTATTTACTACGCCAGCTGTTTGCTTGCAAGCATTAGTCAGGTGGGTGCGGGCCAATCAATCAAACAATTTATGTGACAAGCATTCATTCTCCTTCCTAAAGCTTTATCATAAACAACAAATTCTAGGTAAGGCCGTGTTTGCGATCAATTACATATTTTGGTCACTGATGCAACTCTATATGCTCTTATTTCGGAACATGCTCAAACTTTACCAAAACATACAGCAATTAATATAAATGTAAGTATTATTTAAAAGTTTTGCTTATGAAGATAATCGAGCTAGTCAAATATCTTATTTTCCGTTACATTATTCGTTATTCTATAACATTTTGTTTGTAGAATATTGACGATGAAGGTTGGAATTGCTTACTTACTATCATAATACACAATTGAGCCAATTTTACTGTAATAGCCTTTTATGTCTTCAAATATTGCTAAGCTGATAATGATCGACTTTTACTGACAAGTTTGAATGATGATATTTGAGTCAGCTGACCGGAACAGAGTTTTGAGTACCTGAATCTAATAATGCTCAGAAAGTTCAAGAATTCAGAGCTGTGCACATCAAACTCGGGTTTGCATCGTGCGGGCGACATAGGGGACACCTGACACTTTGAATAAATTTGCAGTAACATCGTGAATTTTAAAAGCAGCCCAGATGTCATCGAAGCTATAAAAGTGCACCGGGTTTATGTATATGTTTATGTTTATCTATTGGATTGTGACCTTGGTATCGTTTGCCGCAGTTTATGGTTTAGTACTCGAGGCATTTAGAATATCATTAATAACCACATGAATACTTAATTCATGAATAAAGATAGTGATTTCTCTAGCTAAAAGCAGACTGTGATTATATTTTTAATAGTGATGTTTATTGTATATTTATTTTTGAGATAAGGTAAGTATTCTTCATTATTCTACAGATCAAAGATTTCCATGTGCTCCTTCGGAAAATATTAATTATTCGATATTAAAATGATGTTATATTATAATAATTAATTATAAGATTACATTATTTTATTGTACTACAGGTAAATCACACCTGGTTACAAGTTGAGATAAAGCCGAAGGTGGAGGCGCACTTCACCCGGAATCCTCAACAAACTGAGGAACTGGTTATTTTACCTCTAAATGCCGGAACACAACAATTTTTAGAATTGTTATTATGGCGACAGATTTAGGTAAGATGGTGGTAGGCTAGCCAGACGGACTTAAATAAAGTCCTACTACCAACCAAACCAAGCACAATTTATAAAAAAAATAGGCAATATTAACTCAGGCCTAACAAGCATACAAATGAGACCAAAATGTTGTCAGTAATGCAGCTGCATGTGTCACAGACTTGATTTTACCTTATCCTTTCGTATTATTATAATTTATATTGCAGAATTTTATGGTTAAAAAATGACTCATACAATCTTCAACACAGTGAGAAAGAAGTAACATAGGTGTATTACTTTTGTAAAAATGCAAATCAAGTTCTCAAACTAAATACAACCACTCAAATATCTCGCGCAATGTAATTAGAATAGTTTTGTAAAATTATATATTTAATTACATATAGTTACTAAAATTATTGTTATACACATTGGGTTGTCATTATAAGCATTGTAACGACATGAACTGCCAGAAAAAAATAAAAAAGTAATTGGATATGAATGTTGGTGGTATTTAACTTCAACGGGGAGCCCAAACAAATATCTATAAATCCAAAATGTAAACAATAGACCCTCAGGATGAAGCACTAAGCTCGTAGACTGTATGATTGATGAAGTCTCTTCACAGCAACTAATTGACATTGATGGAACAGCCAGCGAACAAACGGAACTAACCTATCACACCGTTGAAACATATATAGGAGTCTTTGTTGCAACGGCGTAGAGTCTAGTATTGATTAATTACATGTTCCAAAATAGCAAAGTAAACGTGGTAATGACAATCATACCTGACATATGGACGGATGTGAGATAAGGCGGATTTGTACTTTTGAAGGAAATGCCAGATTTCTATTCTAATTTGATTGGGTTTTAATTGTAGTTAACCTTGTGGAATAACTCGCTACGTTTAACATATAAATGTATTATAGAGCTAAGTTAGGATATGTAGACTGTTATCAACAAGTTTATAACATCAATTAATTAAAAACGGGTAAATTCAAATAACTATTAAGTACGTATAAATAAATAACAAAGTATTCTACGTAAAAATGGCCACTAAAAAAATCAAGGTAACAAGAAAATATATAGCATCTAAGTATTTCATAGTTGATATAATTACTGTAATATTTTAAAAAAAGTAAACGAATGTTACTTAAGGTTCACGAGTAAATAAGTACCTGCTATGATCGGAAACACCTGGCTTATCTTGATTAAACAACACCATTTGAAGCTACTAATAATCATGATTAACGACCCAAACTCAAATACGATGTGAAGTATCAATAAAAAAAACCTTCAATGTAATAAATACAAATTATTTTGTCATAATTAACACGGCCAATGAAACCTAATTAATGGAAGCCCTTAAAAACTAAACATACGAACTTATTAGTTAAACAATGATGATTGATGAAAACTCCTTTTATATGTAAAATTTTATATGTTTTATAATTTTATATTATGTAAAAGGAGTTTCCATCAAACAGCTTTACAGATTTATAAATTAAAAATAGTCGAAAGAAGATTTATAAGATAACATAAGACCTAAAAAGTATTAAAATTAATCCAGCTATAGGTATTATAGATAGTGAAATATTTCTCAATTGGTAGCAGTTTATCTGATGGCCTGTAAACTCTTTAAGTCCCAAACACGCCAAATCGTTCGTCCGCTATTGATACGATATGGACCAATCAATCAATCAAACGGTTATAATGAATGCTGTTCGATTGATAAGTTTATTAAATCCTTAATATATTTAAGATAATAATGTTACGATGGAAATAATAAAGGTTGCGTAACAGTTATATTAAATTTGAAATTAGTTAAAACAAAACGTAGAAGTAAGTAAGAAAATAACTTTATTTTGTGTGATGTACCTAGATGATTTTTTTAATGTAAAAAAAAAAAAATTATGTTGGGACTAAACTTAAGAAGTTAAAAAGATGATTTGTGATGATAAGTGTTTCAGTCCATTTATGATGAATTATTGTGTACAGGCAGTTTAAAAAATATTAGAAACCTTATCAAAACAGACTCACGAGCATTATTTAGAGATATCTGTTTCAGGATCGATGAACTGTCACAATTTATTGTGAGATCATTTATGACACCTACCATAACTGTCACTATGCCATATCAATCCATTTCTCTTTGTACACCAATATCGTTTCTACCATCGTTTTGAACGAAAATCGATTCTATTTCATCGTAATATGAGTTAGTGGTGTTGAATTTGGTTGTAGATGACAAGTGATTACAGAAAACAATAGGATCGTTAAAGTGGTCACGTGTGGAGTGATGGCTGGACCACCGCATCAATGGAGAGACGTGGAGGTGTGGGCGATGAAGTGGTCCATACCATTCGATATTGAATTGCTAATGGTGCCTAATTTTCCTTTCAGTTTAGGGCAAATTATCACATTATCGGTATAAACAGGGACATTTTTACTTTTTCTATTTCATCCAGTAGCTCTTTTTATTGAATTGTGTTCCTTTTTCTTTTTCTTTTGGCTTGGCCTTCGTTTCACCTGGTTACAAGTTGAGGTAAAGCCGAAGGTTAAAGCGCACTTCACCCGGAATCCTCAACTGTCTGAGGAACTGGCTATCTTACCTCTAAATTCAATTCAATTTATTTTCAATCAACACAGGATCATAGAACAAACTAAATTTACATAACACAAGATACAGAACACAAAAATTGGAAAGGTATCAAAATAAATAAAATTCAAATTATATACAAAACGTCGAAAGTCGAAAATGAACTAAAAAAAAATTTTGAATTGTTGATACCTATGGCGACAGACTTAGGTAAGATAGTGGTAGCTAGCCAGGCGGACTTAAACAAAGTCCTACAACCAACCAAACCAAGCACAATATTGTTCTCCCACTGGAGGTCCTCTGGATCTGGAATTGGTGGGTGAACCACTAGACAAGAGAGGCGGTTAAAAGAGATCCCTGAAATTAACTTATTTGAACCGATTTGTTGGGCTGTAATGTAACACTTAACGTTGTGGTCAGTTAGTCTGCCAGGAAGTCAAGTCAGTAATCAGTAAGTGCCGTGGCGATCGGGGCTTAAAACTCGACCCCTCCAACTCACCCATGGATGTCGAAAAATCGGCTAAGGGATCTCAACAGAAGAAAAGCATTAGTTGCTTCTGAGTATTATCTTCACCTGGAGTACCAATTCACCTGCCAAGCGTGGTGATTATGATAAAAACCTTAAAAACCCTTTCAGTTTGAAGGAGGCTCTGTCTCACTGAGGACACTAATGTCACCAATCCCCCTAAATGCGTAAATTCCCAACCAGAACAAACATTTGTGTGGTGAATATTGATGTTAGTTCTGTGTTTGGGTATTGTTCTGTATGATAAATATGTATTGACAAAAAAATTGTATACAATTATGCTAAAAAGATCCCAAACTAGCTTTGCTTAGTTTGGGACTACATGGCGCTTTGTGAAATTAATGTCCTGTAATATTTATTATTATTTATTTATTTACTAACTTATTTATTTAGTAACTAGAAGTAGCTTGCTTCTGTGATTATTCCCCCTCACATTACATGCCGTAATTAGGTTTTGTATTTATTTATTGTAATTTATTGGTATAATAGATAGATTGCCTGGACCATTAATTTTATCGTTGTACCTGTTAGGTTAGGTACCATATTCACTGAGAGATGAGACTTACCTCTCTGCGTTGGGGTCCTGTATAAGTGTCGCGGGTATGCTGTGCTCGATGTCTCTGTCTTCTGCCGCGGGGGGTGAGGGCGCCTCCTCCCCCCTCTGCCGCTCCCCACGATCCTTCACGCTGCCTTCTGGGCTATTGGCCTCTTCTGTGGACAAAGAGAAAGAACATGAGCACTGTGGCAAAGTGTGTTGACTCGAGAGATCTTTTTAAGAGATTAGCTCTATGACTTTCACTGCGTTCCGCCTGTCAACTGTGATGATTTCAACAAAGCCTTTCTGATTTCAAGCAGTCTCTGTTCTACAGGGGATGACAATAGGTACACTATTGATGGTGGGACCTCACTGCAAAACATTTTCATTCAACTGCCATGGAAAATTCAACTGAAGGAAGTTTACGAAATACCTAGATTATCATTGTCATTTATTTTAAGGTATTACTCATAACATTAATCAATCATTATAATTATCGAATGATAACAATGATAAGAACACCTGATTGTATATTCAGACAGCTGGATGATATAGAATAGATTGTCTCGTGCGTAATAGATATATGCGCATTATGATGATTAAAGTCTATTTGCGTAAGCGTAATGCGTGGTGGCTCCAGCGTTGCCTGAGGCTGACTACTGTGGATTTCGTATGAGGTGATAAAGGGCGTACCCTAAGGGATTGGCGGACACCATGGGCTCCTGTGGATCTCGTTTGAGGTGACGCAGGGCAATTATTGCGCCCAGCAACAAAAATATACACCTCTTTTGCTCAGGACAGCTTAAAGCACTTACTTCTAAAAGGTACTCTATTTGTGTGGGCCGGATTAACCGTCACAGATCATATATTTCGTCAGATTCGAGACATAGTGAATCACTGTGCTTGGTAAGAACATCCGTGAGGCACAAAGAACACCAGAATAACGCCAAAGCCAATTCACCGGCTAATCAAAACGACAGGGACAAAGCGCTCTGGCCAAAAACAACTTTGACTAAAAACCGTAACTGGATAGCCGAAAATCGCGGGCGCGGTGTGGTCTGCTTATTTCACTGCCCACTGGTCCGAGCTCGCCGCTCATTGATTAAAACGCAGCGTGTCAATCGGATGGCAAAGATGCTAGTGCTGAAGCTGGTGGTTGTAATCCCTCACAGGTTAATAAATCAATTATTGGGAAAAAATATAAATTGGACAAAGGTTCAATTTGTATTTATTTATTATATTTTTTCAGCTATAGATATAGCGTCATTACTGTAAAAACGCAAAAAAAATACTAGACATTTTACACAAGCCACAGTACACTTAGCATTGCCCAGTAGAGATAAAACGTATCTAGCTAAAAAATCACAGAGCCACTCCAGGAGTGCCGACAAAAGTGAAAAGTTTCTTGAATCTCAAAGTTGTCGCAATGCAACACACCTGACACAATGAGTTCTTAGAACTGACGTTGATAGATACCTGTTACGGCTGTCAACCATCTGTCTATAAGTAGAGGTCTTTGAACGTGGTGCAAATAGCAACAAATCAGAGTCGCTGGAGACAGGTCGTCTATACCTATAAAACGAGTCCCGGATGGTCACGATCTTCAGTTATGAAGTACCGACCACAGAAGAAGAGTTTTTGAACGGTCCTTACCAGTAGGTACCTCTTAGGATCGTAAAGATAACGTGACAATGTGCTTAAAGTCAAATGAGTCAAAAGAGGTTTCAGTAAGGTGTCGCGAGTTTAATGGTTTTATTCCCATCTCAAAAAATGCCCAATGAAAAAGGGCATTAAGAAGTTTTCACTTCAAAAAAATACGAGACATTTTACACAAGCCCCAAGCACAGCTTTGCTTAAGTAATACGGGAACTAGACTATGGAGATAATGAAAACTTTTTTGTAAATATTTACGACACTTTATTATTACATAAATATTTGTTGCTGTTGGGAATCGAACCCACAACTGGTAGCTTTGCTACAGACCGACAAGAGACGTATGGAACATAATTTTAGTCAAACTGCAAATGACGTTTCTAACCTTAGATTTACGTTAGTTCCTATTTTGACCACGGTAATTTTGATTCTGGTCGCACTATTCTACTTTTCGTAAAATTGCTGTAAGTAAACCTAATCTATTTTGTATATAGGCATTAGAATAGTGATAATAATAATATAACTTTTCTTTAATTATTATTGAACAAAAAATAAATGTTGAATTATCCCGTGTGTTATTGCAGAGCAGCTCCTAGGCTATTAGCCTCCGGGGCGGATGCACGGGGCCTCAAAGGCCGAGTGCGTCTGACCCGCTGACGTGATGCGCCCACCGATAGGTTAACTCGACTGTATACAAAGGAACTGACCAATTGCATTTGGATGTTTGAATGAACGCTGCGATATCATATGAAAGACTGCTAAGTGTAAGACTATGAATACAAATCGGTGCAGTAGTTTAGTTTTTATATCAAAGTCAAATATATTTATTCAGTAAGATTTTTTAGGATCACTTTGAAACTTCAAAATCTACCGCGACTAGCACACAAGGAGAAAGGCAAGAACCTCGGACTAGTATTTTTTATATCAAAATAACAGGATAAAAACATTGTCACCCAAGTTAACGAAATTACGTATTCTGCTTTCCTGTAATATTTATGGTCACTAGAGTAGTCCTATTGAACTGTTTACCTTCTAGTATCATCATCATCATCATCATCATTGTCTGATGATGAAGCTAGAAGGTAGGCAATTCAATAATCACCACGCTTAACAGGCGCTTATTTGATCGCGGTAATGATGATACGTAGTAGTCTCACTAAGGTAAAACGTGGACACTGACAGTAGTGTCCACATTTTGGCAGCGTAGGGCATCAGAGGTATGACCTACGCTGCGGCTCTTGTTGAGGACTTTAGTCTCCAGCACTGCGGGATGGACGATGAGTTGACCTGGCGAAGTTTCCCAAATGCTGAAAAGAGCCCGGCTGGATTCTTCGGTCTTACTCTTTTTCGGAGTTGTGTCTTGTAACTCATAGAGTCTGCTCAATAGATATTGCACAACTTCGATTGGAGTCCCGGCGCCAATAATCGGTTCTGCGGTAATACGATCATTGATATTAGTTTCTTGATATTCATACCCAAACCGATTCGACAAGAAGCATCAGCTGAGCCGTTCAGCATCGTCCTTAATAACTACAACTTATCTATAACCATTTGGTTGAAGCTGCTCTCAATTTGATAAAGACGTTGATTGTTAGGATCGCCGCTCCGCAGAGGCTGACTGGACAGAAATCTCGGAAACAATGGCCGAATTTCACCCAAACCGTGAAACCGATACGACGTCCGATTATATCGATTAAACCTTTGTTGCTCGATCATTCGAATCAAAACCACGAGCCTTTATAAAAATGATTGTATCGGTCCGGCGAAATAGGCCGGTTGACATTAGAGTGCCTGTACACGGGCCGCGAAGATCGGTGACCACAAGATCGACTGTCCGTTACCCGGTCCTGTTGTATATGAGCTTCAACTGAAGGATTCTTTACAGGAAGTCTTTATTGGGTCACAAATTGTTCATCTGGCTAAATGTCCTATCACCAGTGTTGTGATCACTCAGCTGTAACCGCTAGCAAAAGCCAGTGGTTAGTTGCCCGGGGAGCTTACAGAATTGATACAAATATATTTGTAAAAAAAAGAACGACGTAGTTCTTACAAAGCTTTCAATGATTGCTTTGCCATAAACACTTCACTGGATGCGCAGGTATATCACAGTATTAATATTAGGTACTCGGATCATGTATTTTATTCCCTTTGTTGCCTTTTGAAGTCCACATGATAAAATAGAGTGGTTAGAGTTTGAAGTTTTTTCAAGTATTCACCGATCTCGTTTGGCTGTCGTAGCGCCCGTCTGCAAATACCCTAACTCGTTTCTCAAGATCAATTTGGGTTTTAAGATAATCTTAATCAAACATCTCTTTGGTTTATTAACTCAAGTCTTTTTACAGTTTTGTGGAACGAAATTTTAAATGGCTATTCTGTTAGTTCTACAGATTTTTGCACCGTTTCAAAATGATCATCTCAAGAAGCGACACACAAAGGGTTAAACGTATTTTAAGCACGACATGTTTTTACCCAAAATAGGTACAAAGGTTCCAAATGCTAAATTATTCTAAGACTGGCGTCTAAAGAGTGTTTGGAAATGATGTAGTGGTTAGATCACGAGTATTTTTTTGTGATAATGGATAAGTTTTTTAGCCTCAAGGCTTGCGAATAAGGTCTACAATGATTTTACACAAAGTTTAGACACAGGTTTATTGCTACTTTCATCTTGATTTAGAGACCTGGGCAGAATTGCCACTATAGGTGCTTTTTGGTATTCTAGTGGCTATTCTATACGTATGACAAATACTGAAACGATAGGTTTAGTAGAATTGGGGCCCTTTTAAATCGATGTCAAAATCGTTGATTTAAATTATAGAAAAAAAAGCAAAGACCCATGTTTTCACATTGCTTGTTGTAAACTCTCCGCTGATGATGACATAATAGGTACGCCGCGAGTAATACAAATTTATAATAGTTGTTATGGCGACAGAATTAGGTAAGACGGTGGTAGCTAGCCCGGCGGACTTAAACAAAGTCCTTCCACCAACCAAACCAAACATAATATTGTACCTGGGGATCGAACCCAGGATACCTCTGGGACTTTGGATCTGACACTGGTGGGCGAACCACGAGACCACGGAGCGGTTAAAATTTGTGAATTTTGGATTCATCCTCCGTTTCTTGGACGTTTGGTTCACTGATTTGAATGCCACAAAAACACACCCTAGTTAGCAATCTAATAAGTTATTCAATCGAAGCTTGCTTATCTACCGTATAATTCATATCCGATGATGGATCGAGGATGGTTACCTGTCTGATAACGGCTCATTTCGCAACCCACCGTTGTCCGTAGATAAACTCTTCAAACACACGTGTTCGCTGCTTCAGTAAACATATCGATATTAAGGCTCCTTCTGATACAAAACCAGATTATGATGTTGCAAAAAAAATAAGTCACTGCTAACTCACACAATTACTACATATGCATTTTTAGATGGAATTAATTCCATAAATATTTTATATAAAACTTTTTTAAATTTATTTTTGTGTATTTCAAGTTAATATTACACTTTCCGGCTTGAAGAAAAGATGCGGTTCTTTAGTAGTATTTTATATTTTTGCTAAAATAGACGACGTCAGCTTGGTCCAGCATTGTGTTATTATTTACACCTTACATTAGATTCATTTTAAATTGTATTCAAGGTCCTAAATCCATTTGAGTATGTTTCAAGTATTGTTTGACCCTCAAACCCTTACGACCTACAATTGTGACATTTCCACATATTATAAAGATTATTTGATTACTTGAGTTACTAGTGAAAACTAGCAACTTTATTTCCGGCATTCCGTACAAAAATAACACAACTCATTCATTGTGCACCCTACCTGAACAATAAAAGGAAGGTAGGCTACCCAAAACCCAAAATATTACACTTGTAAATATTGAAATTCGTTTTGAGCTGTGCGCTAATTTTCTGTCAATATAGATATATACAATTGAAAATGTTTGTCTGTGGATGCCTATACAACTTGCTATGGGACTATCAAAGTACATAATTTATTCAAAGTTTTCTTTCAATCAGTTTCTTCAATTTCCTGGTCTCCGTTTGTGAGATCCCTATCGCCTTGCACCCGGAGGCATGAAGCACTCTTTGTTATCGTCTGCATGCGAATGGCGGTTGGAGTTATTGATAGGCCACATTCACTTGAATTACTTTTGCTGTGTTACTGGAATGTGTTTGACAGCTCATTTTATGAAATAACTAGATACCTAAAGCAAGACTGCAAAGTTTAACTTTTAACTTCATGGTTTTACGAAAACATGGCATTAAAATTCAATGTATTGATTTATATAGAATCAGCATATACCTTTATTTTGAAACAGATATAATACATTTATAAATAGATTATGCAATTATATAACATTTTTTAACTCGTCGGGTGCTGCGTATCCCGCTCTCTATATGTAAAACCCTGAAACACGCACATATTTCACAGCAGCCACCGAGCTAACTCGTTGTGTCCATGGCGCCCATCGAGTAAAGTGTAGTAGACGTCAAAGGGCGCGCCCGGGAAAGTACCTACTTCAGCCGCCAAGCAGCATTGCTGTGTTTCGGTTTGAAGGGTATGGTTGTCGGTGAAATTACGGACACACGGGGCTTAACACCTTCATGCTTCAATATTATGGTCGCAATGCAGTGCGGCGTAGGTCTTGATCTTTGTGGATATGACCTATGCAGTGAGGCTTTGTATTGGCAAGAGCTACACATAAGGTGGATAGCTCTGTCGCCATGTTGTATGAAAAAAAATGTGCCCTTGATCTTGATTGTTGATGTCACTCCCACAATACAGACAAACCAAACAACACCTCACGTCAAAATTCGTTTAGGCTAAAGAGTGTGCCGATGAAATAGACGAATTTTTTTATATCGATGAAAGCTCTCGAAAACATTTTTTATTTATAAAATTGACCATCCTTGGACCACAATACCACCTGTAAATAGGTATTCTCAAACATTCGGGAAGCCTTACCGGATCGAATTCGCAAGCTTCCGTTGGAGATTCCGTAAACGCTATTCTTTTAAACTTCTTAACTCCGAAATCTAAAAATGTTGACATAAGTAAGTATTCGTGAAATCTTCTGTGTAAATAGAAGATTTTCAGGAATTGTGTTTCCAAACCAATTATTTTTTAAATGTTACACTACTATGAGGCTCTATCAAAAACTGCTCATAAAATATTTATGATCAAAATTAATGTGAAATGTATGAAGATGATTTTTCATTGAACTCAACAGGGTAACAAGATGTTACATAACTCGCGGTCCTTTCCTGTCAAACATTTAGCATCAAGTGAGAAATATGCATAATTCACGTCCAAATTATCCGAACAAATTGAAGCTATCTCTCGTATCAGTAGGTACGTATATTCCTTCATCGAATCGAACACTGGCTCGCGTGATTTAAAACGGGGAAACTTGCACGCGCGTCTTCATATAGTAGGTACACGAGTTACGTCAAAATTGACATACAATGCGTAATTCTTTTTTACATACATGCTGCACGACAAATTTCAAATCTATACCTATTGGACGAGTTCAATTCACTTTATCGTTAGTTGCAAAAAATATGATCAAACTTGATTGAAAGATTGAAAATATGATTTTTTATTTACGAAAAATTGCACTTAAATTACCAACCCTACAATTTTATGTTTTCTCTAGATATGATCCATGTATTTAAATAGCTAATTAGGGGCCCCAAAAAGCATCGCGTTTGCAAAACGAATGCACAATAATCACGTAATGCACGTCGCATTTAGAAACTGAACAAATGGGTTTACTCCAAAACATTACAGAAACATTAGGTAATAAAGGTTATAATTTACGATCGGTGATAGAGTATCGGTGCAATTATCTATAACCGACGATTTATGGCCCCTATGGTTAACGCGTGCTATTTTTAATCGGTGCCTACTGCCGATAGTTACAATGCGGCACCTGAAATACCTATGATTTTATTCTCATTTGTTATACACCACTGTTTCCTCTGTTAGGAGGCCGGACAACTTTCGAACAACAAGTGTTGGGTAATGATCTACTACAACGGACCCAAATTGATAGATAACAATTTGTACATACTTGGTGACAATGAGATATTAGGCTCTAAAAAGTATGTATGTTTAATTTTTAAATACAATCTATCTACTTTATTACCTACTTATAATTATAATGCTGTTCATATCGAACCAAACAAATAAATATATTAAAATTAGCTTAATATAAAAATATTTTTTAATTGCGGTATTAGTATGATAAATGTCAAGTGATCATTTATTTTGACGAGTCTTTATCAATCACATAAGTTTACAAAAAGCAATCGATATCGTGTTCGGCTCAGCACTTACCCTGCCATTATAAAACCATGTATCCCACCTTCAGATAACACTTAGCAGCCTATAGCCATTTATCTTCGGCTGTACACCATGACCGGTAGTATCAGAGTAGATACCCTTTAGAGGCTCGTAAAATGTCAGATACCGAGTTTTGCGAGACGTCAGCGATAGTGAAGTAAACAGAAGGATAGATAGGCTTTAGGTTATAAAGTATCTACGAATAAAATAACGTTCATTTTTGTTGCTACGTTTTGATCGAAAGCCGAGTAAAAATATTGTAGAAAATACAAAATTTATCCATATTACTTTTAAAACATGCGTGAGTCGTACATTTACAGTCTTAAATTTTAAAACATGGGTTTTACTCACGTATTCAATTATGTCGATGTAGGGACCAACGGTTTCGATTCAACAGGTAAAACATCATCAGGGTGCGTGTGACTCGCCGGGTAGGTTGCCTACCCTCTTGTTCGGTTTCAACATCAACATAACTGTATACGTGTGTAAAACCTTTGTTTTTAAACGACTTTCAAAAAAAAGGAGGAAGTTCTCAATTCAATGAAAACTTTGTTCCCCGATTACTCGAAGACGCCTAGAGCGATTTGGAAAATTATTTTTTTGTTTCAAAGGGTATATACTCGTATACTTCACAGGTAAGTCATCTTCAAAATTAAGGAAAAAACGGACCCATATAGGATCAGTGTGTCTGTCCGTCTATCTGTCATCAAAATAATTGAAAAAATACGTCATCCAGCTAAAGGAAATTGTATCATATTCTTCATTGAAGTCGGTTTTCTTGTTAGTTTTAAAACGTTATTATAAAATGTATGTATCCATATTATTAAACAGGTTAAATCTACATCTTTGCAGTGACTCTGAAAATCCGAATCAATTACAAAACACAAACGTTTCTACGTTTCAAAGCTAAACGCAAGCTCAATGGAAATCACTTTCCAAAAGCCGTCAGTCGTGGCTCAATGGAAATCACTTTCCAAAAGCCGTCATTCGCGGCTCAGTGTAAAAGCCGCCAAATTTAGCTATCACGTGACAATGACGAATCACTCCGCACTGTGACGTCACGCGCAACAAGTCACTGTCGAGGCTTAGTTCTGCGAGAGATGTACATTCAACCGGTACCACACGGAACTGGCTTTAGCTACTTGCATAAATACATCGAAAATTCTAATTAAAGCTTCAATTATTCAGTTGTATCCCTTCGTTGCCTCTTTCAACAAAAATACCAACTTTATCCGTAATAAAAATTATAACAAATTTTAAAGTAGTAAAGTCTTGTCTGTTTCTAACCTTTTCACGACAAAACGGTGGTTTCATACAGCGCCATCTAGAGCCCGAAACTAATCATGGCTTGTAATAATAGGAACAAGATTACGGATAGGATTTGTTTTTTGTTTTGTAAATACATACGTACCTACTTATATGATACAACACCTAAAACATAACAAACATCTATATTCATCACATAAATGTCTGGGAAATGGTGGGTAGTAATCGAACCCACAACCTACAGCGCAGAAGGCAGAGTTACTACCAACTGAGCTATGAGGCTTGTTATTTGGAAGGAAGCACGTCGGTTACCTACTTGTTATCTGTTAACACGGGCGACACCTCGGGCAAAAGCTAGCGAGATATAATTATATCGCGCTAATATCGCCAATATCGTAAATATCAATCACTGTCACAAGTTATATTAATACGGCGGGAATCGAGTGTCGTCGCCATCAATCCAAGGCTGATTGATGATTGATTGGAGGTGTCACTCACCGAACGAAACCTAGCATCCATCATATCCACTGGGATTGGGGCCACTGTGTACACGCATAAGCTTGGCTATTGATTACACTCCAGATACCCCTTCATTGGTGTCGTAAAAGGCTACTAGTGTCGGTAGTCTGTCTCTATAACATCTCTTTGCATACTATGATCTGCCAGACGTTATGCCGGTTTGCAGTAAAAGTAAAATAATCAATAAATATTACTATACTTTTACACAAAGCCATTTGGACCCAAATAAGGCAATGTTTGTAATATGGTAACAGATTGCATAGAATATTAAAACATATACAAGTACTTTTTTGAGGTATATCCAAAAATAGCACCAATTTAAATATATATTCTCACTAACAGCACAGCTATCCCCATGTTGGTTTGTTTTTTTGAAAAAGGTGATAGTTTTTCCCTGAACTCTACTCATCATAATTATCATCAGCCAGATTTCATCAGTGCCACTCTCATCCAGGTGAGGTTTGCGATGCTGGTAATATCGTCGGCCTATCTTGCTGCTGGACGACCGACATTGTAAGCTCTTCTACTCTTATCAAATACCAAATATCACAGACAATAACATGATATCATTGAATGAGTACAGAACAAACATCGTATCTAGCCATCAGTCATCGTGACAGTTGACCTCGCCCGCCCGAATCCTTCCTCGTCTCAAATCATTAAGTGAAGCAAAAAATGGCACCTTTGTAAAGTTTACGATCGATCTGGACTAGAGCTCCTTAATATGACATTGACGATCACGATATTCATTATTTAAAAAATCGTGACTAGCACCTAAGTTAAAACACTCTTGGCTTTGTTATTGTGAAGCCAACCCACAACCAACCTACTTAACCTTAACATATTAACTCATTCTTAAACTTTATTTACCGGCTCTGTGCTCTAGTGGTTCGCCTACCGGTGTCAATGTGTTTGGTGGTAGGACTTTGTTTATGTCCGCACCTTACCTAAAGCTGTCACCATAACAACAATTTTAAATTGAGGATTCCGGGTGAAGTGAGCCTTCATCCTTGGCCTTATCATAACTTAAAACCTGTGAAATGAAAGCCAGGCGCTTCTCCAATATAATAAAAAGAGGAACTCTACTTTACATGGTCTTAAAACAGAAAGATAAAGTTTTTATTCGGCCAGCGAGTTAGCTTTGCTCTTCAGCGGGGCAATGTCAGTGTTTTTGTTATGCCTCCATCTGGTTGTATAGGATCAGTTGAGTTACCTATAGATCGGTCCCAGTCTGTTACGGTCCTTAGGTATCCTATCCCTTGTACATATTTTTTGTGTATTGATTAATATATGTTCTCATTTTGAAATTGATTGAAAGTGTGAAAAATGTGGTCCAACAAGTATAGAATAAATAAACAAAATGTGATTATATCCCAATAAAAGTTTGTTACATTCTACAGAATAGGCAACCTTTATATATATATACTAGTACCAGACAGACTATAAATTAAATATACAAAAATAACGTTGACCTAGGTATTATCTACTGGTATCACCAGACATTAAAAAACCTATGACCGATTATGCATTCTATGTGGGCGGTAGCATTCCAGCTCATTATTTAAATAATTTGTCGTAAAATAAACATTTAATTAATATTTTTATCATATCAAATATTATAATATACAATTAAACAAGAATGCAGACTGTTCCTGAAGATATTAAATGTAGTAGTGAAGGAATTTTTGATCAGCAACATATTTTAAATGGTTTTTATTGATTTTAAACAGAATATTGAATAGGTATGCTAATTCGCTGGCCTAAATAAAACCAGCCCTTACGTCACGTGTTGCCTCAATTTGCCTTCAAATTGATTTATATAGATTTCTTGTATTTGTATAAATGTTTACACCTGCCTACCCTGTCGTGTCACTTACACTTTACGGAAGCTGCCGAGGGAGTGAGGGACGCTGAGAAATCCGCTGACTGACCTACGAGATCTGTAAACGTCACTACACGACGGACGAACATCATTTTCATTAGCGAGTTCAAGATCGCGGGCGTCAAATCCGAAGAAATTATTTTATTTACTGCGGAAATAAAAAATTGTAAAAAATAGTTGTTTGTTGGAATTAGGGAGAAGAGTTTCCTATTCCAGTTTAAACAAAATATATTTCGATAAAAATAAAAACACAACAAAATAGGAAAGATAAAGACAGCTAAGTTTAATTTGATAAATAAACCGAATTTATGCCATAGTTATAAATTATTTTTAATTTGCATAGTGTTCCATATTATGATCCGTATCAAGCTACTAAATTTATTTGATTTATTAGTAATATTAGTATGCCAAGGGCTGACTCTTATTAAGGCCAGTGAATTATCACAACTATTCAGCGTCGCATCGCAGCCAGTGTCTTGGGCACGCTTCATCTGGTACTAGTCTGGAACAATTAAGTTACCTATAGACCGTTTGTAACGGCCCTTACGTAATACGACTGCTTTCTTTGTACTTACATAGTTTGTTTAATAGTATATATTAGTATTAATTGTTTATGAATCATAAAATTATGAAATATCTTGCCACAATTTTCATTTTACTCATACCAAAAGACATTAATGAAATTCACAAAAATAAAAGTTAATTCATAATATAATGTAGGTCAAACTCCCTTTCGTACCTAAAAAAAAAACAAGTAAGTTTTTTTTATAGTCACCACCTTTTAACCTTTGACCTGCATCTCACCTGATTTTCAAGTTATGATAATGGCCGAAAGTGGAAGCGCACTTCACGCGGAATCCTCAACCAACTGAGGAACTGGCTATCTTACCTCTAAATGCCGGAACACAACCATTTTTAAAGATTGTTGTTATGGCGACCGACTTGAGTAAGATGGTGGTAGCTAGCCAGGCGGACTAAAAAAAATTCTATCACCAACCAAACCAAGCACAATACTGTACGCCTCATGGGGATCGAACCCGGAACCTCTGGATCTGACAGATGGAACTTGTATCCTGATAATACCAGGACCCGGTGTCTCCATTCCCCACGGATATTACATAAACATGTTAATTGTTTAACTAGCGGCTTGCGGTACTATTTTTGTTGAACTTTCCGTTGGTGTGTATATCCTCTGTCGTAGAGACACCGATCCATTTGTACTAATGTTTGGATTGGACGTTGAAATCCGTCCGTCTCTATTGTTATAAATGTTCTGGACCGGAGATTTACTAGGCGGTGAGGGTTCATTGAAATGTATTGACTGGAGGTTCAATTTATTGTCAAATCATTACCTATCAATTTATATTAATATTAACATGAAAATAAAAATCTAAATAATATATTCCTTGTTAATAACACTGGTGATTTCATTAGGATTGTATTGAATTATTGTACTAGCGATTAGAGACTTGAATACCATTCTTGACTATGCAAGTTTTTATGGTCAATTTTAAAACAAGAATAAACTTCATTCCTTGGTTAAATAAACGTGAATTTCCACATTTCCCTGTCGTAAAACAATTAAAACTGCCATAATTAAGTATAACAATTGGTATTTGAAGATCTTAAACATTATTGTCTCTTATGATGATAGGTCAAACTATAAATACATTTTTATGTTTCCAAATATTAGCATAAGAATATCAACTTTCTAATGGCCTACGCATTATTAAATTTATTGTTAAACGTTTCCTTTTACAATATAATTATAATAATCTGGATTATATAGTTGGCAGGTTTATTGTTGGTATATTATTGTTATTGCTGCATATGTTTCATCGACTTTTATCTAAAACTAAATAATTTGAATCAAATCTGACTATTTAGCGATATACTTGAATGGATATTGTGTGTTGCTAAAGGCACCTAAAGGTTTAAAGTTCAAGTTGTTAAATATAATGACTATATTTTTGGAATTTAAATAATTCCTAACAACAGAAATCTATACGTAATTCGTATTTACATAATGTGATCATATGTGTAATAGTTGCGCATGTATTCTACAAAAAAGATTAAGCTACTGTATAGTACTTAATTAGTAAAAATATAGTATCAATAGATATAATATTAACAAAAAATAATTCTGTAAGCCTCCCTCATCAAAAAGATCAGGTAGGTACCTACAGTCACCTTTCTTTTTTACTATCCAATATTTATTTTAGATACTGACTAGCTTACATTTCGAAACCAATGTCCGATACCTTCAACGAAAAATACCTACTATGTACCATGTGCACGTAGATTTATCTGAACCTGAGATACGGTCCCTTAGTGGCATCAGCATTGAGACTCGCGAGATGTAGATAGCGCTGTGTCAGTTGTAATACAAGGGTTCTTGGCCAGTACTGATCGCAAAATACGATGTAACTAGAAGGTTTTTCTTCAAATGCGAGTCAATTCCCGTGATACTACAGTATAGGTAACTTCTAAACATCATGTGGCCATATGCCTGTTTACTACTACTAAAGATGAAGGCCAAGAGCTTCCCCTCATAAAAACGTTAGTTGTATACCTACTTACAAAAATTCGAGCAAACGACTTCGAGCTTCCGAACCTTTCCCGTAAATATGGCTTCAATTCCTAGTTGTTAAAATGTTTGAGGCAAAAACTACTTGTAATTTATAAGGATCTTGTGTTCTGATTGGTAAGCAGATGATATAGAGCTAGCAGTCACTCGATCTTTGAAGACTTCATCATCAGTGGAGTTCATTCAAATGCCTGGCACAACAAATGCTACCCTTTTATAACTACAGTACCCAAGCCACCGCCACTGTCAGGTGCCAAAGACAGCATTCCCATTGCTGACGCTACGTTTGATCCAATTGAACATGCAGTACCTGTTCTAACGCTCCTCGGCAACTGAGGGGCGGAGCTTCGTTTTGACCAATGATTTCCCTGCGTTCGGGCAAAACTAATTATACTGATTTATGCTCCCATTGTCCATTGTTGTATCTCGTGCCGTATTCGTGCTTGATGGTTGGTTTAGATTTTTTTCCTGATGGTAATTAGTTGTGTTTTATTGGTTTCGAGATCTTTCAATAGTTGTAGCTTCGAATTTTAAAAGAAAAATATCACGAAAACGTGTAATTGCGTTCACCTTGACCTTCTTATTTGGGCAGACGTGTCAAGTGCAAATGATTAGCGGATATATTAATCAACAATATTAAAATTAATTTATTCTAATTTATCATTGCGATGGAATACATTTAACCTGTATAATAATGTTATAGTTTTAAAAATCGTTTAAGAATAATAAGACGGACGCAGATGCTCATTAACATGAACTCGATATGCAAATATCGGAATCAAGATTCATCTCAAAGCCTCCTTCCATAGGCAGCCAAATAAAAGCAACAAGATGGCCAACAAACAGTTACAAAGAACTCCCATTCCTTCCCGAGACGTAACAGAAATCGCGCGCGCTGTCATTCCATTGTATATCAATAATGTATTCGTAAAAACAAAAAAAAAATCGGTGCGTCCTACTGGGCCCCGTCAATGCAAATTAACTGGCCATGTAAATTGATCTTTATGGACTTAGTTTTACGTTTTAAAACCAAAACGCTAAAACTACTGGCGATGATCATTTATTTGAATAGGTTCAGGTTCAGTTAGTCAGTGAGATGTTTGTAGATTCTTCTAAGATTGATCCGCGTGCATGCTACAGATTTTTGATGGAGTGAAACATCTGCAGACTAGTAAGCTGTGGCTTGTGATGGCAGCTGCGTGTGCGCAGTTCGCATTCACCTGTCGCTCCCCGCGCGTGCATGTGGGCGTGGCTTGGAATGCGAGCTTTTCGCGCTTTTTTCTTTGCCCGTCAACGTTCGGAATTCGGGTGCGATATTTTCTTCGGGTGGAATCCGAAGGCTGTACCGGGAGTTGAGATATTTATTCGCTCTGAGGTAGATTTATGCAGCGTTGTGTTCGTTTTGCGCGCGATTTATTGGGATTTAATCCGGTGTTTTAGTTGTTTTTGTTTGACCGTCATCAGTCATTGATTTTTTTAATCAAGTTTTAAATAAATCTTACCTTTATCAACATGTTTAGTATTTGGATACTATTTTTTTTTTCAGTCAACTTACTTGTTCTTATTTATCTACATATTTACATTACTCGATAAATCATCAAAAAATTGTATAGGTACATTTTGTTGTATTTTCGCCCAAAAATACGCCCTTGTTTACCTTATACTGTATTCTTGTTTAACCCACTTTCAATGACCATATTAATCATCATGAACGGATATTCCAATAGTCCACGTGTAATCGCGTGCTCGCCGATACACCTACTATGTGGGTCGAGGAGGCACGGAATACGAAGTGGTTCCTCAGGTGGCAACGGACATCGCTCAAAAAGTAAACTATTACCAAAACACGCTTCAACATGTGCAAAAAGGTGAAGTCAAACTGAATACAAAACATTATTTATAAAGTTTTCTGCGTATTTACCTCATATTTACCTCATAAAAATGTTTAAATCTTCTGGGTTTAGATGACAACCTCAATGCATTGTCATGTCTATGTTTCTTGTTTGTATCATTAAAGGTGGCTTACCTAATATTACTCGTATATGCAATCCTAGATTAGATTTTGAGTTAATTTAATTGGGTTAGCTTGAGGCTTACAGGGTAGAATGAAGTCTATGATAGAGCAAGCTATCCCAAAAAATAACTACATTTTTTTAGGGTATACTCAAATAAACTAAAAAAAAATCTACTGTTTGCTGCTATTTATAACTTTTGTCAACTTATCTGTTTATGTTCGTACATAATTTATTTTAGTTACCTGTGGAAACTTTTAATTGGCCTTCCTACATGTAACATTTGGTTGCAAAAATAGAAAATTCAAAAATAAAATAAACATTTTTGCATGCAAGTGTGTAAGTTGAATATATTTCGGGTGTGTAGTTACTGTATTACTTCACCTTTTTGCTACCTAAACAAATAATACTAAATAGGATTGGGGCGAGGTGGTGGCTTCCGGTGACGGCTGAGAGATTGATCGCTCGAAATTATGAAAAATGATTTTGTGATAACATTCTTGAAGTGATAAGCGAATTTATCAGTTAATTTGTGGCAAACCAATCGTTAATCGTTCACAAAAACCTGTGATGAGGCTCGTTCTTGTAGTATAATCAAATGAATCAAATTAAAATTATTTATTATACACCATTTTCGGCATGTTTCGGGATTTAGAGGTAAGAAAATCAATTCCTCAGACTGTTGAGGACGAAATGCGCTTCAGCCTTATCATAGCTTAAAACCAGGTGGAAAGTTGAAGGCCAAGCGCTTTCCCGTTGTACAATAAAAAACATGAATGTAATAATTTCTTGTTTTTTTAATTGTACCTTAAATATCAACTAAATTTAAAAAATAAATGACACTAATTTTACACAGCGCCATCTAGCCCCAAACTAAGCATTAAATAAACGTTACATGAGCACAAAATTAACTCTGATACGATAAAACGCCCCTGCTTGTACCTTGGGCCAGTTCTTACGTCCGTGACTTTGTAGCACTATTGTTAATCTTCGATTGTTGACCTCCACCTTTTGACTACATGTAAACGGCGTTAAAGGTAAGGGATACGGATCGTACAAATAAGATTTATTTTGAATGAATAAAAATATTTTGTCATAAACCTTAAAATTAGAACAGATAAAAAACCAAGCAAATAAAAAACGTACATTGGGCGGTCTTATCGCTTAGAAGCGATCTAATCTAGATCGTGTAATAAAAATTCAATAGGATTGTGTTTACGTAGTATATATGTTTATAGGTACATACGTTCCTAATGATACAATCGATTTACCTAATGCCTGAACTGACATGAGTAAAATTTATATCAGTCAATCCAATTAAAATAGATATTTTGACTTTAAGCTTCTTTATTGGTTTCATATGCCGTTCATTAGGGATTGGGATTTACATTTTAGTTTTTCTACTTTTCGTTGACAGGGTCTACCCCAGGCAACGGCATCGCTTCTATGCGATAAGACCGCCCATTGATGTACATTTTTTAAGTAATTCAGATTTATTTTTCATATGTAAAATAAATGATTCCAACGCTGGTAGTAGGACCTACAAAGTTCTGCCAGGGTCGTGATCCTGCCGAAATCAGGCTTTACGTCAGTGCGCAGGAGAACCATTGCCAATTGCGCAGCTCGATCCATCGTAGACTTCAATCTTGCCCAAGCAAGCCGAGAGGTCAAAAACTTTCCCAACCAAAAATAAACCTAGCAAATGAACAGTAATTTGAAGTGACAAATGTACACAAAATTAATGAAATTGCTGAAAGTTGTTCTATTAAAAACACATCGTCAGTGTTTTCCAGCACCCAGCGAGAGGAACATCTAAATCGCTGTGAAACTCCAAAACTGTGGCAATCTACTTATCATTACGTGATATTCCGCTAACCATGATCGAATCTTTGGAATCAAAATATTTGTATCTGATTAGTAACAAAATCTTCAGGAAGTTGCGACACTGACAAATGTCGACGAGTTCTAATTCTATTCACAGCCAATTCAGTCGACGTTCTTAATTTATTGAAGTAGTTGCCCTTTTATTTTGGTATCAAGTTTTATCCGTTTTTAATTCCGATTTAAAATACATATCTATATAGTAGATTATGTAAATAGGCATAACAAGAAAGTTGTGATGATTTGATTAGTTTCACATTAATTTTCAATATCGTTGAATATTAGATAATTTCGTGTTTAGGGTTGTCCACCTAGTTGGATGGTTATTATATTTTTCTACTTTATCTACAGCTCATTTTAAATAAAAAAATGGCATACGTATTTGATCATATACCTGTATCCAAAATTTCATAGTTTTTCTTTATGAATAACAGAATAGGCCTATTATTTTTTAAATCTTCTCATTATCGGTTGTCCGCCCCAAGTAGCGCAGCGAGCGAACAATAAGTAAATATAAATGGAATATGCTGCCTTCGGCGGCGACACCGTCCAATTTCGGATTCGATCGCATTACCATAACGCGAGTGCGAATGCGATCCGAGTGGTCGGTGGACGGTGGACGGTGGACGGTGGACGGTGGACGGTGCGCTGGACACATACGGATCTCGGCTATTTCACACAGACAGCTCCGTGCCAAAGAAACTGTACGAACATTTGTACTGCAGAAAATCGAATAATCTAAATCAATTATCGATTATTCAGTATTCTTTAAAATACTTTTAAGATACTTTGAAATGTCATATCTACCGCCTGTTCGGAATTGCGAATTTTTTTTTTTTTTTATTGTACGAGGAAACACAACAAGAAAGGTACCTCGGGCTATTTTTTGTTATAATGATTTCTAATTGCCTAAAATTACCTAAAACCTTGCCTACCTACAAAAAAAATAATTTTATAATTTTTTAATCACCACCACCAACCAAAATTATCACCTAAATTCATACCAAAATTATCCAAAATACCAAAATTATCACCAACACGCTCCTTGGCTTGCCAAGGAGTACTAAGCACGATCTAGCCCCTTTCATCGTGCGAACGGCTAAAGAGTACAGGATACATTGCTTCTGGCTCTTTACTGCGAGAGTGAATAGGTGTCTTCTTGACCAGCGTGCTACATTGTAGCCACGTTATCGATCCCATCACGCGAAATTGTGGTAAATCGTTGGTCTAAATCAATAGAAAAAGCAAGAGAGAGAAGAGAATGACAGATTGTGTAAAGGCTATCAGCTTGGAAGAAATGGGTGATGTCACTGAGAAGAGAAGAATTTTATAGGAAAATGTTTAAACAAACTAATCATAACAACTGATTATGAGATATAAGCAGGCAGATAGAATGCATATACGACTTTAACAAAGCTTTCTATAAATAAAAATTGCAGAAAAATAAATAGCAACTTTCCGACGTAAACGCATTCAATAAAATGCGAGCAGCGCTCGGTTCTGTGTGTAGTGCAGACCGACACTCCGACTATTTTATGTAGTATTTAGATGCGCATTAAGAGTCCAGTGATCGGGGACATTACCATACAGCTTCAACAACTCTCCACCACATAGCCTACAGAACCCGTCTGCAGATGCTATACATACTCTGCCACATACGCGTATAAAGATAAGAGCATTGGCGCTTTTAGATACTGAACTCATTATCATAAAACTCTTGAGAATATGCTGACTCGCTTGTCTTTGATCTTTGCAGGGTGATTGGGTGCAGCAAGCGTCGAGGGTAGCGGGATTCTATGCGAAATCAGTTTTAATATTTCGCTTATCTAGATCTTCTTGCTTACTGATTAGTCGATGTGATATAAACTTATCCAGACTTAAATCGAATTCAGATTCAAAATTTCTCTAAAAATCTCATGCTTGAATTTTTGCACTTGTAATCATATCTTAAGAAATAACTGAATCTCGAAGTATGCGCCCAACATTGTGCTAATATTTTTCCAGGTAGCAAAACTGGCACCAAGATACATCTGGCCTCGAAACCTTCAATCCACATAACACCAAGGTAATTACAAACCTGTGACGTGAAACAAAGGCATCCGAGAACGGAGCGGCGCGGCGTCCCGACCGCATTTTATCGCCTCTAATGATCTCGCCGTAATGAGGGACGCAGCGCGGTGGCCTCGCTCACTACCAATAAAATATTTATGAAACCATCGTTGTAGTAATGGGCGCCGTCAACTTACTCCGCAAAATTATCTGGAGGACAGTGCACTCTCGGGAATTAGCAGAGAAGGGTTAGCGTTTTCGTGTGTCACAAAAATTACATGTCAGAATACTTTCGGGCTGTTTCGGTAACGATATTTTCAGGTGTGTCTCAATAGGCGCGATTCTTGTTATTATAAAGTAAAGTTCTTGCAATGTCCTCGCGCAATTCGATGTAAGTGCATTTCATGATCGTAAGCCATTGTTGTTTGTTGATTACATCGCTCGATACTTGTATTACACGTTCTACAGAGTTTCTTAGAAAACCCTTTTTGACGAATCGTTTACTGAAAACCATTTATGTCAATAATAATTTTGCGCAGAATAGTTCTTCACTGCCTTATTTCTCTAACAACACGGCCGTAAGCCACAATACTGTTCCCATACGCAAAATTATCATTAAGAACAATGCACGTTCTCGTTAAACGAATTTAAGAGTTCTAAATTCGCGATCAGCATCGCACACAAAGCCGCGTCACGACGACGACGCGACGCGCGCGCACAAATATGGGCTCTGTTTTATGTTAATGTGATAGAGGCACGGGATTGAACGGGAGATACGTCGATCGCATCAATTAGCCAGATGTATTGTCTTTGATAAATTATTAGGGATGTTCAATTTAAATAACCTGAAAACAGAAATATATTTCGTCAAAATGTTGCCGGATTGGCAACACGTCGACAGGGGCTCAGCAGCAGACACACTCCTCACAGGCAGCAGAGGCAGTAGAGGGCTCGTCAGCTGAGCAGCAACACTATATTTCCTGAGGATGACTCGTGTGGCACGAGACACGTGTCAATTTTGTTTTTTTTTGAAACGCGGATTTGTTACTGAATATCTTTCTGTTTTCAGTTCCGCAAAATAAAGCCTAAATTAGCTAAATAAGGGATGTATCTGAAGCCTACTACAATCTATGGTCAAAAGTCATTTGTAATTTTAGCCATATTTGACAGATCCCATTCGCGCTTGATGACTTTATTTTGTTTAAAAACGAATAAATCGTACTGTAATTAAACGTGTGCATTTAGGATTCAAAAGAGAAAAAGTTTGTAAAACCATTTTAGCGTAGTTATTACTTTGAAACCATGTTATAAAACCTTTTATTATTTACAAATGTTATTATGACTCCAAAATTCACAACCTGCGACGGGACTATATTATTGTCTAAGCGCTTCCAATGCACGAAACAAGAAATCGCAGGAGCCCTAGAGACGGTGTCGCGAGGAATCTGTCGGCGCACGCACCGCAATCGCAATCGCGCCCTCAATCGCTGCCCGAATATCGAAACCTAATAAGTCGCAACCGTCTCATTTGTGCTCGGAAAAAGGACGCGATAAAAGACCCAATAATTTAGGGTCATTGTTTCCTTAATTTATGGAGTGACTCGCACGATTGATTTGTAGTTTTAGGAGCTATCATCCAGGGCTACATTTAGGAGCTATCTCCAGGGCGAAATTTATTCGCCGATATACATACAATGGGGTTTGAGAGGATGGCCGATGGCCGATGGTAGGATTGGCCAGCGAGGGGCGGGTGCAGGCCATATATGCGTGTGTCGTGATGCACATATTAAGTTAGGGCTGTACATGGCGCGCGAGGAGTTACGAGAGGCGCGATCGTCGTGCCTGTCCCTCGGCCGGTCGGTCGCGGGTGGCTCAGATATTACATTATCTGATGCGCTTGTTGCCAGTAATTCACGGCTATCCAATTGTATTTAATCTATTTTCCCTTGAGGGCATCATATTAATGCTAGCAGAAGCACAATTCACAGAAAACACGCCTAGGTGAAATCCCATATCGCAAAGCTGAATATTTAGTCTGGATGTAACCGATGTAGAATTTGATATGCTTAGGCAGTGCATTTTAAGCAGAAGGCGTTCCAGCGCCTTCTGCTTAAAATGCACATGCCTACCACCTTCCTGTCCAGCATGTTAAAAGTCGCACACCACATTTGCCAGAAAAACAAAGGGACCTGTCACAAAAAGACAAAATCAATCCGCAGTCCCCACGCATTGGAGTCCTATCAGATGTGCGCAGGCGCTTTAATTGGACCTGCCGATCTGAAAGGGGCAGATTTCACTTCTATAAATGGCGAAAGGCGAGGAGGTTTTATGGAATAGGCTGGTCAATATCACTTGTAAATACATTGAGTGAAGAATGGACTTTGAAGCGTTGGTTTTAGATCCAATATTGCTTCGTAACATGTTATGTTTTCACAATTTATTTTACTAGAAAAATCCACAACTTTAAATACTTAATGATTTTTTTTTGGTTTACCTAGATGGATATTGGATAATACCTAGCAGCACATTATCCATTTGAGAAAAAAAGTCCAAATTTTCTATCAAAAGCCTCAGAGAACTACCAAAAATGCGACATTAACTGGAATTCTAGCGATAGACAATATTGTAACGTCAAATTGACTATCAATTGAGGGCGGCCATTAGACATGCCTCATTCTCGTTACATATGAACCAAATCCGTTTGATGTATTTCACCAAGAGAGACAGTGACATTTTTCCTGTTTAAGTGAAGCTTAGTGTTCGTACAACTATTCCTCCATCTGTCTTTATGGTATCGGCAGTGTGCGTTGTCGCCGTCAACCGGCGCACGCGCAGCCTTGTAATTGGTCCGCGCGGCGCACTGACATTTACATGCAAGATGGCCGACCGATGCGATATGGCACGGTTAATTGACAAATAGAGTACAGGTGGATTTACGAGACAGGGACAGCTTTATCTTTAATCATAACCTCCAGTCGGGACCTTTTCTGAATACAGAGGGCGGCGTAAGCTTTGCAATTTTGAAAAATGGCCTTGGAGACAAACTCTGTTCACATCATTGGAGCTGAATATAACCAATATTACATTTAATTTTATTAAGTCAACTCAGTTAGAGTGCACAACAAATATAACTAATTAATTAAATTACTGGATAATAATGTTAAAGTCACTTTGAAAAAAAAAAAATGCAACATGTTTAGATATCGTCGATATAGAGCCTGTTGTATTACTTTCATAAGAGATAAGATATAATTATTAACAGCGTAAGAAAATCACTCAATATATAGAGATTTTGATAATACAAGGGTACGAATTATATACAAAATTGAACTACTTGTAAAATAGTATTTGGGAACAAACATGGCATTAATTTCCAAACAGGTTGGTATGGTAAACCGATCTCGATAATCCAAATTAAACCAATTACACAGCTAAGCGATCGCTTCCGTCATTAAGCTTGCAACATCGAGGATACTCATTTCCCGTTAAAAGGGTTATGATCGATCAAGACGTCACAGTCCGCCGACTGGCGGGCGACTGTCCGCTGAATTACCAGGGTTGTCACTTAGTAGACTCACGCGAGTAACTAAGTCACCTGAGAGTCTAGTGTGCAGTCTTTCAAGCAAATCTACATCTGAGGCACATCCTTACTTGCTATGCAAGTTTTTGGTCAAACTTAAAACAAAACTTTTAGTATTTTTTTAAGCACAAGTTGTGTACTACACCACAGGGGCGGTTAAAATACTCACTGTTAGAAATCAATCTAGATATCAGGCTGCTTTAAAACGCTGGCAAGTATATACTCCTATTAGTAAAATTTATTATGAGATCATTTTTAATTGTTTTTAACGTCCCAAAAATTTATATTTATATGTGCACTAAGTGCATTTGGTGCAGAAGAACAATATAACCTATAGTTAATTTCCCAATTACGAATCCTTCATTTATGCACAAACATCCCGATTCAAATTAATATTAAAACAGAACGTTAGCAAAAAAAGTTGAAAACGATTTTAGATGACAAACGGGGTCACTCTATAAATGAATACCGTTGACAACCCTATCGATGATGGATACACTCGGTCGGACAATCGCGCGATCCATCACGCGACGACAGCGACCACCGGCACTAGTCTCCAACCGTGGTGTATTGTTTTAGCCACGCCATTCAAAAAAATAAGCAAAAAAAATACATTTCAAGCAAATATAGGTAGTACGTAAAATAATGTATTCGTCAAAAATACCTACGAGTATGTATCATTTATCGTGGCGGTCGCGGCTTAAGAATCGACCCCTCCAAATCAGCCCATGGATTTTGTTAAAGTTGGCTAAGGGATTTCACTAGAGGAAAGGCAGCAGTTTCCTTCTGCGTATTATTCACACCTTTACTGCGATCACCAATCAGCCAGCGTGGTAATAATGGACAGACCCTCCAGCTTTGGAGGAAGCTCTGTCCAGTAGTGGACATTAATGGGCTGTTGATGTATTTGAAACCTTCAAAAAGGTAAAGAGTAGTAATCACATTACCTAACTAGTACGTAATTAAAGATCGTTACAAAAATATACCATAGTACCTAAGTATTCGGGAATCAGGAGTAAGTATGCAGTTTGAGTCGGCCCATAATCTAACATGCTTTGCATGTATTTTTGGGCAACGCAGATGTTGATTTGTGTTTCGGAGTTTTGAACAGACAACCAGACAATTCGGTATTATTCTATTAGCTCTACAACTTTTACACCCATTATAATGATATCATACTTAAGTCAGTTATCTTCTAGCTAAGGCAAAGTTCTCTATAATCAAACAAAGATGAACCAACTCACAAGCAACAATCAATCTCCGTCTTAGCAGATTTCCAAGCTCAAGCAGTGTTTCTAAATACGGACCCTAGTTTTGTTATCCAGCAAAACTTATAGTTTTATCACATCGGTGTCAAGCAGGTCCAACAATAATTACAACTTCAAGGTGATTCATAACTTTATTTCAAAAACATAATATATCCTATCGACCATCGGCGCCTGCGCAAATGATCAATCTCACCTTCACAGGTAAATATTGCGCCCTTAATTGGTGTTCATTTTTGGTGACACTTACCAAAAAGCATTTCAAGCACGAATATAAAGCAAAACTTTAATGACTACTGCTATAGAGTCGATATTTGAATGGTGTGGGTAAATGAGTTCAGATCATGAGTTATTTGATAAATTAATTAACAAAATGATGGATTCGTTCGAGTAGATGTTTGATTGATGATTTGTCAGTGTTTGTATCTCCTGGCGCCAATTGGCAGCGGTTAAGTATAGATGAGTTTGGGGAAAGAAACTAAACAAAAGGAGCTTTTTATGAGAACCATCACTCATAGATTTACATCTTGGAGGAAAACTTAAAAAATACTACAAAAAATATTAATGATAAACAAAAGCAGAGGCGTTAGGTCCTTAAAACATTTTAAGCGTAAAACAGCATGGAAGTCAATAAAATGTAATAGTTTATTCGCATAATGTTGATTCACTTTTATCCATCGTCTAAATCCTGATCAATGGTCATTTTTCGCAAGACACCGCGTTCGGTAGGGTGTCCACAATAAACCTGTCACGACAAGACAGTCCGATGCCCGTCGCACTTATCAGTGGACATAACATCCTCAACTTTACGACAACCTTGCGCTGTACATACGCATAAATTCCACACAAACGTCAAGATCTCCCGATTTTATTTTACGGATCAAGGAAATTGTATCGATATTTCAACGATAACTTTATTGTGAGCGGATAAGATACTTTTTATGCGTGCATTTGTTAGATTTTTATAGCGTTTGAGAGCTGCGAGTAAAACTTAAAAGCTATAAGATACTGAATTCATGTTGATAATTATTATTTATTGTGATAGCGTGGACTTCGTACCGTATTAGGACCTTTCTCAAGTTTTACGATTTGAATTCTCTGGATACTTGTCATAAACGTTTCCACTTAAATTAATAACCGGCTTCGCAGAACAGGATAAGTTTAGTATTGACATGCGAGAAGACAAAAAATCAAAGGCACCCATCTAGATCCCCCGCAAATAGACGCAAGAACCGGTCTCGGTACACGTTCCCTCGTGTAATTCTAATTAGGCAATTCAAGCAGCGGCGAGCGCTAATGGCGGGCCGATGCCATAAAGCAGCACAATCAGATCGTGTGAACACGCTGTCCTGTGTCCGCGTGTCTCCAAGTTCTGCGCGGACATGCGATGCTTTGTCACCCTATTGCCCACGCAAATTGATGGGCTAAGGTGCGATATGTTTGTAGTGAGATGCGCCGATTTGGTGCACGTCGAGACTCAGTGTCAGGCGCTGCTAATATTAGCTTACAGTCGATGAGACATTGTGAACTGTGAACAGTGCTAGTGTCTCTGATATCACACTAAACTAAGTACGTATCGCGAAAGCTATTTAAAAAGTATTGATATCGAATTGTACAATTTTCCTAGTCACGTAGCCAAAGTTAGTAGCGTTTACTTGTTATTTCCTGATATGCTTATATGTCGAACTCTATTTTATATTGGTAATGCTTATATGTCGAAGTCTATTTTATATTGGTATCTGAATATATTTCTAGTTCCTTCAGATCTGAATTTCGCATACAACACACCTTAAAAATTCACCCACACAACAACCGCCGCCGTCACGACCGCGGATATAATAAATTGTTGAAAAACGAAGATTGGACGAGGCAACACCGATCCACACTCAGCGCCTTATTGATGGAAGCATTTCAAACGCCATTTAGATAGTGGTGTGGCGTTGACGTATTATTATTATTGTCGAAGGGAGACAGGCGTGAGCTCTGCCATAGGAGGTGGTACTTTGATATTCAAAGGTGCTTTGTACTTCATTCACGTTTTTAGGTATTTGGTGCTTGACTGCTTCAGATAAAGAATATGTCAGGATTTATGTTTATCAAAATTCTCGAATCAGTTTCTTTAAAATAGTTTGTTATTATCAGTACAGGTTTTTAGGATGTTACTCATATCTTTGTAGTAAAATTCCTATAATTTTGAGTAAAGGTGTATGTACTATACAGTTCGACGTGACCTATGGGTTTTCGAAATTCTTGCGGGGCTTTCGATTGAGGCGACGCGTGACGCGCGAGGACTGGCTCTAATTTAAGTGAGCGAATAATAATTGCGATGATTCAGCGTGGCAAAGCAGCCAGTGTCTTGGGTACGCTTTCGTCTAGTGTTCAAATATTTGAACACGCAGCAAAACGCATAATGCTTCGCAAGCACTCACTTCGGCAGTTTTACTGCGATCCACATTTCTCTCGTCAGTTCACGTTCAACCATCAACGTAGCGACTCATCTCATACATTTTATCTTAATTCAAATAGTTACTAAGTGAATTAATTAATAATATAAATGTCAAGAATAACCAGGCTTTTATAAAGTCGCAACTCAATCACATAACAAATTAACTCAGAAGAATTGTAGGGATCTCGGTCACCATAGTGTTGAGAAGCTATAATCCTTTTCATCTAGTAATGACCTGAATTAGTTGAGCTACCAATTAGGATACACAACCTCTCTTGTAAATAGTTCGATAAAATTGTAGATATTGTTCCAGTGTTAATAAACCAAATAACAGTGAAAATATCTTAAATTCTGTGGGAACAAGAGAACAAAAAATATAGTCTTAGTAAGTGACTATGTCATTCAATAATCTTTGAAAAAAAAAGTAGTTATGCTATAGAAAATTATCCGAATTATATTCTAACAGGTGGTCTGAGAAACCCCGTTATAATACTTTATGAATTTATATCATTTTAATAGTATATTAAACACGAGTAAATTTTAAGGGATTACCTAAATGGTCAACACGGCAACAAAGATCTTTTACAGCTAAATAAAACGTTTGTGTTTAGGTTACTATTCCAATAAAATGACAAATATTGACTCTGGACGAACATACCGGCCGTAAACCGAAACCAAACAACTCAATATCGGAAATAATTTAATACCTCAACTCAATCGTAGGACGCTAACTTTTTATAGTTGAACCGATTCGATCGTAAATTTTACTGGGCGTACGTACATTTGACGGTGCTGACGATAAAGTACGTCAAAATACGACGTGTTAAATGTCCGAGAACAACAGATAAATATATTATGGTTGAGTATTTTAAATGTTTACGTGAGGTCTTCGTGAGGAATTTATTTGTCAGCGGAGTTGATAGCGTCGAACTGGAAGAAGACGGGTTCCACTTTAGTCCTTGCGGTAATCTCTATCTGAGGTTTTGTTAACCTTTTAATATTCATATTTATCTTATCTTGAACATCGATTCAGTACCATTTTCGCATATATATCATAATAAGTTACAAGCTAATATTACTAATACAACTACACTTGGCACCTAATAGTCAGAATAGTATAGTTATTTTTTAAACGTTATCTACAAAACTGTTACTTTTAAGCAGGCATCATCATTATCATTTTAGCCCACTACTACATATATCCACGCACCGACGCGACGCCGCAAAAAGCGAATATGAGCCACCTCCATCCAATCGACTTCAATATCGTCAGTCCATTGAGTGGGGTCTTCCCACACTCCGTTTCGCGTTTAATCGTGATCGACTTGCGAGAACCCTTACTATCCAGTGGTTAGCGTCTGTGAGCTATATGGCCTACTCACAGCTTACTAACTCTGAGAGCTATGTCAGTAAGCGACCACGTCTCAGATCCGTAGGTCATCACTGGTAGCACACATAAATTTAATAGGTATTTTTTTTTATTTTATACGTCGCTTATGATCAATTCTTCAAACTAAAAAGAGCTTTTAATCCAAAATGGGTACTTCCACTAAATCTGTAGAAAGCAAAATACTAAACACGTCTTAAAACCAATTTTAATAACAATGAAAATTAATACCGTCATACAAGACAGTAAAACCGACGAATCTAAAATCATTCAGGCCTATTAAAGAGATAGACTATCCGATTACGTATCGTAAAAGCGTACTTAAACTGACTGACTCTTAATATTCTTCTAAAATGGTAATAAAACATACGATCCGGAACTAAGACTGTCATTTATGATAAAAATGTGGCCATTTTTGTATTTAATTACTAAACTTTTTACAATCGCATGAAATTAACATAATTAAATCAGTAATCGAAATTACTCGTATTGTTAAAGTTTCGTAAGCAAAGGGTAAAAAAATATCAAACATTATGCAAATCGTACGTATTTTATAAAATCTAGTATAAAGAACAATTTTACCAATTTGCGTGTTGAAATTCCAGTCAATAAGTTATAAATTATTGCAATAACAGTCTCATATCAAGTAATAGTCAAATTAGTAAATCGATTGAAGCCATTTTAGAATTCAAATATAATCATATTATGTGTTATTGACAAATTTTGGTTGAAATTATTTATGAACTGTTTCGCATAATATTAAAGTTAAAATTATTTTAATGTGATATATGCTTGTAGCTTTTATTTTTCTATTTTTGTATTCGTTTAATTATTAGCGCGATTTTATTGAAGCAGTATTAAATATGAAACGTCTAAATTTTAATTTTAAGATTCAATATTTTTTAACAATATAAAGTTAAGGAAGTACCTAAAAAGGTATGTACTAAATTTGTTGGTAAACTTATCATCTAAATTATCAAGATTTTATGTTATAATAAACACCAGATAGTAAAATAGTAAAAACTTTCAGGTTTGTAATCTAATGCAGACAGAACTGCAACAATACAGCCCTAAAAAACAGGATTTAATTTTTGATAAATGTTGTCATCCCGTCAAATCAATTCTACCCTTTATTGTGGTAATTTAAAAATAAATTGAATTATTACCCGACACTTTTCCACCAAAAAATAACACACAAGCCATATATCAAATTAGCCTTAGAACTTTAACACCGACGAATAAATCTTCAATATTGAGTTAATTATGACGGAAGCCGGACTGTTACTCAATCATGTAAAGTAAAAAATAAAAAGGTACGTACACCTACATGGCGCCGGGAACAAAAAACTGTTTCATCTTATAAATGATGGAGCTGATGAAAAAAGGCAAAGGCGTTGAAAGGGCCGGAAGGGATGCGAAGACTGACATCAATCAAGATGCGCTTGTGATCGAAGACTTAATGACGACCGCATCGGGGATATATCTATTGAACTTACCCGGCTTTTGATTCTGCATTTTTCGTAACCTCAACAACCGGATATTCGATTCGATAATTCGAGTAGATACATTTGCAAATTGTGAAAATATATAAAATTTGAATGCCACAATATATCACAATCGCATCAGGACTCGAAACCTGATAGCTAAGCTTCGCTGATCTGAATATGTCATCACAACTAGCAGGTCCCGCCATGACCCTCGTGGCTCAATTGGGAGAGCCTTTGGAAACGATGCAGGTTCGCGTTCTATCGCTGGTGGTCGATATATGTGTTATTTTTTAAAATTTTATGAACCTATTTATTCATAAAAAAAATACAATTAAACTAACTATAATTTTACAAGGGAAGCAGTTGGGTTACAAAAAAAACCATTACAAGTGGTCTTTATATAATACAGTTCCAGACGAGTACCAGACGGAAGCGTGCCCAAGACACTGGCTGCATTGCCACGCTGTGTGTTGACATAGTTTATTGTACAACAGGTAAGCGCTTGACCTTCAGCTCTATACAAACATATTACATAGTTGTACCATACAACTATGTATGGTACAACTATGTTATTATAAAACTATGTTAGTATAAAAGCAAAAACAAAAAGGTATGAATTTTTACTTTAATCGAAACATTATCTTAGAAACGTTGTTCGTCTATGTTATTCTTGATACTATATATTATACTATTATATACAATCCGTGTTTTATTATTTTGACAGTTACAGATAAAGCTATTATATATTACAGGACATGAATAAATATAAAATATCAAAGGTCATTCATTACACACAACGCCATCTAACCCAAACTAATATATATACATAGCTTGTAATGTGGGAACTAGATTACGGATAAAAAAAAAACTTTTATTTTTGTAAACACGTACTTATCATACAATATAGTTATCTAGAACGTCTTATTAACAAACAAACAAACAACAGCTTTGTCCTGCATTTTTCTATATCTGAACGCCCTATCAATGGCCAACGTTCCTCATCAAAGTGTAAAAGAAACGAAATTGAATTTGTTTCAAGTAATAAGCGAGAAGTTAGTAAGAGTAAAATAGCTATTAAGCAGCAAAATATTGACAGTTACTTATGTAAAAATATTTCATTATCAACAATATTATATTAAAGGTGTTTTTTGCACACACTTGAAGTTCTATTAAATTATGATTATCCACAAACAGTTCAGGGTAGTTTTTTTTTGGGTGACTGTAATTACCATTAACGGTCAAGTGGCTAAACGAACTTTTAATTAAATATTATTGATATACTATAACTATTTATCCATTACAACTTTGAAATGTTATTTTGTTAACGCTCTTTTAAACCGAATCGACAAAAAACATAAAAAACTGGTGTTAAATGTACTGGTGTAAACGTTGGTTACAAACAAAATGTCAAAAAAAAACATGAAAGATAATTTTGGTAAGTATATTTTTATCACCATTTTGGTCGCACATGTTTTAAACAATTTTATTCTTTGAATATTGCTAAATAATCAGGCAGGTGTGATTAAAATATTTGTTATGTCGAAAAGAGCTCTGTTTTCGCCTCAGATTCTCACTTACACCAACACTTTATGTGCTTCAAAGAGATTCAGCTTTACGACTTACGCATATTAATTAATTGCAACTCGCAATACGTACTGGTGATATTTATTATCGAGGCGTAATTCAAATCTTTATTTGACATGTTATGGATACGTGGAAAGAAATTAAAATGTTACGCATAACGGGAAGCTGTGGTGAGTGTTTCTCACTATCAATCACTGGATCGGAAGTCAGGGCCGTTTTACTGAGCGGCTCATTCAAAACTCGTCAGAGGGCAATAGAGAGTTCACGTGACAGCATTTTCACACGAGTTACGTAACTCGATGTTACAGAGAAATTGCTTTAAGATATGAAAATTGTAGCATTTAAGATAGGATAAATATGTTCCGGACTGGTAGTCGGTCAGTTCCCACTAAGCTACGAGTGACATACAGCTTAGTGGGACCTTACTGAATTACATGCAATGCATCTTAACTAATATTATAAAAACGAATGTGAGTTTGCTTGTTTGTTACACTTTTACGCCAAAATTACTGAACGGATTGAGCTGAAACTTTGCACAAATGTTGCTCTAGATTGGGGTCAATTTCCTCCTAGGCAATAGAACATAGGCTGCTTTTTATTCCTTAATTCGGTTTCGGTAGGAAGTGGAGTGGGATGTTTTATGCTTGTTACCTTTTCACAACTAAGCAGGTTAACGGATTTTAATGTAATTTGGGAACACATAGATATAGCAATGGGACACAAAGCTACTTCTTATCCGGATATTACGCGGGTGAAGCCACGGTTAAAAACTAGTCTCATAATGTATACAGTAAAGACGTGAAATTTTATACCTACATCTGTATATCCGTTGCTTAATGACTCTTCATGAAAGTTAAAAGTCACCTTTTGGGTTAGCACATCTTAGACCTCTACCATGCCTACGTAGTTTTGTCTTGAAGAGCTGACCCTTCTATACTTGTAATAAAACTGTAATGAGTCAAAATCTTTACATTCATATATTAGAAAATTTCAGTTGGAGGAGCACTAATATCAATACAGAAGGAAACACAATCTTTTGAATATTTGTATCAGTCTGTCTGTCCATCTATCTATCTGTACCTTGCACATCACGCTGAAACTACTAGATATATTTTAATGAAACTTTGCATGATAATAAAATCTTTTAATTGCATATTTTATATCAATATTGGACATGACGTATTTTAGTAGAGCCAAGCCAGTTAATATTACAGGACGTTAATTTCACACTGCGCCATCTAGCACCAAACTAAGCATAGCTTGTAATTTAGGATCTATATTGCGGATAGAATACTTAAACACTTTTTTTTTGTAAATACAAACACGTACACGTATATGATACAACACCCAAACACAGAACAAACATCTATATTAATCACACAAATGTTTGTCCTGGGTGGGAATCGAACCCACAACCTATAGTGCAGAAGGCAGAGTTACAAACATCTAAGAGTCTAGTCTATAGTGTATGACACCTATGTAAACGTGGTTGTTGTTTTTCGACATTGCCTGTTGTTAGACAGCACTTTCAATATATTATAACTGGTATAAAAACAATAATCATTATTATAAATAGCAGCCGTATAATCTCAAGTTCTCTTTAAAAACTAAACGAGATAAAACTTGCGCGTTATCCAATCTTCAAGTCAAAGCAATAATCGTTGAAAAACTCTGCGGTGCTCTAATCAGGGGCATGTATCTGATTTGAATATGGTCACCAGTACACAGGTACAGGGTAGATCGCGGGCGTGGGTCATGTAACGTACTATTTAACATTTGCTAATCACCAAAGAGGAGCTCGAGTTAATCATTATACTGTGTATAATGCCTTTGAGCGTTTTCAATTGATATAATGAGATTAAGTTCTTATATACTCCTACTTACTCACGAAGAAATGAAGTATATTATTTATGCTTACTCATCATATAAGAACTATTGGTAATAATAATTTCTAAAATATTAAAAATATTTTTTAGGTAAAATTAAACTAATTATGTGCAAGAGAAGTCGTGGGGTTACCTGAGGACCGTTACAAACGTTCTATACCAGTACCAAACGAAAGCGTGCCCAAGTCACTGCTGCAAAGCCACGCTGAATAGTTATGCTAATTTGCTGGCCTAAATAAGAGTGAATCCTTAGGTTACGTGTCGCCTCAATTAAATCCCCGCAAAATTTTTGAAAACACCGGGCACCGGCTTCTCACGGACCCAAGGTCTCGATCCTTTAATGCTGAAATATGAAGCTCTGCCGAGACCACTAGATTTACAATAATGCCATTAACTAGGCCACTCTATTGTTCAAAGTGATTTAGTTGGTAGATGGTACCTAATCATTAAAGATATACATGGGACAAATTTGTGAAATTACATTTGTCTCATTTTATTTAAATTTAATTTATTTATAACTGTGTTAGTTTTAAGCGTATTTATATATTTTGTTTAGAATCCCGGAACTTATTTTAAGTTAGGTTTTAAGTATAGTTAATTCTGCTCGATATTCTATGTTTTGCTTAGATGTGCGTGCATATGTTTATGTCGAAATCAAGATCAGAACTATACAATATTTGTTGAACTATAATTTTATTGTGGTTGTGATGTGTTTTGTGCGTTTAAATAAATAAATAAAAAAAAATTACAGCCCTAACTGATGTCCATGGCAGATGAGATGGCGCTAGAGTGTCGACGCAGAGAGCGTCCCACACTAAAGGCCTACCCATTTCCCAAGGGACAAGAGTCATACCGTCGGGCCGCTTACCATCATCACGTAACAGACCATTCGGCTCAAGAACGGACACTGGTAAAAGCTCGATGGATAACGTCAGCAAAATCCTGCTGCATCACCCAGCCGTAGACAAGTGGCAATACAGAAATTGCAAGACATATAAGAGTACCGGTATTGTAAGATGGACAAGCTTGCAACCAAAGACCTTCCTATTTTTAAAGATTTAATTTAGGTGTAATAAGATGATATCTATCTAACCGCCTAATCATGTGGTTCGTCCACGGATGTAAGATCCAGAGGACTTGGGTTCGATCCCCAGCGGGTGTACAATATTTTGCTTAGTTAGGTCGATGGTAGGACTTTGTTTGAGCCCGCCTGGCTACCTACCACTATCTTATCTAATTCTGTCGCCATAACCACAATTCTTAAATTGTTTTATTCCGGCATTTAGAAGTCATATATCCAGTTCCTCAGTTTGTTGAGGTTTTCGGGTGAAGCTCGCTTCCACCGTCAGCCTTATTATAACATAAAAAAACAGGTGAGATGAGAACCAAGCACCTCACTGTCTTACATAAAAAAAAAAGATATTCAATGCCCAGCTTTCAAAGAGCAGTAATCGTGACTGATCATCCAAGATGTGTACATAAAAAGGAATTGTTCTCTAGGAGCTTTTCAACGAGCCACCCTGTACCGAAGTGCATCGGAATACCCTCACCGTGGTGGCACCTGATTCATTAGTGCTCAGACTTGGCTCTTGTTTTTCGGATTACAGATCTGGATGAATAATGAGACAATTGAATAAAATGGGGTTAAAAGAGGACAATGTTTTGAACAGACGTGGATTCAAGTTATTGTTAAGGATTCCATTCCCAAATTAAATGTTAAATATAGAGACTAAAGGCTTTGATGCACCAAACTTACAAAACCTATTAAAGCTATCACTACGCAGATGATAAATAAAACCTAAGTAATAAGGTGATGAGTATTGAAGTCAAACCATTAAGTTTCTCGATCTTTGCCGAAGAGAACAGCTGAGATTGTTGGTACTTGAATCTTAATTGTGTTTAAAGTCAAATGTGTCAAAATTGGTGTCGGTAACCGTAACAGTGTCGTGAGTTCAATGGTATTTTCCCATTTCCAAAAATGCCCAACGCACCTAAAGAAGTTTTCAATTAGAAGCAGTATGTCTTTAAACTAAAAAAAAAAGAATAGTGGTTTAAAACATGTTATAAGTCAAATATGTTTGAACCAGCGCTTAAACTTTCGAATAGAACTAGGTATGTTAGTATTGCTATTGCTTTCTAGTTTTTATTGGCTTAAGTTCGCAAAGGGTGGGGCTGGCCTGAGGCGGTCTTGCGGTAGGTCAGCAATGAATAATTTATATAGAATTATGGTAATGCAATGATCGGTGCCGGTCGCTTACAGATTGAAATCTTAGGTCGGGCTCTGAGTCATCGGCTGTCTTTCAAATGGTTTAAAATAATAGATCGCGATACTAATGGAGGATACTTTTCGATGGCTTAAGTTGACATGGCTGCCAGCTCTAATGCAAGATCATAAGGTTGAATTCACTTCTGTACAAAGGACAGTTTGAGTGAACGGAACTATTTACAAATTGTTGTGTTTATTATACGTTCAGTACACATTTGGATATATTACAATATTCCACATGACGGCACGACACAATACCATGAAACTTGTGGAAAAATCATCGCTTTCCCTCAAAAACGAGTCTTCAAAAACAGCAGAACATGAAAATTTTGATTTAGTTATACATTTCAGTCGTTTGATACACAGTACTGTAACGAGGTTTACACTGCACCAATTTGATCCCTAAAATCACAACAACAATGATATATACATATTTTCTGGAATCGTAGATACGAAAATGAAGTTGTTTTCGAATTATAACAGCCAGCTTTAATCAGATCGAGGTTCATTCTAAATTCAAATGCAGTTCTAATTACAGCCACATCACGTCTCTCCCAAAGGTTACCAGTTACCATCTTATGTCAATAACAGACGTCTTCGAGACGTGCTGACGCAGAGCCCCGCCACCCTCGGGGGAGTGGGGGGTAGGGGGGTCACGTAGGCTGGACACTGGTCGAGAGGAATACTAATTATCAATTAGAGGTCTTGGTAGACGGTCAGGGGTTTTAATGAGTTTACAAGTTTTTGAAGCATTGCGGTTTTCTGAGAGTAAATTGATTATTGTGAGTGATTGGTGGAAATAGTTGGCCTTATAATAGGACCGTTCCAGCCGATTATCGTAAAAGGTGACTTATGAATTTCATCAAGAAGAAGTTACCTATTAAAAAACAGTAAAAAGTATTATTTTCGTAAATGTAGTACCCATATAACAAGCTTTGCTTAGTTTGGGACAAGATGGCTCTGTGTGAAAGTCGTGTTATATCTATTAACTTGTATATTTATTTAATTAGGATTCACTGTCTGTAATACAGGTACATTAATTTTAAAATAAATTCCAGTGTAACCACCTATCCAGTCCAGATGATATTAAAGAAGCAGGCATCAAGTATCTAACTAAGGGCCGTTGCAGGCGCGACGCACGACCTCCTAAATATTCTGATACCGCGGCCGATCCACGAGATGCATGCGGGAGATAGCTCCGACTCGCTCCGATGCGCTGACGAGATATGGTAATCAGAAGAAGTCGCAGGCTACTGGGATCGGACCTTAAGCGGTGAGTACACCTTACAGGGGATCTTTACTCCAGCATTTTTGCGTCTGCTGTCAAGTCGGGTCTAATGATGTAGGGGTGACACATGCCTCATGCCTCAGTCTTTGCTATTCCAAGCTATTCCTACTGGATAGGTTGGACCAGCGGAGACACAAGACTGACGCTTTCTAGGCAAGTGTTGTTTAACTTACCTATGTGTACATTTGTAATGTATTGAAACTAAACTGTACACTTTCTGATAAATAAAATAAAAACGTAACATTATCAATGTTACATATTTATTTATATCAACATCAACTAAACATAACATAAGAAGAAACATAGACATGTTTTAACATGACGGCAATTATTTGTTTTAATAAAGACAAGAAACTATATTGCGCAATACATTTGTGTGGCCATCAAACGCCCCGGGCAACCCCCTTCAGGGAGATGGGATATCTTAGCCTATTTCACGGTCACACAGACCATTCAAATATTTAATTTGATATCAGGTACTGTTCAGTTTTATGGCTTGAGTCTCACGATGTATTTTATAAGGTGAAACAGAGGAAAGATAGCTGGAATGTCTGTATACTTAAAATTTATGGAACTATTTAAGATGCAGCAATTCTCAAAGAACGCTATAAACCAATTGAAAGCAAAGATTCGTACCGAATAAGTAACAAAATTCGCTCCGCGATCGTCCGAGCCGACAGTGCATCTGTAATGCCAACTTCATCAAAAGAAGTCTGCGCCAGGCAGCTGGCAGCTATCCGTCGAATACAAAGAGGAAAAGGCGTGCTACACACGAAACTCGAACAGTTGGCTCACTACGTTATTTTCCTTAATACAGGACTGAAGGGTACTGAGGTATCTTAAAACTATTTTGAGGACTTTCGTGATAATCATGGCACTATGATTTCAGGAGGCCTTAAACGCTACTAAAAAGGATTTCCTATTTAGTCCACATCTTGTGTTGTTGAAAAATACGACAAATTAAGACAATATGCGAAATCATGCTGCCTTATTTATTTGTTTGCAAGATATTTGAAGACACGACAGATCCAATTTATATATTTCTAATAAAATATTATCAGTCCTTATTGACGAAGCAAAAACTGCAGTGGAAATTTAAAGCAAATTTCGGATTGAACTAGCTGTTTATCCTCAAAAGGGGATGTGGGGGTAAAACAGGGTGGGAAGTAAAAAACATTTGCTTCCACTAACGAAACAATCGCAAGCATAATTGATTGTAACGTAACTGGCTGCTTTAGTTTATGTCCCAACATCGGACAAGTGATTGGGACTTGTTTGAGTTCTACCAGACTAGTTAGGGGTTCGGAAGAATCAGGGATATTAGAAAAAGGTATTTCTTTTGGTAGACATGTTTACTCATTAAGTCTACGTTGATAGTCTACGGTAGTAAAGTAGATCAAGAATCGGAAATATCCGTCCGGAAAATCTTACCATGTTGGTATATGAGAAGTATTTCTCTTAAATGCAGTGTTTCGGCAGTTTGTCTTGTTAATTTTGTAACGGCAGTCGATTGAAACAGTTAATTTTCTGCGATTTCCTTATTTGACAGGCTTATTTAAACGGTCAGCTGAATAAAGAGGTTTAGGTTAGCTTCATATGTATTTGGCAAAACGAAGAAAATTTAAGATGCAAGGTGTTTTAATTATCATGTCAAACATTTTCTTTATGATTTCCTTGCTGACTAAAAATAAAAAAACTATTTAATTAGGTACCTATTTGCCAAAATACATTGATAAGATTTCAAAAACTGAGTATTTAATCGAGAGAACAATTCACATCACCACTTAAGTCCTCAGGGAACCGACAAACCTAATTGTCTATAATAAAATTAAATCTATTTGAGAAAATTAACATTTTTTCAATAAAGGCGCGTCCATACAGTACAGACGTCTAATATCGACGATCATTATGCAAACGAAGAAATGAACAAAGCTTAATGCGACAGTGTAGAACGTGCCTATGGCCAAAATGTTGCTAAGTTCAGACCGCTTACTAGAATACACTTCAGTAGGTACTTGATTTAGGATCTATATATTAATAATGACCCCTCTTTCAAAAATGTTGCAATGCCCTAATAGGGAACATGTACAGTGCTTAATAATAGATCGGTATCTATGAACCATTTACAAAGGATATTCTCACGTAGGTATATACTCAATACTCGATACATATATCTAATGCCACATGTAAGTTACGTTAAGATCTTAAGATTTAAGTACTATGTTTTTTTTATACTGCTTCGAGACGGAACAAGCAAGTAGCCCACCTGATCAGATGTTGAGTGCATCTCTTGTCTATAAGAAAGGCTAACGTACGCCACATCCACAAAGAGCACGACCTACGCGGCACTGCATTGCGCCCGTCGTATTGAGGGTTAAAGGTGTTAAGCCTCGCGTGCCCGTAATTTTACCGGGAACCCTTCAAACCGGAACACAGCAATGCTGCTCGGCTGCCACAATAGGTATGGTGGTTGTACTTACCCAGCCGAGTCCTTATCAAGGAACTCACTACTCTTAGAATTAATGTCAATATCAAAATAAAAGTGCTGGTAACTGTAACTACGTGACTGCCTAATTGACTGACGAACAACGCACAGTCTAAGCCGATAGTCCTAGTATCTTGATATTTGGGAGTATTAAGTGTTATAAAAAGTGGAGTGTAGGAGTGTACTAAGAAAGGATATTTGGAAATTCCCACAGGATGGTGAGAATGAAGTCAAAGTTGTTCTACAAATCAACCATAAAGTATTATCGAAACAAACTTACTCCCTCTGGATTTGGCGAAAATGTAAATGCTTACCTGAAAACAAAAACACAGAAACATTAACAATTGCAGCCTGTTAATTACAAAACCATAGATTTACGGGCTGAGGCGTCGCCAATTATGAGTCCCATAAAGCGAAGGCATTAGGACCCGATGGCCCACCCTCGTTGGAGGCGAGATAAGCGACATCATGTCTTTGTATGAACTGAAAGCAATCACACTAACAAGACAGAAGAGATAAGAGCAATAAGTTGTCACAATTTGATGACGCTATTCAGGCCTAATCAATAAAATGAGGTCTGAGTCAATACAAAATAGAAACAACAATACCACAGTGAGGCCATACCGTGATCGACATTTGAATCTACTGCAAATCGGGACATATATTATTCACTTGCTATACTCGCAACTTCGCCCGCGGAATACCCGAATAAAATTACACAATTATGTTTAAATTTTTTGCTAGTAGCTTTCTAGCTTTTTTTGCAAAATTTCAGCTCAATCCGTTAAGATATTTTTTGTGAAGGAGCAACATTGGTCGAATCAGTTTTGTAATTTTTTATGTCCCATGTCCCACAAATGCTACTTTTATAAAGCGTACCGCACTTTCCCAAGATAGAAGTAGCATTTGTTCTTCAAGGTGCTCTTCTGGTACCAAATTTCATCCGAATTTATCAGCAATTTGAGCGTAATTGAGTGACAAACATATTTTTCAGGGTTAGGCTCGCCTTTGCCATGCTCATTTATTTTTTAATTTTGTTTATAATATAAGACGTACTATGTGTGTGCAATAAAGAATAATTCATGACTTGGTCATCCCACGGGAATACTGTACTTTTTTGGGTCGAAAAGTATCCTATGTGTTAATAGGTATAGAACAATTTCTGTGCAAAATTTCAGTTCTGTTTTGTAGGTTTTTCGTAAAAGAGCAACAAAGAACCGATGACTAATTCAGTTGTTTTATTATTATGGTGTGCAATAAAGTATTTTCATTTCATTCAGTTTTGAGTAGAGATATTTGACATCCGCCTTCCATTCTGCGTCTTAAACACACATACAACGATCACCTTTATATTTATTAGGGTGATAGTGTGATTTTCACTACGTAAAGAGACACATCATGCATTCTTAGTTGTCATTTTCAACTTAAAGTTTAAAGTGTCATTGATCGCAATTAAAAGCTATTTTCATTAATCGTTGCCAATCGCAATGCGTCACAGGTACGCAGTAGGTACTCAATGAATTAGGAGAGGCTGCGGTAGCCACGTGGGCTCTATTGCAAATTCCTGCCCCCAGCGTCCCTCCGTTTACAAGTGGCGGTAAAAGGACGCTTCCCTAATCCATTTACGATATAAGAGGTATAAATCAAACTTAATTCGTGCTACACGTGTTGATAACGCACACATGCACACTTCCAAGATGGCGGCGGGAAAGGATGGGATTAAAAATGACGGATGTTTACGGGTTTCCGGGTTTCAAAGTTTAAATCAAAATTTGAATAAAAACAATAACCGGTCATCGTATTCGCTAATGATTTGGACAATTTGATAAGATAATAGCTGTTATGTTCACATTTACATAAAAAAGTTTACACAGCGAGTTATTAAATGAAAATAAATGCAATGTCCAAACCAAGTCCAAGTAGAGGTAGCTTTTTATTGCATTGTAATGAACTTAGACAGAGTTTATTAAAATTTACATCAAAGAAAAAGTGTTTCAGGTGGATTCAGTCGATTACAAACGATGTCTCCGTATTTTTAGTGCGTGTTTTTAAAACTTTACCAAACTTTACATCATAATCAACAAAAAAAGTTTAACAGATAAATTGAGGAACGTCCAAAACGGTTGCATTCAAATAGGACCTACCATGATCATCCATTTGATTACATCGAAGTATCCACACTCACACTCTGCTAGATGAAGCGCAAATGTGTGCAAGGTGGCATGAAAATGGAATTAAGGGGGGGAGTAAAATGCAAAGGAATCAAGGGGAGGTGGGGGCAAAATTGTCCCAGACCGGACACTTTGAACGAATTATGACGGTCATTATTAGAACGTGGACAGAATTAAATTGCCTCCCCTCTCGTCCGGTCCCCCTACCTTCCGGCTAAGTATTCCGCATAATGATACCTGCCTGATACTTCGTACACTTATCTGAGTGGATCTGTATTGGGTTTTTGAGTGGATTGGGGTGATTTGGGCATAGTGTTCCTATGGTGTGGATTGTAGATTGTTGGCCTCTATTTTAGGACAAATGTTCAAGGCTCAATTTGCAGTGGTTTTTTTCGGGTTGCAATGTTAATTTTTAATAAGAAAATATTGTACACGGTAAGATAGAAACAGTGTAACACTGCGATGTTTGCATTACAAATCTGTGAATGTCGCAGATTACGCCCGAGATATCGGTTTTCTTTGCTCAGCAATAACGACCTAATATAGAAGTAAATAGCCGCAATTTTACAAGCAATAAAGCTAATCCTTTCTTTGCTAGTTGTTCTACAAACAAGAAGCTTGCTGGTATTTTTTTATACTACTATGATGACAAACAGGCATACGGTCCTCGTGATCGTAGGCAGCTACCGTCGTATATGGACGAAGGCAACACCAGAAGCAGCACTCGCGCGTTGCCGACCCAAGTAAAAGAGTTCTGGCGACCTTACTCACCGCAGGAACACACCACTATAATAAGATAACTATAGTGCTTCCCCAGTCGGGCTGTTCAAGTAGTGAGTAGCAAGTCCTACCTTTCCTCACCATATCATAAATGATAAATACATTGGATGATAGATAAATATTTTTTGTGAGTCTGAATAGATGAACATGAATGATGATGCTGATTTAAAGAATGAAGGAAGAACACATATTGCGTAGGTACCTGATAGCAAAGGCTGATGAGGAATTTGATGGTTTACCTTTATTTGTTTCACACAACTCTAGAAAATGCGCGTTCCCTCAATAACATCTCAGCTTAACTTTCTATACAAAAGTGACAACTGAAGGAAAAGGTGGTTGTAAATTTTATACAACAAGGGCTCTAAATAAGGTCAATCCTTTGAAATATCAGTCGGTACATAAATACTAACAGTGATGTTGCGTACTTTGCTCTACGCGATCTCGGTCAATATTTAACGTTTATTATTGTAGATACAGCGGTCACGTGAGATGCTTTGTTACTCGTATCAATATTGCAGGATGAGTGGCCAAAGTGAAAAGATAAAGCGGATTAGCTTGGCTTAAGTTTTAGACACGATTTCAGGATTCATTTTTGGGGTTGACGGATGACGGTTGGATTTAAATTTCTCAATAAGACCAAAATCGCTGGAAAATCGTAACTTTACTCAATAAGCCTCTTGAAAAACTATCTTGATTTAAAGTTTTTTGTCTGTGAATACCGCCTCCGAGGTCTAGTGGTTTGCTCACCGGTACAGATCCAGATATGCCTAGTTCAATTCCCAGGGGAGTACAGTGTTGTGCTTAGCTACGTTGGTAGTAGGAATTGATTTAAGTCCGTCTGGCTAGTTACTACCATATCACTTAAGTCTGTCGCCATAACAACAATTCTAAATTATTGTGTTCCGGTATAAAGAGGTAAGATAGCTCCTCTGACTATCAAAGATTCCGAGTGAAGTGCGCTTCTACCTTCGGCATTGTCTTAAATTCGATACCAGATGAGATGAAGGCCAAGCGCTTTCTCGTCATACAATTTAAAGAAAATGTGGCTGAATTTTGATCGTCAGTTAATAAACACCATCTAGCCCCCAACTACGCAAAACTTGTAATATAAGATCTTAACTACGATCTTAGATTATATTAATATTAAAACATAATTTTAACCTCGTAGGCCAGTACAACGCACAAAGCACAACGCAATAACATAACAACTTATTATTTGAGTTATTATAATTTTGAAACAGATTTTATGTTTTTTTTTAGTCTGTAGTATCATCAGTGGCACATAAATAAATACTACAGGACATTTCTTTCACACAACGCCATCTAGCCCCAAACTAAGCATAGCTTGTAATATGGGAGCTAGATTACGGATAGAATACTTAAATACTTTTTTTGTGAATACATACGTAATACAACACCCAAACATAGAACAAACGTATCTATTCATCACACAAAGGTTTGTTCAGTGTGGGAATCGAGCCCACAACCTACAGCGCAGAAGGCAGAGCTACTACCAACTGAGCTATGATGCTTGTCATGAATGCGTTTATGTATTTTTTGTAGATATTATTTTATTGTTTAACTATTATCTACTCTTCTTTCACTGTATACAGATTTGTTCACACTTTTATATGATATCTATATTGCTTCCTATACGTGAAAACTTCTTATTTCTGTTTTGTTGAATAGCTGTTGGTTTTTATAGAAAATAAATAAATAATATTTTCAACACACCATCTGATTATTCAATGTGACGCCTAAACACATACAAAACATCTCAAATGTAAAAAAGATGTTAAATTTCTTATCCAAGGGAATTAAACCCACAACCAGCTTCTATCATTTGAGCTTTTACTCCAATTTCATACATTTTTTTTTATTCGTTACCTCTAAATGCCGGAACACAACACACAAGTCCTACCGCCAACCAAACCAAGCAACCAAGTACTCGCCCTGGGGATCTAACCCGGGACCTCTGGATCTGAAATCGGTGGGTTGAGCCACTAGACCACAGAGATATTTAAAAATATTTTGATCTGATACATGTATGTGCAGAATTTTTCCGCTCCTGACTTAGACCGCAGTCGCTTCACAGTTTATCACCTTACGCTCGCCGAGATTACCGCAAATCTACTGATTGCCCACTATTGGTGCAGGAATTAATGCTGTGCTCGTTACCCGCTAAGCCAAGCTATGTTTGCCCGGTTTTTGCAAATTTATCTAACATACAATTTGTTTGGGTAGAAACGTATCTAAAATGGGGCTTAAGTTAAAGTGGTCATGCCACTTGTGCGTGCTGTGCGTCAAAATGCTGCTCAATAAAAAGTTGATTCAAATTCAGCGCCATTGTGTTGCAAAGCGACAGCACAGCGTGCAACGCAACGCAGGTCTCGATTTAGTTTGAATTAGAAATAAGCATCTGTCACTGAAGAATAATCCTTGTGTAATTGCTCAAGCTGGGTCCCAGCTAAATCCACCGGCCTGACTAAAAGGTGCCTCGCGTGCGTGGAGCGCGCGGTGTGGACGGTCGTGCGTGGATCGCACGATCAGCCATGAAAAACCCGTAAAGTCGCCGCTTAACATCCCTTTACAAGGAATTTAAAATATCCTTTACTCTAAAAGGGGTGTAAGAGACGATGCAGATTTCTCGTGAAATGTGCAATGAACCAAAAAGAAGTACCAAATATTTTAGCAAAATAAAGGTTGCTGCTACCACAGCAATTCGAAGCAGCTGCTCTATGTGTGACTCCATCTCCAGCATGAGTTCCACTGGATCACGTATCGCCTATGGATCGCTTGGAGCGCAGTTTAGGATCGCAGTTTTAACAAACTTGGATCGGCCTAGTGAGAGTGACGCTCCACGCATCGTGATCTTGGACCACGGAGCGCGCGATCGCTGGAGCGCGTTGGATCATCCGGTGTGGACCAGCTAATAGCCAACGCAATGTGAGCTTGTGTAGAGTAAATATGTAGTATGGATGTATTACCTTGCTTTGACTGCCTTTTTTATCATATTATCGGAAAACAAAAATTTACAGTGAACGATGAAAATTGTAGTTTCCTTTTATTTTTTGGAATTATTGTTAATCTACTCTAATACTGCTATAAAGCAATGCTAACATTGCTTGTATGGTTTTTGTTCATATTAGGCTTTACTCAGTAATCCCAGTAATCCAGTTCTACAATAGAAGGTTATTAATTACTATGTAATAAAATGTTTTTTTTTAATTTTGCTGATAATCTTTGTTTGTTTTATTTTCGTTCTTTATTATATCTAAACCGTTTTATCCGAAGTGTTTGTTTGATTTGGCTAATCATTGCGTGGTTTATGGTTTTAAATCAAATTATATACATTGTATCCAACGTTATACGTTTAACTAAATAGCCTTAACAAAAGCAATTCTCGACACAATAACAATATTTTGACAACACTAATTCCGAGCCATTTTCGTTTACTCACTCTATTAACACATATAAATTTAGGGATGTGAAGTGAAATTCGCAAAATATCGATGAAATGTAAACAAAGGGTAGAACGGGTAAAGCGGGTACCGCTATTTTATCGACGGTTCAAGTCAGCAAAGAATATTAAAACAATGGTTGAGCTAAATACAGGACCGGGGTGGTTATTACAATATTTGCTAGGATCTCGTTATTTTTAAGTATCCATGTCTGCGGTTCTCAAATTTTGGGGGCGGGTGATGTATGAGATGGCATATCACATGACGTTTTACGATCGTTTATGAAATTGGATTTTGGTGTTATTCTGATAAAAAATCACGTTTGTCGTAGATAAAACGCATAGAAAAGCAGTTATAATTTGTATTTAAATTTTATTTGTATTTGTTGGTATTCACTCAAGCAAATACAGAAAAATACAAAAGTAAAAATATTACACAATATAAAGTGATTTACACGGTAAAATATAATACTTCAGCCTCACAAAACAGAGCTAAATAATAACTTATGAAAAGTTTGAGAGCCACCCCCGGCGTCATAGCGAAACGACACAGTGTTGTAAATTATAATGTTTTATGGTTTAATACTGCAGATAAGGCGAGGGGAGAGCGGGGCGAGGGGGTTAAGGAGCCTATTATGAACCGTGTTAACCGGCCGCCACACCACGTGATAAGGGGGCACAGACGAACTGTTTTGACGCTATATGGCAATACACTTGTAATATAGGTGTAACTAAAAAGGTATTTAATTTTAGCACTATTAACAGAGTGACACGATATAAGTAATTATGAATGTAAGTACCTACTTCATTTATTTAAGCTAGTAAACATAATTAAGTTGGTGTATAGTTTTTCATTCAAGTATTTTTTTTACTTAAATCTGTGCCTCTTCAGTCTAAAACTTTTTAGGCAAGGTCTACAAAAAAGTATTGTACTCTTCACCAAAAACACCATCCCCATGACAATAACTTTGACACTTGATTTGCATCTGGCAGATGCTATATTAAAGTAAAAAACTCGCCCGTCTGTACAGCACATCTCGTCTGCAAACACCCCAGAATATGATTTTTAACGAGCCATCCCCAAGTATGTAATTGCCTCTGAATGCGTTTCGTAATGATTATTTATGTAGCGTGTAGGGTGGAGGTGGAGTAATGGGGGGTGAAAATTATTTTTTATTGTCCCTACTCTCCTCTCTTCTGCCTTTGTAGTGAAACTTATTGCTAAAACAATAGAATGGGCAAATTATAGGGACTTTGGAAATTATCTAATTCAACATTATGTTCAAATAAGGTAGTGGGTGGAGTTGCTACTTTTAAACTTGCTCATTACTGCTCAACTTTGACTCTGTGGTCTAGTGGTTCGCCCACCAGTATCAGATCCAAAGATCTATCCCCAGGAAAATATAATATTGTGCTTGCCTTAGTTACCACTATCTTACCTAAATCTCTCGACATAACAACATTCTAGTTATTCCGGCATTCAGCGGTAAGATAGACAGTTCTTAGGACTTTTGAAGATTATAATAATAATTTATTTCTTAATAACTACCTACCTACATACCTAAACAGTAAGTTGTAATTAAAGCTGAGATTAATATTATGTATTAAGACTTTTGAGGATTCCGCGTGAAGTGCCTCCTCCGGCTTTATCATAACTTAAACCAGCTGAGATGAGAACCAAGAACTTCCCCGTCGCATGATAAAGTGAGTAGTATTTGTTATTAACAAGATTTCATTTTTTATTAGTAAATATTTTTTGTTGTGATCAAGCTTCGCATAATAAACGAAAAACTCTGAAAACATAGATGTGGCTTATTTAAGACAATTTTTACTAAGAAACTTCGTATACTTTAAGATATTCCAGTAAAAATAATAGTAAATTAAAGAAGAAAAATAAAAATATGCCACTATCTTAGCTCTACTACGCATTAGTCTATTTAGTTGAAGCATGTTATTGTTATAAACTAAAAGTCAAATATTCACATAGGTATCAGAAAAATAAAAATGCATTTTGTTTCCCGGATCCCGGGTTGCATAATGAAATCGTAAATCGGCCCGCATCGTATAATAGTGAAATATAAATCGGGCCGTGGTTTGGCGCCGCGACTATTGGCCAACATTTTTGCGGGTCGCTTCAATCACGCGTTTTAATACGCCAGTGTGAAAGCTCACGTGTGTATGTTTTCCCCAAAATTCGGGAGTTATTTTATTCGTTGGCACATGCTGTGACCTCGTTAGTGTATTGCGATTTTACGATCAAAAGTATGATTAAAAACTATTGAAATTTTAGTGACATATAGGCAAAATGTTTAAACCGTTAAAATTTGAAAACATATATCTTTTTTAAAGGAACATCACACATGGAGACAAATTTAAATTCTCAGATTGTTATTTTAACATGTAACCAATTTTTTTATTAATTTTAAATTATAATTTTAGTAAGTTAAATTTAGTAGTAATCAACGAAAAATAGTTCGTTAGTTCCCTTTAAAGGCTTTAGTGTTCACTTAGCCCGCTCACACACACGGAAAGATTAATCGCCGTCGAAAACAAAACGATTCAAATTTCTAAAACGCCGTCCAAAATTGAAACACCAACTACACTCACAAACGGTTAGATTTATAAACCCGTTCCGACGTTAACACACTTTCACGTGTCGATGGATTCGCGTAAAAGCCTAAAAAGCCGAAAAAATGCCGAAAAAGTAATGAAAAAAGCCGATGCGAGTAGTGTAGGTACATGCATCTTTCCGTCGGCTGACAAATGGCTATACAATGGAGGGATGAGGCGCGGGACACGCCGAAAATCATTCAGCTATTCCCACGTAGGGTTACCAGCTGTGATGCATAAGTCGCTTATTACCAGGTGCGTGTAATAAATGTTAAAGGAGTGCTAATTTAAAAGTGTTTAATAAAAGATATTCTATTCTATTTTGAGATTTGATTTACATGTTGATCTTAATAAAAGTCTATGAGGTTAGTCCACCCCGTTCCGTATCAGCGTTTTAAATATGTTGAGAATAGACAAATGAGTACTGAAGAGTGATTATTGTTTCCTTGTCTTTTATTATGCAAAGAGGCAGGCCCAAGAACTTGATCATCGTACGATAAAAAAGGCATTAATTTAATCGCTTTTTATACCTAAATTATAATAGGTGTTCGTTATTGAAAGCCTAGTTTCATTTGATGTAAGTTCTTAAATGCTCCTTCAAGCTGCATAATTTTCCCGGTCTAATCTTATCGGCATCAAACATCAAGTGCATTTAAGCAGTCTTGCCAGCTGCCTGCACTAAGTCTGCTAAATCCTGCTCCAAGGCTACATGGTAACCCTACACCTCTTTAATCCAAACGCCATCAATAAAAAGCCTTTAAAAACAAAACCCATGACGTCACGAGGTAGGTACGTTTTCGCGCCGACACTGGCCAGAGAATAAATCAGTGGACACGCTAGTATGGAGACGGCTTTTGCCGAATTGTGGCGTTTTATGACCCTTTGATTTACAACAACACTATTTCGGTGCGTATTTAAAATTAATCACCAACGTAAGCCTGGATCTACATCAATAAAAATATGTGTTGTGCAAGAAGAATGGTTTCACAAGTGCATCAAAAGGCGACAACTCCACTGTCCCATTCCATTTTCAAAATTATTTTTATAAATGTCAGAATCGATTCCAACCATGCTGTTAACGTCATGTGCTTGGAATTCAAAGAGATCAATAACATCATTTAATGACAAACATTCGTTCAGACAACGCCAAAGCGCAAATAAATCTATTAACGATCTCATTTGAGTCTGCCCTGTTCATCATGCACCTTGCATACCTCAAAATAACCAAAAAACACATTGACACACTCACGTTTATTTAATGCTGTGACATTTCTGAAGCAAATTTATTTGCAAAATATCGTAAAATAACATAACAATACCGACGACACGTGTTTTTAACAACTCTTATTTACCTCGTTTCAAAATGTATATATAGACTTATGTCTATGTATTTATAAATTAATAATATAGGACATCATGAGTAATAGACATTACTCGTAAATTAGGTACTACTTATGTGAACAGATGTTATGTGTATGCCAAGTAATTAAATACTAAAGTTAGATAACAAGAAAAGGTAATTTATGGATATATACGTATATAGGTATAGGTGATTTAAAGGTATGGTACCATACCTAAATAAAAAGATTCACGATAGCATATCGTTTGGCATCTTTGCTGATAGTATTTTTAAATGATAAAAATGAGAATGATTGGCGACTCTACCCTTTCTTAGCCCAAGTGACTTTGACAGACACCGGGCGCATCATGGTTGATCAACTGGTGTCCCGTCGCCCCGCCACCCTCTCGTTCATTCACTCACTCATTCATCCATTCACTCCGTCGGTTTCGAGTGATCACTGATCACCTTACGTACCTTTTTAAGCGAAATACGATTCGAAAAAAGACTAAAGCTTTTGAAGGTTATTTTTTGAGGTATTAATTTAGTTTTTGTTCTTATTTTAGATTTGGGAGTTGATCTTAGTACTTTGAAATGAAGAACTTTTGCTATGGCAGTTATCGTAGATGAGTAATATAGCTTCAAGGCCAATTTGTGAAATAATTAGAGATGACAGTTACATATCCGGTCATTAATTTAAAACAAATCAAAAACGATAACGATAACGGTTTAAAGCCTATTTGTTCTAATATTATTCCTTCCTAATATTATTATATGCTTTAAACCCTCAAATCACAGTCACAATGTTTATTTGGACGCAGGTGACGCTGTGTGGTCTCGGTGACAGGTGACAGCCGGGAGTGACGCGAGTGAGAAGTGACAAGTGGGTTGTCATAGCTCGTCACGGTGGGGCAAGAATGGTGCGTTAAACGTACGGCGGTGATAACAGTTTACTTAGGTACGTGTTGGAATATTGTTGGTCCTTCTATTTCATATAATAAACATTAAACTATAATAAAAAAATAAATATAAGTTGTTATAAATAAGTTTATATCAATGTTAGCATATATGCAAGACACAGCAATATAGGGTAATGATAACATTCGAAATTGAAGTTTAGCTTTGTCTTTTGGGATTAGGAATCATAAATGGATTTCAATCCAATGATGTAGGCATCTATCACCTGTGAAAATTATTTGTTAGTTATTTTGATGTCTAAGGCTAAGTGAGATGTCCTTGTTAATAATCAATTTACAGACAGACAGTACCTATTCCAGCGACATAGCTCAGTTCAAAGTCAAAGTCAAATATTTTTATTCACTAAGATTTTTAGGATCATTTTGAAACGTCAAATCTACCGCAGTTGAAGCTTATTTCTACACCGTGGGCCACAGGTTCGATTCCCACACACAATCTGTACAGCAAACAGAAGAATGGCGCATTTTAATAGGTACCTGTACATATAGATACTGTATCCGAAGCCTAGTTTTTTTTACACTGTGTTAAATAAAAAGTACAATTAAACTAACTATGTAGAAAGAATCAGTCAGTTTACCTAAGGACCGTTACAAACGGTAACTCAACTGTTCCAGACCAGTACCAGACGAAAACGTGCCCAAGACACTGGCTGCATTGCCACGCTGAATAGCTATGTTAAATGATCCATAATATTCATTTAATATAGGAAATTAAGTTTTGTTTTGTGCCACAAATATCTGTGGACTCGGCGCTTTTTTGATAAAACTTGTGAAAGCTCAGTCGCCGTTAGTGTCGCACTGAACAACCGCATCCTCGCGATAGTCGCAATAACACTAACTAAAAAACTTTCACTTTATATTCGTATTCATGATGAAACCGAAATGAGAAAACTGCGATTACGTTCGTAGTTTTTTTGGAATTAAGGCTGCTTTGTGATTGAATGCAATTTTCCATAAAATTTAACACAAAGTCATTTATGATTTTTTGGTATGAAGCGATTTGTTATAATTGGTTGGTTTAAGTATCATGAGCTCCGGGTCTAACAATCACCCGAATAGTAGAACACCAATACAACTTGGAACCGACCTCGCTAACTTAGCCCAAGGATGTCGTAAGCTGAAGAAGTTATTTCACCAGCTTCCTCTCATGCAAAATCAAACCCTTCTAGGTACGAAAGCACTGTCCAGCAGTGAGTTTGATCATTTGAGTAGCGCCGTCAAGTCCCAAACTAAGCATTGCTTGTGATATGGAAACTAGATTACGGATAGAATACTTGAATACTTTTTTTTTGTAAATACATACATATCATACTAAACAGTTATATCATAATATAGTAAAGGCATCTGATTGAATGTCATTCTTATGCGGCACAGAGATTCCATTTCTCCTAAATCCATGTTTGTATAAATGTTTTCCTCGTCATCACAGACATGGCCCCGAGATTACACAAACGAATAATCGCAGTCTGGACTATCATAAAAAACGTCTTAGGTCTCGCATTCGCGGCACGTCCACCCGAACTGATTGACGGGAGACGTCCACGCCTTACCCCCCACCCCCCCTCCCGTCACCCACCGGGGGGTGAGATGCCTCCTTTCCTCCCGTTCGGGGGGAAACATGCGAAAAATGTCATTAATGCACTGCGCCCTGGGAGGTATAGTGCTCCACGGTGTATCGCTGGCGATAGGTCAATGGGGTCAGAAGGGTAAATGATTCTGTACTGTTTGGTTTTTATTGTCAATAAATATTTTATTATTTATTTTAGTGAATTTAGAAAAACGGATAAAGAACCTTTTGCTACTTGTGATATACAGTTGATTTGTCTGTTTCACGTTTGAGCCGAGATAGATATCATTCCAAAACTAAATTAAAAAAAAAACATGAGAATCAGAAGTCAATTCAGCTTTGCTAAAAAATCTTATAATATTTCATTAGTGAATGAAATGTCTACTGATAACCTTGAGATTATCATAATTTTTTTATATATTTTTTTAATACCCGTGATGTTTTTCACAGGAAATAAAGCTATATTTTCCAGTACAGAGAAATCCAAGGACTCGACCAATATTCATCCATTTTATAGTTTCAGCTCTTGTCAGCTCCAATTCCGTCCACTTTTACAGAACACGTAAACGGACTAGAAGTTTGCTAATTCCGGGACACACTGCCGTAAAAGTTGCCCAATTCCGAAGGCTATACAGTCGGCTAAGTTTGGATTGGTGTTTGAATAAAGCTGGCGCGACGAGCTTTTTTCGTGTACTGCCAACTTCAGAAGTTTGACAATGAGATGTATTAGCAGTCGGCGATGGCGGGGCTTGCGTCAGGTGAGCACTGGCTTATGTGATTTGGTTTATGACAGGAAATGGTAAGCATAGGTATTAAATAAAAAAAAACACTCATTATGAAATTTAACCATTTAGTATTATTGTATTATTGTACTTTCTATGTGTAGTCTGTCTGTCAATTTTAGACTAAATATATAAAATGACACATCAATGGTAGGTTACAATTAAATTAGGGTAGGTACTACTGGAAGTATTTGCTGGTTACCCATAAAATTTAAGCATCACTTACTGGAAAATAATTTTAAATATCGAAATCAAGCCACAAACCAAGCAAAGCTTAAGGAAACGATACCTATGAAATTAAAAATGGAATGTACGTTCTATTTGGCCGAACTCAAGGATGGACCTCTAAAATTATTTTAAATTTGTCAGTATTTATGATGAAAGGTAAAGGCGACTAGTTATGACAACGAGGGCAACTAGTTCCACAATTTCCGGTGTAAGCAACTTGTTGCCATTATTTGTCTTACCAATTACAATCTTAAGTCCGTTTCATCTTTAAGTAAACAAGAACTAATCGAAACTTACCTACCAACTTACAAAGCGTTTAAAATTCCGTAAAATAAACCTTTTTATTGAGGCCGTAAACTTAAGTTCTGTCAGAAACTCATAAAGATACTCGTTAAACACATCAACTTACGGCTATAGCAGAATAATACAGTAGTAATATTACCGAGAATTTACGATCATGACTAACTGAGATACTTTGATAATGAGTTTTCACGTGATATCTTTAACTTATTTGCCTAATTAAAAAACAGTGGACTAAATGTATCAAAAACGTAAGGGGAAATAAATCGATTATATTTGTTTTCATATATGTGCAATTCCATATGATATCGCATAGGCTTTGGCTAAGTATATGGAGGAGCACACTTTTGCGAGACCTAATGGTGTAATATTAGGTCTACTATTTAATCTTATACTATATATAGTATAAGATTAAATAATATATAATCTTATACTATATATAGTATAAGATTAAATAGTACCATTTCAGTACTCACAAGCAGGGCGAAGGGCCTGTGACCAAACAGGTTCTTTTTATACAACCTTGCCACCACACCTTGACACCAGCTCTCCCACATATTATTATGTACTTCAGAAATAGGATTATTTGTTTGTTTGTGAGAGAAATAAATAATTTCATATAAAATAGGTCAGATCTCGACCTTGAACCGCACAGTTAGCATTAGCACAGGTAAGGATAAGGTCTACGATAGAGCGAACTTAATAAGAAGGTGTCCATTTACTTTCTCCTTGAAGAAATAAGGAGTTCAATGTACGTGAGTAAATAATACTGGACTGTCTGGTTTCTAATTTGTGTGGTAACTGTTAGGAAGGATGACTGAATTCTTGAATATTTACATGTTCATGTCGAGAGAAACATCAAATTGAAAAGTCCGAAAAGTCTACTGCTACACATAGTCATAGATAAGATTTTTTTTTTTTTCCACAATCTCCTCGTTTACAAGCGGGTTTGTCATTGCTATTATGGTATTTTTTATATGGTGGTCTAAACATTAAGTCGCCTCTTATAATATCCACGGGTGGATAGCGAAGGGATCATTTTTTTCGAGGCCGCCACGGACAAGATTAAATCTATCGATATTGAATGGCTTCTATAGATTATGTCAGGCTTAGCACAATATATTTTGAAAAGTGTGAAACTTTTGAGCAAGTTGTCATTGGACGATAGCATTCCTCGCAATAACGCAAGAACAAACAATAGACATTAATAAGACGGCCGGACATAACGGCCAGCCAGGGATGCGCTTATTAAAACATTCCCGACAATATGGCGATATCAGAGCATAGCGACGTGCTACAATATGTGCGCAAACTCTGGCCGCATGTGACGACCTGTGGGAATCGCCGGGAAAACTTCATTAACTGTACCCCCCGACCCCGGACAGGAGACGGACGGGGCCCGGTCTTATTACGTCGCGAACGTGCCGCGAAATCGAAGAAATGTGACGTAAATACGTGAAGCGATCCAAAAGAATCGTTCCGCTGATTGGCCGCTCTTTGTGCTCGGCTGACCGTTAATTTGATCTGTATCGGGTCCCATTTTTAGAGGTCCGTAAGTTAAATGTAACAAGGGGACAATTATTGGATTGCATTGTTGTAAGTCGCTAGGCGACCCTATTGGCACCAATTATGTGGAATCACTTTATCTAGGTGATATTATTTGGATGCAATGATTCCGAGGAGAAATTAAGAAATCATTTTGTAGTATTTTTAGTTAATGATGTGCTAGCTGTTGACCTCAAAGCTTATCTAACTTTTGTTCAGATCAAGGATGAGGTCTACCAATGGAGCGAGCTTCCCCAAGAGGCCCCCCGCGCGCCAGCGGAACACGTTTTGTTCACTCAGTTGTACGTTGTACATACATAGTGACAAAAAATATTTATCTTGAACGGACAGATCTATTTCGTTTTACAATGTTTAAAACAGAAACAATAAATAATGATGAAATAAATAATGAATCGTATTGATTTACTATTAATACACGGTCAAAGATGGATTTGAACATAACTGAAGTTTTTGAGGATAATCAGTTTCTCTTCTAAACTTCTAAAATCTTAACGAATTATTGGCTATCTTTACAGAACGGAACAACGACGGTATTTCCATTTTTAATATAATTTTGACAGACAATAAATACCCGTGTCTAGATAACCTGAACCATAGTTTTTGGTGTCTCCTATGCCGATATCGCGTCATCGTCTGTCGCTGCATCGTGGATTCCCAATTTTTCCACCTCGATGAGCACGGAACACGTCCGAGCCACAGACTGACGTTCCGAATCAATGGACTTTAAGATGGGATGCTGATTGCGATGCGAAAATCTAATTTGATCTAAGTTGTTAGTGTATTCGTTTATGACGAAATGTTTGATCTTCATTGTTCAACTTGAAAACTAACACTACGGTTTCATACATATCTGCATCAGTTTTCAGCTATATCTCGGACTCTATGTAACCAGAATTTCGAATAAGTTTAACTCTTAGTAAAGTAGCAAATAAACATCTATTACATAGTTTGGGTCAAACTATTGCGATCAACACATCCCTGTGATAATACAATTGCAGAAAAACTGCATTGAAAGAATCTATTTTATATCTGAAACTGTTTATATCCTTCACAACTTTGGTGATCAGTAAATGTGTAGATAAAACACAGAAGGAAGCTGCTGCCCTTCTGGTGAAATCCCTTAGTCGGCTTTTACGACAACCATGGCTGAGGTGGAAGGGTATATTGTGTCATAAGTCTGTATTTACAAAAAATTGTATGTATTTACACCGTAATCTATATCCCATTATTATAAGCTATGAGATGTCGTGTAATACTCACATATAATTCAGGCAGTTCATAATTTCATTAAATCTTTCTACCAGACTGCCCCTCCGACCTTCGCCGACCTTCTGTAACGTCTACATTTCCACCAACATCGTCATTAGCTTCTTCGTGGAACCGCTGCTTCGTAGAAGACCACACACAACAAGCGCTGATATACGAACGATGTAATTGCTCGTTCAAGTTGACAGACAGACAGTCAACATTATTTCACTAGTTAGTCACTATTGGTAATGATACCTTCTGTCGTTGCTTTGTCGGTTCTCACCTTTCACAAGATATAACTAAACTCGACCTGTACCTATCCCAACTGTGGCTTTATTACTATGTAGGTCACCTTTAAACTCCGATTCTCCGATGTAGTCAGTCAAACTAAGACAGTTTTCTCGAAATGTAAGGGCAGCTGAAGTGTAGCATATTATTTAAGATTCCAAGACGTATTTTTAGTTTCGCAAGTAAGCCAGTCAGTCACCCAAAGGTTTTACATGAAAGTACATAAATGAAAGTGAAATGGAGACCTTGTTTTCATAATTTTATAAAAAACAGTGAAGACTATTCTATATTTGGGTGTTGTGTGGTATGGTGAGTGTGTAATTTAAAAAATATATAACTAGCTAGCTATTATGCTAGCTAGATATTTTTTAGGCATAATAAAAATATACTCTATTACAATGTATAAATGTATTTTATGCCGATGACTATACAATGACCTAGAAAATTCCTAAAAATGCAAGGTTGTACCACGGAACAAATTATAGTGGTTTGTGTAGTTTGTCAGCCAATCAGTCAGCTACTTGACAATTTAGATATTCAGATCAGTTTTCAAAAAACAGCACTGCAATCAAAATCCAATTAGATCAAAAACAAAACGAAACTGGTTCGCCAAGGTGACATTAGTGACATTTGAGTGACAGATTCGCCTTGCCAAAACTAACAGACGAACTTCCACGACTATAATCCCTAATACGTTTTTATTTCAACGAGTACAATTAGTAAACAGTTTGGTTTCGACTATATTTTTAAATAAAATGCTATGGCAAAATGTGAAAAAAGGAAAAAAGGTGAAAATCGTTTTTTTTTTTATTATACGACGGGTAAGCGCTTGGCCTTCATCTCACCTGGTTACAAGTTAAGATAAGATAAGGTGGAGGCGCACTTCTCCCGGAATCCTCAACAAACCGAGGAACTGGCTATATTACCTCATGCCGGAAAACATCAAATTTAAGAGTTGTTATTATGGCGACAGAATTAGTAAGATGGTGGTAGCTAGCCAGGCGGACTTAAACAAAGTCCTGCCAACCAAACCAAGCTCAATATATTGTACCTACTCCCCATGGGAATCGACCCCGGGACCTCAGAATCTGAAATCGGTGGGTTGAACCACTAGACCACAGAAGCGGCTACGGCTAATTGTAGCTTATATAGCATCGTATGCTATTGGATAGTATTAACTTTTCATATTTCATTTTTATTGATCCTTGTAGTTTAATTGGTATAATAAAAAATAAGTATTAACTTGTTCAAGTCCCATAGTAATGCAATCCCACGCTGCAAGGACCTTTAAAAACAAGCAAAAAGCATCTAAATCATTTTAGTACGACAAATGGCCGCCGCGTCAATCAGACGTCACCGAGTGGATATCTGTCCGTCTGTCCGACTCTGGGAATCCGCTTAATCTTTATTGACGTATTTTTTCCGATATTAAATCATACTAAACTGAACTTTATTTCTCTCAGAACAAGGTCTTATTGACTGCACGTATTACTTGGTAGTAATTGAATGGTATGTTCATTAGAAGCTCGTCTTCAACTTAAGTAGACAACGTCTGTTATTTTGATTATTATTGATGGTTCGTTCATAGTTTTTTTATTGAGCTACTTGTTCGGTTATGGTTTTTAATTATTATTCAACATACACTACCATTAGCAGTAATTTTATTTGGAAAAAACAGATCATAGCTTTATTATTCATAAAATATAAGAAAGCCAAACATTTGAACAAAGAAATGGCTAAGTAATTATGTTCGCTAGGTAGTTCTATAAATTTACAATTCTACGTAAATTAATAAAACGTGTAGTATAAATACTACAAATAACTAAAAATAGAATCGAGACTTCGAAAAATATTGAATTTGAATCGAACCCGGCACCTTCTGATTCAGACAAGCGATTAACCACTATGCCACACCACGATTCGCCTCTTACCTCCCTGCGTCTTCGTCTGTCTTTACGTATTGACAATCTTTGGCGCTTTACGAAGGCTGCTGCACTCTGCCATACAAACGTTGTTTGTCACTCATTATCATATGTCTGATTGTTAAGTTTTGCGCGTATAATTGTATAAGAAAAATCTATGTTTGCAGTACTCTAACTTTATAATCGGACATGTCATTTCGAAATTAGGGCGATTTTCATTATTTGTAATTGATCTAGGGCCTTCTGTATGTGCTAGTAGCCTATCTATACATTAACCTATGGCACATGTTCACTTGCCATCAGAGAGAAAGGATAACGATTGACCACAGATCACTAATACTGTAAAGAGGGCGATCGACGACTGTCATCGTAAAGCCGCTGGCCGTATTCATAGAATGATCAGCCGTGCGCTACAATAAACAAACAGAGGCGCGACCTTACACTTCGTCGGATCACTGACAGGTTTTTGCTCCTCTAGACTATGTTGAGATTTGTTAGTGTGGATAAGACGTTTTTTATTATTTATCACAAATATTTTTCTATTATATTTACCTTGCGACGCTTTGTAAGGAGCGTCATAAAATGTAGTAATTAATGCTCGAAACATTGCTGTTTTAGTAGTATTTAGCATTAGTTTCACTAAACTTGTGTAAAATACATTCGCTCAAAGTATATTAGAAATCGTTTATTCTTCTTATGTTTGTTCGTAGAGTTTTGAACATTAAATTTATGATACATAATAGATTAAAGTCATCCTTTAACTATTGTGAGCTATCCTAATTAATTGACATAGTACATCACTTTCAAATTAATAGTGTTTCTTTCAATTATGCTGTCTGTTAGGACTTTTAACATTTGCTTTGGAATTATTGTGAAAAGTGCTACCTCAGAGGAATAATAATAATAATAATATTATCACATCATCACAGTCCACAAAAGTGGTAACAAACAAAGGATTGAAAATTACGATTTGCCATAACTAACACAGTTACAGGTGGATTGATGATCGTTTATGTCAAAAATTCGATGGGGACGCTGCTGCCCGTCTTTTGGTAAACAGTAGAGTGATCATATCCACATTAGTCCAACTAACTTTTTGCTTCAAATTCAAATACATCACAGTGTGATTGATTGGTGTTTGCCCGACGCCCCGACCGACCGACCGGTCTATTTGCTATTGATATTACGAATGCTTCGCCTTTGTTGATAAGACGAGTCTTTTTGCCTTTGTGCAGTAATCTCAGGATTACTCAGCAGAGATCGGGGTATGAGCTACTTGTTTTATTATGGTTTGTTAGAATGGTAAAATAAAATGCAAGAAGAAATCTACGTGACTCCCTTAAGCAGATTGGTCTTGATTCTATCTTAATGTAATTTCGAAAACTCAATATATATTGACAAAATTGAGCATTAAAAAAATATAATTGAATATCCACTAAGTGACATCTATTTTTTATCAAAGCTAGTCATTTATTAATGTTTCGGTATACATGTATATGTATACCGAAACATTAATAAATGACTTATGACTTACTTTTGGTTATCTGGGAAAATCCTTCGTTCGACCATATACTTCTGACTGTGATTTGGGCAATAATTTTTCAAACAATTTATTTAAGAGTATGAGTGCATATTTGTCACTTATAAAGCTATAAATATTAAATAATCTTCTATTTACAAATGGATGCTTATGATTAATAGATAACAATGAGATAATTCATTTCTTAGTCACAAAATGTCTCCAAAATGACAATATTGCCAACACAACTTCAACGATTGTAGGTTGAGAACAGACCACTTCCTGTTGTGTACCGTCAGTAATTGGTGTCGTGACGTCATCAATTTATCGGTACCGTGTGATTGACTGACGTCCGGAGATTTAAACGCGTTCCTTATTTAAATGTTGACAGGTGACTGATTATTTTTATCAATTAGTTGCTTAGTTGTAGTGGTTATTGTACGTAGTAACATTGGATAAAAATCAAAGGATATCGCACGCCTTACTATGCATTGCAAAAATAATTGCATGTTTAATCATGCGAGATTGTATAAGATTGCAATTTATAGAATTATTTCTATTTAAACAAATAGCAACCCTAACTTTTGAAATTAGGGCTTAAAATGAAAAGTAAGATAATGTTCGTGACCTTGACAGACAACGAGTAATTGAATTAAAGCTGCTACTCCGGTATTTATCTAACTCAGGAGCTATTAACTCGTTGGGTGCTGCGCGTCCCGCTCTGTAAAAACACCATCAGTTTTTTTACAGCATGTTTTTTTTTTTTATTGTGCGACGGGAAAGCGCTTGGCCTTCATCTCACCTGGTAACAAGTTGAGATAAAGCCGAAGGTGGAGGCGCACTTCACCTGGAATCCTCAACAAACTGAGGAACTGGCTATCTTACCTCTGAATGCCGGAACACAACAATTTTAGGATTGTTGTTATGGCGACAGAATTAGGTAAGATGGTGGTAGCTAGCCAGGCGGACTTAAACAAAGTATAGATTTAATGGAGTCTATTGTCATTTCCAGATAAGTTGACATAATTTGTGAAATAGTAAATCGTTGCTTTAGGGTTTTAACGCCACATTACTTTTTACAAATATCAAAGACTATTTAATAGTTTAAAACGCATAAAATAAATTCTAAAATAATACATTTATGTAACTTATCAAATGAGATGGTATGGTGATAAAAGTGAAATGAGCAGAATTTCAACGCAGTCAAAAGATGAATTTGTAAAAGTCACATGGGTAGCAAAACAGTAACAATATCACAATTACCTTGATAGAACATGAAATAACGTTACGATCTCCAACACGCTTATCAATTCAAGGCCCAATTATTTAGTCTAAAAGGAAGCTCATATAAAATAGAGGATAGGTACTAAGCCGATTATGCTAATATAAGTTTTTATTATTGATGCGTGAAGTAAAAGCTTCCGAAATTTTTTAAGCAAATTGCACCGATAAATGTAAGATTTAGCTTGATTACAGTTTCTGTGAAGATGTGGTGCAGAAATATATGTTTTGTATTCTGTATTAATAGCTATTAGAAACTCAACCGGGTAGGTTCGTAACCAGGAGGCTTAACTCAGTCTACGTTACATTATGAAGATGTATAACCGGTTCAAATCTGCTACCCATCAATCAAGTCAGCTGCGGCTCGCCGGAGGCGCGGGTTCGATTCCTTTGTGCGGATCCGAGATATGATGCGATTAATCCGACACTTGTTTTATTCTTACTGCGGTGTAAGGGCTGTTGTACACGGGCGCATCTAATATTGGGAATAAAGTAAATCCATATGATATTTTCTTTAAGTTCAAAAGATATTGTCATGATAGGGTTTGGACACGGAGGGTGAGTTGGACCCGCACTAAGTCTCCATACATAAAGAACAAATAATAGACTCACGACTTTTCCGGAGATCAGTACTCAGAGCGTGGTTCTTATGAGGATCACCTACTAGGGGTAGTCAGAGGCACATCCAAACTTAAGGAATGTTTTGCAAGTTGCTAGTATTTAATCAGGCTCCATAACTTGATCAAATCTAAATGATGATAAAAGTTTGCCTTAAAGTGTTGGTCAGACCTGCGGTGTGCGTCTCAGCCTCGTACATGATTTATTTAAATTTAAATAGGGCATCAAGGTTATAAACTAAACTCAAAATACCTATTATAAATCTACTTCAATAATTTAAAATTAATTCATGTATCTATTCAAGTGAAACGAATTTAAGCAAGTTACTACCTTATACTATATTACTAGTTAGGCTTACCTACGTGTACTTGAACATGCAAAGGTCGTGGTGACTTTCAAATTATCGAATACTTGTCTATAAAAATACTGAATGTTTTATCTAAGCAATGCCTACTTTGTCCAGGTTGATTGTTTCACAGTATATATGCAGTGTGGGAAATCACTAGTCAGATCTAGACAATCTTTACTATAGTACGGTTGTTTAATTACCACACGATAGGCAAGTCCAATGCCTGAATTTTAACTCACAATTTTTGAATGCTGCAGTTCTCTCTGAGAGAGACACTCACCATATCGACGTATACATGTACATACCTGGAACAGAGATAAAATAATTAACATCGTCGTAAAGTGTTATTCAGCAACACCCTCCTGAATATATAACACTAGTAGTGCAATGACTACCGAACGTGGTGGTTACAGCAAATCCTAATACGGCACTCTTTACAGGAAGCACATTTGCAGTGGACTTATTTAGGCTATGAAGTTGATGTAACATTTTATTCGCAATAATAATTCCTGTATTCGAACGCATGCGCCGACGCCCTTAATCAGCGCGCGCGCAGACTTGCCGTCACGTCAGATTATGGTAGATCCATGATAGATACGGGTGGTGATGTATTAGCAAGCCGAGATAGTAGCGTAGCGATTTCAAAAATAATGCATCGTTTTGACATTTCGTAGATGATCTACGCCGCTACGGCGTAGCATTTGCTACGACTAGCTACGCCGCAGGCTGATAAACCTACATTATTTATTTTGGCTTTATAGATTTCAAAAGTTGACAGAGATAGCAAACAAGCAAAAAAGAATAAGCAAACCTCTTGGTTAACGGTTACAGATGCTTATGGACGCTTGTGACTCCAAAGTCCAAAATCCACCAAGTCAGGAAAGGATCGCTTGTTAGGGTAAGACCATGTGTTTTTTTTATTAAGGTGTAAAATCAAATGGTAATTCATTATTTTTTTACAGTTGGGTTAAACATTAGCCGTTTTTTTTTACACAGCGCCATTTAGCCCCAAACTAAGCATAGCTTGTAATATGGGAACTAAATTACGGATAGCATACTTAAGAACTTTTGTAAATACATACGTACTATATGATACAGCACCCAAACACAGAATAGACATCAGAGAGAATCTGACTGACTCCTTTGTACATAGTTAGTTGTACCTTTTTTGAATAAATTTTATTGTTAATTTAATTATACATTTTATTGAATTCATGGTACAATAAAATTACACTTTTATTTTATCAAACTTTAAAAAAGATATCAAAAGCAAATTTTGCTTTCAAAAATACACATATACACATAACCCATGATAGCGTTCATGAGCCATGATCTGTATGCGACTCGCTCAGCTTATAGCTGTAGTCGCGCCTTAAGCTAGGTGCAACGCCCCACCTGCGCTACAAATCAGGAAGTATTCTCTTGTCCCAACAGTTACACGGACAGATAGACACTTGCTATTTCTGTGTATTACAATATTTTTTAATAATATCGTAAACAAGGCGTGGGTTTATGACTTTAAAATAAATACATTAGTGGCATTGAGTAGGATAAAAAAAGCATAAAAGAAGCCCATAAATGAAAAAAATATTCGGTGGTTCAGAGAACATGTTCAATGGAGGAGGCTCATGATATATTTTTGTGGAGCATGATTTGATGATGCTGTAATGTGCATTAAATTTTTAAGCTTTTAAACATGTACAATTTCACAAAATGGTGGTCGAAATTAAACCGTAAGAAAATAACATTTTTAAACTTACGTAGATATCTTTGCTCCATTTCTGTTTACATATTTATATTTTGAATCGTCATATTTTCTCTGCTCCTTAACATTAATAAACCACAAAACTTATTAAACCTTATTGTGGCAAATCTCACTCACGTCCATTCGCGCAATTGACTGAAATTAATTTATTTATTTGTTATTATTAGGAAATCAACAGCATGTTACAAAGAGACCTCTCTCCTTAGTTTTTTTATTAGAAAAACATATTCGTCTACTTGCCCTAACTATTCTATATTATTATAATTTCAATAACCGATTACTTCCGATATTTTATTTACTGAAATTTGAACAGACAGTTTGACCTGTGATTTGTACTAATTTCGAGGTTACCACAAAACTGATTTGCTGGCATAAAATATTACCATGCCCTTCACTGCATTATTTGTGTTGGTATTGTAGCGGGTCTGATTATTTTATAGACATATGTATTTTATATTATAAATGATTACAAGTTTGTACAGACGATACTCAACGATAATAATAAATGAGAATGTCAAACATCTTATCAAACCATCAATAAAAAGTATCACTGAAACATGAAAAAAAAAATGATATCATGAATCCGCGATAAGAAAATTTAATCGTAATTTTCCTCAAAGAACAGAATATTTTGCTATTATTCATCAATCATGATATTAATATATATTGTGATTTGATCCCTTTAGTCCATTTTCATAACTGTTTTGCATAACTAGCTACGAAAAAGGCAATTTCACCTTTTTCCTTCACTGTTTCATAACTTTCTTCAGGCATGTGTCTATCGAACTGTCCATTGAACGCCTCATGGTACAGGGTAAGGTCGATGGCAAGCGAGGACTTGGCAGATCTCCCATGAGATGGACGGACCAAATCAAGGCGGCACTGAATGCTCCCGTGCACGAGTGCACCAGGAAGGCACCCGCGAGAGATGAGTGGCGATTGTAAAGCATGTTACAACCAACACATGATGACCACGACCACTCTGGCAAGAGTGTAGCGACTAAGAAAAAGTTTCATAACTGGTTATACGTACTTACAAGCCGAACGCATAGCGTGCCAAGAACCTGACCGCAATGCCACGCTAAATAGCAAAACTAACTCGCTGTCCAAAATAATTTAAATCAAAAGTCCCGCAAGATTTTTGAAAACTCGAAGGACCCATGGTCCCAAAAGGCTCAAATATGTAAGCACTGTCGAGACCACTATACTTGCGCCTTTTGTAATTCTCGAAACCAGCCACCACACTAGCCTCAAGTGATATCCCAGGCGAGACAGTGCAAAGGTGTTGACAGGCAGAGTCCCACACCGAAGGCCTACCCCTCTCCCAAGGGATGAAATACCTATGCTATAAATAATGATACATTATTTCATTCAATAATTACTATGGTGTACCAAAACACTAACTAAACTTGATTTTATTAAAATACAAAGTACTTGTAAGATATAAAAACGTATCCTCATTTCGTTACATTGAACGAAATGTGCTGGTTTATTTATTTCGCTTGACATTATTGTACGGTATGGACCCGGAGAGGGTCACGCGATGACAATGACCCCGCGACCTCTTCAATCAAGATTCAATCAGCTGCGATTGACAGACTGACACACGATTGACGAAATTAAACTCAATTTACATTTGTTTACGCGATATTGGTTGTTGGTGTGGGAGACGGTGGCTAAAACGTAGCAATTATTTGAAATAAAATCGAATAAAATATTTTTTTCTATGAAGTTCTTATTCGTCATCAATATAGTTGTATTTGGGAGATACCCAAGTCCTAAAGAGGAATTTCTTGGGTTGATTACCATCACAAAAAACATTACAACATCGACATCTAATAACAAGCCTCATAGCTCAGTTAGTAGTAACTCTGCCATCTGCGCTGTAGGCTGTGGGTTCGATTCCCCCAGGACAAACATTTGTGTGATGAATATAGATGTTTGTTCTGTGTTTGGGTGTTGTATCATATAGTACGTATGCATTTACAAAAAAGTATTTATCCAATCCGTAATCTAGTTCCCATATTACAAGCTATGCTCAGTTTGGGGCTCGATGGCGCTGTGTAAAATTTATGTCCTGTAATATTTATTTATTTATCTGCCAATGTTTCTTATAAAATGGTGTAGGAAATTTGGTAGTACTCATTTAGCGCTTGCACCAAGGTTTTATGTTTATCACTATAATGTCCGCCCATATAAGACCACTGCTGAACAAATCATTTTCTGGAAAGGTTGTAGACCTTATTTTTGCCCAGGCAAGCTTCGAGATCCAAGGCTGACCCTACGAATATTCAAAAAAGGCCTCTCTTCCACGTGAGCGCCGTTTACAACAATTTAATACCTACCTCTAGAATGTATGGAAAGAGCATACAACTAAGACCTAAGAACATACAACTAAATTAATTTACACAAAAAATATTTTCAGAGAATACTAGGTAGTATTCTTGAGATCTTTAGAAACCGATATCAATTCCTCGCGATTCGTAATCCATGTATGTTAATACTGCTTTCGGATCTAAGTTACCAACCATTTTATGATCACCACACATGAAGTAAAACAGAACTTTACTTAGAACCTGCTGCATGTTTACAGCTGAGCCGTCGAAATATATTCCGAATCAAATTGTCGACCGATCATCGAGTCTACTCCTACGCCGTCCTTGAACACGAGCGAAAATCAACTGTATTACCACTGTAATAAGATTGAGTGTGTATGCAGAAAACCTTTGGATTGGTGAATAATTTGCGACCTTTTAATGCCTTATGCTTTCCTGGTACACGAGGAGTCATAGACGTAAGTTAAGATACTTGTCATACATAAAAGGGATGGCTGTTTTTCCAATTTACATAAAACGTGAATAAAATTGCTGGAAATAGATTATTTAATATTATTGTGTACAGTTTCACTGCAATTGGCTTTGGTTTAATTCAAGGTATTATTTTAATTTAAGTAAACAAGAAAGATCAAAACCTGAATGGTTTGATCCTTCACAGATCACAGAAAATAAACCATTCATTTGATTCAAATTCCATTTATTCCCGCAATTCTGTGGGAGTCGACCCAATTTCTCAGCGTATACCTACAGTACCTACTCGGGTGCAGTACCTACCTAAATGCAAAGTCAAATACAAGTTTTCAAATTAGTTTATAGGTCAAATATCTTAAATGTTTTTTAGTTCTTTAAATGACCTTCATATTAGGTTTATCTATTAAGTAAAGGCTGTACAACTTTGGTTTAACAATGAACGTAAACAACGTAATTCTCTTTAATTGAAGGTACGTATACTTGCATACCAAGCCACTGTGGTGATCGTCGATTCGGGACGAATTACAAGACAGGTTAAATACACAAAGCATCAAAATATACAAAGGTACATTTATTTCCTTAACCAACGTATTCGCTCGAGTTACTAATAATAGACCAAGAGCTCACGTCAAGAAAATCACAAGATATCATAGCGCAGAGTACAAGCAAAAATTACATGTTTCGCATGATGGACGCGCGACGTCCGATTGCCTGTCTGTCTGTCTGTCCGGACGTGCGTGCTTGATTCTGTTTATCTGATCTTGTTATTGTTATCAGAAATAATGCGGTATTCGTCGAGGGTAAGAAATTGATGGATACGATGTGTTATAATTAAAATGAATAAAGTGATAAAATGATAAAATTGATCTTTACAGATAAACGATATCGCGAAGGCAACCAGCATAAGATTTTCATGATAGTGTAGGTCTTAGGTTTAAAATGTCTTGAAAGCGATTGATAATAAAGCAAATTTTTGACATACTTATATGATGAAATATGCTAATGATTGCTTGAAAAAAAATAAAACGTTGCTGAAAAAAACCTTTGCAAACTAAGAATTTACAATTTATCCGATTTTTTCCCAACTTCCTGCGCAAGGAAAAGTTTAGTACCGCTTTGACCTCTCCCGCCCACCACTTGCCTGCACTTCGCTGGAAGCGCTCCATAATTCTACATCACAATGTATGAATATCCGCAAATCACAATTCTACCGGATTACCGAGTGAAACGTCGACCGCGCATCAATCACCCGCCAACCGAGCTCGCTCCGCTAATTACCAACACACCTCACACAAAACCATATTAAAACGATGCAATGCTTATTTTAATTCATAATGCGAAACACTACAGTGCAACGCAGCACTGCAAACTAAAGTGGACCGTACACCGGCGCCATAGAGCGCACTACATCCAGACACGGCATGGAATAACACGTTTCGCACCGCGAGCTCTATAGCACTCGCGCATTAAGTCTCCAGTCACTCTCAATCACTCAAGCTGTCCAGACGTCAGTCATAAGCAAGACGAACGGGAGAATGTCGGTGGCCTCCTTTGAACACCCCCTCCCCGCGCGCCCGCCTCCCCACGTGGAGGGGGGTGGTCAGCTCTTGAAGACAATTTACTGAACAAGTCGAGTTCAGTCCGGCTGGGATTCGTGCGCTGATGAAATTTATTTGAAGCAACTTGTGTTGCACCCGCGTTATGGGATTTCCATGACGATTGCGGATGGATAAAACCTTGTTTGAAACGAAAATACAGCGTATTCACTAAGTTCAAAATTTACCTCGTGCCTTGTTGGGTCTTGACTGACCTATTCACAACTATATATATAGCATACAACTTTATATACAACAACATATTTATAGCTTACTTTTGCCCGCGACTTCAACGCGGCCATAGAGTTTATTATCTATGCCAAACTTCACTCAAATCCGTTGTGAAGTTTGATCGAGAAACGGTAACAAATAGACAAAAAAGAGTTTCTTTCACAATTATAATATTAGTTTGGACGTATTGAAGTCTACAAGTATAAAGAAGTGTAAGTAAATCTAGAAGTGTACCATACAATTTTCGTAAGCCTAGGAGTTAAATGAATATTACCTCCAAAACAGAATGTTTATCATATATTCTGATATATACAATACCCATTATTAAAAGGGGATGATGTTACCCTACTTTGCTGGACACCATATATTTTATAGAGCTCATGACACGACACGGCAATATTATTTGCAAGCTAGTCAATAGCACACCATCACAAAACTAAATCGAAAGATCACAAATATGTCTTAATAGAAGATCCCATAATCAATATCACATCAAAGTCACAATCACCACGACGTTCCCGATAAAAACGCAACAACGTTCGTCTCAAACGGCAAGTTAACATCATTATCGGAGACGGACTGCCCCACCCCCCGAATTCTCCCCAAGGCGACCGGGGCAGGCGGGTGATGGGGGGGGGGAGGCGACACACGTCGCTCAAACGTCGCGAGCAGACGGACGTCTTTGTCGACCGGCGTCGCTTTATTTACTCCAGTGCCTTTGGAACGACTAGAAGTGACAGCGGTGTTTTTGTGAACGCCTAATTAAGAGCCCTTGTGTGAGAAATTAAAATGTTTTTTGTTTAGGCACGAGGCGGCCGAATAATTCTTGCCATAAAATATGAAATTAAAAACCTTGTTTTGAAAATAATGTTTTTGATGAAAGTGCCAGTCATCTTGACAATATTCGTTATACGCTCGCAATTTAGACATATTTTGATATATTTTTGCTCAAGTATTTAAAGTAACACTAATAAATGATACCAACATCCAATTGAAATGGTGATACCATTTAAATTGGATTATGACAACAAACTTATAAAATACAGTTATTGACAAAACATTTTGGTCAATAATATTTGATTAGCAATATCTGTCATATCATAAATATATATTTAAACATGGTGTTGTTTAAATATATATTTATTACATTACAGATCTCGTGATTTAAAATCAAAACACATATTTTAAATAAATAGGATGGCGAGTTACGACAGGTCTGTCAAAGTACTTAGTCTACGGAGAGTTGATTCAATCAAACTTGACAGTTCAAAGTCGATGTGGGTCGGACAGTGGCACCGGCCGGAGCATCGATTTTTCTCGATGTTTAGAATAAATAAATGGCATTTAATACAGACGTTTTCCACGAAATTTATATGCCTGTTGATATTTTAACCTTTGTTAGTGCATTAGAAAAGGATGACCTTGAATTTTACGGATGACCCTGTAACCCTTAATGAAAATTATGCATATTATAATCGTCGTGTTGCTGACTAACCCACTGATAATCATATCATAGCCCAGACCGGAGGACCTAGAGACATTAAAATGTCAAGGTGTTGAAAGGACTAAGAAATTTCAAAGTAATGACAGGAGCAAAGTACCAGGCGTTTTACTATTATATTTATAATAATCGCGCCTTCCACGTTCAGCCTTATCATAACTTGAAATCAAGTGGATGAAGGCCGCTTCATAGTAGTAAAAAAAAATATTCTGTAGCCAACAGCTTTTTTTCTACTCATTAGCTGATTGTTAATATTTAGGTACCCTAGTTAATGGTAACGATATTATAATAAAATAACGTAGTTATCGTATCCCATTGACAGTTCAAAAGTTTTTCAAACATCAATTATTTTTATTTTATTTTTAAGTTATAAATCAGATTCTAAAAAAACGCCTTACCGCGTAACCTTTCCATCGTATCTTAAACTAGGTTTCCTAAGGGGCATTAAAACAACAGGACACAAACTTATCTTCAAAGCAAATCTGCTTGACTGCATTCAATCACAAGATGTACTCAATCCTCCACTATTTAAATGACGGCCCACTCCGTCAAAACAGCCATAACATTACTAACTTCAACACAAACAATTCAAACAAAACTGAACTTTAAATTAATAACGTTATGTATTAAATTAATGAAGTATAAAATTTGTAGAAATCCGACGTCAACAACAATGCAGTGATGTACAAATAAATCAAGTAAAAGTATACCTAGAGCTAACGGAATAAGGTTGAATAAAAATGAGACGTCAAGATGTGCAGCTGTCAACGGAAAACGTCACATATCACAATGAGAATTTCAAAGAGAAGACGTTTCTGTCTGCAAGTGTACGTTGATAGAAATTGTAGAGAAAATAAAAATACATTTGGAATCGAATTTTAACGAAAGAGTCTGACTTACTGTTTTGCATCAGTTTTGTTTTTTGATTATATTCGTATGTCGATTGCTATAGATAGGTTCATTTAATTCCATTTCATCGTAAATGTATCTGGTAGAGATCGAAAATCACTACATGTCTGACAGAAAACCTTACCAAATTTGACAGATAAAATATTTGAAATTTACATATGCTATAAACAATAAGAAAATTGTTCTGAAACAATACTTAGGCATGTTCTTTATTCAACACCAAAAGAAAATAAATTATGAATAAATAAACGAATTCTTGTTATTATATTTTATTATTATATTAACTAAATATGATATTTAGTTTAGGCTAATAACAACTAGAAAATTGAAAAGAAACACTTCAAAACAATATTCTTTATTGTACAGTAAAAGAACAACAACACATTTAACAAGCCTCATAGCTCAGTTAGTAGTAACTCTGCCTTCTGCGCTGTAGGTTGTGAGTTCGATTCCCATCCAGGACAAACATTTGTATGATGTATTGATGTTTGTTCTATGTTTGGGTGTTGTATTGTATGATAAGTATATATTTACAAAAAAAAAAGTATTTAAGTATTCTATCCGTAATCTAGTTCCCATATCACAAGCTATGCTTAGTTTGGCGCTAGATGGCTCTGTGTCAAATTGTTGTCTTGCAACATTTATATAAAAAATAACTTATTCATATTTCAGTAAACAATACGCATTGGGCAATCCTATCGCTTAAAGCCTCTATAAGTATCTCCCAGACAACTTATGTACGAACAGAACTACGAGATGTTAATATTACAAAACATTTAGAAAAATACGGAGGTATATCAAAAACTTGCATTCGCAAATAATAATCACAAAGTCTGAAAAAAAAACACGTTTTACTTATTTTTATCTCGGAAATCTCAAGCACACATTAAAAAAGAACCTATTCACACTTAGCTTGAAGACTCCCAAGACCGTAATGGTGCGGACAGAGGCAACAAGTTACATTCCTTTACAATACTAACAGCTTTAGATGACCAAAGTGAGTGTCTAAAACAAACAATCTAAAAGTCAACAAAGATAACGATTCGTAGACCTCCACACCTAAATTCGTTGCCACTTTCACACCCCTAACCATATTACAAAGTGAGTGTACCGCGCCGATGAAAATACCTAAACGATGTATGACAAATAGCGCGCAGATGTCGCGCCTGCACTTTTAGGGTTCCGCAGACGGTGCTTGCTAAACTCTAAATCTCTAGCATGTCTGTCCGTCTCCCATAATCTTTTTTTTAAGCGAAAACTTTATTTCAAACCGCTTTTGACACATTTGAATTAAAACATATATTCACGTTATCTTTATGATCCTAAGACATACGGATTTTTTTACGATATTTTTGATATTGTACGTTGCTTCATCAAACCTGATTTTTCAATCCTATGATAAGGCCGAAGGTCGAAGCAGACTTCGCCCGGAATCCTCAACAAACTGAGGAACTGGCTATCTTGCCTCTAAATGCCGAAACACAACAATTTTAGAATTGTTGTAATGGCAACAGAATTAGGCTAGCATAATATTGTCATTCCCTTGAGGATCGCACCTGGGACCTCTGGATCAGACACCGGAAGGCGATTTTTTTATATTGTTGATAGTCAAGAGTTTGACCACCAGCTTACATGTACAATAAGTAAAGATGTGGCCTAAGATCGAGCATGTTTGCCTAAAAGGAACATATTTACTCTGGACTTAAAGACTCCAAGATTGTACTCGTGCGGAAAAACAGACGAAGGCAAGGAATTCCATTCCTTTCCAGTATTCATGATAGAGGTAGAAGCGAAACGATGTGTTCGGCACAATGGAACATTTACAAGGTATACGGGTTGAAGCCAGCCGTACGTCTGCTAGTCTGGTGGTGAAAGGGGATGGAGTGATTAGGTCAAAGATATCGTGCGCACACTCACCGCACTGGAATTTAAATATTAGAACACAGACAGCCGGGCAACCCGCCGTCTATGTTCTAGGCTTTGCAAGTTGACCTTAACAAACGAATCGCCACCTATGAGCCTAGCAGCACGACGCTCAATCGAATCCAGGGCTTCGAGCTGATACTTGGCTGAGCCACCCCAGAGATGGCAGCAGTACTCCATATAAGATCGGACCTGAGCTTTGTACAAACTTAAAAGCTGTCCCGGTGTTGTATTTTGCGGTGGTGCGGTTGCATGATTCACAATAAGTGATATGAAGTTGGAATATCTATCACTTATTCCTTTTACTTGGTTTACGGTTACAGAACCCTGACTTTAAAAGTTAGAGCTATATAGGCGCAATGTTTCTTTTTGCAAATGTCAACAACTGTAAAGCCCACTACACGGAGTTTTCGTGATGTATATTGAAGTACGAGTCATTAAAGTTGTGCATTTCCTCGCATTATAATTGTCACTGACTGACTGACACTCAACGATATAAACCAGAGAACCTGGAGACTTGAAATTTTCAGGGTTCAATTCAATAATTTGAAGAAAGATGGGCCTAGTGGTTCGCTCACTGGTGTCAGATCCAGAGGTTCCGGGCTCGATCCCCAGAAGTACAACATTGTACTAGGTTTGGTTTGCGAACTTTGTTTCAGTCCAAATGCCTAGCTACCATCTTACTGAAGTCTATCACCATAACAACTATTCTAAATTGTTGTGTTCTGGTTTTAAGAAGTGAGCTGGCCAGTTCTCAGAATTCAGAATTCGACTGAATTCCAAGCACTTTCTAAGACGTTACGTCAGACTTCGTGTCAGGCTCGTGATACGTCTGCCACCGAGGCACAGTCCACGCGAATTAAGAAGCAGGCAACAAACAAAAACTCCAATAACTACTTTTCCTCAAAACCGCATGGAATCAATCCATCAATCAATACAGGCTAAGATTGAGATATTCCACTCGAGGCAGACACCCCCTCCTTGGGGGTAGGGGGGTGGGGGGTGTTTACCGCGCCTTCACCGCCCGTGACGGATATATCCCGTAGACACCCGTCAATCACCCGCGGTATGATGAGAATTAATATTTCACCACGATCTACTGCGGCGACAGGTCTTGATACTTATGTATGGAGTTACAAAATATATATTTTGTGATAAACCCTATATGTAAAATATAATATCTACAAGTAAAGTAGCAATAAGAATTGTTATCCTTTTTAGAAAATAAATCAATGAGAGCTCCTCCAACCTCCAAATTATCTACTTCTACAACTGTCTGGGGTAGTGATTTGTATGTGTAGGTACCGAGTCATGTTTTTTTTTATATTCTACAGCTTGAAGGTGCGTCATGATAAGAAGTGAAAGCAACGTGATTTTATTCTAAAATGTATGAATTATTATTATTCTCTACATGTTCATGTTAAAAGCCTAAAATAAATCAGATGAACGATCAATAATATATAAATAAAAAGTTAGTCCTTTTTTATTATCTATGAGTGTTTTATATTTAAGATATCCTGTTTTATATCCTATTTTCAATATTTAAGCCAGAACAATTGTTGTTGCAGTTTTGTCTGTCTTTCTGTCTGACTGTATCATAAACGCACATCACGTTGAAACTACTGGATTAATTTGAATAAAACTTTGTATAAATTATGTCTGATATTATTGCCAAGGATTACGTTAACTTATTATGTCTCCTTAACCGCACTAAAAGGTTGAAAAGGAGTAAAAAAAAACTTTTTTTATTTTTACGCTTTTTACTGGAAATGATATGGAACAAAAAACTTCGTGTAAATGTTTTTAATGGTAAACGATGATAATACATCATGATCATTTTGAAAATCAATCCCGTTGTAGGGAATGAACTACAGATAAAGATTATTATATAAATAAAATATATTGACGACTTGACTTGAAAGTCGGAATAAATACTAAACAAAATAAATTATGAAATTTGTTCAACGAGCTTATGATATCGCCTTATCAAATAGATCAAGAACAATGTATCGCGGTTCGCTCACCAAATACGTGTAGACGTCAATGTGGAATCAATCAAGAGCGGACTGCTCCGCCCCCCCTTCCCCTTACCTAGGGGAGTTAGGGGGAACCCTTGACCTGTCGCGTTCGCTTCGCAATGTCAGCCTTGACGCGTGATGGATGGCTGAGTTGGCCAGTTTTATTTTTCTTAATGCCGATCATATTTTCTTGGTAAATTAGAAAAGGCGATTTATGTTGGGACAAAGTTTAATTATGTTTGGAAATACTGAAACAGGGCGTCTAGACGACAACATATTATTAAAAAATGTTGTTTATGAGGAAAACGGAATTTCCTCAAACTGTAAGACACCAAGTTTTAAGACGCGAACAGATGGTTCGACCAATACAGACCAGTCCACACTTTGTCAATATTATGTCTCAAGCCCAAGCTGGGGAGAGGATGTCAATGACCCAGCAGTCATTTTTTGACTAGAGGTTTTTTGGACTTCAAGAGGTTTTCCTATTGGACCTCAAGAGAACAACAAGGTTAACAGAAATAGGCGCAGAGTTGGTAGCAGCTCTGCCTTCTGCGCCGGCTGTGGACATACATTTGTATGATGAATATAGATGTTTGATCTGTGCATTGTATGATAACAAGGTACGTATTTACAAAAAAGGATATTAGTATTCTCTTTTAATTCTAGTATCCACAGGTTTGCTTAGCTTGCGGCTAGTGGCATTGTTTGAAATTAATGTCCTATATTAATATATTTGAGAAAGTGTCCGTTGAGCCCTTGTGGTTCAAAATTGTGGGTCAAAGTGGCAGTACGTTTAATGCCATGTCTGACCCTTTTATAGCTTCATTGAAACCAGGTTTAATATCGATTAACCCAGTGCGCTTGGCATCATTCAGAGCGTTTTGCAACTCACTCAATTACTTCGCAGGATACAAGGTCACATGCAAATATAGATGCGTTGCCATGCGCCATTAATACTGAAGATGTATTTGGCATTTAGAGACCAGAACTTAGTTTGACAGGAAACATTTTTTTTAGAATTACCCTCATATTCAATTTATTTATCTTTTTTACGGTGAGTCAATAAAACAAGCAGTCACAATTTGAGAGACAAGCGTGCAATTTAATATGCTAAATGTCAATTACAGACAAAACGTGTCAATCATAATCGATTCGATCGAGTGAGTGACACGTTTCGGTTTATCGTATCGGCTGTCAATCGTATCGGCTGTCAATCGAAACTCGATATTTTTATAATTGCGATATTCACGTTGTTGTTTAATTTATTTTTCATTTAAATAATTATCTATATTTATAACTTTCACGTCATAAATCAATTGTAAGGACATGATTGGGACCAAAACACTTATAGGTAGGTATTGTTATTTTTTATCTGATACTATTCTTTATCATTGCAAGATGTTTTCTCAAATTCATTTGTAATGTCGACCCTGTTACCGTTAAAAAAAAGTAAATGTTCTGGAGGCATTTGGCTTAAAATCTATAAGTTCAAAGAAATCAGTTCGATAAAGGCATAACAAGTTCTAAGTCTGCAGAAAAATGAAAGAGTCCTCGACAGAACACCCATTCCGGCGGGCCGCGACTCGACATACAGTCACTTACGCCCCTACGTTATTGCCTCACAGAATGGCCTACGCGCGTCCCTCGTGCCAAAACCCCTCCGTAGAACAATACGAGTCCACTAAAATTTTATTCGCAGCACACGTGGCCCACGGGCTGCATAATGCAAACGTACGTTAACTAAAAAGAAAGATAAGTGCATATTTATACTATCCGAGTGCGATATTTTGCCGCGACCGTCAGTGTAAAGTGTTCGATTACAATTTAATGTCATGATGGCGCTGGTTCGTTCGATATTTGAATCGCAACGCGTTTTCTACTACACTGAAACCTGTACCTTATTTTCTGTCGATTTAAATCCTATTTTACATAACTGTTGGAGAAACATGTACTGTTTAGTATGGAGAATTCGAGGGCGAGGAGGTCTTTCTCTGTACTGGAGCCTAGAGGTAGTCAGCAGAGTGTGACAGGCGGTAGTTCGATAGTTTTTTTAATAAGCGACGTAACAAAACTATGAGTTTACTGCGGCGCGTCTCATTAGAGAAGTGAGTGCACATAGGTTTGTCTTGTAGTGGGATGACTATGGACTGTTTTGCCGTTCGAGGCATCGAATCGTAAGGACTGAAATGATAGCACTTATTGTATCAGACATTCTGCTTACATTTGGCATTGAAAGAAGGTAGGTATTGTTGTTGCTTCCTCACAATAACACTTTATTTTAAAACAAGAAACACCTGGAACTTTAATTCACACCAATCGTAGTAAAACTAAGGATATCACACTTTATCTTGAAAGAAGCTGTGACTGGCCAGCAGTGGACGCTTACGTGTTATTGATGCGATCGGCAAATTCATTGATTATTAATTGCTATTAGGTTATTCGATAACTACTACTATTTACGATGTCCCACTTACCTACCAAATGTAGAGATGGACCAACAGATAATGTTATAAAAAGGTCATAAAAGTCCAAACAAAACTTGAAATGCAAAACAATATGCATAAATAACTAAACAAAAGCTATTGACCGAATCTAAATTACCAAAAATGTTATGTTGAGTAACAAATCACAATGTTTATTAGAAACTGCATTTGCATACAGACAGACAAATAACTATAAATTTGGCAAAATGACAACTGTCATTTCACTTTGACATATTGTGGAAAACACGTCCCCGAATCAATGTCACAAGGATCAGATTAGCATATATTATTTATTCGTCTTTGAAATATTTTTGTTGCTGTTTTTGGTACGATTCACGCTATAATGGTTTTTATCGCCGCGGGATATAAATCACACTTTCTAGACTTAACAAATCTTGTGAATTGTCGTAAAATAAATCAAATTAGCAAAAAAGACGTTTTAGATCCGCAACATGAATCGACTGTCGCAGATTGACGATACTAAAACTAGTGAAGGTGAACATATACAACAGATAAGGCTAATTCAATTACTTATTTATAACAATTTAATAATATACTATGAATAAATTATTATCGAAAAAAAATGACCTGCCTAAAAACTTATAAGTATCATATATTTAAATGAGGTAAATAAAATAAAACATATTATTTACCTCATTTAAATATATGATTAAACTTAATAAAACCTATGACGGAATAAATTTACTATCCAGAGTTATTCTTTTATTTTATCTACTTATAACTGCTTTTGTAAGATATACATGGCCTATGGCCTGAGGCAATTCATTTATTAATTCTTGAAATTATTAGAGTGAACGTGGCCTAAGATAGAGCACGCTTGGAAAGCTGATACACAGTAGTTTAGTAGTTTTTACCCCTTCAAGGTTTCACCCCTGATTACTGAGACCACTCTAGAGTGTGGATTTTATCAGGATCACCTAGGTCACATGATTATGGTTCGTTAGTAGCTAGCGAACTCATGCATTTTCTTCGCGGATCCAAATGCCCCGCCCGTACCCACTAGGCCACTTATAATACAATTAAATAATTGCATTGATTGAATAGATGTAGTCTAATTTCCTATCGAAATCTTTAAATCATGTACCAAATGCCTGACATTTGATTAAAGCATCAAATTAGTTAAAATGAGTCACAAGAATAATGAACAAGGTATTTTCATGACACACTGACACGAAGCATCATAAGGATATCCTGAAGCATGCACTAGTGACGCAACGCAAGGTGCGGAAGCGGCGCGTTTTCGCGACGCATGACGATTACCACAAACTTGTACAAGACATATTAGCTGTAAGGCTTGTAGTCCTCAAAGCGATAGGCGATCTAAGAAAAATGCGGCGTTTTTTTTAGTATTTTTGTAACACGTCGTTGAAATATGGAATGTTATATTGATATTTTGTATCGATTAAAAATGATTTTTTTTATGGGAGGGTTTTGAAATGCTGATCCGCAACCTTTAGTGTGACGAAAGTGGTGGGGCACTGTGTCGGGTATAAATAATTTTTTTTTTTCTTTGTGATACAAAAGTTTCACTTCTATGTGTCTTTACGACACACCCTGTTTTTTTTATATATTGTGCTGTACGAGCTCAAATCTTTCAAAACAGCGTGAACCTTAAAAAATTAAGAATCTTCCATAGGTTCCTCACTTTTAAAACTTGTGTGATTATACATTTTTAAACACGAGTTTTATTCGATTTTTGTCATTTTTTTATTGTACAAAGGGAAAATTACCATAAACTTGTACTTATTGTCACTTGGCCTTCATCTCACCTGGTTACAAATTAAAATAAGGCCGAAGGTGGAGGCGTACTTCACGCGGAATCCTCAACAAACTGTGGAAATGGCTATCTTACCTCTGAATGCCGGAACACAACAATTTTTAGAATTGTTTTTATCGCGGCAGAATTAGGTAAGGTGGTGGTAGCTAGCCAGGCGGACTTAAACAAAGTTCTACCACGAACCAAACCAAGCACAACATTGCACTTTTCCTGGGGATCGAACCCGGGACCTCTGGATTTGAAATCGGTGGGTTGAACCACTGGTCACAGAGGCGGTTAAAGAGCCTTTTGTTAATGATATGATATTTTTTGTTTGACAATCAATGGTATCGACAGCATTCATCATATATTTTTAGAATCCAATTTGTATAGCTTTGGTATTTATCGCTCGTGGTGCATAGTTGTCCTAACGATGGAGGTACAAAGTGGGCAGTAAACGTCCCACATCGCCAATTTGCTCGTAAACCTGTCGCTTGTATGACGAATCGTCACCTCCTTTGGTATCCATTAGTGTATTTTTCGAGGAGGTAGCCACAACACACACAGCCAGTGTGAGCTTCATAACATTAAAAAAAACATGGTTTGGATATGAAATTTTCGTGCAATTCGTAACATTTTTTCATCTCTTACAACTCCTTGATAAGCCTCACAGCTCAGTTGGTAGCACTGCTTCCTGCGATGCAGATTGTGGGTTCGATACCCACCCAGGGCAAATATTTGTGTATATATGAATATTGATGTTTGTTTTGTGTATGGGTATTGTTTTGTATTATATGTACGTATTTACCTCTAAAAAAGTATATAGGAATTGTTTTCGTAATCTAGTTCCCATATTACAAGTTTTGCTTAGTTTGGGACTAGATGGCGCTGTGTGAAATTAAATTCCTGTAATATGAATTGTTTAATTAAAATTCGATTCACAAAGTATTGAACTAATCAACCTTATTATAACATTTTTAAGAATTTCGTACTAATATTTGATAGAAACAATAAGTTATTAATATCGTTACGTCGCCGACTGTACACACGGTCGTCAACATGTATTATAATAAACCCGCCATGTTTTATTGACGGAATTTAATGACTCACATATTTCCCGTCCGCTGTTGACTGATGATTATTGTTTCAAAATGTTATGCTTTCACAATTTTCAGTTTATTTTGGTTTTTTGTGTCACCAGCTTGACTTATTTCATTTCTACGTTAATACATTCATTATTGTGAACTGTTTCCTTGACATTATTATCATAAATATTCAACTAGATAACTTATATACAATTGTATTACTTTATCAGATCGTCATCCGCCGCAGGAGTTGCCAATTTTGTTCTTAATTGCACTTTAAAAATAGTTCGTAAACAATATGTTTATTGAGAATGTTATTATATCACTATTCATATTTATTTATTGCGCTCGAACCCGCATCTTTTCCTAAAGCCGGAAAATATTTTCATTTGTAAATGTTGTGACCCAATCACTTGAAATTCAAAAAAATATATATGTTTGTAACCACGGTTGTATTTCAAACAAGACTCAAGATTTCATATAAGTAAATGCATTATTTATAAAAAAAATACAATTGTTACGAAACTATGATTATGATGGGGTGGAAGGCCTTCTTAATAAAATATTACAATAATGAATACACTAGAAAATATGTCTCTCACTTACAGTCATACTTACCCCACACGTACCCTTTATACAACACACAAACACACTCACACTATGGGAGCTCCTGGTACCTAGCTCTTATGAGATTGGTGTCCTCCGAGGCCCCAGTACAACAACCACACACATACACTCCTCTACACATCCAACTCACTCACACTTTCTCACACACACGCCTATAATACAATTGCCGTTGTTACTTACTAGCTTATTATATATCGTCACAATATTATGTGGAATTTAACATATATTATATCATTTAGTTACATACCTATTATTTTATGAAAATAATTGATGTAATCCATTTTAATAAGTTGTGTCAAATCATTCGAGAAAGTACCGTTTCCTGGGCCACAGCTCATGCTAATCCAGGCTAATTACAATAATTGTATACTTATGGCTCATTAAAAGTATGATGATGGAAAAAAAATGCTTTATAATAAGAATGTACATTTTTGGTCCCAGGAACATGACAATGTACTAGGTAATTTTGGGAATTAAAACATTAGAGCACATATTACCCACTCCCAGTTCTCAAAGATTATCCAACAGCAGACAAATAAATATTACATGATAATTATATTTTATACTAAGATTACGAATATAACGTATATACACAAATACATTTTTTTAAGCACACTTATCATTCAATACAACACCCAAACACAGAACTAACAACTTTATAAGATAAAATGTCAAAACACTCTTGCTACATGCACTATTGCTGCACTATTGCTCTAGGGCTATAGAAAATATGATATATTTATTCCTATAAATCAGTTCCCATGGGATGAGACAGTTAAGTAGTTATAGTAAGTTACTTCAAATTGGCTATACCAATTTGAAGTTTAAAAAATTTCAAATAAAATTTCAGTAACAGGCAGAACCGACAGAATATAAGAAAAAGTTTTTGAAAAGGATATTTCGATACAATTTGTTTGTAAGAAACAAACATAATGTATATTATGATACAATATGTTTGTAAGAAACAAACATATTGTATCAATATATCTTCACGCAATAACTATACCTATATAACGGATTGAACTAAACTTTTGTAAAAAAAAAACATTTGCGAGCAAAAGATACCCATAAAATAGTAGTCCTATTATCAAATTAAACGAAGTTCATCTGTCGAGGCTCCCCCTGAATATTTAGCGCCTCACTCATATGAGTATTGACATTGCTACACACTCACAACTAGTAGGTAGGCGTCTGACCGCGATTCTGTTGACACAATTATTTATCGTCGTAAAACCATACAATGTCGTAAAACATTAAAATAATGTGTCATTTTAGTGTTTTATAAGCATGTGGGCGAGCATTACGTGGGGAGCGAGCTGACGATGGCTCCTACAGGGTATTCACCCAGTTAGTTGCCACACAGTTAGTTTCGTGTCAGTTATAACAGACAGACTACTAATCTATTGATGTATTGATAGTGAAAATTGATGGGCGGATATAAGATGGGTGTTCTATTCGAACAGCATTCCCTGAAAGTAGCCAGGTGCCTGTGAATTACAGAACCGCTGATGTATGCACTGCTCGCCTGAAAATGTGCAGCTTCGTAAACGTGAAGCAACGCCTCATTTAGCAGGGAAGCAGGATGTCAGCGCCTGCAGTACTGTGTCCGCTGAAAGACATGTCGAGACCCGACTGCTTCCTTTGAAATAGGGTACTTCACCCGGAATCCTCAACAAACTGAGGAACTGGCTATATTACCGCATGCCGGAAAACATCAAATTTTAAAGTTGTTATTATGGCGACAGCATTAGGTAAGATGGCGGTAGCTAGCCAGGCGGACTTAAACAAAATCCTACCACCAACCAAACCAAGCACAATATCTATCCTGGGGATCGAACCTGGGACCTCTGGATCTGAAATCGTTGGGTTGAACCACTTGGCCACAGAGGCGGTTAAATTGATTGATTTATTGTGTAATTTTAATGGGTTATCACATTTACAACGAAATGCTCCCAAATCAAAGACAGCACCTAAGAACCGAGTAATCTACCTCACATTAAACACGCTCAGAAAACCAGTTTTCCATGCAAACGTAGTTCCGAAGCGCAGGTCAATCAGCGAAGTGATCGGTTAATGCGCGTCTGGAGAGCATCGGCTAATTAATGGAGAAAACAATCGAATCGCATTCTGAGCTAACGAACTCGGCTTTCGGGTGTTTTGTATATTTGAGGGTACTTGCACATCCGGTACCATCGGAAGTAGTTACCTACCAACCCTTGCGTAAATTGTATTGATTATGCAACGGCCCTCACAGTTCACAGCCCACACTATTTACAATAGTCTATTGGATAAGGAGACTTCTAAAAAAAGAGAGTTTTGCCATATTCACTACGCTTGCTAGATTTAATGAGTAGTAGAGCTCCATGTGGAATGACCCGTCCGGTAAAGTACTACTTCCATTCTTATTTCAGCCGCCAAGCATTGCTGTGTTCAGATTTGAAGGGTATGGTTACCGGTGAAATCAGAGAGCGGCGAAACTTAACACCTTTATGACTTAAGTTGACGGGCGCAATGGAGTGCCGCGTAGGTTGTTCCGTTGTTGTTGTAGCATGTTCTTTTTGGATGTGACCTACGCAGTAAGGCGTTGTTATAGGCAAGGGGTGAACTTAACATCAGGTGGGCTGTTTGTTTTTACCGTCTTCAAAATGTATATAAAAAATCGGACCGATATTATATCCAACAAAAGAAATAGGTATTCGGTACTCAGTAGGTGCTGCTATAGCCTCCCTTAGTCACTTTGACGACATTTCAGAAGGTAATGTGTATCTTTCTATGCATTTAATGTGAATATTCGCAAGTGTTCATAAACTGAACAACTACGACAATCGCAGACATAGACCTTGATTTATGGCAGTACAGCTATGTCATAAATGGCAACGACATCCATGATGGCACAGCAGCACCGGCTAGGTGCGTCCTTGTCTAGTTAGATAGCACCCGTCACCGGCCTTAGCTCGTAAAATTTCATAAGCTGCGATAGTCATTAGAAAGCATGGAATCTGCCTCATTCCTCATAACTCAGCTTCGGTATTTCCTGCAAGAGTTGGCCGCGCGCCAGCCACCTATGACATTAGGTGACCGACGGGCTTAAGGGGCCCTTTATGCTGTTATTTTGATGGAGGCAGTACCATAGGATACGTGAAGGTTAAATGATAGCAATATTGCTAATATGAACAATTTAGGGCTTCAAGTGGAATATCTTAATGCTGACTTATCTCAAATAACTAAAGTCATTCATGAATATTTGATAAGACTCAGGAAGCTGTTGCTGCTTGCACGCACTTGAGTAGAGATGCAGTTGATATCCGCTAGATGGCGTTAAATGTGTCAGTGCGCATCGGCAAACACGTCAGGATAATGAAATATGGAAGTAATATTCAAATAACTTTTATATATATTGACTAACTAGCTGACCTGCACAGTCACACTTGCGCCAAGGTCATCACTACTTCATTTCGTCATCTTCATCATTTCGAGCCATATAAGTCGACAGCTGAACAAAGCATTTTCATAAAAAGCTCGCTAAATTTAAGACCTCATTCTTGTTGACTTATAAAGTAGTAAAATGATACTGTTAATGATCTTTTGTAAGATTTTTTTGCAGCTTTTTATCTGTTTCTTTATGCAGAATACACACATCTTCCTAGACACACATCTTCTAGATAATTAAAGAAAGTAGCGCCTTAAGTAATGCAAGTACAGATTTATAGGAGTGAGATTGGCGATTGGCCCATATCAGCGTATAATATAGACGAGTGCCATCACGTGGCTTCTGGTGCTAAAGACGAGCTGCTACATCATGTCAGCTTCATTGTTATTTGCTGCAGGTCGACAGTGTACAACAGATTAGAACTCAACTGTATATGTTAAACATTTTAATAAACTTGGTGGAGGTACTACGTTGTTCCACAGTCGTCTATCGACGTTAGATTATTGTGTATGTGATATGTGTATGCGTTGTCGTGTACATGATACGTTAATAATGTTTAGAACATTTTTGATATGTTTAAAGCCTGGCAAATGAAAGATAATTTAGACATGTGTCACAGTTTAGATATTTTTGTAGGAAACTTTTGGCAACTAATACGGTCTTATTAGAAGTGTATACGCAGAAAATTTTGAACACTTTAAAGAAAAATAATTCGATTCGATTTATCCTAATATGGTTATTATTTTAAAGATCCCGTTCAATTTATTTTCACATAACGTTCACAACTCTTCCTTTTAACCATTATTGCGCCTTAACCTATAAAGTTATCTTGCAGAAAACCTAGGTAAAGTAAGAGAAAGCATACAACAAATACTAAGTTTAATACAATACTAGTAATATTACGATAAGCCACATTATAAAAAACTCTAATTAAACTGTTATTACAATGTTAACAAAGCCTATTTAACATACTTGCATAAAATATAATATAATGCATAGTTATCACATATACTTACATACATATATGGATTATTAGATGGTTGTCATGTTCAGTTTTAGTCATGTTCTCTACCCTTCGTCATATTCTGATTTGGTCATGTTCTGGTTTAGTCATACTCGTAATATATACATATGTAGTTATAATTGTGAGTTTAAGTAACATTATGCTTCAGTCATGTTCCGATTTGGTCATATTCTCCTTTAGTCATGTTCTTGCTTAGTCATAGTTACATCTTAAACTCTTAACTGAAGACACTCATATACCATTATCGATATGGAGCTCTTTGAAGTTAGCAAGTGAGGGACTAGCGTAAATATTGTGGAGAACCCAACCTGACTGGTTTCACCGTAAATGAGCCATTACAATAGCTAGAAGAGTGATGGGGAGTTTAAGAAAAATAGGTTTAGCTTTTCTGCAGTGTTTTCATAAATATCATACAGCGATTTTAATAATATAAATCAATTTCCTAATTTTCTGCGATAATTTCATCAATATTGAGTAGGCACTTCAAACAATGCCATAAATATAAACTAGTTTGTTTGTTTGTTTGTAATATGAACTTCTGCGCATCGTCCACGTCCACGTCGACCTATATATACCTATAAAGTCTATATATATCTGATATTTACTGTCTTCAGATCCGTTTCAGAAGAGAATGGAACGTGTTACGCGTTTGATTGGCCATTGTCTGTCGGAATGATCATTTGGTTGTTATGATGCGGTAACTGTTCTGGTTAGAATCTGATAAGATTACGTTGAACCAGCATTAGATAGACCATATTGAATTACCTAATATATGCAAATAAATCTTATTAGGAATTCACACAGCACCATCTGGCCCCAAAGAATAAACTAAAGTATTATTTATTTTGAGTAATTAATTTACAAAACGTACAGTTCTTAAAATATAGATATACCAAAACTGAGCAAAGCTTGTAATATGGGAAACATTACACATTTTAATTACAGATATGGGATAGAATGCCTAAATAATTATTTTTAAATTCATACTAAAAATACAATACATACCCAAACACAGAACAAACATCTATGGTCATTACACAGATGTTTGTCCCGGGTGGTATTCGAACTACCGCGCAGAAGTCAGATTTTTGTGTTTTATTAGAAATAGGTCAAAAATAGTTCAGCTAGGAACGACTGAACGAGTGCTCAAAGATGTTGTCTAGCTGCTATCATTTATGGGTTTTTTTAATACGCTTCAGCTGCCATTTTTATCGATATTAGGTACCTTCCTATTACAATACTAGTAGTTCGTCCCGAACTGAGATCTCGTGATGTCTGGCTTGTGAAGGAGATTATTTCTCAAATAGAACGTAATTAACAAACGATAAAAGTTAGCTTTCATAACACCTCTCTTACTTTACCTGAGCACTTTTTCTCGACGAAATTTCTCTTTATTCACCTGAGTGTTCGAGGCTCGCTTCCTAACATGAAACAACGGTTGATGTCGCTTTGAAAAGTGCTCTCACAACTGTTGCCTTAGTAGTCGTGGTTTAAAAATCTAGCCCTTCAGTCCACGGATGTCGTAAAGTCAACCAAAAAGGCAGCAGTTTTTTTCTTTGTGTAGGTAAACAAAACTTGTGTAAACGTATCTGTGAGCACCAATCTGTCTGCTTAGCGTGGTTATAATGGCCGTACCTTACAGTTACAGAGGAAGGTATTTCCACATTGTAGTGGACAATAATGTACTGTTGATTTGGAATAAGTGCAAACCCTTGCATGAAACCACAAAAGTAATTCTTGGATTTTATCGACTCCATTCCCTGTTGAGTGAATAAAAATAGATAAATAGACCAGTTTTAATGAAATTTCAAATACTCTCTTATCTTACCTGATGGACCTGATGATCATCCTTTGCCCCTTCATCTTAAAAACCACCCCTAATAAGGGCAAAAATAAACTTATTTTTAAATCTGCAGTCTCTACCCCTATTTCATATCATATATCACGTTTTAACACATTTTCAAGACTTCAATCTTATTTACCCCTTTTGCAACCCTTAATGTAAATATAGGGGTGGTTTCAGCAAATCAAAAGAAAGTTCATTGTGAAATCAACCCCCTTCAACAGTCTATCCTACAAGACATACCAAGCGATTTAACCCCTTAACGCGCCCGTTTGTAACGAAATCCACCCCTAATAAAAATTAAAAGATATATTTTATCAATGTGCAGTCGATGCATTTACAAATTACAAGCCAAAAATCCCCAGTGTTAAAAAAATCCTAGTACCGATTGATGAGTATTAATTTAATAAACATATCACCCAGAAACCACCAATAAATCTACTGCATCTCCCAATATTTCAATCAAACTAACATCCTCCTTAAATAGAGTCCATTTCCTACAAAACCCTAATTAATTACATCACTCAAGAACCTCTTAAAGCGGAATTTAAACTTAATATATCCAGTATCTGTCCGTCACTCGTAAGCACAGAAATAGCTTTTTGAGTGGTCGAATCTCATGGGGCTTTGAGTTGTGACTTTGCAACATAATTATTGAAAATATATTAAAATCGTCGGGTTAAGTGTTGGCTGAAAATTAACCGACAGCCTAAAAAAGAGGTCCTAAGGATGACGAAAACGATTGTGGGCGTTTTACTAGTTTTGATGAAAAATCATATATCTCACCGTTTATAAAACCTTTGTTTAATGTTTTAGTAATTTTAGGCGTTATATAAGGAACCAGATAACTATTCCTCCTAATTACTATCACTAGCTATAAATTATCTTGTAAATTATTTTAAGCCAATGACTGGTATCGTTAAATGAACAGAAAATCCAGTTAATCTCCTTTTATGGTCAATTCATCGTGAATTTCACCAATAAAAAAGCTAGATAATTAAGTCAACACGACTACCTTACCTGCGCTTACGCAGCCCTCACAGGTAGCGCATTAAAATTCGAATTCGGAACGTATTTTGAACTTGGAACATGAAAAGTCAATTAGTACACGGCGTGGGGTAATAGCGCCATCTTTAATTGCGGTTGACAGCTGCGCTTGCACATACGTGGGCGTTACAAAGGGGGTAATGCTTTAATTAGAGGAACAAAGTCATTGCAACTGCGGCCTGCGGCGAAAATGTATATGACTACCCTTAAACTATGCAATCAAACATCACAATTGGCCTCAGTGCTCAGCTGTTAGCACTTGATGCGGTAGCTCCTCAATTAAAAAAAAAATGACCTGAGGGAAAGTCCGACAGCTATATACTTGCAACGCATTTTTGAAAGGTTGGACGCCGATTTGGTATATATGCCATACTGAACGGGAAGGCATATTTTGCTTTCTTGTGTTTTCATGCCTCTTCTTTCTCTAGTGTTTTCGTTTTAATTTTAATTCATGCCTTTTGCAATGTAGGTATGGGTTTGCCACCGAGGAAAAACATGTGTTTGATGAATATAGATGTTTGTTCTGTAATTGGGTGTTATAGTATATGATGATGAAAAAAAAAAAGATTTAATAATTGTAACCGTAATCTTACAAGTTGCAAATTTGTAAGTCCAAGATTGATGCTGCGAAAAATTATTTACAATCGGGGTCTGTGTAAAAACCAGCGTTGCTCTTCGCTTCATCATTTTCGCCTTTTATTTTTTCAAGCTAGTTTTAATAATGACTAAGTACCATTGAATATTTTTGTTCGCTTTTTTTATACCAGCTGTTATTGTTAGTGTGTCAAATAAAGTTATCCATAATTTAATAATTTATCCTATATTCTTCAGTGTGCAGCTAGCTTGATCCTGTATTCATTAAACATAAATATAATCATGAACCTAGACATGTCCAAATCAAAGGTCTCATTGAATGTAAGAGAAACCTGTGTCCTTTAATCCAAAGGAAATGTCACTACAAGTAAATGTTCGCTCGCAGAAACAGAATCGCTAATAAATATTCAATTTCTCGCAAACACTGGTACTATGCGCACGCGTCCAACAAAACCAACTGCTGTCCATATTTTGAATACTCCCCAAAAAGGGGGGGATTCCTAAAGAAGACGTATCTCACCACCGCATCCATTGTCCATTGTTTTGCCCGTTATTTATGACATCGACCTATCTCTCTCCCTCTGAAGGTGTAATCTACATCTATCTCGCTCGTCTAAGGCTTCCGCGGTAATGTAAGCAGATAAATTACGCTTGAAAAGATTATTTATTAGATTATTCATGGCATTCCGTGGCGTATTGGTCGGGACGCTTTTTGGACGTTTTGTGCTGATTGATTTGTGGTGGTTCCGTTCGGACATCTGGTAGTTGTTTTTGAATTTGGAACGATTGATTGTGAATGAGCAGGGATTTATAGGATTTTTAAAATTGGAACGAACGTTTTACAAGCGCTTCTGTGGTCATCGCTCAAATGAGTACCTAAATGAATGGGTTTTGGAACGTGCAGAATCGTAATGATCACCTTTGACATTTGACGGGATTCAAATAATTAATAAATGGAAATTCTTCTGCACTGTTTGGTCAACCACACAGTACATCATAACAATGGACGATCGTATTACAATCTATTTGTTTATTTTGCAATTAGCATGATGCAGACATTTTTCATCTTCATCAAGTTTTTTCTTCAATTTTCTTTAGTTTAAAAGTTAGAAGTAAAACGCTATCACCACCGGATATAATTACGATGATCGCATCCCAGTGACATCAGCACAAAGCACCCCCTTAATGAACTCACACGAAACTTTTAATTAAAAAAGCGTTACTTTCCATAAGAATGGCGAGCGACGGACGCATTCAAACGATGTCTCCGCGCCCATAAATAATTGGGACAAAACCAGCGGGGTAAGGGGGGGTCTACCCCCTCCGGATAAGTGTCTAAAATTTTCACAATCCGGCAATAAAAAGATAATTTATTAGAATAGCTCTTTATTGTTTTCGTTATTTATGTGTATGGAGTAATGTAATCTAGCTCGCCGGCCCTAAATAAATAATTTTCACTTTAATGTCCTTTCTTGCCTAATCTCCTCACAGCGACAGTCCGCGGCCCGTAATGGTCGCCAGAGGTATTTTTAGGTCTAAATAAACATGATTTGTTGTCGCGATCTGACACAATTTAATTTTGCGCTGAAGCCACTGCGGATCTTCAGATTATTTTAATGATTCATTGCGATTTTGGGGGCACTCAATTACCTGCCCTTATAATCTTGGAAATTATATGAATGAACAGTTGATTTTTTTTAATTTCTTTATTTGTAAACTAAAAAGCAAGCCGTGGCTAATACGCTCTGACGTAGGACAATCGCAAAGCGTTGCCGTCTAGAGATATCAACAGCGCCCATGCTCACATTCATCAAGATCCATGTTGGGCTGTCGTATAGGATACTGAAAATAAACTATGATAAGCTTCTGATTTCTCAAACTTCTAGGTTCATTTTTAAGTGTTTTGTTTTAACCAATAAAACCACAGGTCTAACCATAAACGTCGCGTTACGGCTGCGCGGGCGCCGATCGGAATCATTTTATGGGATTCTTAATTGTGTTTCATTTCTTGTATTAATCAATTAGCATCCAAATCACTGAAAAGCATAAATAATTTATATTTTTATCTAATTATGAGAGAATCGGTCTATTCTTTTATTATTTTATGAGCGGGTTATAAAAATAAGAATTTGAATTCTTATCAGATGGTAAACATTTCTTAAGTCAAATGTCAATACTTTTAGGAGGTCAGAGTTTACATAAAGTTACTGTTAGCGACCTCTTTAGTGTTGTGGTATCGTATCCGCACCTCAGAGTCTGAATCGTACAGTCCTTCCTATCATCGCCTCTGCAAAATTTCAAATATGGCACTTATGTAATCTAAAATCAGGGTTCACACACGAAACGGAGGGAAACGAGAACTCACACGATATATATAGATGATATCGAGAAGGTCGCGGAGAATCGATGCGTGGAAGCGGCTCAGCTCACTATTTGTGCCTCGATTGGGGGAGGCCATAGGCCTGCTCAGCTGAAATTATGATGATGGTGTAAAACCATCCTGTGTATTACAATTTTTAAAATTTAACCACCTCTGTGGTCTATTGGTTCAGAGGTACCGGGTTCGATCCCCATGGGGAGTACAATATTGTACTTGGTTTGGTTGGTCGTTAAATTTAGTCCACCTGGCTAGCTACAACCATCTTATCGACTGACTACATACCTATCACAATATATGATTTTATATATCTATCTAAACTATGACTATAAAAATAAACCTTGTAAATTGTAGCATTCTCACAAACAAAACAGCTAAAAGACAAATCCAACCAACACATCTAATTTCACCCACACATGCAGATATGAAAGCGGCGACCGCCTGAACTTCACTGCCCATTTCTGAAAATTAGTGGACGTAGGGAGTAAAGGGGGATGATTTACAACTACCCCCTATTATGTTTTGACTTTAATAAACAGAGGTCGTCTTTGTAGGTGAATGTGGTAAACTTTTGATGTTTGTCACTAGTAATGGTGACTGTATCACAAGCATATAAATGCAAAACGACAAGTAACTAAAGAAAATTACCAATAACTGACCTGATAATAAATTACGATAACTCTTAAAGAAAATTATGTAAAAAATAAAATCTACCCATTGCTGCCTACTGCTGCACTGGTCAACTCTACGCTCACGAGATTAATCATGGTCCACTACACCGACCCAATGCGGATTAGTGGGTATTGGACATAATTATCGTCAAACTTCCTTTGGAATTGACTATAATGTTCATGACGCTTTCTTTATTGGCAAATTCCACTCAGTCGCATTTTACGATATATACGGGTGAATAAGAAACATTTTTTTCCGGGGACAATTTGAACTCACGGTCTAGGTTGTATTGTATTATCTATCATTGCAACGCAAACCTGATAATAACTTTAATACAAGTCACACCCTGCAGACCAAAATAATTCCTTATAAAATATAGCGACCGCGAGAATTGAACTGATACCCTTCAAAGAGGGAGGGGGTGGGGGGCGTTGATTTATTGGCCCATAAAGTATTATAATTAAAAGCGAACTACAGGAACTACGGGTTCAACTTGGACGTAAGGTATACGGTTATCTGTGGTTGAGGTATTTTAATTATGAAAATGGCGGTCGCCTATTTTGTGTTGGTACGTTTTAGTCATGACACAACACAAGCAATAGCTTATTAAATAATAAATACAGATATCTTACTACTTGCAACGACTCTTAACTACGTGCTTATTGAAACAAAGATTATAATAATAATTTGTTAAGGTTACCATAAGATGTCAGTTTTCTTTTTTTTACGGTTTATATATTGACATACTGCTGGTATTGAGTTAAAAGTAACTACCTGCTACCCGCGTCTTTTTATTCGAATGCTGAGAACCTTGATTATCTAGAATGATATTATTGTATATTGTGCTTAATTATAGGAGTATTGACGTAAAAATATCGGCGGAACGTAATAAATCATTTGTGGAATGACTGAAGGTGAATATGTCTTGATTCCTTGAATGATCCAGTCCCAATCAATCAAACAACAATTTAAAAAACTTAAGTAAAGATAAGTAAATATTAAGAAGAGGCATTTGCACCTTGCTTTAACAAGGTACTCTTTGCCACTGGTATTATGAGATCTGTGGCCCAAAAAGTGAACTCAAACCAATATCTTATATAATATTTAGGTGATAAGATTATGTCAACCCTTGAAAAAAGAGAAGAAGCAAGCAACTACGTAAATAGCGACAGACACAAAGCTTCAGTGAAGCCCCATCGATCACTCGTCACCCGACTCGCCTACCATAAGTCAAGGGTTAAGTAAAAAACTGTGAATCCCAGCGGACGACTGAGTTATGGGAGTCTACGAATGTTGCAGTCCAAAATGCCTGATTAAGATTTTCAACGAAGAACGGTGTACTTTTTTCAATGTTTTGATGTCTAGATAAAAGTTCTAGGGATATTTCAATAATGTTATTTGTATTAATCATCGAGGTAGCCTTGTGACTATCAATACAAAGCCCGAGCCAGAACGCAAGACGTGAAATTATAGGGTTTTTCCTTTTTGTGTTGTAAGGGAATTGTATAATAGATAAGTATGTATATACAAAAAAATTTATAAGTATTCTCGTAATCTAGTTCCCATATTACAAGCTTTGCATAGTTGACTATATGGTGCTATGTGAAAATAATGTCCTAATGTTAAATAAAGGAGGGAAGTAGGGGTGCACTAAGGAAGAAATTTGTTAAATTTCCTATAAATGATGGGAACAAAGTCTCGGACATTCACTAAATATTACTTCCTTACTTTAGTGAATGACAAACATAAAAAAACACGATCATTACGTTTTTGCTTCTAAAAAAAAAATTCCGAACAAAGTTAATAGTATAACACGAATGTGTATGAAAGAACATGTAAGATACACACAACACAATGTCGCTTCTGTTATCCACAAGGTAATCTGTGCCCTCGTTACAGGCGGCCATGAAACGTGAACGTGAATGATTTAAGACGCAGTATTACGTTCCGTACTACGTGGAACTTAACGTAACGTAGATACGTTGCCACTTATGTAGTTTATTACTCATAATATATATTAGGTCGTCAGACAGTCATTGCTAGCTTCATCGCCATTAGCGAGACACATTTATTGGCCACTGTTGGACAGAGCGTCTTCCAAAGCGGAATCATCACGCCAGGCAGGCACCGGATCGCAGATAAGGTACATAAAAGGTAGCTGCTGTCCATCTTCTGGTGAAATCCCTTAGCCACCTTTATCAAGATCCATGGGCTGAGATGGAGGGGTTGCATCTAAAGCCGACCGCCGCGGCAAAGCGTTCAAAAGTATAGTTTAACCGCTTCTGTGGTCTAGTGGTTCTACCCAGCGATTTCAGATCCAGAAATCGCGGGTTCGATCCCCACGGGGAGTACAATATTGTGGTTGGTTTGGTTGGTGGTAGGACTTTGTTTAAGTCCGCCTGGCTAGCTACCACCATCTTACCTAATTCTGTCGCCATAACAACAATTGTAAAATTGTTGTGTTCCGGCATTTAGAGGTAAGATAGTCAGTGCCTCAGCTGGTTGAGGATTTCGGGTGAAGTGCGCCTCCAACTTCGGCTGTATCTTAACTTGTTACCAGGTGAGATGAAGGCTAAGCGCTTCCCCGTCGTACGATAAAAAAAAATAAAAAATAAAGAAACAGCCTAAATTTGATCAATTTAATGCAGATGATAATTTATATTGAATAAAAATATTTACCAGCAAAAGATAGTTTACATCTCATCAGATTCGGAATTGGTCCATTCGTTTGACTTACCTGGAACAGAAAAACAACACACTGTAGCACACATTTCAATGTTTTTTTTAAAAAAACACAACAGGTGAGATATATCTCGTGCTCCCGTATTCTCAAGAAATAGCAAAATGACAACGAAATTTAATCGACGCTGCCTTTCTGCTACTATGTAAGTAAGTAAGTGAGTAACACTTCATTGATTTCCACAAAAAATATAGGTATAACATAATAACTTAGAAATAATAAGTTACTAATAGCTAAGCTACATTAAAACTATTGGAAACACAATGGGCGGCCTTATTGCTGAAAGCTATCTCTTCCAGGCAACCGTGGCATGGAGAGAAATGAGCAAAGCTTAATAGGATAGCCTCTTGTTACTTATTGTTATTACTTATCATTTATTACTATGCCTCTTCTACTCAGGAATATCGTACGAAGTGACTTATCCAAACCAGTTATTTTTACAATCAAAAGAAATAACAGTTATACGGAACATTAAAAATTCACACAAAACCATCTGACTTCAAACTAAAAATAGGTCGTAACATGGTAAATTGATTACGGGTAGCATAATGAAATATTTTTTTGTAATAACATACACAAAATACAATATAACACTCAAATACAGAACAAATATCCGGCTCACAACCTGATTTCTATTTATCCTGACTTACCACGCGGGCGAAACCCCAGGCAAATCTAGTATAAAGAAAGTGGTGTCATTAGTCGCCTTTATATGCTGTAATGATATACCTACGATGAACCAACCTATTAAACCGACAATCTTAACTTTTTGTGCATTTAAAAAGTAAGACGACCACAGAGGTGTTGTCAAAAAGTCTCGTCTAAGTCATGATTTACACAGTAAACACATAAATCTGACTTCTATCTGTCACGGCGCGCCGGAAGCCAGCGACACAAATAATCGAGGATGTTTTGGCGGGAAATATCATTTTTTATGTCGAAATAGTTGTAAGATAAATCAGGATTAAAGCATTTTGATGTGTTGTTAAAGATTTAAAACGGATATTAAGATTTCAAAGCTCAAGTACAGACATGGTAGAGTACGTTGCGAGTTGATTTTTTAACGTATTTACTTGACATTTTACGCAACGCCATCTAGCCCTAACTAAGCAAAGCTTGCAATATGTAGGTAATAAATGAACAATCCTCACAGCTCAGCTGATAGTAGCTTTGCCTTCTGCGCTCTCGGTTGTGGATTCGATTCTCACTCAAGACAAACATTTTTGAAATCGATATTCATGTTTGTTTTGTGTTTTTCGCGTGTTGATTGTATGATAAGTATAAATTTACAAAAAAGTATATTCGTATAATTTTCGTAATCAATGTCCCAAATAACAAGCTATGCTTAGTTTCGGACTAGATGGCGCTGTGTGAAATCAATGTACTGTAATATTTTTTCAAATATTTATTAATTATGAAAAGGCAATAAGGTTGCGTAACCAAGCGTGCGTCATTTTCGGTCAATTTTTACCTTGTATCCGTTGTAATTAAGTATGACAGTGGAAAATCAACCCACTTTTATCGTTTTAGTGCACCCTTCTAAAATCTTTAGTTCTTGATAACGTCAAAAATAGTCTATTGAGCTGTGTAAAAACGAAATAAGAATGTGGGAGAAGTAAGGAGACAAAAAGATAATGTGCAAAGATCTTAGCCAGTGATACGTATTATCTATGGAAACAGGCGGAGGCAGGTGATGTTGTTATGTGATGTCTAGGGTACATGCAGTATCAAATCATGTCATCATTATTCATCTGCAAAGTTCTTTGAATAGCATTCTATTTCATTTTTATTATCTTTTCTTTTTATTGCATCATAGCTTACAGCCAGTATATTTATCTACCCTTAGTTTAAAAATCCAAGCTCATGCCAAAAGCCCTAACTCAGGGTCAGAGCTCACCAGACATAGAATACAATGGTTTAAAACAGACGTTACAACAAAATGTATTTGGAATGCAACATCTGCGTAGTATAAATACTGACAGATCTCTGTATGAATAGATACATAAACTAACATAAATACCGACTTTACCTATATTCACCTAGGTATGTGCCGTACCTAGTTGTATAGCCAAGCATAGTTGTGATGTGTTCTGGGTGGATGGAAACGGTAGCTAGTGAAATTTCAGGTACGTAGGATGCAAAGTTTATTAACAAAGATAATGTTGACTTGATCGTCATGTAAAAAACTATGAAATAAGTTGTAGTTCCTACTTTTTAAACTTTTATCAAACATAAAAAACATGACTTCCTCATGCAATTCGATGCGAAGCTGTCGAGCATTTGAAATAAGAGTTTTTTCATACATGCGGGTTAGTACCCTCCGCCCAAGTTGGCAAGTAGGGCGGGCGGCGTGTAAATATGACTTATTTACGACAACTCTTCTGTGTGGTAATGCAGGCAGAATTAGTGTTCATTTCGAGTCGAGTTTATGTGTCTTACAACTCACGGTAATGTGGCTTGCGGGTATTGCTCGTACGTTTCATGGGAAGAACGGATCTGGCTTCTTTTGTGTTCTACTTTCTATGAAATTATTTATACAGTTTTGTAAATAATGTTATATTTATCTTCACGAATATGCAGATAAATACAACACAATAGTGCGGTATTAATTATTTAAAAATTGTTGAAACAACTAAACCGCATCCAAATTCAAGTGAAAAATTAGTGCTAAAACGAATAAGCAAGGAAATATAACATGAAACTATATAGCTTTATATTGTCAATGCTATTTCATATTGTTAAACAGATATATATATACCTTATTTAACTAGGTCTGATAACAGTAACTGAGTAGGTAGATGTTTTAAATCTCTTGTAAAACAACACACAGATATTTCACGTATGTCTGACAAAGTTTAAAAATATATTTTTTGTAGATCCATCAAAAATGTTCTACTTGAATTAAAAATACAAACATGTAATTAAACCACAGTAAAAACAATATTATTTTCAGCAACACCACTCATCAGATCACGTAAAGCCTAATTTATAGCTGAAAATGTCACAGTAAAAAAAACGTGTCACATTTTCAAACGCTCCCAACAATAATAGACTGAAATATATTCGAGAGGTGTCACGGGAAGTTTCGAGATCAATCATCGGTTTCTTAACGAGTGGACCAGCTGTTGTGCATGGATTGATAGAGCTATAAACTATATTTATAGTCGCCGGAATAGTTTTAGTTTGTGATGCGTGTCGCTCGCAGCGTGCTGTTTATGTAGACGGACCGTGGACGAGACTCGTCATCATCATCCGCAGAAAATACAAATTGATCGCACGATCATTCCGCTAACATTTATAATTGGCACGAGCTCTTTCAAATTCAAGAGAATAATCATTCGCATAAGTTAAATTGATTTCATATTTTTAATGAAGGTTTAGTTATATTCTGTTGTAATTATATCCTACAACTTACAGTGGTAAGGTATTAAATGAGCTTGCACATCACTTTAAACAAGAATAATAAATCAATATTTCTCCATTATTCTGATCCAAATTGTCAGCATTGGATAATGATGTCAAGTTTTATGCAACTCATGCATCCAAATCCAAATCAAATTATCGTTTATTCAGTATTTTTTAAAATCACTTTGAAACGTCAAATCTACCACCTAGTCAAAATCGCGACCAGCACACAAGGAGAAAGTCAAGTACCTTACATCGAAATGTTCAGTGAGCAAAAATAATTTCAACTTCTTGTTTATTTCATAATAATGATTATACCTACTAGGGTAACGACCGGAATTTCATCCTTGATATCCCGTGGTAATCCACGCCACCTACCGTTGTAAATCGAAGCCATCAAGTGACCCTCTCAAAAACATACAAAAAAAATGCATCAGAATTAGTCCAGCCGTTTAGGAGCTCAGTGACAAACGCGTTTTAGTAGATGTAAAATGTGTCATTTGAAATGATTTGTAAATGTCTGAAGCTGAGATTTATACTTGACTGCCTCATCCATATGATTTCTATTCCTGTCATAAGAAGACGACCGGCGATAATATCGTAAACAGAAGCCACCCACTCGCAAGACACAGTAATAAAACTTACGTTATTGTCATCAACGATTGACCTTGAGCTACTGGGTTTTGTTCACTGTGACGCATTGTTTTTTTATCCTACAACGGGGAAGCGCTTGGCCTGGCCTTCATCTAGGTTTGCTCCTGAGGTTACGTCACACAGGCATGATGGTGGTTACTAGTCTGTTGGACATAAAACAAACCCTACTCTGATTATTATGCAGATATTTGCTGGATACGTGGAATTTTTCACTAAACCTTTTGAAAACTTCCTATAAAATATTGATGATGGTTTCGGTATTCACAACCTGATATCACAAGAGATCTTGAGCTACTTCATATCATAGCTTGTAATTACTCCCTGCTAGATGCTGGTCTTCTTAAAAAAATAAAATATAATCTCCACACTTGTCAGTGCTTGTCAGTGTTTGAGATCGCAGTGAAAGTTAAATATATCCTTTATTGAAGAAAGCTACTGCTGTCCAATTTTTTGGTTTAATTCCTAATTTTATTTTGCGACATCTATAAATTGAGTAAGAGAGGTCTCATTTTAAGACAGAGACAATTTCAGCTATTTATTTATATTATTCATATTAAGCACTTTGATTTTGACTTTGACATGTCCTCTTTCACACAATCCAACCATCTCATTTACTGCTCACATTTCCAACCACGCTAATATTCCTAACCCTTTTGGTCAAATGACTATCATTTTTAAATACTTGCCCATACCAAGCCAACGTAGCACTCCTCGTCTCTTCTTTACAACTGGCACCACTTTGAAACTTCCTCTCACAAACTCCTTCCACCTTCCTTATCCAACCTTGTCACTCCACACATCCATCTTCATATTTGCATTCAGTAGCGTGCCTTTCGAACTGGTGATTGAAGGTGTGATGATACACAGAAGTGGGCTGTTGTCGTTCTGGTTAGATCCCTTAGTCAGCTTTTAGGACATTCGCGTTTGAGGGGTTTTCCTTCAAAGCAGTGTAGGAATCCATTTATTATTTTCAGAAGCTCAATTTGAAGAAGTCACAGTCGATAAAATCGTTTATAAGCACAAAGGTGAGAGGTGCTTCTCAAAAACTACAGTCTATTACCTGAGCATGCAGACTTCTTGAGCCCCTTGACAATCGATTGACGGGTGTCGTGCCACCCTCACTCCTACCCCCTCCCACTGCATCCGACGCAGTTGACCCACATTGACGCTATATTTATAATAATTGAACTGGGAATGAGTTTAACGGGATATAGCACATACGCTCTGCACTATTTTAACCCCGGGTAAAAAGGGGGGTTGCATACATTTGTTTTAGTTGGACGGAGTACAACTACTTGAACTTTGGCCAGTTGATGAGAAAGAGAGGTGAAAACCTTTGTGGTGTAATCCAGGTGTAATCACAAGGAATAGTGTAATTTAGCCGTACCCGCATAGTTTTACTTAACCAATACCAATGTATTTATAATTGCAAGTATACTTATACACACCGTTTGCATACCGCCATCCTTGAAAACTTGAATCTTTTCTGTCCATCCAACGGTTGCTTGGAAGATATCACTTTTAGCGATAAGGCTGCCTATTATTTTACCAGCGTCGCTTAGATCATGTTTCTTTTAGCCGTATTTCACCATATTTTATGGTGGTGAACAATAGAGAGTTATATAATGTATATTATTTAATATAATTTATATAAGTAAATACGCAATAATGTATATTGCGTAATTTAGTATTCATCGTGGCGTCTATCAATACATTGCACATCCCTTACTGTATTCAATAATTCACGGAGTGTCACATTATTCATCCATTTGACGGATTCCATTTGCAAAGTTCATCAATATTCATGTTCACCTTTTTGAGGACATCGTTTGCATTGTTATTATGGATCATATGGATGTTGGTAAGTTATAGCTGCTTAGAACATGTCTTGGTGATTTCGTTAATATATGGGCGTGTGAGGTAATTTACAAACTGTACCAAACAATTCAATTTTTTTTTATAAACAGCCAAGAAAATGAAATGAGAAATCTCACCAAGCTGACTCATGGGTTTGAGAACTGCCTGCTTTTTAGGAAGTTGAATAATTTTTACAAAACCAACATGGAAATTGAAAAAAAAAACTATAAATATAAGCGAACTTATTTCTCACAGTGATTTACGTACACAGCAAAATATCTCACTCCGACACATTTGCATAGACATCAGAGTTTATTATCCTTATTTTTCATTAGCCTTAAATGTCCGACATTCCATCAGCAGTAAAAAGTAATTCAATTACTAGCCTTCAAAGTGAAACAATAAGCTCCCCCCACCCCCTACCAGCACCCCTCTCTCCCCCGACTCTGTCCGGTTCGTTATCACGTCCTGGACATATTTTAAGACAGACGTGCGATCTGTCGCGATCGTCAGAGCTCGAGGACCGATTTCGTTGGGCAGGCTTTGTGTATGTGACGAACAATGAAACATAATACTAGGAGGAGGTTGACTGGGACATATTTGTGGCGATTGAGTTACCTAGAGACCGTTTGAAAAGGTTCTCAGGTAATCCGACTGCTTCCTTGTACATAGTAAGTTTAATGGTACTTGACATCTTATTTACAAATAATTAAATATCCAATAAATACCGGACTTACATTTTACACAGAACCATCTAGGCCCTAACTAATTGTAGCTTGCAATATGCGAACAAGTTAGCGGATAGAATTATAACATGTTCAACATATTCATCACACGCTTTTTTGTCGTGGGTGAAAATCAAACCCACAACCAACAGCGCAGAAGGCAGAGCTATTACCAACTGTGAGGCTTTGTGTATATTTTAGATGATTATAGATGACCAACAGTTATTACACAACCATAACTGTTAGTCATCATATATATTATACAACCAAAGCAGCTGAACAACATCAGTTGTCCATAATTTCAAGTGTTTTGACGAAACTCTAATATGTAGTCAAATTTTTATGTTTGATATTATTTTTAACTTATGACGTTAACTTATAACATCTCTTGCAGTAACTAACAGATAATTCACAAAGCATTAACTGAAGCATTTTTTAGGATAAGCATGTTTTGTACTAGATATAGGAAAGAAGAAAAGGCTCGGGATTACGCGTGCAAAGTCTCGCTAGTAGTGTTAGACTTAATTTTAAAAAGTTCGAGTGAATCGTTATCATTCCGCCTAAAGACACTTGTTATTGACGAGGAAATTATTTCATGAAAATATTTTTAGAAAAAATGAAAACAAGCTGTTTTTTTATCTAAACAACATAAAAAGCAACAGAAACTTCAACAATGCAACCTTTATCAACCCTCAAAACAAAGTGATGCTTCCCCGTACGCGACGGGTGACGGGGCGGAGACGCGAGATAGCGTACAAACAGTCGAACGGGTTGAGTCCCGACCGAAAAAAATTAAAAGAAAACTGATGAAAATCTCTTATCTCCCTGAACGACGCAATTGTCCTGAGAACAGCCAGAAGTTCGCTGCAAGGCGAATTTATACAGTTTAAATATACTTCTTATAAAAAAACGCGTTTTAAGCTCTTTTTCTATTCACGGTGAGTAAGGTCTTAACCAAGGAGAAATTAAATGAAATACATTTTGACAAAGCAATAAACATTGAAATGAATACGTAAGAATAGTAATAATAAGTACAAGAACAAACAAACAACAAATAACAAAAAGTGTACGATAGGGCCAGTCTTCCCTGAAAATGCCTATAAACTTCTTACACTCACAATTAAATGCAGGTCAAGAATCAGCCTAGACCGAACATTATTGCCTAAAATTAAACGTCTGAATGTACTGATTTTTCATGAAAGACCATAAAATTACTCTCATTTCCATACCTTCCTGTGTACAAAATTAAAGGAAAGAGAAGATAATGGATCTAAGCTATAAATAATCCTTAACTCGATGGGTGCTAAGAAACACTCTTGGTGTGTTTTACATAGAGAACTGGACGCAGCACCCAACAAGTTACACGGGGATAAATGCTGAGAGACAAGTTTTTTATACTACTGTTAAAACTCCAGCTAAATATGCAGGGTTATACAATGATTAGTAAGTATTCTTTGCTACAACGCTACTCAGTTCAAAATCAACAAATAAATAACATAAATGGACCCAAACTAATATCCAGAACTACTTAACGCATGCCATGTCAAGTAGTCCCAACAACTTCCAACTACTCAAACTACGCTTAAATCCTTTTCGTCCACCCGTGGGACAATGGGAACGACCTGTCAACAATCAATTGAAAGTTGAAAAACAATCTGGAGCTCGGACAAATCTGTCCAAGGACGTTTTAAACCTATTGTTACTTCAGGAGTGAGTGGTGATGCTATCTAATACACTGGATGTTAACTCAAACACAAAAATATTTATTTAGCTTTAACATTTTAAGAAACACTATTTACGTAAATAAATCTGTCGTTCATATTTCTCTATGCATGAATAAATTCATAGTGACAAATGTTTTAAAATTGGCAAGAGATCTAAATAAATATCATCTTCCCACCCAAATCAGAAAGCGTACAAAAACTTGAGACAAAGGCGTGCACATCTCGAATTAAAAGTGCAGGTGGGGTCTGTCCAGCATTGATCTGACGCCGGACGATGGAGACGTCACCCCCCACCCCCCACCCCTCGAAGGAGGGGGTAAGGACGTGTGGACATGCTTAGCGATGTCGAATTGATAATGGTGTCTCGTTTTTTGCGCTAAACGGAACTGAAATAGGAATGTAGCGTAATGGATTGGGAGTGCTCTTGGCTTTTAATTAAGGGACGTTCATAAGGGGCTTCGATTGGGCTTAAATCAGTGGAGGCTGTGGAGGTTCTGAGTGCATTTTATCGCAAATCGATTTTGATGGGTAACATTATTTTAGTGATAGTTGTCGCCAAACTTCTTAAGCTTTTATAACAAGATGTTGATTCGAGCTAAGTATATCCCAAAAAAAGCACAAGATTTCATTATCAATAATTGCAGTAAACATCGTTTATTTGACGACAAAATCATTTGAAAAAGTTTCTCTGCAAATCAACCACTAAGCTCGTACATTGTTCGTAGAGAGTTCCAACAAAAGGATCGCGCCCAACAATGTATTGTAATGAAGCACAGAAAACGACTATCAACTCGGAATCAAACGACTAACTATGCACAAATTAGTCGCTGAAGCTCTCGACCCAACCGTTAGGGGCACCAATATCATATTAGTTGGAGGACAAAATGGAGAGAAGTATTTACGAGTAGTCTGACCCCAGGGGGCGGAATCCACTTATTCATACGCCTTATTTGTGTTAAGGTTTTCTGAAAGAATAAAGAAATAGTGATGCAGAAGAGACAATGTGCTAATTTGTTGAAGTTTTTGTCTGACCTTTGATGATGACCATTGTTGTCCCAATATAGATACCTCTTCACTACTGACTGTTTTACTACTGTAACATAAAATAACAGATCGACTTACGATCTTTTATTTAATTTTGTATATTTCAGTAAACCAGTATCTTCTATCTATTCTCTATAAACCAAAGTAAGAATAAATTAAAAATTGAGTACACAACTTCATTGTGTTGTCCCGAAAACGCCAGTCTCATAAGAGTCTGGGTACTCTCATCTCACCAGAAAAAGGGCGAGTTCCTTCTGTGCATTATCTAACATAGCTCCTGCAATCACCAAACTGCATGCCCAGTGGTGTAATTACAATAATGATGCTAAAACAGTCGCACGTAGAATGAAAATACATTCAACGTTACGTTGTATTTTGTACTAGGTTTATTTCGTTCCAATAATAAAAACCAGAGCACCTGCTGCCCAAAAGGTCCACCCAGCGAGCGAATACTTTAAAAGAAACACAACACCAGTGCAACCCAGCCCAGCGCTGTTCTAATTCTAATCAAAAGAGAATGCACAGCCAGCCTGTCTCCATAAGCCCGTGTCCGCGCAGACACAGAAGGCACGGCCACCCCGACCGGACCTCTCCCGTCTTCCACCGTTTGACTGAGCGAAATCACTCAAAAGTTTTAATGCCGCATCCGTGGGGACCGTTCCGGTTCGCCGGACGGGTCCGCTTGTGTGCGTGCTTCTTTATGTTGTGTGGTGGGTGGATTACGACTCACGATTTTTTTTTAATGGCCGTTGTCGTGTTCTTGGGTCAGAGACAGATTGGTGTACAGGTGCCTGATTTAGATGTTTCTGGCATAATATCGCTTTTCTAAGAAATGTAAGGTATTAAACACGGGACAGTAAAATTTCAATCGATCATTGATCAATAGATGAATGTATTATTTTTTAATTTTTTATGTTACAAGTTTAAATCTCAAAGTATTAAAGGATCTCAACTTGGATGCAATGTAATAAAGAATATCTTCAAATTCACTACGCTGTCTGTTAGCAGTATTTTCTTTGTCAAGGCATCTGGTTCAGTTTAGGGGCAATTATAGTTATAGTTCCGCTGAGATTTAGGTTATTTTATTTAGGTACCTCTTTTACGGTATTCAACTCTGTACGATCCATCTACTGTTTATAAGTAAACAACTAACGTTCTACAGATTTTTTAAAAGTAGCTTTGGCTAAACTTTCTTTTTAGACAATAAAAATAAAAGGATGAGATGCGGGTGAGGTCTAGTTGGCAATTCATGTCATAATGTTAAAGGCGACTACAACCCAGAACACGTTTTTAATTGTTAGGACATTTTTAACATATGTTTATTTATTTGAAAAGGCTCTCAAAACATGCCTCAACGTTTTTACTATATATCTTGTAATATGTACGATACAATGTAAATCCGAATATTAAAACCATCGCATCATAGCTTTTAATTTGTAACCTCATCGTGAACAATCGGTATAAACGAAAAATTAATTGAATCCATTCGATTTCTAACCGAATGAGTGACAGTTTCTATCTGTTAATACCCAATTACGTCACCACCACCCCCCACCGTGCACCTGGGGTAGCCACCCCCAAGGTATTATAACATAGAACAGTCCGTCAGATGTAAAGAGATATCGTGTACCATCAAAATTTACGTTGTGTTTAGAAGAATGTAAAATGATGTTGTTCTCCCTTTTCGATTTAAGCTTTGGTTACCAATTAAGTTAATTTGAGTTAAAAAATAAGTTATATGTGTAATTATTTCTGGTAGCTAGAATATATTTATTATCTAGCAAAATTGAATGTTAGATGTAAGTGGTTATAATAATTTAAAGAAACAATCTAAAATAGGATGACACCATATTTAGTTTTTTTTAATACTAACTTGTTGATAGGTAGTTGATATTAATGCATTTTATATACTGCTAACCATTTGACTGCATCCGTTTGTCTATTTATAATGGAGTAACAAACCTCGTGCAACAGTCTTACAGAATTTTCACGAGCTCTACTGTTTTCTTCGTATAAAGAGATAATAAAATGTATATAGATTTACTGGAGGTGTGTAATGAGTTCATGTTTGTGTGATAAAAAAGGCAAATCAAACTGCCTAATTTATGAAGTGAGTTTGTATACTCGATTCATAAATTTGGCATCTAAAACTAAGAGAAGTCGAGCTTTTGTAGCTCATAGAGTTTAAATAAATAAGGTTGCGATCCAAATCTCCAATATTGAGTGCTACCCAACACAATCGTATTTTAATCATTCGTCTGAATCTGAATGAGCCGAGGTGACAAATCCCATTAAAATTGGCGCATTATCCCAGGATTGCCAATCATCCTGGGATCATGGGATCCCACCTCTAGTAATAAGAGTTCCCGAATGTGGTGAATCAGTGATCGAATTCAACTTTGATTTGATCTGTTCTCTGATTTTCAATTAATTTGATATCATTTGACTGTTGGCAGCAATATTCATTCTTATAGGAATAGAGGTTTTCTGAGACTGAAAAAAATAAAATAACAACAAATCATTAGGATTATTAAAAGCAAGTTATGCTCTTTGAGCATATTCTTCCAGCCAAGCACGTCCTATTATCAAAGTTTCAATTCACACATTCCATTTGTTATGCATTTATTTTAAATAAAAAAATAAAAAATATTCAATAAAAAGTACAATTAAACTAACTATGTACAAAGGAATCAGTCAGATTACCTAAGGACCGTTACAAACGGCCTATACGTAACTCAACTGTTCCAGACCAGTACCAGACGGAAGCGTGCCCAAGACACTGTATTGCCACGCTGAATAGCTATGCTAATTCGCTGGCCTAAATAAGAGCCAGCGAATTTAGTACATTCCATTTAATAAAAAATGGAATGTACTAAATTGAATTAGTTTCAAAGTAAGAGCTTGTATTGTGCTGCGAATAGAAAACGGTGACCCAACAAAAATTCAAAACCATTTCCAGAAATAAATTTGATCTCCCGAGGTCCAGCTAGATATCAAGCATTCAATGGTTCAGTATAGTTTGCACGTATTTAGGGCCTTCAGGGCCCCAAATAGTCAAAATATGGGAGATATTTATTTTAAAATAGTTGCAAATAGTTGTTTACAGCCTACTAAACAACATGTTCTATGGATCTTTTTGGCATTAATTTGTAATATCGTAAAATAAAAATCAGAAAGGTGGAAAAGTGCTACATTTCGGTGGTTTCAACCTATAACGTACCCAGTTGTTTTCTAATTTGAAAGAATGACCGCAGTGAACATTCGCGTTTCAGAAAATGTCAACATTACGGGCAACACCGCGCGTCCTGGCAACATTTACCCGGCGTCAGACCGCAGTAGTTATGTATCGCATGCCGAGACAAGGGACAGGGGAGTCCATTGGAATTCTTTATAGAATGAAGTGGATTTAATATCGGTCGGAATGTCGCTTCGAAAGATAGTGTCCGACGGGACCGAGGGGCAGACGGGAGATTTTTGACAAGGATTTGTGGTCTGATTTTTGTTGCTAAAACTCTTTTGGCGCAAATTTGTGACTTGTGGGATGTTTGAGTTGCATCTCTAGCGTACCTACTCACATACGCTCCTTGTGGAGACGCAAACAGGCATTCTACGTCACGCCTGGCGTCTGAGATTGGCTCAGATAGTACTTATATTGTTAAAATGATACCTCTTTGTTATATAAATGATATATTTATTTTGTTTACTGATATTATTTGTGTTTACTGTATACGGGCGCGAAATGGTCACATGGTAACAAAAATCACGGGTATATTGTAATATATGTATCAACCTATAATTAAAGAGATAAAACAATAACTTAGTGTTTTTAACACATTGACTGCGAGAAGATGAGGTAAATATGTATTTAGGTTTAAGTGTAACTATAAACTGTAATAAATATTACATATTTTTGTATTTCAAGTGGTTGCACTTGGTCGCCACATTATTATATTACACATAAATTAAATCATTCTGATTCAAAATTTGGTTATTAATGTGTGGACACGTAACTGAATCATAACGCTGTATTTTTGAAAACCCGGAGGGCACCGGCTCCCCACGGACCCAAGGTCTCCACCCCAAAAGGCTCAAATAGGTAAGCTCTGTCGAGACCACTATATTTGCGCCTTTTGTGATCCTCGGCCGAATCAGCCGCCGCACCAGCCCTAACTGATGTCCCAGGCAGATGAGATGGGCTTTGTGTTTGTGCTTTTTTTCCTCTGTGCGAGTTGACACGGAATTATCTATTACATACGTGCTCAACCTCCACAGGAAACGAAACGTACTGGCAACTTTTTATTGTACCCATTGGGTAACCCCGCTTATATGTTATTTAAATATACATTTTGTATCTGTATGGATTTCGTCCCCATATCAAATAGTTTTGGGATAACCTTTTCGAGTAAGTATTGTTAGTTATTATCGCTTAAACTTTTATTGAGTGGCAAATTATTTCGGGAAATCGGAGGGTTGGATCGATACAATTGGTGTAACGTTATTGCACTTTTGATTTTTTTTATGTATTCAGGAAAGAAAAAACCTTGTGAGCTACATAAATATATGATAAGTGTTAAATAATAAATGTTTATTAAACTGCGGAATAGCCATAGCTTCGCATAGACACATGTGATTCGTCACCTATGAAATTGAGACACAAAGGGGCAACGGCAGACACTAACATTGTAACTAGAATCTCCCGTACAACATCCCCTTTATTATCAGACTCTACAAGTATCCATGTACCTTTTCCATTTAGACAATCGGCCCCGATCATTCGGCAGCGATCAGATTGTAGCCAGGTGCAGCCCATTGGATCGCCTAGCATGCAAATACTATCGGGAGAAAAAACAAATAGCGTATCCACATCACAGCAGTCACGACAACGCTTTACGCGGACAATATTGTGCCCACAATCTCGGATCAGCCGACCGAATAGCACGGATACTTATGTAAATCGGACCACTACCCCGCTTATTGTATATCTAATTTGATTTCTTTCGCAATACTGCGAGATTGGTACCTACCTGGCCCCGATATACTCCGTACGAGTATGTGCGCCTTTTTGGGGTTAAGAGATCACTGATAGGGTTGAAGGGGCGACTTTTTAAAATATTTATGAAGGTTCACGATGAGAGCGCGCTACTGCCATCCAATTTCGGGTTATGTCTTCGGTAAGTCAGTTATTTTGGAGGTATCTTACAGGAGGGTCAAACTGTTTTGAGTGTTAATTAAAGTATGTTGTATTCATGGAGGAAGGGATTTTTTGGGCAGCTGTTTTATAGTTTTTGGGGATTCCTTTTAGATTTTTGCTGCCCACTTTGGGTTAGTGGATTATGAAGCCTAACAGAACTTGTGATGGTACAGAGACATACTTAGCTAGATTCATTTTAAGCAGACTATAGGATGATAAGGCAGCTTTAGCACTAAAGTTTTTCATAAGTAAAAAGCATGCAGCCTACTAATGTGGTTAGAGCGAGGCTTCGTATACTGCCCAGTCTCGTTTAGTCAGTTAACGGATCTGTCGTAGCGACACATAAAAGAAGAACGAATGTGACTCTAAAAAGAGGATGAAACCTGAAATGAGAAAGTAGCCTGAAAGTTGCTTGTCAAACGTCTATTCAGATGTCAGTTTAGCAAGAACATGGCGGTGTATCCATTAGGTAAACCAAATTAGCTTTGAAGAATCGTTTTGGTCAGCTTTTCGGCAGTTATAGGGAATGTTTAAATAATACCAAGCTTTTTCTGCTAAGATTTCTGGACTATTAATTCAACTTTTTACAATTTAATAATATTTTAATACATACTTTGAAGTTCTATGTAAATGTAACCGCCTCTGTGGCCTAGTGGTTCGCCTTCCGGTGTCAGTTCCGGAGGTCCCAGGTTATATCCCGGGGAGTACACTGTTGTGCATGGTTTGGTTGGTGGTAAGACTTTGTTGAAGACCGTCTGGCTACCTAATGCCATCTTACCTGATTCTGTCGCCTCAACAACTATTTTAAAATTGTTGTGTTCCGACATTTTAAGGTAAATTCCTTAATTTGATATTCAAATCCTTAGTTTGATAAGGACTCCGAGTGAGTGCGCTGCCACCTTCGGCCTTATCTTAGCTTGTAACCAGGTGATATGAAGGCCAGACTTCCCCGTCATACTATAAAAATATTCAAAAAAAGTACCCGTTTCTTATTAATTCGTCGGTGGTCGAGCGAACGGGTTTTTTTATAATAATTCCCTACTTACTTTGCATTCGAGGAAATTGTACAATGTTTTCAACAACCCAAAAACACGCCATAATTAGGTACTAACACTAATTACATCGAAACATAACTTTTACAGAGTTGAGGGTAGTTTTCTATGCTGCCGCAGGTTTGCGCATAGTTACTACTAATCATGCTCAACCGTTATTGGCAGCAGTTCAAAGCAGCGAAGTTAAAACTTGTGGAGTTAATAAAAATAATAGTTTTTAGATTTAGGTGAATGTTTCGATGAAAAGAATAGAGGTAAAATAATATTTTTGATGACTGGTAACCCTGAATTGTTTTTTTTTTGTGCCAGCGATGTATTCAAATGCTGAATTGACAGATAATGTACATCAAAATTATATCATACAGTACGCTATTAACCAGTGTTAACCAATGTTGTTTTTCATGGCATGCACTATATCCATGCCAAGTTTCATTGATGTCCGTTCAGCCTTTCAGTCGTGAAAAGGTATGAAACAAGCAAACAGAGTAACTTTCTAATTTATTTATAAAACGTATGAATTAAATATATCTACATTAACAAGATAGTCATCAACGCAATAAAATAATCTAAGTGATTTTAAAGCGATTTATGTTAGTTTTCAAAAGTCAAAGCCAATGTGGAATATGGAGTCGAACAGGAGTGGAGTTGAGCAGAGCTGAGGTCGAGATGCATTGAATGGACTCTCTGAATGCTGAACAACAAATCAACACAGTTGTAACTGCGACGTGAACTTAATTAAAACAGGGAAAAGTTGGAGATTTAAAAGCGGAATTTGATGTTCGGTAAATGTTAAAGGCAGTAGCGGATGCGTTGTAGCTTGTTAATTTTTTGATCACGCAATTATAGCAAACTGTTTTTATAAGTTTAACTATCTTACGGTGCAGTCAGTGGCAGTTCTCATTCTATATATTATTATATTTAACAAGCTTCATAGCTCAATTGGTAGAAACTCGGCCTTCTGCGCTATAGGCTGTGGGTTCGATTCCTACCCAGGATAAACATTTGTGTGATGAATATAGATGTTTGTTCTGTGTTTGGGTGTTATATCATATAATATGTATGTATGCATTAACAAAAGTATTTAAGTATTCTATCCGTAATCTAGTTCCCATATTACAAGCTATGCTTAGTTTGGGGCTAGATGGCGCTGTTTAAATTAATTCCCTGTGATATTTATTTATTACTATGCTTTGGGGCAGCTAGGGGGATCTGGGGATCTATCTCCTGGTGTCGAACCCAGGCTACAGAATCGTTGGCATTTGCTGGCGATTACAGCTGAATGATCACAACACTGGTGGTATGATCTGTAAAGTTCCACCTGGCCATGTCCAGTCGGTGTGTGGGAGAGCTAGTGCCCTGGGAAAGCTTGCTCCATCATATCTTCATGTCTAGAGCCTGACATACTTTAAGGTCAAGAGTTTACCCATCATTTTTAAATCAAAATACAAAATCAAGTTTTTGTGCAACGGTCAATAAACTTTAATGAAACACACATACAGAAAAAAACGTTTACTGATGTATAGTGGAAACTTGTAACTAGCTTAGAGTATCAACTGAAACATCTTTTTTTATATTTAGATAGCGGTAAAATTGACAATAATGTAAATTGAAGCGAGATACCTATAGTGTACGATGTTTTAATTTTTTTTCTAAGTGTACCAAACTTTAACTGTTATAACTTGAACCGTAGCTCGTAGGCCACCAACTGCTCTCAGAACTGTCGAACGTAAAGAAACAGTTTCGAATTATGCGAAATAGCACCTCCCACTTATTAACTGTTTCCGAACTACTCATAGACTAGTTTATACCTCTGACTGCGTCTATCTACATCGATCTTTTTGAAACATTCCATTTATACTCTAATGAGGGTTAAACTCGGCTATGTATATCTATCTATCTTTGTGACATTTTCCATATCTGTTTTATTTTGTATATACTGAAGTAGAAATTGAGTAGGCTTCTTTTGGGATAGCGTACTTTTTCTGAGGTGATATCTTGACTTACAAAAGCAATGCTCAAAAGCCTGACTATCTCATAAAAAAAACTGATTAAAACCTTATGTGTAAACCTTATATGTAAAAATGTAATGTCCTCCCATCACAAGACAAGCTCGTCAACAACATCCAACTAGACTGCAATAAGATTATCATCAAACAACCGCAAGTTATTACAAACTCGTGACGTGCCGTCCGTTTGTCTGTCTGTCTGTAATAAGCTGCATTCGCTGCGTTTTTCGTTTTGCTATCACAAACTTGCTCCGTACTTGTCTGTGACAGTTGTTTCGTGGTGACTCCGTACAAAAAGTCCGTTGCACGAAATAATTTGTAATTAGCGCTTTTGTGGCGGTTTGTTACTTAATTACTGGAATTATTTACAGGCGGGAACGTGTTTGTTTCTAGTGACAAAGAACCTCTATGGTCTAGAGGTAGGGGGTGTAGACGCGATCTAAGATTTTCTCATTTCCCAATGTTAACAAACTGCCCATTAGGTAGTTAGGTAATAATACAAGTTTTAAGATAGTATTAAGTATTTAGGTTTATGATGTTCTTTTAAAGAAAAAGATACAGATAATTTATTTGCAATATGTGTACATTGAGATGACAGGTTCCTTGTATTTGGCTTGTGAGAACACAACATGTCTTACCGAGCGTCGGTGTGCAATATTAAGAGAAAGGTATGCTCGAATCATTAAAATATTGAATAACAAACAATAGGCAAATAAATATTATGTCATCGATAAAATAAAATAAAATTTACAAGAAACACATTCGATTTAAAAACGACAAAAATAATTGTATACATGTTGCTGACAAGCAACGTTACAACAAGAATCAAAATTAAAATAAAATGTTATCATTTAAATTATTATAAACAATGTACCTAAATCTTGAATGGATCATCAAAAAATTAACTAACGAGTTTTTTAGATTAGACGTTTCAAATGATCCTAAAAAAATCTTCATGAATAAAAATATTTGAATTTGACTTTGAAGATCCTGAGTTTGATTCCCAGGCATTGAATTTGATTCACTTGTTCTGATATAGAGTCAGATGATATTCTCATAATTCAGAGGAATCGCTCGTAAAGTATGTGATGCGGTGATCCAGGTTTTCGGAGGGTGCGCTAAGCTGTTGGTCCGTTTCAGTACATATGAAATAAATTGATGGAAAAAAACACATATAATGCTTTAACTCTGCAGACACGATAAAACCACTAAGTCTCTTGGCATCTGTTTGCTTTCCAGCAACCTTTTAATTAACCGCAAAATCAGTACCCTTACTCATCAATATTTCAAACAGACAGCGAACAAGAAAAAAAAACAATTAATCCCCCACCGCCCCTTTCACCCATCGAGTCCACACAAAGACGCATCAAAGAAAAGTCCTCACGTATGCACTTGATCGGGCACTGCTAACATGACGGCGTCCATCGATTGAAGGGTGGGGGGGCTCACCAGGGGGTGGAAGAAAGCTTTAAAAACAGAGAGTCGGCGTCTCCGCGACGGCCCAATACGTCCCCGGCCGGCCGTCGATTACGGACGCGGCTGCATACGGCCACGTACCGATAGCAGAACAATCATCATTATGAGCTAACAGTAACTTTCAAGTATTATTTCATAATAGTCTAAGATAATTGTAAAATATATAACATTGGACCGATAAAACTGTAGGTTTAAATAACCTGTGTGGCAGAATCAGCGCCCTCCTACAAATAAAGAAAACAAAACAATTCAACACACCATAGATGTCGTAAGAGGTGGCTAAGAGTTTAACACCGGGGCATGGGCAGCAGAATCCGCCTAAGTAAGAATAGTAGGGCTCTTTGTGAAAGGGCTCGTCCGGGAAAGGACAACCATCATAACTATTGCGGCCGCCAAGCAGCATTGCTGTTTCCGATTTGAAGGGTATGGTTGCCAGTATTATTATGAACTCTCGAGGCTTAACACCTTTACGCCTAAGGTGATGCAATGCAGTGCCACACACATGTTCTTTGTAAATTCTTTGTTATAGGCAAGAGACAGCAGAGGCTGCTTGCTGCTTTAAAACAAGTTATTTACACCAAAACTGTGATCACAAACCCATCTATGGTTAATGCGTTTTTAGTAATAAAAAAATATATAGTGCCATATATGACACAGTTACTAACAATAAAAATAATAAAATTACGTCGATTAAAAAGAAACATTTTTCAATAATTTTTGATTAAAAAAATAAAGGTTTTTCTGCGATCGGTACTCTTAACGTGCAAACGGAACACGGAAACTCACGAGCATTGGTAATACAACATTCGTTATTTTTCGCCACCTTCCCGCGTATTGATTAGGTCTCATTGGCGCACCACCGCCTGCTTACCAGTTTACCTGCACTCGAGATTTCCTCGTCGCCCCCCAGCAACCTGGAAACGTGTTCTTGTTTTCTACAGACTATTTTTGTACCGCAGCTTTTCCCTCATGACAGCAATCTGTCTTTAAAAATCATATGAATTCCCTGCGGGGCTGATGAGATGTTGGTTGACTAAACTTTATATAAACCGCTGGACATGAGCCTTTTCCATAATTACAGATCTTGAAGTCTTGAAAGTTGAAAACTTGAAGTCAGGAAAGAAAAAAAGAGGCTCTTATTAGGCGATAAAGCATGCTTTTATGCACCGATAAAAACCGATAAAAGTAGGTGGGTTGGAGAAGTGACGGAATCATTTGCAAAGAAGGTATGTTTTAGTTGTTGATCAGTAGGTCATAGGAGGATTAAGGGATCTTACCAGGCCGCAGTGGCCTGGTGAAATCACTAAGTCGAATTTTACGACATCCAAGGGCTTGGATTTAATTTCAGAGGGATTTATTTTTGAGCTGAGTACAAAGCAAATCCAAAAACACACGTTTTTTCAAGAGTGGCGTAAGGCATATGCAGGGCGCAATAAAATATTCCTGATAGTTATCCAAGATTAAAATCTGCGATTTTGCCGTTGACTGCGCGCTTTCCCAAGTGGAAAACAATAAGTTGGAATTAAAGGAAATCAACTGAACTTGCTCGTCAGTCACACTCTTATACACACAGAGTTAGAAACTATTAGAACTGGAACAGTCTCAAACCAGCTCCAGCTACTAGATCATTCGGTTTGAGCCTTTTCTTACCACATATGAATATGATATATATCAATATACGTCAATATATTTCGATTCGAGTAGTAATTAGTGGCTGTTCGTCTGATCTATTGGCTATCAATGCCGGGGTACCTCAAGGGTCTGTTCTACCCTGCTAATACCCGGTATCTATGCGTACCCACGTAGATGACAGCACAGTTGTTGATAGATATTTGTCCAGTCCACGTGCCAGTGCGGACGAAATTTTCAGCCTCCGTATGGTGGAGCGTTTGAAATTCAAGCTTAACTTTGTGTGTGAATGGGGACGCAAATCTTGTACGGTTTAACGCTTCCAAAATTCAGGTGTGTGTGTTCTCTGCTAAAAAAAGCCAATTTCATCCCGTACCTATTTTTAAGGGCATCATCGAACTTGAACTTTGGGTCCCATATCGAGTCTAGGGCCAAATTCGCTGCTATGAAGCTAGATATTCTTGCTAAGGTTCGGCGGTACTTCACACCGGGACAGCTTTTAATCTTGTACAAAGCTCAGGTTCGATCTTGTATGGAGTACTGCTGCCATCTCTGGGATGGCTCAGCCAAGTATCAACTCGAAGCCCTGGATTAGATTGAGTGTCGTGCTGCTAGGCTCATAGGTGATGATTCGCTTGTTAAGGCTAATTTGCAGAGCCTAGAACATAGACGACGGGTTGCCAGGCTTTCTGTGTTCTATAAATTCCACTTCGGCGAGTGTGCGCACGATATCTTTGACCTAATCCCTCCATCCTCTTTCCACCACCGGACTAGCAGACGTACGGCTGGCTACATCCCGTACCTTGTAAATGTTCCATTGTGCCGAACACATCGTTTCGCCTCTACCTTTATCATAATACTGGTAAAGAATGGAATTCCTTGCCTTCGTCTGTTTTTCCGCACGAGTACAATCTTGGAGTCTTCAAGTCCAGAGTAAATAGGTTCCTTTTAGGCAAGCGTGCTCCATCTTAGGCCATATCTTTACTTGTTTTACATGTAAGCTGGTGGTCAAACGCTCGACTATTATCAATATATATGTACATATATATATCACTGAAAACAATCATAATAACCATTGGCAGGTGAATTGGTAACTGCTCTTAGTGTTCGTACTCAAGTAGAGGCTGTTGCACGTTTTTAGATCCCTGAGTCACCTAAGTCACATCTACGAGTGGTTCGGGAAGGGCTCAATCCCTTTTCCGAAAACGCTGCAGATATCCACGACGGGCTAGACGAAAAATAATCAGAACATCTTAGACCTCATCTTCGTCTGGGCAAGCCTTAAAATCAAGTCTATATGTAGTTGGAAGGTAAAAAAACTATAAATAAACGCGACTTACGTTTTTTGAACTATTTGTTTGTTTTAACATAATGTGTGTCAAATGTTAAGCATTCACCAACATGTCTAAATGTTTATTTTTGTCAAGCGTGAAACTTGATGAAGGTTTGTGAGCTTTGTAACGAAACAAATATCAAATGTTAACTGGACTCGTCAAATACTAGTAAGAGTTCCAGTATCCATCTCCTGGCTCCATCATCAGATCAGATCCAAGATACCAAATTATAGTTTTGTCATCTGAACTACATATACACACAAAGTTTCATTTCAATATATTGATTAGAAGTAGTTAAAATGGATTTCTAATATTTTTTTACATTCTTTGTTTCAAGTGAAGTTAATGAAAGCGTGGTTAGCTATGCTTGACTGTGACACATCTTTGGACATATAGACTTAATTAATGAAACTTTTGTTTTTTTTCCTTATATTTATCATTTTCTTTTTTTGTGTACCTAATTATATGGGCTAAAGAAATGTATTTTCTTTTTTCTTTTTTATTGCAGTTTGTTGCATACGGCCCTGAAGTTAGTTCAACAAATGCAAGTTATATTTTTAATCGCCATGTCTACTCGACCCCGTCAACGTCGTCTGTTCCGAGTCGACGGGTTAAATTCGCCTTTGAAAATGTTTACTGCGAACACTGAGGCAAGTTCCTTGCTGCGCTCGACTGACGTGACAACTTGTCACTGGCACGCCCACTTGCGCCAGTGGCTAGCGCAGTGTGCTGTGCGTTTTATGCTTGAGTATTGATGCGGAGTCGAAATTATTGAATTCGAAAAAGCAGAATCAATGCATGACAATCCGAGACATTAAATTGAGAAAAAGTTACGAAGCTACCGCAGAAAACATAACATTGGCTCTTTATTAGTCATACACTGCACTAACGAAGTAACGGAGCACTATTTTTAATACTGAATAGGAGTCGTCTTTCTTTCTTAATACTGGTCTAAGGAAATACCCTTTTATTTTTATTATCCTTTGATATTTACCTGCTAGCAAAACCCGAGATACATTTTTCGATGATTGCCAATTAGATATATACAAAACAATAATATTTTATATCCTCGGTTATACATGGACGTCAAATCTAGTTTAGTAGCCCTGTAGACTAAACTGGAGGTCATAAGTTCGAAATCCGGATGGATTAAAACAGACTGATGGCAGTTTTTGGGAAGGTTGCTGATCCATCGCAAATCATAAAAAGAGACTTATTTTTGATTTCATATCTCAAAAATAGTCATCAGTCAACAATCATACTATAACTTCAGAGCATTGTAATTAAATTGTAATTGCATCACACACACCACACTTCATGTTCACAGTAAACACAGCACAACTCCCTGGTGGAACTCAAAACCAGCAGAATAGGTGCACACAATCAATAACACCCGCCATCTAGAATAAACTAAGACGGAGCAGGGTGTCAAAACTACCGCGGAACAATTCAGTCGTGGCTTGTCATCGGCGAGAGGCAGCCTGACGTGACGCGACTGACTCCGAGGCAGCTCTGAGGCAGCTCAGAGGCAGCTCTGGGACGGAAACAAGCGACGAGTGGTAGCGACAGCGGATCACACGAGAATCTCTACTGGATAAACTGACTTCTAAGCTGGTGGTCAAACGCTTGGCTTTCTCTTTTGACCAATAAAAATAAACTTAAAATGGTCAAGCTAAGATATTTTCACACCCATTAAATATTATTATGTTGGCTCTAGTAAAACACTAGGGATTTTAGAAGGCGGAATGGAAGATCAAAGCCTTTTTCTGTATCTGGGATGTCTGGTTTGGGTGAACGTCGGTTGTTAGTCGGTCAGCTATACGACGACTTTATATATTACGATGTTTACTCATCACCAATCCGCCTGCCAAGCGTGATAGATATGGCAAGTTTCCAATTAATTATCTTTGGGTAAAACCCACGTTCTAAACTTTTTTGGGCTATGCTGATTTGTAGTACCTTATTATTACTTATTATTTAGTTATATACCTTTCGAAGCTGCAAATAATCACATATATGTTTAAAATATTTTTGCCGTTCTTAATATCTGAGGTAAATATTAAAATGTTCACTGAATTCAGCTATTCAAGCTTTAAATCACACATTGACAGTGTATCGGACTGAAAGATGTGTGGTATCTTTTATAAGCGATGCATTAAATCTCAAAATGCAAGATGCACTTCGCAAATGACTGTTCAACGTAATTTTATGGTTATGAAAATACGTTAAAAGAACACTATACGATAGGTGGGACCTTATCTAATAGCCGTATACATAATTATGTTAATACTGTTATGGTTATTGTAGCTGCGGTGAATTCACCTATGTTACGTCTTACTGCTGGTGCGTGAAGTTAAAGCAAAGGATGAAATCAATTGAGGAAACTGGATAGGAGACACTAAAACTAAATTCAACTCACTTACTTTCAAGTCAGCTGGTGGACAAATGTTTGACTAACCATCCATTCATACAAATATTATAAAGCTGAAATAAACTTTCGGGCAAAGAGAAAAAAACAGCTACTTTTTATCCAGGCACCATGCGCGCCAAGTTAGTAACAGTGTCAAACTGAAACCCGCTCGTCCAATGCATTTGCACCACCAAAGTACAGCAAGTCTAGAGTGAAATTTCCACTGGAGCCTCACAAACTTGAGGCCGTGGCAGCGACAGCGCGTCAGCCTGCGAGTTGATAGCGCGAGTGCGCGCGACGCGACGCCGGCGTGGCGCGAGACATGCGATGCCGCTATATAAGACGCTTTGGATGATCACAATACTGATGTGTATGAGAAAAACATACACGACTTTTGTATGTCACTACTGCTGGACTGTCAACTACCTATGTTATTTTACAGCTGCATATGATGACAATCTTAGCTGGTGGTAAGCGATAATTCAGGTACGCAGAGGAAAATAAAGCTCTTTAGTTGTGCAAAATGCAGTCAAACAAATGCTCAAGCGTAGAGTAGGACTTCCCCCGGATAGATGGCATGATGACTATCGTACAGTGGCGGGCAAAGAGTGGAGGGGAAAGGCCAAATATCGGACTCAGTGGCGCACCTTCGGAGAGACCTACATCCATCAGTGGACTGCAAAAAGTTGATGATGACAGAATGCATCATATGAGAATAGTTATAGAATTCACACCACCTATAAACTTGTGATGTATCAACTTTTGAAACTTTTTAGGAACTTCTCATCGGAGCACCTTGTTTAACCGCAGACAAAGGTTTCATGCTTGTGTGTATAGTTAGTATAGTTATTTGTCAGAATCAGCATTCAACATAGGAACCCTGTGACCCCGCCGCGTCACAATCCTTCCTTCCACACACTGCACCGACCTCTCTCTCCCTCGGTATCCATAAACGCGAAGTGCACAATAACAAATAACGACGTAATTTCAAACCGAGGATTGTAAAGCCGTCGGTCCACTCCTTAGAGCGCGCCCGTGACACTCATTTAAGACAGTGACGTGACACTGCGGGGGGTGGCACCCCGCACCCCCTTTGCACCCCCACGTGCCAGACGGATTGATATTGCTGCCGGAACGTAAGATGGAGCGATTGCATACGGAGAGTAAAAAATATATATTGCATTTCATATGTTCTGAGGTACTCGTAGAGCTCAAAAACTTTGCAATAATTTGTTGTTTACAAAATTTGCCTTCCTATGACAAAACTATTTAAATCTTTGCCACAGACACATCAATGACCATGGGTAAGCTCTTGACTTGCCTGGGCAAGGATGGGATCTACGATTGAAGCCTACCCTGAAAATGCTTATTAACTCTCTTTGAAGGTGGTAAAGTCGTACGCTAGTGAAATAACAGACGCTAGCAGCTGATTCAAAATTTGCGCCGTGCGCTTTGAAAATTATTTTTGGTAGCATTTAATCTAAATCTATAATCAATTATTCTAATAAATTGAATATCAACGCTATGTTAATGATGTTTGGATTTGCAGCGCAAGATGCAACACTGACAAGGTTACAATATTAAATACAGCCAGGTCTCACAGCTGGACATACGCGTCCATCCCAAGTGACATACCTACCTCCGGTATATTCGGTAACGCGCCAAGCTGGTAATGACAGGTAAGTATGTTAATTTCCCTTGTGTTTATCTATCAAACTATACAAAGATAACTATCTAAATAAAACTATTGCGAGCTCGAACAAAGCACCATCCTTACTATAAAAACCGAGCAAAGCATTTCTATTTCACAAGGCATCAACTTGAAGTAGTCCGATGGACGCAAACGAGACGCCCGGCGGAGACAGTGACGTGACAACCCCCTTTGGACCCCCTCGGGGGTGGGTACGGGTGCATATTGACCCCCACCCTGGATAATAAGGGGGCTATGGACTGAGTCGTGCCATCTTTGTGGACTTGTATTTGAAATGGCGTTTTCAAATGTATTTGAGTTGCTTTGATCATTAATTCGGTCCATTAAACAATATGTGGAAAATGCAATCCTAATGAACTCATAGTTATATTTCATCGGATTTTGAACCTTATCTCTTTACAAATACGGTGATATAAATATAAACGTTCATAGGAAGATCTGTCCTTGTTAAAAAAAATACTTTTCAATCCATCAGGCAAAATGCAATAGTACAGTGCTGACTGATGACATTCAAAGAATGAATTAAAATTAAAATCTTAAAATATTTATTTGGGATCAAACAATAAGAAAAAGAAGCATGTTCAAATCAAATTCGTATATTTATTTGCACTAAAAATATAAAACAAATGCTTGTACAAGAATGTATTTTGATATTAATTATGTTACAGCTAAAATGTTGTTTTAAGTATATCTATAGGTATAGGTACATTTATGTCTTCAAATAACAAATTCCATATTAAAATAATTTCCTCATAAAAATTAACTCCAACCACATCCAGTCCGGCCACCTAACGTCTGTCCGTCTGTCCGTCTGTCCGTCACACGTCATTTGCACCAAACTGAGCGCGCAAGACTTCGACTTCACCGGACACCCCCACCACCCCCTCACCCCATCACCCCCTCGCCCCACGTCGCAGCAGATGGATTGATATTGCTCCACGATGCAGGTGGGCGATCTTGGAACAATGGCGATTTATAAAGTTCCTTCTTACGTATTACGTATTTCACTGGGGTATGGCTTACACGCCCCCATATTTATCTGTTGACAATATCTACAGCGTAATAGGTATTAGGTTAGTTTAACCAACTTTGTGGTCTATTGGTTCGCCCACCGATATCAGATCCAGAGGTCCCGGGTCCGATCCCAAGGGGGATGCAATATTATGCTTCATTTAGTTGGTGGCCGTACTTTGTTTAAGTCCGCCTGGCTAGCTACCACCATTTTCACCACGATTAAACATAGGCTTAATTATCCTAATGTCATTTTTGAATAAAAATACTATGTTTCGGATTTTTTTTTTTACTGATATTTTTTTAAAACCCAATCTGAATTCCACACCGGTTAACGCCGCGGGCTCAGCTAGTATTGGATAAAGATGAGACAAAGCATATGGTATAGTGCTAGTAGATTTTTGTACCGCACAATAAAATCTTGTTAATTCGGAGATTCCGCAATAAACGCGTGAAAGGAAACGTCAAAGTTAAAGCAGTAACAGAACTTATTTTCCCGTCGCACCTAATGAAAATGACTGACACAAATGAATAGCCCAAGTCCCTAACGAGACTCGAAAAAAGCAAAACACATCCCTCTCTTACACTCCATAAAAACACGACAAAGACACATGTCTCCCCTTATTATCTTCAATTAAGAGGCAGCGATAATGTACCGTGACATACGTGACAAAAGCCCAGCCATCGAAGACCTCGACTGGCCTGCGATCATCACCAAATCAAAGTTCAAAGTATACCAGCCATCAGATTTCAAAGAATTTATCCATGCTGCTGTGCTATTGGAAATTCAATTCTAGGTAACATGAAATAAGAAGCATTCGATGGTAGCAATGATTTGGTTCGTCACGTCTGTGACGGATGGTCCGGTGACGTTGACGGATATGTTCGCGTTATTAGTGATTAGGGGATTCTGTAATCAGTGGAAATAATACGTCTCGTAGATAAGGAAATGTGGCAGCTGAACCACTTTCCTAGGACTTTCATGCATAAAAGATATTTGGAATATTTCTATAAGAAGTATTAAAAAACAGGTTAACGGGTTGCAATTGAAATTTGACAGCTATTTTTTGATACGGTGTTGTCTATAAAAACAATAACATTGATTTCTGTTATTTTGGGGTGGGTAGGATGGCCACCCACACCCACCACCACGGATGTTCGAGTAGATCTCTTGGAAATCTATCTCCAAGTGAACCCAACGGAATCGTTGACCTTAACTCAACGGTTGGCTCAATGGATCGCACCACCTGGCTTGCGACCACCTTTGACCTTTGACTTCTGCCAAAGTCCGGCTCCAAGCAAGCGCGTAAGTGCCAGTGCCTCTGATATGTAGCTTCTGGTAAAGCTCCCATCGCAGATGTCATCCAGGTAACACCCGTCGAGCCTTGAGGTCAAATAATAAGGTTGTTATCGTTTTTCTGGAATATATTATGTAACACATTTTGATTGAAATTTGCTATTTCATTTGATAAGCATTATTCCCTTCTAATTATATCCCTGCTATTCATAGTAGGTCAGGTCATTTTGCTCTAATTTAACCTCTTAGCATTTATTGGGAAAGAAATAACATTTTGTAGTGTAGCTATTTTAAATGTTGTCGTATTGCTTGTGATCTCTGTACGAAGTTTTAGGTTTAGATGACAACGTTTTGTTGCGAATAGGTCGTTCAATCGACGTAGTTAGCAAGCAAATATACTTACTTATACATCTTTGATTTTTGAAGAATGAGCCATAAAACTTGGAACACCTTCTAGATCTTTAGAGCAATTTGCCATTACTTCACTCGAATATTGATATTTTATCATGAAATTCGAAGAAACGAGACACAAATAGATCTAAGCCTATCATCACTATCATTCACACATCTATTCACCAAAATAAAGCCATCACCAATATAGCAAATACATAAATCAACTTGAGGCATTGCCGCACCTAGAGCGTACAAAACATTTATTGGAACCTTCTAAAAATTCTGTCTATTGGCACTATTGGTCAGATTTAACTGACTCTGTGGTCTAGTGGTTAGCCTCCAAGTGTCAAATATATGAGATTCTGGATTTGAGCTCCAGGGGAGTACAATATTGTGCTTGGTTAGGTTGGAGGTAAGACTTTGTCTTAATCCGCCTGGCTAGCTACCACCATGTTACCATAAGTCTTTTTCCATTACAACAATACCAAATTCTTGTGTTGCGGCATTAGAAGCCTTCGGCTTTATCATAGCTTGAAACCAAGTAACGCTTCCTCGACGAACAATAAAAAATAAGATTGACGTCGTAGAATAAAATAAAACCTCAGAGACCTGCACAGCTCAGATTAACTTTCACATTCAGAAACGTTAATAGCTTTAAGCATTGTCTTTTTCGAAAACATCATACTAGACCATCGTACCTGAGTCTGTCGCCATAATTAAAACTCTAATTGTTGTGTTCCGGCACTAAGTGGTAGGATAAAATGTTGAAGATATAAAGAAGCTATCCAATATTATGTGGAGCATGTGGAGCTGCCGTATATACGATGGCGAAAGATCAAAATCGAATTCCATTTTCAAACTTTCAAACATTTTTCATTAAACACATTTAATTTTTATCGTGATCGTCATCTTTTTAGCCAGTAGCCCCTTGGTGAATGACATTTATTTATCTGTGCCCGCTACTCGCTGTCACTATGACCGCGCCTTCTCCCCATCTCGATAGACGCCGCGTCGAGATGACACCTATACGTCACAATGACGTATGTGACAGCCGCGTGTCATCTCAGTGATCTATATCTGTCAGTCGGGAGGATTTCCGCGGAAAATTATTGCTGATGCCTGAATTATGGGGATTCCGGTAATGTATGGCTTGTCTATCCGATAAGTTATGATAATCACGATTGGTCCGTGTAAATCACTAGTTTCCCTACATATTTGTGACAACAACAGCAGTTGGCAATATTTTAGTGAATATTACTCTGGAAAGAGTTAAGTAGGTATTTGTAATTATTTTGATTCTCAAAAATGTATGCCTGTACCAAATTACAACCTATTAACGCGAGAAATCATTCAAGACACTTGATTGGCTTATTTAATCCTTGTTATTATCATCATCATCACAGCAAAAAAAATCCACTGCAGCACCTGCCTCCCCCAAACTATTGCATTGGAGGGTAACATAATCTCCAAGCTTGGCAGGCGGGTTGGTAATCGCCATTGATGTTGCTGCCCATCTCCTGGTTAAATCCTATTCTGACATATTAATTAACCCTCGTTTATTCTGAATCAAATATCTCAAAGAGTTTAAAAACAAGCTTCCATCTCGCAGAACGTGTGGATGAAAAAAACAATCAAAGAGACAAAGAAACATGAAATACCTAAAACTAAAAAATACCATGAAATACCTACCTGCGTTTTTTTTCTTCACTATTTTGCTTTGTATGGTACGTATCACTCTTAACTGAATCTCCTAAATCCTTGTCCCTTGTCACTGATATCAATTTCACCAGCAGTGAGTGACACGTGTCAGTCTCGCGCATGTCACACACAGTGTCACTTCCAGACAGAACCGAGGCACTTCGTACAGTATTATCTTTGACAGAGCCAGATAAGATACAATTTGTGGAAGCGGGCAGAATGACATCTTGGATTTTTCGATCTCCCAGTTTCAGTATAGTCCCAGCAGAGCAAAGCAGATATGTTAAAACAGAATAAGTCAAGTTTTAACCACCTTTGTGGTCTTGTGGTACGCGCACTGGTATCAGACACAGAGGTCCCGGGATCGATCCTGAGAGGGGTACAAATTAATTCCACCTGCATGGATAGCTATCACCACTGAGGTAAGACCTCAGTATGTCGCCGTAACAACAATTCTAAATTTGTTGTGTTCCGGCACTTAGAGAAAAGGTAGCCAGCTCCTGAGTCTGTTGAGGATTCCGGCTGAAGTGCGCTTCCATCTTTGGCCTTATCATGACTTGACACCAGGTGAGATGAAGGCCAAGCGCTTTCCCGTCGATCATTAAAAAAACTGTGATATGAATCTGTGTACCTATCCTTTTCAACTTTTTTTTTATAACTAAATAAATTAATAAATAAAATAATATTACAGGACATTTCATTTCACAAAGCGCCACCTAGCCTCAAAACACAAAAAAACTTGTACCACGGGAACTAGATTACGGAAATTATACTTATGAGTATGCATTTTTTTTTGTAAATACATGTTAATCATTTAATACAACACCTTAACACAAAAGAAACATTCAATATTCATGACACAAAGGTTTGTCCTGGGTGGGATTCTAACCAAGAACCTACAACTCCGAAGGCAGAGCTACTACCAATTGAGCTGAGGCCTAATTATTACCGACCGATTGACTGACAATCAATAAACAGCCCAAGCCAGAGGTAGTCTGTTTCAGACTGTTTCAGAGTTTAAAACAAAACCGAATAGGAAATAAAAATGTTCCGTCTAACACAAACGAAACCTTTTGAATTTAAAAAAGTGCAAATAAAAACAGCAACCCTTATGAGACAAAAGTAAACTCCAAACAAAAGGAGGTAATCGGACGACGCCTTAAAAAACAGGCACAGTGACCATTCTTGAGGGGGAAGATAACTGGACAGACGAGTTTCAGCTGTTTGTGAGGATTTTGATTTGTTTATCTGTATCTTGGAGTCTTAAAGTCCAGAGCGAACAGCTATGGACAAGGGAAGCAGTCGGGATACCTAAGGACCGTTACAGACAGTCTATAGGTAACTCAACTGTTCCAGACCAGTACCAGACGTAAGTGTGCCCAAAACACTGGCTGCATAGCCTCGCTGAATAGCTGTGCTAATTCGCTGGCCCAAATAAACGTCAGCCCTTGGTCACGATTTGGTTACTCCATTTAAAACCTCAATCTTCTTGCCTCAAGCTCATGTAATTCAAAAATGCTTCAATGTTTGTTTAGGATCTGTGATAGATCAAACATTAAAAAACCATTAAGTGACTATATTCCGTTTACTATTAATTTGAATATTCAATAAACCAGTAGATTCAGAGAATAGGCTGTGACAAACAGCTAGACGGAAGGACCTACTGACACGATAGTTCTCCAAATAAGGGTACCGAAATCCCATCAGATATACGGAACCCAATAATACGAATAAAAAATAAATCATAATCAGTATCACAAGATTAGGTTATTAGGAAAATAAACTATACCTAATTTGATAAAACTGAACACGAAAATCATACCAGAATTCTTCAAAAATTAGATTTGTAAGGTACTGTGTCAATTTCCCACTGAGCAACGGGAACTGGCGATACAAAGACCAAGAGAAAAGCCATCCAAAATATACACACGTTTTTCTAGATTACGAAGCAGACAAAAGCAGACCAACCCCATCTCATTATAAAGTGCATGCCCACAGTCCGGCTCAAAGGGTGTCCGTCACTCACCCCCTACGTAAATAGCTAAAAATAACCCCCGTCGGGGATTCTTTGAGCTTTGAGGGTGTAATTCACTTCAAGGTGTTGAGTTTCTGCTTTTAACGTTAGAAAAATACCTGGAAGCTGAATTTTACCGAAGGCAATTATAATATTCATTTCACATGCACATCATCTGATCATCATTATCATTTCAAGTTAATAAACCATCGAGTTGTTGACAAAATGAGCCTACCTGAAGAGAGAGTATTGTTATAGTATTTTATTTTGGCATGACGTTTGGAGATCACTGTGTTTGTTGTAAGATAATATTTGGCCTGATTAATAAAAGGTCAAGATGATCTTATAGTTAATCAATATACGTGGTGTATGATACCTGGAATAGAAGGGTTGCTTTGTTAATATTAGATAGGCTAATGCAGGTATGTTTGATTGTAATCCCCAGGGCCCCGATACCATTGCCATAATGAAACCAATCGCTTCATTATGGCAATGGTATCGTCACAGAATCGCCACTATAGGTGCCTTTTGGTGTTCTACATATTATTTTACAATAGGTATACAATAGGTAGGTATATCTTTCAAAGCGACCTTTTTAATAAGATCTGAAGGCGCCACATAACAAAGCTCTAAAAAGGCGCCTCTCTCATTAGACACAATCGCTAATTGCGCAGTCAAATCGAACCTAACTCCATTACATTCTTCTGCTAATTTCACACCCACATCCCATTTCCACCCCTATTTTTCTCGATATAAGGTGCATTTTTCAGGGTCTGCTATCTGAAGAGTTATGCAAGTAATTCATTCCGATCACGCGCAAGCTTCTGCTAATTAAAAATCGAATGATTTTTGTTGCCCTTTATTTTAGGGAGGCACTCAAGTCTCTTTCGTCGGTATTCCAGAAGTCGCTCAAGCTTGGCCATTTGGTTTAGTAGAGATAGCTTGATATCCTTCATATGAACATTTTACCAAAACACTCTTTTTATTGATCGAGTGAGCGAAGCGAACGAGATCTCTCAGTTAAGTTAGGAAATCCGGCACTGTATGTATGTATGTATGTATGTGGCAATGTTTGTGACTAGATAACTGTCGAACGGTTTATCCGATTTTAGTGAAATTTAAACTGTAAAGAGATAACATAAATATAAATTGATTGTCACGGGGGATTTTTGATAAGTGGGTTGTTTTTTTAATATTGGGGTGAAAAGAAAATCAATTTTTCGTCCATATTCTTTGAATAGTTGATCCAATCTATTCAAATTTTTTAATATGCAGAAAATATATTAATACTCATCAATCGGTATAAGGATTTTTTTTGACACTAGGGTAGTTTTTGAGAAATAGGGGTGTTAAGTGTGACATGAAGATTTTTGGCTAATGGGGTGTCATTTGAAAGAGTATCGGGTGCATATTAAAAAAAATACATATTTTTTACTTATTATTAGGGGTGGTTTTTGTAACAAAGGGGTACGTTTAGAGGGTAAATCGCATGATATGTCTTGTAGGATATACTGTTAGAGGGGGTTGTCGTCACAATTACCTTTTTTTTATATGCTGAAACCACCCCTGTATTGACATTAAGGGTAGAAAGGGGTAAATAAGATCAAAGCCTTAAAAATTCTGAAAACGTGAAATATCATATGAAATGGGGATTTAGACTGTAGATTTCAAAATTGGTTAGTTTTTACCCTTTATTAGGGGTGGTTTAAAAGATCAGGTCCGGTCAAGATTATAGGTGTTCGGAATCTCAATAAAACTGGTCTAATTATTTTATTCACTCAATAGGGTTGCCAAACCTAGGGTGTCGATAAAAATTGGTGCTCACAGATAAAGTTTTGTATACATACAGAAAAATGTTGCTGCCTTTTTGGTGATGCCCCTTGGTTGACTCAACGACATCCGTGGGCTAGAGGGGCAGATCTTTCAACCACGACGTCTAAGGCAACGGTTTTGAGAGTATTTTTCACAAAAACATCAAAGGTTGATGTCTTTCATGTTCAAGTTAATAAGGGGTGACGTATTCACTTATTATATTCTGCCCACCTACTATTACATACGGTAGGAGCATTGCTCTCATTCTGGCTTTGTTTATAATAAGAGTTACAAACAAGAGAGAGCCTCGAACAACGTTATATACCTAAGACCATCACGAGATCTCAGTTCGGGGTGAACTACTAGTTATTGTACGACGGGGAAGCGCTGTATCTTCATCTCAACTGGTCTCAAGCTATGATAAGTTGGGAAAAAGGCCGAAAGTAGAAGCGCACTTCATTAGGAATTCTCAACAGACTGAAGAGCTGGCTATCTTACCTCTAAATGCCGGAAAATCATTTCGTGTTGTTATGGCGTGGTAGTCAGGCGGACTTGAAACAAGCCTACTTACCAATCCCAGCACAAATTTGTACCCCTTGAAAATGGAATTCGGGACCCGTTTATGCAAAACTGGGTGAACCACGTGACCACAGAGGCTGCAAATGGATGAATTGATGGAAATGATGGAAGCCTTCATGTGCCGTTTTGAGTTGCCTTGCGCAGTATTCAACATTTTATTTGCTAGACGTTTAACAATGATATAGCTGTGAATTGCTTTAGTGGGCGAGATGTGTTTGATGTGCTATGGTAATGTATGTTGGTTTGAATTGCAGAGACTGATAAAAGCAGCTTATTTTTTTCGCTGTGCAAGATTTTGTAAATATTTAATAGGTACATACATTTTTTTATTAACTCTGAAAAAAAACCTATTACAAATATAAGAATTCCATAAATACCGCTTGTGAGTAAAGTTAGTGAAACTCATGGTACGTCTTACTGTACGCTTTATCTATACCCAGAGCTTTGTTAATGAAGGCAGTTTTACACAGTCCTATTTAGATAATGCGGACGGTAACGTTTGTTGATTGTCAAAGAGTAGCTAATTAGACAGAGGGGTTCGTTTGAAATTTTGCCTACAACGAGTTAGATGTTTATTTTCTTGAGAATTTGTTCAATTTGTAGGCATTACAAAGCCGCCTGAGAATTAGTTTACCTAAATTGGAATAAGGTAAAATCTATGTTTATTTCACGCGGAAACTGGGCCTCAAGCCCCGGATGATTTGGAAAATGTTGTATCTATCGCAATAATGATATGGTACTTATTCATTTTCATTCAGGAATCGAATTAAAGACGGATTCTTTTACAGGCAAGCATTTCACTACTACGCTAGTGGCAGTCTCAAAGCAGTACCCAGATACAACAAAAATAATTCCAGTATTGAAATAAGAAAATCTACTTTCAAAAGTGTATGCTTATGAAAGCACTTGCACTAAATAAAGTCATAACCATCCCTACCTGACATCACGAACATAAAAAAATTGATGATGTATGTTTACTCTACCCAAAAGAACTGGATAAATAAAATATCTAGTAACTCCGTCCTGCCTACACAACAACTTGTACATATTTCTTTACTATTACCCCCCTTCACCCCGAATACCCCTCACCGCTCTGAGCTCATGCTTACAAACTGTCGCATTACCGGTCATCCCTTGCGAGAGAACACCAACTCCTCTTAACCCAAACAAAAACCAACTCTATCCTTCAGTCAATAAGCCCTAAAGCTAAGAAAACACTAAGTTGTTACATTCAGGCAGTTGACGTAAAGGAGACTTTATTTCGTTGGATTAAGGTACTGTTTTGGAGTCAGTACGCCATCGTGGTAATGATGATTCTAGGCTAATGCCATAAGGAAATAAGCAGAGAGGTTCCTGTGGAATTATTTGCTGTTGAAAGCTGCACGAAAACAGAGGCCGTGTAAGGTGAAAAGTCTAGTAAACAACCTTATAAACACATCCGAAACATATTCATGTCAATTTTTAAACTTATACAAAGTTGATTATTGAAACTAGGAAACTAGTCAGACAACGCGGTTCACAATTATGTAGAATAATACCGATAAGAAAACTTTTCTTTGCACATTTATTTGAAAATGATGTCACATCAAAATATTTTAAACCAAATAAATGAATTCAATTTAACCACCTCTATGGTCTAGTGGTTCGCAATATTGTGATTGGTTTTGTTGGTGGTAGGACTTTGTTTAAGTCCGCCTGGTAAGCTACCACATCTTACCTGAGCCTGTCGCCATAACAACGAATATTAATTGATGTGCTCCGGCATTTAGAGGTAAGATAGTCAGTTCCTTAGACTGTAGAAAACATGAGGTGAAGTGCATTTCCACCTTCGTCATATCATATCTTGAAACCAGGTAAGATGAATGACAAGCGCTTTCCCGACAAACAATGTAAATAAAAATAATACTAAACACAAAAAATATTATTCAAATCTGCATTTGATTTTAAATTACTTACAGTTACACCGACCTAAAAGCGATAAGCATTCATAAATTGGACGAAAGCTGCAATAATGTACATTGAACTAAACTTCAAAACGATCACCTACGGAACACCGTAAAGCACCGTCCCTAATAGGCTGTACAAGACAATGCACTACTATAGTGCGGGTCATTCTGCCAGTATTGAGCGACCAATCGCGTTGAGTGAAAACTGCCATAAAAGGCTTGGAATAGACCCGCTATCGCAAAGAGTGCCGAGGTATAGGTAAGCCTTTCAAATGCAATGTGCCATAACGGAGGATTACCTGCAAAACTATTGTTACATCCAAAATAAAAACTTAAAAATAAATGCAAACACTCACGCCGGTTTCTTATTGAACACATAATATTCTAAGGATTTAGCTTTGAGTATGTCCATATGTAGGCTTTGAGAATTTAACATAAAAAATGCTCGTTGAAATCTTCTCCTTAGTATTATTAAACGCGTGTGTTAATAATACTCACCATTTCCATTATGTAGTAGGTTAGACATTCTATCAAAAAATATACAAAAATCATTTCACAGAAGTCAAATCAAATTGAAAATATAAATGACTATCAACAATTCCGGCGTTAAAAGTAATTTAAAGAGTATTTCCTTTGGAAAGCGACCAATCGCCTTGAGTGAGAACCGCCATAAACGGAAACACTAAAACGGAATAACGGAACTAAGGAAATTAAGCGTAGGTAAAACAGGCGAGGGGAATACATCCCAATGCGCTCCGTTTCTCGGGAATTTACTCTGGAACTCTCATTGAAACACACACTGGAAGTACTTACACACTTTACTGAGGAGCATATGCTATTGCCGATTATTTTCAGTTTGTTTTGCATTCTTGTTTTTTTTTAATAAAATAATACATAAATTCGAACCTTTCTTTCTACGAAATGTTATTCTTTGATTTATTTTTCTTTGCAAACAATGGCATTATCAACGTCGATAACATAAAAGTTTGATTTTTTAGTTACAAGAATTATTAATTTATTTGATATTATTTAATAAATTAAAGTTTTTTTTTATAGTACGACGGGTAAGCGCTTGGCCTTCATTCACAAGTTAAGGTAAGGCCGAAGGTGGAGGCGCACTTCACCCGAAATCCTCAGCAAACTGAAGAACTGGCTATTTTACCTCTGAATGCTGGAACACAACAATTTTAGAATTGTTGATATGGCTACTAATTAGTTAAGATAGTGGTAGCTAGCGACTTATGCAAAGTCCTACCACCAACCAACTGTTTTTTATTAATGTAATTGGTTATACCAATAACCATTGGTATTAAAAAACATTATGATAAATAAAAATGATAATACGTTTTAATCATGGTCTAATTTGTTTTATGTATGGATCAGCTCTTGACTTGAATTAATGCTCGACTCCTTCAAATATTTAGCGGATGTTGTAAAAGTCTAGGGGATCACCAGAAAGGCAGAAGATTCTATCTATGTTTTATCTAGTAGGTACATTTACTGCCATCATCAATCCGCCTGCTAAGCGTGGTGTTTACGACAAACACTCGGGTCTCTCCAACAATGGACAATAATGGACTGATGTATCTGCTCTGCGGTACAAAAATCTGATTTATTTTATTAAAAATTTGCTACATTGATTTGGAAATAATCGTTCGTTTCTTTTTTGGTAAAAATAATGACTAAAGTCGACTGCGCCTTCTGTTAATCAAAATGTTATTCTATGACCGTTTTCTGAATTTATGTCCTATTGTGTTTTACGTTTAGGTATTGTTCCGCGGGTCAGTGACTTATGTAAGTGCGATAACTTGTGTAAGTGCAACTTACGTGAGGAAATGGAGTAAAACAATAGTGTTTGTAATTAGAGCGACGCCGTCCATCACGGTGTTGATTATTATTAATATCATTTTAGTAAGATTTTCTCATTGGCATTAGCTAAGCGTTTGAACAAGCACACTTGAAAAACAAGTAAAGTTGTGGCCTTAAATAGAGCACACTTTATGAGGCCTAACTTATTCACTTTGGACTTGACTCCAAGATTGTATTGTTCTGTAGAAAACGTCATCCGTTTTCCAGGCAACGAGTTCTATTGGTACGAGTGATTTGTTCCCAAAATACCGTAGGAATTTCCCAATATATTTTTATACAGGTACATTGCACAAGATATGACGTTGATCGCTCGTATCTTTGACTCAAGCTCTGCTATTGAGAAGAGGGGACCATTTCAATGGTAATTTTATTACGACCAAGTTCTTAGTTCTAACGAATTGTTTGATTGATATCTTAACGACTATTGGTTGTCTGTCCTATATGTAGTTATAAGATTTCCTTCAAAGACTCAAAGAAAGTGTATCAATACTTGCTGGTTTTATATGGTATGAACATCATTAAAGTAAGCAAATTATAATTATGGTAAAATTTAATGTATATTATACATTTTTGACCTTATAATCTACCATTTTGTATTCGTTTTTTTTCCTGATAACCCCGAAGGTGAAAGGAAGCGCACTTCACCCGGAATCCTCAACAGTCTGAGGAACTGGCTTTCTTACCTTTAAAAAGCCGGAATATAATAGGTACCAAACTTTTTGTGACGCTAACACAACTTAGTTGTAGTATTAGTAGCAGAGTACAACTGTACAGAGCCAAGAATGATCACATATAAATAATCAAGGATAATAAACATGTCCGTAATTTAAAACGTTTATTTTAATGACTTTGAAATGTACTATCCTAAACAAAAGCACAGGTTTGTTAGAACTTTCTCATATCCCCTGCTTTATGGTCCTCTGACATGCAACGTAACTTCACTGTTGCACTTCGCCCAGTCGACAGTTGAAGGGCCTCTGCATGTAATTACTTTTATCCAGAACTATTATCACTCCTCGAAATATCTTAGATCTATGTACCTGGTGGGGTCACTTGGTCGTCATAAATCGTTCAAAGGCAACATGTAACTCGAGATCTACCATGCTTGCACTGAGCTGAGCTGGATCACAAGACTGATAATTGTGAACTGGAGAACTGGTTTAAGACAATCAAAGTGATGCAGAGTGAATACCAGTAAGAGTGAATATTAAAATCATTTGAGTTGTCTTGTTAATATTGGCTTATTGACTCCGGTAAAATGTGCTATATATGAAATGAAGGATTTTTTTTAGAAAATGCATGTATGTGCAATGTAATTGCTAGATAATTAAATCTGTGATAGTCATTGGTTTAAAAGTAACGTGCTGATTTGATTTCACAAACTTTACAAACTACTACCTATAACATTCAATAAAATCACAAAAAGTCATCGGCAAAAGCCCGTCAAGAGCATTGTGCAGCAAGAGTTGTCCACAATACGTTATTGTAAATGATATTTCATATCGAGCCAGTTAATATCACATTTGGATATAAATCATTATTTTAATGGGATCTGGGCGTGGTTTTTATAGTTAGCCATGATTTGTGACAGCTTGGTGTGGTCCGGGGCTCACTGACGGATCTCGATTACGTGGAAAGGAAATCAAATTAGTTTATAACATGAATTAAAATGCAAAGCGAAAATATTTTCTGAAATTGGATTACAGAACAAAATACTTTGTTGCATATTAGTAAGTGGGTTGGTAATCGCGGTATTGATGTTTAGTTCGATAAGTATATGCTGCTGCCTATCTCTTGGTGTAATCCCATAGTCACCTTTTATGACATTTACGCCACGGGAGGCCATATTCTTAATCAGAGTCGCCACGGCAAGAAGAAACTGTTGTTCTGTAGGTTGCATGTGTATGAGGTCTACTAAATACCTTTCTATCAGTGTAACTCAGCCAGCTCATTCGACACAGCTGGCTCACAATCTAGATTTGAGATGGGAGATTGTGATTTAATTTCGCAGTAAATCGTTCTGTCATTGTTTGATTCACGAGGCAACGGATAATGTTTGGAATCGTGAGAAATATCTAATCGTTAGATAAATCGTTCGAGTAATGGTATCTAACATTATTGTTAAGTCCACGAATGTGCCTACAGATTATAAGCTTGTTTGCATTATGATGATGATGATCATGATCATGATAATAATCATTTCTACAGCATACGTTTTATTACAGTTTTTGAAAACAGAGCCATATAAAGACATAAATTGGTATAGATATCTGATAAATGCGCAGGAGAGAAAATGAGCAGCCGTATCGCTTCCACAATTTCTCGTACAAAAAGATGGACCAAATGTTGTAGTACAAACAAGGATAATAGAAATATGATAATTATCTATTTAGATTAGGCCCTGTTTAATACGCGTAGGATGTCATGACAAAGAAACCACACTATCTATTTCTATCTGTAAAGAATTCCTAACGATATCTTAAATCGTCGTGCGTGACTATTTTAATCCCAATATTGGGACGCGCTATCTTACACATTAAAACACAGAATAATAAACAACAGATAATGCAGTAACAAAGAATTTCCTCACACACACTCATAAAAAACTCTCAATCGTCACATAAATCCAAAGGTCTCTAATCACAAATCAACAGCTTTTCCGTTTGCAGCACGCACACAAATAACAGGTGTCGACAACCTTTCAGATTAAACGGTTTCGTTGTATTCAAATGTCATCGAAGCACGTAAGCTTAACTTACCTAGCTATTACTTATTGCCTACTGTTTTCCTTCTAAGTAGGTTGCTATTTATTACCGCAAACGTTTTAACTTTTTACAACTTGAAACAAGTACCTAAAAGCAACTCGGCTGCGAGAAATTATTTCCCTGTACAAAAATATCGAACCAGTAAGTAAAGGATTTAGATATTATTCTATTACACTAACTAACTAACCTGGTGGCGATCATGAATAAGCAACTGCCTATTTATATTTCACGTTCAGAAACAGTAGTTGCCGATTAAAAATTATCTAAATAAATATTAACCGACTTGAAATAAATAAAATGAGGTTTTTCAATAACGAACGATTCATTTTGAAAGCAAATCGAACTAAAAAATCTGCCCAACATTGTTCCCACAGAGCCCATCCAATTACGAGACAAAAAAAGGTTGCGCATCCCTACCGTAGATCAAGATGTGTGCGTTACCGTGCGCGAGCGCAGACCATTGACAGATTTATGTGGGACGGCCGCGGTCGCTCCTTCTGCCCGTCGCAGACCTGTGTCACTGCGAGCTTGTGTCTGCGGCCATCTTGTAATAAGGCTCGCTCTATCATATATCCTCATTCTTGCCCAAAAAGGTCAAGAGCTGACTGACTTACTTAAAATAATGTTAGTACGAGTAGATGTGAATATTATTTTGTATAAGTTTTAGCGAATCCACATACATAAAAGCTGCGTGGTTTTTGTGCCAATCACTTTTACTTGTGAGAGTAGCCCCAAGTAGCTCCCAGCTGCAAAAAAATATTGTAAACTGTATACATAAATGTTGAATGGATTGCCAAAAAATTAACGAGCCCGAGTTTCTTGCAGTTAGCAGTGGACAGAGCTAACGCAACGAGCGAAGCGTCTCGGTTTCATCTTGGGCAAAAAAAATAACCTAAACACCTAATAAGGAAAGGACCACACCATCCTCCAAATATCAAGTCACTAGGGCTAAAGGTTTGGGCTGAATGTACGAGTATGTCAGTTAGTCACTAACGCCAACCGATATTTTACCGACTTCCATATTTGTTTTGTTAAATGATATGATCATGAAAATTATGAATTCATTTTTATTTGTAAATATCGGGTATTTACCGCGTTTTGTAATTACATCAATCCAGACGATTAGGCAGGGTTGCACCAGCCTCAGCAGTTTTAGAATCAAAATAGCGTATTCCAGTTGAAAGTTTTAAAAATAATATGAAACCTCTTTGAATGCTCGCATCACCGTTAGCCTCATCCTTGCCCAGGCAAGTGTCAAAAGCTTACATCACACAGCTTTTAAATCTATCATAGTGGTACAGGAGTTTATCAACAGTCAGTGGTACAGTTTATTCTGTGCGTCAGTACCTACGGAGTGCGATTGCGTGCGCGATTAGATAATTAACGCGCTGTAGTAGACGGACGCCTTTACTTAAAGGACAAGGTGATAATTAGTGATGGATCAGGGAGGTACAGTTTTTTTTTTCTGTCATTGTAGAAAATGGAGATTTGAATTGGAAACATTGAGGCACGTTTTAAATAATTAAATCATCCCCAATGAAAGGTTGTCTTAAAGAAATTACTTATAAAAGATAAGACCGCCCATTGTATGATTACATAATTTAACCAGTTTTATCTTTAAGGTGTACAATAAAGTATTTTCATCAAAATTAATATTGTCGATTGATTTTTTTTTATACACAAAGGAATATACTAATTCACAAATAATTCAACGCAATATGTCTAATTAAACTAACTATGTACAAGAGAAGCAGTCGAGTTACAAACAGTGCATACACAAATACTTTTCACTATTTGTCCAAGACTGTTCCTACACTGGATTAATAACCTAATCTCAACTATTAATAGTGAGACGAATATATTTATAATTAGCAACGCAGCTGTGCCTACCATGGGATCTCACTATTTTACTATACGTGACCTAGGATAGCTTACTACACTGACTTATACTTTTAAGAGTAGTAGAAGCCCCAAGTGTCCTGTAATATTTATTTTATTTCAGCCGCCAAGCAGCATTGCTGTGTTTCGGTTTGAAGGGTATGGTTGCCGGTGAAATTACGGGTACGTGATGCTTAACACCTTTATGCCTCAAGTTGACAGGCGCAATGCAGTGCCGTGTAGGCTATAAGCAGTAAGGCTTTGTCATAGGCAAGAGTACACTTAACATTAGGTGCGCTACTTGCTTGTCCCGTCCCCTAGTAGAATTCGGTACCAATTCTATCAAGAGGTGTTGGAGTAGTTTTCATAAATATTCTCTTATATCTTCGCCAGCGACTATAGTTGGCACAAGCATGTGCTAGATACAACACGTTTTACAATATAAAGACCGGTAAACCACGAATTGAAAGTAAAAACAGATTTAAATGAATCGCCCAGCTAGTAAAATGTAAAGTTAATATCACCAACCGCTAAATAAAGCCAGTTCTACACCTAAATAATGTAAAATAGGCTATACATCTCGCTGCTATCACCTCCATATACAGGGTGTTGAAATGATTGGTAAAGATAGCATTACTTTGGACCTATATAATGGGTGTAAATGCTTTATCGCCATTGACTTAAAGGGCGAGATAAGTTTGACCCCGTTTTACCATTCAGTGTTTTTTATAATTTACCTACGCTGTTTTACAACCTTAATGTCTTCAAGAAGAGAGTAAACCCTTCTGTGTAGGCTCGCTCCACCGTAGATCTCATTCATGCCAATGTAAGCATCAAAGTCAAGAGTCGATCGACTCTTATAAAAAAAAAAAACATTGATTTGTTCTTGCAGGTTTATATAGTTTGTGTTGTACCATAAATTTAAATGAAGACTAAGGGGGCATATTGATACGAGCAGTAACTAATAAAAAGTAGTTATATTCTAATTCGTAAAGGAACTGATAATGTTGGTGTTTTAGGGATTTTACAGCCATTTTCTGATGCTATTAAATTGTTTTCTAAGGAGTATACGCTAGTATATTGAACCTCTCCAGCGCTAAATAAATAGTTTTCTGATTGTAAATGAAGCACCCTGTATGAGGTGGAGTGGCATCGCACCATCCATCGACACAGTAATAACCCCAACGATTTTACATATCCAAGGAATTATACAATGATGATATACGCTCACCATCCGTCATGCTACATGCCGTGTACTGTACGACACGACATCGGCTTGCATCACAACCCCAATATAAATGCAACGCTATTGCGGATCGGTAAGATTCAAAATTGACTGGTGTATGGAGTAGAGGAGTATGTAAGTCGCATAATAAATTAGTATTTCTTCTGTGATGGAATCGTAAATCTGGCTCAGCCCTGACACGTCACTCGTACAAATCATCGTAAACACGTCACATTAATCATGTAAAAGCGGTGCCCTGATTGGCCGCGGCTGGCGAACAATTATTCAAACCCCGCGCTACGATTGGACGAGAACATATCCGTTTTTTAATAAGAACGACCCTTCGACTCACGCGCAGCCTCATTGTAGTGATGAGATGCTATCAATCTACGTCGATCGGTAAATATATAGCTCTTTTTGTTGATATATCGGTAAGATATAAAGATGACATTGAGTTACTGCTTGCAATATGGCGGGGAGAGGTTTTTTAATCTTATTGTATAAATCGTTGGAGAAATACAAGAATGTTTCTAAGCGTATCGATAAAGTACACGATTTTGGTATCGATACAACACTAGTAGTCGATGCGTTTCACATGTGGGCAGAGAACACTGATATGTGGCGAGATTATTACCGCGGACTTACAAAACGGGCGGTCAATCTCGTCAGTAGATCGACTTAATAAGTGTCGGCAGTATTCGATAGCTCTATCTGGATAATTTATCGACAGACATATCGATATACCCGGAAGTCGGCATCACTAGCGCGGGAAAATGGCTGCGTATGCACAGGGAATGTGATTGGTTGACAAACCTGACATAGTATCATCGGAAACAGTGTGTTATGAATTCACGAATTGAAATTTATAAAAAAATGTATTACATCCTGTTTGATTATTGCAATACTGAATCTTCGTTGATTCAATATTTACAGAAAAATGAATTCTCAATCAAAATACAACGACTAATAATTAGGTAAAATGTATTTTTTTTTTCCAATTATATAAAACTGCTTCGACAAAATAATAAATTAATGTTTTCAATTTACAGGACATCCGGGATGCAATAAATTTAATAGAAAACCAGGACATAAATCACCCTTCAGTTTGATGAGCCCAGCAATTACTTGCCACCTGTTACAAGGTTGCAACCATAATTGCATTAGCGTCAAACTGGGTTTACTGTGTAATATTTTGCTGTGGGGTGCGCGGGCGCAAGCCGGCATCTGTCACCGGCCATTACCTTTTTATGTACAGTTTACGACCAACTTTACTACTTCAAACACCGCCTATACCAGTGAAAATATTTAAACTCTAGACATTTTATAGTCGGGAATACGGTAATAGTTTTATGTCGAAAGTGGCTTTATCAGAGCGATACGTTCGGGTTCGGCTCGTTTCATTTGAGTGATACTATTGTTTTTATGAAGTTGTTTTACTGATTCTGTTACGTGGTATAATTTTTTGATAGATTTTTATTGATATATTTTCAACGGTACAGTTACCAATATATTCTACTAATAATGTGATTCACAGTTTGTTTAATGGTAGACTAACCTGTCCGAATAGGTCGCCCTAAACACAAACAAACAGACTAATCTAAACTTACAAGCTTACTCCGGCACACCACTCGTAATGAAGCTTACCTGAAACAGAAAGCATTATTATAAGCAAATAAACGAGACAAAAATGTAATTTTCCGCCGGAAGGGAAGCCAAATTGTTCAAGACATGAGCCTTGCTTAGCGTGACAAGTTAATTTGGGGTGCATCTGCAAATTCTGCAATTTGTGAATGTACCGGATTATTATGACTGCTGAATTTTTAAAGCTGTGTTCTGTGAATTAAAAACCTAAGAACAATATTACATAACAAATTACTATTTATGATCATTTATTTGTTCTTCCCTATTGGGTTTACAATAATGCTATGTCATGAAAGCACTCACCAAGAAAGATACTTCCAATCGTCCCATTTACTGCTAAACCAAAAGGTAATCAAAGTTCTACCACCCACCAAACTGAACACAAATTTGTACCCCTCGTGTTTCCCGTGGGGTTCGAACCCGGGACCTCTGGGTCTGATATCGGTAGATGAACCACTAGACCATAAAGACGGCATAGTTTCAACAAGGTAGTTAACTGCCTTGTTGAAACTATGTTTGATTTCCTATTTACTAAAATATGTTAAAATAATGATTATTGTGATGTATATTGATTTTACATTTAAAATCACATTATTAGTTGATTATTTTTAATCAAGTTGACAATTTATTTAAACTTACAAGCAGTTAGTTCAGTTTAGCTTATTTTATTAACAATTTAATTAGTCGGGCTCCGATTAGTTAATCGTATAATAAATGAAAAAAAAATATTTATTGACCAAGAATATGCATTCCTGCCGTAATACACAGAAATACATTACACATAAGTAACACTACATCAATATTACAGGACATGCGTATTTACACAACACCATCTAGTCCCAAACTGAGCAAAGCTTGTAACATGGGGAACTAAATTACGAAAATAATACTTTAAAAAAAACTTATCATACAATACAACACCCAGACACAGAACAAACATCTATATTCATCACACAAGTGTTTGTCCTGGGTGAGAATCGAACCCACAACCTACAGCTCAGAAGGCAGAGCTACTAGCGAACTGAGCAGTGAGGCTTGTTTAATGCCCACGTGTTCCCAAACGATGATCCGTAGAGAGCTGGGCTTCTTTGCATTTGAATGCCAGTACCTGAGTCATTGAGCGGACTTGGTTATAAGTACTTTATAGATCCTCCCTCCTCCCGAAAAGCGGGTTACGTCACAGTGAGCTGAAGCGTCTCCTGTCACTTACTGGAACTTAGCGCGACAGACAGACTGACGCGGTTTTAATTGTACTAGTTCACTTTGTTTGGATAGGGTCCCTAGTTCTTTAGTGGGACACTTGGGACCTATTCGGAGGAAGCTGTGCAACTTTTGATTAAATCGTACCTTATTTAGCTACTTAGAAATTCATATAAGCTCCGTACTTAAAGGTACGCTGTACGCATAAAAGATCTGACAGTTTTTTATTTCATTTGTATTCTTGAGTGTTAAAATAACTTGAGAGCCGTAGGCTTATCGGTGAGATGCATATATAAAGTTATATACAAAGGCGTGAGTAACTGACACATAATGCACAGCCGCAATCGTTAGTCCTAGCAACTTGAAATTTGGAGGGTGTGTTATTATAAAGCTTATAAAGTATCTTTATAATATATTATTATAAAGGTATAGGATGTAAGATAATATTGTATACTAAAGTATATTATATTATTATATAATGCCCTGATAAAATAAGTGGAAGATAATATAATAAACTTTAGTATATAGAACGTATATACTTTAGTATATGATATTATCTTCCACTTATCTTATCTGGGCATTTAATTAACCGTAAATTAAGTTTAGACAATTTACAATCAGTAATATTCGCTTTCTTAACAAGGAATCGCACGAAACTTAAATACCTTCAAATAAAAGCACAATCTCTGTCAAAAAGATCACAAAACAGTTATCAAACAAACATTCTAATGTGATATTAATAGATAAAATATCTCACTTCAAACTGAATTAAACAAACCATTAGAATACCGACACAACAATAAAAGCCCACGCGACTTATCACAGAACATCATCAAAACAGTCGAGATATTTAAAGTTTTCTCAATCACATAAAAACTTTGAAATTAGACGTTTACGTGACACGAGATTTTAATAGGTATAATATGGGTATATCTAATAAACATTCGGAAACGTCGAATATTTGATGTTGTAATGTTGGAAGCGGAAATAATGCAGATTTTGTAGAAATCATGTAATGAGAGACATAATTATTTCATATCTAGAGGTGAACGGTCAAATTTAAGACTATTGACTTGTGATTAAGTTAAGTTAGCTTTACAATGCATGGAATTCTTATAACACGACCTTAAGATAGAGGCTAATGAGAACCAATTTTTACATACTGACTGACAAAGCAACTTTACAGGGTAAAACCTGGATGCAAAGGGCTCATGACAGGTGAAAGTGGCGTTTGGGGGAGGAGGCTTATGCCCAGCAGTGGATTAAATAAAAGCGGTTGATGATGATTATGATGACTGACAAAGTGAAAATGTTAAATGATATAAGTCTTATGTGCTTATCTCTATTATTTTACGACAAACAATAAGGGTAATGCTGATTACATTCTTTATGAGAATGTATTCTCAACTTTATTTTATTTCAGAGTGGAGTGAGACACAGTTTCATATCTTCGGAGCAATCATGTCGATAGCAGTTATTTCAGTAATTGTAGCCGTGTCTACATGCTCGGTTACAATACTAACCACTGCTACTATGATGCTGGAACTCGAATCAACATACTGAAGGCTAGCCCTAATGATGCAAGAACAGAAATTTTCAACAGTCTTGCGACAGAAAAAATGTGACGGATAACATATTAAAAAGTAACGTTTATCAAATGTGAAAATGCTATTCCATACTTTATTTTCGATTTGCATTCAATATAGCTGCTAGCCTTGGTACCTGAATACTTGTTAAACAAAATCAATAGTCGAAAGAAAATGTTAACTGTATTTTTGATAAAAAGTCCCACGTATATAATTAAACAAGCAAAACTTACTGCCGGTAAAAACAGAACAAGTCACATAAAATCAGCTGTTATAAAGCAAGCTGACAGCACAATCGGAAAGTGGAAGTAGTAGTTAGAAAGATGAGAGTTTAAATTTTGCTTTAAATAGTCATCATTATAAAATAATGTAAGATAATTTACCTAAGTACAACAGTTGAAGCTCACGCGTGTTTTTCTGTAACTCACACCACTGGTAAGGCCAGTGCTACCAGCATAACAAAAGCTAGACTAAGATCAACACACATTAGCTCTCAGACTGCGAATGGACGGCGGCCATTACTTATTGACGGGTCGAGGCAAAAATACGTCCACACGTCCTACCTTCTAAATTTTGCGGAAACTATATCTGTAAATAGATAAAACAGTAAATGCATAGATATGATATTCTTGCTAAGAAAATATTTACGTTTGATTCGATGAAGCTTATCAGAATAATTGGACATTTGAAATAAATAAAATAAAAAAATAATAACTGAAAATTCTACAGTATACTGCAGTAACCATCATAAATAATGATGCAGGTGGGATTTAATTTGTATATTTGGCGTTTATTAACAAAACCGGGTTAACCCGTCACCAAAAAATTGGCCTGTGTTTGAGAAATGTTCAGATGTTTATCAGTATTTTCGTTATTTTCTCAGAAAAGGAGTGTTTTATTTGACATCATACTATCGCAGTTTCGCTTCTACACGCTCATATCTCTTGTCACCATCTTCGCAAATGTGGAGGGTAATACGTTAAATTGATGCATCGAATTCCGATTTTACTAATTATTTTACTGACGTGTGGGCCGATTGTTTACTGGAGAGTATTTGAAAGTTTCGATTGAAATAGATTTAGATCTTCTCTAATTTGCATACTTAGCGTGTGGGAGTGATTTAGAAATGGTAGGTACCTATGTCACGTGCTGAGGTAAATGGAAGAAGGATCTCACATTTTTGCCTATCGGTTTATTTATAAAAGTCATCAACATTACATACATAGTACCTTTTAAATTATTTATAATGTGGAAATGTTTATTTTATAGCAATCCCCATCTTTTACGATGTTTTAGAAAAGTTTTGATAATCACATCGGATGTCGATGAAATCTATTCGCCGGTGGATGACGTAACATTAACAAAAAGATACACGTACGCAGCAGTATCCCCCTGAGTTTTAACACCAATACTGCTATCACCAACCTGCCTGCCAAGCTTTATTAATAGCAAGCGTAATTTTGTGCTATATTTTAAATCTGTAGGTTAGAAATACAATGTTTTAATAACTAAATGTACTCTAAGCTGTCGCTTTTGGGGTCAGAGCAAAAGCTTTGTGTTCGTGTATAAGCTGTGTCAGTGTTTGGCTATCTTCGGTAGGTACAGTCAACACTAAACCTCTGTTAAGACGTCTCGAGACCACGACCCCAGCTGTCACACACAATTTCGGCTGTCGTTGACTGTACAGTATTTATTGACTGTTCACTTTGTCATGTCGGCGGATTCAGTAAACTACTATCTTCACTTGTTATGGTTTTCTATTTACTTAGTTATCTATGAATGGACCCCTCTCGCTCGGTCTGCGGATGTCACTAATGTCGACTAAGGGATCCTATCAGAAGACGGACAGCAGCTTCACTGTACCAACCATAATTGTACAAACATTACAACAAAAATAAATTATTCATCGTGAATCTTCTTTATATTAATATTACAGGACATTAATTTCACACAGCGCCATCAATTCCCAAACTAGGCAAACCCTATAGTTTCCCCATACCTATTACAAAGCTTATAATATGGGAACTAGATTACAGAAATAATAACACAAATTTATGTCCTGGGTAGGAGTCGAACCCACATGAGGCTTGTTGTGTAACTTGGTCAATCCAAAAAAGATATAAATGCTTCAATATCATTCTCGCATATTTAAATGGTTCAGTATTTTTTCGGAATTATTTGTGTTCTTGCATCATGGATCATGTGAAATCTTTTGATACACCTTCATAGTAGCAAATCGACGGACAAAGTCCATTGAAAACGTTTATTTGTGCAGTATTTATGGCAACACAGAAGCGACACGCAATACATTTAACCCACATAAACATTTGATATGAATGGTGCATTATAGCGCGCGGTAAGTTTGCGCATACGAATGTCAGGTGGACGAGCTGTGACAAGAGCAGGAGATCTGTGGAGATTTGTTACTGTTCTTTTTTTTCTTTTTATCTTACCAAATAATTCATCCTACAATGAATGAATGGAAACACTTAACTGTAAGTACCTTTAAATCAAACTAATTAGGTATAAATCAAACTAAATAGATATAATTAAATCTATTTATCTAATTATTTTTAGATATTTATCTAATTATTTTTATAAATTAAATCAGCTGTCTTATTGCTCTGAAGCGATGTCATCCAGACAACCATCGGATGGAGAGGCTTTTATTGCTAAAGAAATGATTATACCTAAGCAATGGCTTCTACCAAATACAACGGTTACCAAATTCAATTAATTTCGATGTTATTGATATCTTGTTGAGATAAATAAATGTTACGTCTAATTCAAGTCAATTTGATTTTTATATATATTTTAAGCTGAATGAAATAAAATATAAAATGTCGAATCAAAAGAGGTTGGGTTACCTAAAGTAAAATTGTGAAGGATTTCTTAAATGAAGGACAAGTAATTTTTGGAGAGTTACGAAATTCTCTGAAATGAGACGCTTACTAGTCTTCGTTGAAAGTAGCAAAATAGTCACAATGGTGTGTTGTTTATGGGCTGCGTGCTACCACAATGTACTCGTACAATGTAAGTTAAGGCGCATACAATGTCTGAATAGACGAACTGTGACGTAGCGAATGCGCGGTGACTGTTTTGTGAGGAACTTGGACACCCAATGCATTGAGCAGATCTCTCGAAACATGTTATATTACATGACGTTATTAAAGCTCTTTATAATATTAGAAAAACATATATTTGCTGCATTTTTTATTTTATATTCATTATCAGTCAACCTAATCTGGTTACAGATATTATAGAGCAATAATATTTAGTACAACGGAATAGGACGTAGTAATGCTTTGTGTTGTGTAATGCTGACATTGATAAAATTGTATTTGTTATGATGGGTGACAAAGTATGATAATAATTTTAAATTACTCTCGTAACATTTCAAATAGTTATGATAATTATTATTTTAATAGTTTCCAACGGTCACACATTTAAGTTGGCATTCTCCTTGAAGGTACCTTATTCATTCTATCAAGTTCTGTAATGTATCTAAATGGAATAATCTGAATATTTTTAGGCGAGGTAGAGTCGAGCTACTCTACCGCCGACTGTGTTCCACGTCTGCTTAATTCGTCGAGGCGTCATCAGAGACCTCACGAGACAGTTTTTGCATTTTATCATTTTGTTGTTTTGCTCGTTGTCCTGACGTTATGTTAAATGTGGAGGAAACGTCACAAATGAGAAAGAATAATTAAATGGGCACAATGTTGGACCGTGGATCTTTATGATTCATGAATCACATAAACATGTGATAATAGTCATATAACGTTTAGTCATAATAAATTAACTGTTGAACTCTTGGAAGTTATATAATATTAATATTCTTGAAGGTAAAAGGAGGTAAATCTCCCGCGCACCAATGGAACACTAAGAACTGCATGGCGTCGAACTTCGGCATGAGGGTGGTCTCCACCAGTTGTAGATCCTTCGTTGCCCAGGATAGACCGCTAGGAGGTAGATATCCCACCCTTTTTTTCCGGCACTTTGAGTTTCGTCAGATCGATTGGGTTGACAGCTGACTAACAGAATACCAATACTTTTCTTCTGTTGTTTTAAAATGGAGTATTATAGAGACTAGACTCATTCATTTCTAGTTCTAGTCATTTTGTATACAAGCGCGTATTCCAAGAGTTCGATAAGTACAGTCACGGAGGCAAGTTAAAGGTCGGCGGAGGATCGATTGCCGCAGATGTCGGTATTAATCGGTGAGTTTAATCCCTCCGCCCGGGGATAAATCAACGGTAATTACGCCTATTTATATTTATCAAGTCCGGCCGATGGCTAATGAGTTTTGTAGCCGATTGTACTTATTAACCCTATTTCGGGTTATGACTGAGATGTTTCGAGATACTGACTAATGGTCAGTTCTACTAATGGTCAGTTACAACTTCGTGCATTTGATACTGGTTTGATGATATCAATTATTATTTGTACAAGACAAATAATTTTACTAATTTACCTACAAAGATCGCAAAATGAACAGGGTTTTTTTTAGTTTCGGTCCGCTCTTGACCTCGTAACTTGCACGGGCAAGGTGATAATTTTTTTTTCTGTGCAAAATATTTTTGGCACTATCATAAAGCTAATAATCCTTCTGCATGGTTTATTGACAAAGCGTGATTCCCATTTTTTCGTACCTTTAACATATAAATATGAACGTTGCCCTTTTTAATATACAGGATGAGTTTTTTTCAAGGAGGCCAAGTCTGAAACCGTGAAGTCAAGAATATTACAAAATTATGTAATTTATTGTAAATAGAAGAGTTTCGCTTCGTCGCTTCCTTCGCGAAGTCGCAACTCACAATCGTAGAGTTATGTTCACGCAATAACTGGCATGTATTTTAAATAAGACCGTTACATTGCATGTACAGGACTTATTTAAGCTTATGATGTACTGCAGCTAGAGTCAAAATAAATTACCAAATGCGAATATAAACGCATGTTTCACTAATTAAATAGTTTAAATAGGGATTTTTTTGCATTCGAAACTTGTTTAAATTGGTTTCAATTAAACATTTAACAGGTATACATTTCAATGTGAGTTTGACAATAAACCTAAAAGCTCAGTCTGTTGAAGTTCTGCCTTTTGCGCTACAGGTCGTGGTTGTGGTTGTGGTTGTGGTTGTGGTTGTGGTTGTGGTTGTGGTTGTGGTTGTGGTTGTGGTTTTGGTTGTGGGTTCGATTCACATTTTTCAATCAAAGATTATCATTAATAATACACTAAACTCAAAAGTCCCAAACACAGGACAAACATGCACAATGCAGAATAGAAGTATTTTGTTCGTAATCAAGGTCCCATATAACAAGCTTTGCTTGTTACGGGTTAGATGTCGCTGTGTGAAATTACTGTCCTCTTAAGTTAATTATTTTTAAAAACAAAATGTAAACATATGGTTTATTATCTCCTGGAGTAGTGAACATTTTTTTTATTCAGTACCATCAATGTATAAAAATTTTACAATTATTTTTTTACAATAAGTATCATTATCCCATCACAATCTGAGAATCGCTTACAAAACATCGCCACCCAAAACACATTACACTAAATCACAAAAAAAAATCAAAGTGACCGCTAAACACCGAATCAGAAAGAAATGGTTCGGAATCTATAAATCGAGGAGTGTTGCCATCACAAATATGTCAAAACTGGCCATAAAAGTCCTTCGGTATATCCTAGAGATAGTTTATTAGGAGCGGTACAATGGACTCGGAGATATGTGGGCTATAACGATTGATGAAAATGAGATGCCCTTCTGTTAGGTTTGCCTGTCACGGATCTCACGACTGAGGGGCTCATCTGAGGATCTGTGAATTTATACATGAAAAAAGTAAGCTTTATTTTTTAACCCATAGTGTTGGATGCGCAAGCGTGCTCCATCATCTACTGATGATGTGTGAGAAATGTTATATCGCAGGTATGCAGTTGACAGTTGACTTCAAGAATAGAAACATTTATGAAAATTACAAAATTCAACGAAAGGTCAGTGTATCAAATCCAAACACTTGATTTGTTATCTAATGTAGAATTCGCTATGGACTGCATCCTGGTTAAGCACCCTGATGCAGTCGCAGTGGCTAGGAGTACGCGTTAAGCTCTTTAATAGAGGTTTACAGAGATCACGGCTATTTGGTTATATGGTTAGGTATCTAACACCGCCAAATAAATAAAATAAAGGCTACTTGGAAAATGATTAATAATGAAACCGGTAAAACAAAACCTCTAAAAAAACCAATAGCTTTAAAAGTAGATGATACAATTGTAATTGATAATTTAAAAGTTGCTAATGAATTTAACCGTTTTTTCTCTAGCATACCTGATATTGTTACTCGGCCACTAAACTCATCTGTTGATTGTGCGTTGGCTCTACTTGAAACAAGTGTTGAAAAGTGTCATGTTTCCTTTAGTTTTAGACACGTCAACTCTGACTGTATTGTAAAAGCTTTTAAGTCAATGAATATAAAAAAATCCGAAGACCTTTGGGGGATTTCCGTAAAGATATTAAGTACGATAGTAATTGATATTGCACCATGTCTGGCATACATATTCAATAGAAGCATCGACGAAGGAATTTTTCCTGATCTGATGAAACATAGCAAACTGATCCCTTTATTCAAGTCTGGTAATGAAAAGGATCCAGCAAACTATCGACCAATATCGATTCTGCCTGCATGTAGTAAAATATTTGAAAAACTGATTCTTATTCAGTTACAGTCACATTTTAACTGCAACAGGCTTTTGCATGAAAAACAATTTGGGTTTACTAAAGGCCGTTCAACGACCGACGCTGGTTCTATGCTGTTGAAGTACGTCTTTAAAGCCTGGGAGGGAAAACAGGATGCCATTGGAGTATTCTGTGATCTATCTAAGGCTTTTGACTGCGTAGATCATGACACCCTGATCTCAAAGCTTAAACACTACGGCATCCAGAATCAGGCAATAAACCTCATGCATAGTTACCTTTCAAATCGCATTCAAAAAGTGGATATTAGCGGTATCAGATCTTCGGGAACCTCCACTAACATAGGTGTACCACAAGGATCGATCTTAGGGCCCTTTCTGTTTCTAGTCTACGTCAATGATCTACCATCCTATGTAGGGGACCTATGTGACATTGTATTGTTTGCTGACGATACTTCATTAATATTTAGAGTCGATAGGGCTAAAGATAACTATGATTGTGTAAATGCTTCTCTAGCTAAAGTTCTTGATTGGTTTACAGTTAACAACCTCCTACTAAATGAGAAAAAAACAAAATGCATCCGATTCACCTTGCCTAATGTTCAAGTCAGCAATGCTAACATTATCTTAAATGGGGAAATACTTAACTTTATTGAAGCAACTACTTTCTTAGGTTTAAATATTGATGCTAAGTTGCAATGGGGTATTCATATTGAGTCATTAGCTAGCAGATTAAGCTCGGCTGCATACGCTGTACGTACAATAAGGCATCTTACTGATGAAGCTACGGCGAGGTTAGTTTATTTTAGTTACTTTCATAGTATTATGTCTTATGGCATACTTTTATGGGGAAATGCAGCTGATATTGATAGCATTTTTATTCTACAGAAGAGAGCTATACGGGCAATTTATAAAATGAAAACTCGTGACTCTCTTAGGGAACGTTTTAAAGAGATTGGTATTCTTACAGTCAGCTCCCAATACATTTATGAAAACCTAATGCACGCTCACAGAAACATTGATGAGTTTAGTAAAAGAAGTGATGTACACCGTGTTAATACTAGAAATAAAAATAAACTTGAGATACCTAAGTTTCGCTTAGGAAAAGTAAATAATTCATTCTTAGGAAACTGTGTGAGATTTTATAATAAGCTTCCTCAAAGCGCCACCAAACTCTCTACTCGTAAATTCAAATTGTATATAAAGAATAATTTAATTAAAAGTGCCTACTACAAAATTAGTGATTATATCGACGATAAGAACGTGTGGCCCGATGTTGCTATACCAGTTGACAGCAAAATGGTGATTTCTCAATGTTAACAAATTGCCCATAGGTAGATAGGTAATAACAAATGTTTTAAGATTAAGTATTTAGGTTTTTGTTGTATCTACTTAGAATATAATTACAAATTGTGTATCTAAATGTTGAATGGATCATCAAAAAAATTAACCGGCCCGAGGTTCTTGCCTTTCTCCTTGTGTGCTGGTCGCGATTCCGAACAGGCGGTAAATTTGACGATTCAAAATGATCCTAAAAAATCTTAATGAATAAAGAAATTTTGACTTTGACTTTGACTTTTGCCATTACTCTTTTTTTTTACGGGTGATAATAATGTTACCCAACTTTCTAGTTCAAAAATTGCAAAACAAGAAACATTTACAAGATCTGATAAGAACGTCCATTCAATATGACAGCATCATGCTTAGCCAACGAGACATTATTAATAAACATATCCGCCTCATTTAAAGGTTAGTCTAAGCCACGTAACCCGTTGAAAAACGGCCGTCTTGATGTCGCGATGGGACACGACACGACAGCTGTGGCTATAAATAGCCCACACGAGATTCCGCGTTTTTCACTGTCCAGGCGCGCATCAATTTCTGTCCGCATTTGTTAACCAATGACAGATGCTTTACGCCTCTGATAGATCTACAAGTTCTTCCTTCCTCGCTGCTAGCCTTAACCACCGAACAATAAAGCAGGTATTTGCGTGGCAATAGAAAGCGTGCAAAGTTGCCGCAAGGTACGCAAGTTGCTGTGTAGTTGTCACTGTCATAATGACAGCTGCGCTTAAGACTGTTCTAACCCTTTGAGTACGCTTTTAGTTTGACGATTTCTGACTTAATCAATGAGACAAGGATATTCAAAACACAAATACATGCTCAGAATAAAAATGTTATATACGTTAAATTAGTTAAATTAGCTGAAACTTGAGCATTGAACTGACCACTCAAAATTCTCTCTGCGGGCCTCGTAAGAGCCAACAGAAAGCTCTCAATCCAACATAAAGTGAAGGAGCTTCCTTCACTATTGGAAATACTTAAATGAAAACTTAAAGAGTAAAAATAAATGACAATTTAATGATATGATAAAGGTTGGTAGGTAGATATATAAGTCTTATCTGTACCATTCACTCGTTCGTTGCATTCAAAATAGCATTTAAATCATCGGCACTGGATCACGCGCAGAATGCCGGTGTCATAGGTGCGCGCGCGCAATTACAAGTGTCAACTGATATATAGCTCGCGATTAGCGCGCGAATTGCCCACCGCCATTTTGATTATTAATAGGGTTGTCAGTCGCTAATTTGAAGAAGATAGTTTGTCTGTCGTTTGTGGTAAGGTACTATCTATCGTCTAGGCAGTTACCCGGTACGTTGAATTGTGCTTAAAAAAGGAAACTATAAACATTTTTTTATTTATGATAGCCAAGTGTTCGACCACCGGCTCACTTAAAAAGCAAGTTAAGGTGGCCTAAGATGTTGATCGCTTTTTTTAAAAGGAGGCCTGTTAACGCTGGATTTAAAGACACTAAGATTGTATCGGTGCGGAAAAGCAGACGAGGGCAAGGAGTTCCATTCCTTACCAGTATTACTGGAAAGGAATGGAACTCTTAATAAAGGTAGAGGCAAATCGATGTATGTATTTGTGATTATTTATCTGTGAATTTGCGAATATACTTATAAGTAACGATTGAAATTCTGATTTGTTTCACTGTGGTATTGCAAGGTCGAAAGGCGCCTTCACCTTTATGTAAAACCTTGGTGTGCGTAGTCCACGGTGCAACCCTAGTCAATCTGTCAAAACTTTCGCCTCCTTGTCACAACTCTAATTATGACGCTATTTCTGTAGAGCCGGGACCATTCGACGACATTCGAATCTTTCGGCGTTCAACTGCAACGTCGCTCATTTACAATGACACATGATTTTTGGATTGTGGTTCAACCAATTTTGTCCCTCTATTACTCGTAGTCCCACTAGTCATAAACTACAGGGTTCGTGGTCCTACCGCTTAGTGGGACCACCAGCCATAAGTAGAAAGTAAGGCTCTTGGTATCACTGTATGAAGATTATAATTTATAATTCAAACTTGATGAAGAGAATATGGACTGGTCACATGCACTAACAATAAAAAGGAGTTACACTATTTAGTAAACCATTCACAGCTGTGATTCAAGTCCACAGCTGGACAAAGCCAAATATAATATACTAATATGTCATACAAATTGGATTCGATTTATTAAATAATTACCATTATTATCTACAGTTTATGAAATGATGTAAGGCCCTCATATTTACCATCTAAAACATTGCACATTTCATGACACACCAGGAACATTTTGTTGTATACAACCATGATACAACTTTTAAAGAGTTTCAACCAGTGTCAATCAACAAACGTCATAATGTCACAAAAAATATATTTATTAGCTATGTGACCTCTGCTTCAATTCGTATTCGGTCTTCTGTAAAAACACATTCCTGTTGGCCAGACTAGTCTGACCATCAAGCTGACCACTGGGAAAAACCCTCATAATCTACCATCATCACAATCGGTCATCGGTCTAATTCCATGCTCAATAATTGATGTGTTTGAATACCTTACAAACCCTTAATAAAACTACGTGCCACACCATCGGTCTAATTCCAAGCTAAATAATTGATGTGTTTCACACTAACTGCATGTCCACCAGTGAAGTGCCAGGCGACATAAATACCAAGTGACAGTTCCTTGACAGAGCGCCATCTAGCGGCCGCCAAGACCACGCCTAGACACGACAATTCAATAATTAGAGGTGACACGACAGTTTCGATTCCTGGCAAGTGGTAAAGATTCCGTCCACATGCAAGACCACCCGACTTGACCTAGTTCTCAGCGTGGGTTAAAAGCACTTCTTTTTTTTATATTAATACGCTAAACTGCATGTTAATCAAGTATTGCACATCCCGTGCCTTATCTGGCATAATTCCCAACTATGTTTCATGTATTAAAAGCAAGCTTTTCAGCTCAGTTGACTCTACCTCCAGCGCTGTACGTTTTTGTGGATTCGATTTCCACCAGAGACAATAATTTGGTTGATGTTTGTTCTGTGTTTGTATGTTATAATATTGTATCTATCTTAAATAGGTATTTACGAATTTTCATTAAATAATATCACGAGAATATAATGATATAATGATGATGAATATTAAAGCTATACTAAGTTTGAGGCTAGATGGTGCTGTGTTAACAGTCCAGTCAGTATTATTTATATAATGTTTAAACAATAAATTAAGCCCAAATTAACCGGCTCTGTTGTCTAGTGGTTAGGCCACTAGTGTCAGATGCAGAGGTCAAAAACATCAATAGTACTTTATTTTAGTTTAGCCTATTTTATTTACTTGTTTGTTAATGATGAGTTACATTAATTATCTAATAAGCAAGTATAATAAATGAAAATGTTTTAATAATTGGCTAGTTATCGCGCAACAAACCAATAACTTGTCAGAAAATAAATGTATGAAAGACATCGAATAATCTTTGCTGAAAGATTTGATTTGATTGATCAAATTGATCAATGATTGATCAATTTGATTGTTGATCTTCAATTGCATCTTTCAGTAGTTTTCTTCTTATGGCCAAAAGCAGCGAGGTAGGTAGGCCCATAGGCGATTTTCACCACGATTACTTCATGTGATTGCATAAACTCTTTAGCATTCCATAATTAGGGGGTTTAAAAAAATATATGCGACTTAAACTTATCAAACAACCGAAATACGCTTAGCTTGCCTAGATTGGCTAAAATACTGATGTACCTACTGTTGTCTTTCTAAATCGAACCAAAACATTTAAATAAGCAGATTCATGCACCGATCGCTATGTACATCAGTTTTAGTGCCGTTATATAAAGTAAATAACGGATGATCAGTTGGGATCAATCACTCTGTCCCTGCTCGTAAACGACAAAAAATATCCATCGCCTCTGTAAAGTAGAAGTAGATAAACTACTGTTGTCTTTCTAAATCGAACCAAAACATTTAAATAAGCAGATTCAGGCACCGATCGCTATGTACATCATTTTTAGTGCCGTTATATAAGGTAAATTACGGATGATCAGTTGGGATCAATCACTCTGTCCCTGCTCGTAAACGACAAAAAATATCCATCGCCTCTGTAAAGTAGAAGTAGATAAACTACGGAGAACAGATATTCCATGCGATGCGGCTCAAAATAATTTAATTTTATCATTTTATGTCCTCGACAGCCAGCTCTGTGAAAACAGCTCACAACGTCGGATTGCCGTTGTGAGGACAACTTGCCTTCTTTGCAGCAGAGCGGCGCGCGGCGGAGTGGATGGTTATATTCAGTGTGAGTGTAATATTACAGACCAATTATTAATATGCATGTATCTTCGTAAAAATATATATGTAGACAGAGGCTTTTGAAATAAGAAATTTACAGATCGTTTGTGCATTATATTTACGCAGTAAGTACAGTTTTTTATCAAAAAGCATTAACACTAATGGCATCTACTTTTTCATAATGTAATGATAATGCTTAAAGAGAAAATAATGAATAATAAGTAATCATGCAATATAAAAACTGTTTTTATTAATAAAATCCACGTGATTTGTTCATTGTGATTTATTGTATTCTATTAAACATTTTATTTTTAGAGCAGCGAACTGTAAGTACTAAGTAAATACAAAGTAGATGTAGGTAATTACTTCTGGTTGACTACGCAAATTCCCACGGTCAGTCAGGCATGAGTAAACCAGCTGTGTATGTTTAGCCTACGCCTGATACCTGTCGACGTCGATAGATTCCAATGTCAGGGACAGACCAATTTATTACTTACTATATCATCCAACTTATGTCCGAACATAATAAGTTTCGGAGCTAAGTTGAATTTATTGTTTATAGGCGGACGGGACGGGTTCACTTGCTTTTGAGATTATTTTCATAAGATGTTTGTGATGTTTTGAGGGTTGGTTTTTTGCTAGCTTTGATTAGGAAAACGGGAAGACTCATTAGCTGGGTGGTCTACTTGATCCAAAATAAGATATCTTTATAAGTACCAACTAAATTCCTGGGACTATGTTTGCGTTATCCTGTGGAAATATCCAAAATCTAAGAGTAGACCTAGGTATAGTCAAAAGAAAGCTCTGAATGAAATATCTCTTAAAACATCGATATATTAAAAAAAAAGAGAAATACCTGTACTCTATGTGCATGGAATGGGCAGAAGTGGGTTTATTCTACACGTTGTCCCCTATTGAGAACATAAAATTATACCTTTGTATGAAAATCTGGAAATAGGCATTCTATATTATATATAGGTTTCACTTTTCGTAGTGTAGGGGTGCACTAGAAAGGTTATTAAGGAATCGTGATTAATATCCTTTTTTTTTGCGTTTCACTAGTCATCAGTGCAATATGTTATGAACACTAAAATACTAATAAAATGATTTCCATTTATTTACGAAAGAAATCATCGATTTATGTTCAAATGAGCGTGACACCAACATCAATTAACATGAGTTTCTAACTGCAAATCATTCTGATACAGCTTATAACTCCTTCAACATACTACCGAATAATTATCAAATACAATTTTCATCTAAAAGTTTAATAAAAATCATAACTTCCATCTTCCACACGCATAAGTAATATTTATAAAACATAAATTATTTTAGGGAATCGACATTTGATTAAATTCTGGTCCCATGCATAAATTACATAAATACTACACATCAACATTAAAGATCTGAGACAGAGTCCAATCATAGACGTGGTCACTCATGTTTATAAATGTAGAAAATATTCATTCAAAATCTTGGTTATCCCCGACCGCTTTGCTCAGGCAAAATACATGTACATAAATACACGGCTATCACATCCTCAACCAATTAGTGCGAACTAAACATAGCCTTCTCCAAGTTTTTTTAACCGTCTGCCTCAGACGGAAGGTTATGTTTTTCAAGAGTAGGTAGGTGTGTACGTAGTATTTATTGTAGAGGTATATATATAATAATAAGTTATATTCATTCTACTTCATCGATGGGCCAATGAAGTAGAATCCTTATAATCTATATCTATAGCACGCTCTATAGCTTAACGGCTTGATAGATTTTGACGAGCTCGTTTCGTTGATCTATTTTGTGGGAGTGACGTTATACTAATTTCAAATGGGGGGTGCGAAAAAAGAATGGGTATCAAATTTAGGGAGTAATGCCATTTTGAAATATGTAACAGGTTTTAAAACTTTATAAGGCCGTAATTTAAAATGACATGATAACGAAAACTTACAAAACTCAATAGTTTTGTAAGTTTTCGTTATAATTTAAACTTTCAACTTATTTGAGGTATTTGGCAGCCGGTTTGGTGATCATTTAACTTAAATCCTAGCTCTCCCAAGTGTCGTTTTGCAGTTGCAATATTTATTTCGAGTTTGGACAATGGCTACCTAATTATGCGTAAAGGATGGACATCGGTTTAAGTCACCAACCGAAAGGTCCGCAACCACAGCATAACTTGTAGTCACACATATGTAAGATTCGCACTCGGAGATTTCTAAACACCAGTCGCCCAAGGCTTCGTTTCCTTCTTTCCATGGGAATTCTCTACAATCCTCTTTCTAAGACTTTTTTGTTTTATTTTAATACATTTAAATTGCCTTTACAGTAACAACCAAAACGACAATGAAATCATGAATAAAATAAATAAAGATTTTACTAGCAACGACATTGAAAAAAAAACACGAGCAAACCGAAATAAAAACCTACATAACAACTGTGTAGCAGCATCTGAAAATTTCACCAAACAAGTGTGAAATATATGTATATTATGTAGAAGTAGGATGTAGATCTCGACATCCTACCTTAAACACTTGTAGAGTTTAAGTTAGACTGAGTATTGATTGTCAATCAGTTTCAAAACAATGTTACAATTCCGAATTTCCAATCTAAAATGACACACATTAACGGTCCTAATGTAATCTGACTGATTCCTTTGTACATAATTAGTTAGTTTAATTGTACATTTTGTTGAATAAAGATTAAGTTTTTTTTCTTTTAAAAAAAAAAAAAACATTTGTACGATATTGAGATTTACAAAAGAAACGATATTACAAAAAGTTGACAAAAATATATCCTCCCTAACCAATTTAACGGAAAATACTGTCCGCATTAGGAACCTCCTTCATTTTGTTGAATGAAGAACAGAATACACAACAGTCCAGATTAGTATTCGCTCCGTATTGAGTGATATAGGGCAGTGATACACGAAACAAAAGCGGATCCCGTGCGTTACCGAGATCCGACGATATCATTGAGCGCGTCTTGCTGTCGCGTGAGACCGCCGCCTTTGGAGGCAGGGTTGTCACTAACGAGACGTTATGTAACGCCAGACAGATGCATTTTTGTGTATTACATATGAATAAGGTAGTTTTTTTTTAAATAAATGATGGGTTAGACCTTGGCTTTCCTAATTTAGTTCAAAACAAATGAAATCTACGATGGAGCTAGCTTTCCCAGAAGACCCTGATCTGACTCAAGCACCGAACAGAACATGACAACGCGTTTAACGTCTGACTTAGATAGGAGGGTCACCAGCCAGGTGGACCAATACACGTCTATCACCAGTGCTGTAATTACCCCCTGATCTAGAGTTCGTTTAGACGATAGGTCGTTGGTCACATGGAAACCCAGAATAGTTGGGTAGTTTGTTGGTATGAGTTGGGTATTTACCCCGTGTCCACGCCAACTGTTATCGCTGGGTAGTCAAAGCAAAGGATCTAGAGGCCGCGCAGTAAAAACCTAGAAGATTATCGCATCAAAACGATGGACTGGTGATGTTGGGAAGCTTAAATCCAAAAATGGGCTAATCATTTCGCCAAAATGATGATTAAAATGAATTTACGATATTAACATGACAAAATTTCAAAGAAAATATTGTTTTTTTGTGTCAAAAAAGTATCGTGGCACCCCTAAGATGGTTGGTGTAAGCGATAGCGCACACTGGCGACCGCGGCCCCGACCACAAATCGCTCGCGACAGCCAACAGGTAGCCGCGGCCGGTCGCACGCATTGTTTCCACGAAGCGGACACAGAATGTGTACTAGTCTTGTGTAAGGTGCCCCGAAACTCACGCAACTGAACTGGGGCTCTGATATTGATCAATCCCGTTTACATTGTTTCTTAAAGCGTCGCTTTGCACGGAAAATTTACATATAAAGACTGTATCTTAAAATCGCTCGTCAAACGAATTTAAACGAAACTAAATCCACTCAAATCGTTTGAGCTGCATGAATGAAAAAAATTATATAAATTTAAATAAACATTCTCATTTTTGAAACGTCATAAAATCAGGTAGGTATATACGGCTATCTACCTACTTATTTTGTAACTCACTAGCCCGCGGCTTTGTCCGCTTCTTGCTTGAATAAATGTAGCTTTGTTCTTCCCCATGGCCTACAATATATTCGTGTTAAATGTTATCAAGTATCAATCAGTAGTAAAGTCGTAAAAAGGTAGAAACAAACAAATAATACAGAGCCACTTTCAAATTGAATGTCACATCACACATCAACAGCCTCTTAGTGTTCACATTGGGACAGAGCCTCCTCCAAAGTTGGACGGTTTTGCCATAATCACCACGCTTGGTAGGCGGATTGATGAGATCCCTAAGTTGGCTTTTACGCCATCCATGACATGAGTTAGAGAGGTCGTTTCTAAATCCGCGACCACCGCGGCACAATTGTATGTAAGTATGAATATTATATCGAGCAAGTTTTCGCATAGATTTACGATTATCTGTGCGAATCCGGGTTTAAACAGACCTTCTATAGATTGCATGACAGATAGGTAGTACATTTGGTACGTCATATTCCGGGCCGCCCTGTACACGAAACCGCGAGACGGTATCGAGCCGATTGATAAACGATCGGCCGCAGAATGTTTCAGTAAAATGCACAAACCTCGCTCTAACCTTTGAATATCTAATAGAGCCAGATTTAGAATTATTTATGGGGAGGCAGGAGACAAAAACAGAACATTATGGGGGGGTCAGCCGCTGTTTCGTGTCACGTGACTGGAGGCTGCTGCGCAAATATTCGTACGTTTTCAGACAAGAAACAAATCATTTTAGGTAAATAGCAACGTTATAATCATATACCTAACTGTAAGATAAGTTTATAAGTGTGCGTCATCAAAAAAGTTCTAACGTTATTATAAGCATATGTAAAACAAGATCGATTCGGAATAATATCAAAACGATCTGCTTTTTACATATATACCCATCAGAATACTTACTCCAAGGACATACTCCTGTTCTGATAAAAATATAAAGTAAAATGGTGCATTTAATTATTAGTATTTTATATGTATAACAAGCCTCATAGCTTAGTTGGGTCCCTGTTCCTAGTGGAGTTCCTCAAGGATCTTTGCTTGGTCCTCTTTTGTTTATTATTTATGTGGGTGATATCGATTCGTGTTTCAATTCATCAAATCTACTGTGTTTCGCAGATGATATGAAAATATATTCTACTATATCAACTAACAATGATGTGGTTGCCCTTCAAGCGGATCTCACTCGCTTAGAAAATTATTGTTTTGTCAATAAACTCGAGCTTAATCCTTCAAAATGTTATGTTTCTACTTTTACCCGTAAAAAAATAAATATAATTCATAATAACTACACATTACAAGGCCAAGCTCTTACTAAATGCAATGTTATGCGAGATCTCGGTGTTCACCACGACTCAAAGTTGCTCTTTGATGTCCATGTCGACAAAATTGTTAGTAAAGCCTCGAAGTCACTGGGATTTATAATGCGACTTTCTAAAAGTTTTACTAATGTTAAAACTATGAAACTGTTATATTGTACGTATGTAAGAAGTAACTTAGAGTATGCATCTCAAATATGGAATCCGAAATATGCCACTTATATAGATCGTATTGAAAGTATCCAAAGACGGTTCTTGAGGTATCTATGCTTTAGATTTAAGATTCCTTATGATGCCAGTAATTATTTCAATCTCTGTAAACAGTTTCACTTCTTACCACTCCAAAATCGGCGGGATATTGCTGATTACCTGTACGTGTTGAAGATTATTAGTAATGATATTGACTGTCCGGACCTTCTAAGTAAAATTAATTTTAGTGTTCCTCCTAGGACGCTAAGATCTAACCCTCCACTAAGTGTGCCTAGAGTCTCAACAAACTATAGGCTTAATTCGTTTATAATGCGAGCGAGCAGAACCGTTAATGATTTTAGCAAGCAGTTGGACTTAGACATATTTCATGCTAGTATTCCCAAGGCAAGGCGGTGCCTAACCCTCAACTTTTTTAATTCTTAGTTAATGTGTGTTCAATTTTATTTTATTTCTTAAGCGCGCAGCTTCATTGTATATTCCGTTTTTATAAATTTAAGGATGAGTGTTCGTATTATTTATTATTAGGTACAATGTTACTATTAGTGAATACCTATAATTGGCTAACTATTTCTATTTAAGTTTTTAAGGAAATTTTTGTAGCTGTTGGTTTTCCGAATTAAAATAAATAAATAAATAAAAACTCTGCCTTTTGCGCTGTAGGTTATGGGTTCGATTCTCACCCAGGACAAACATTTGTGTGATGAATGTAGGTAGATGTTTGTTCTGTGTTTGGGTGTTATACCATATAGTACGTATGTATTTACAAAACATTTTTTTTTGAGTATTCCATCCGTTCCCATATTACAAGCTATGCTTAGTTTGGGGCGCTGTGTGAAATTTTATATTTTTTCTGTAATATTTAATGTGAATGCCGAGACAGCTTCATGAAAAATACCTTATCACCTGTTTATGTGTTCATCACCATTTCCTTAGCATCGATCGCGCAGATATTGTTCTTAACTAGAACACCACGTAATATACTTCCATAATATCTATATATATATGTTGCAGGTTCGATTCCAGCTCGGGACAAACATTTGTTTGAATATAGATGTTATTTCTGTTTTGTTGTATTGTATCATAGGCAGATATGTAGATACAAAAAGGTATTTTTCATTCTTATTCTTTCTAATTAAGTTCCATTAAGTTTTGAAGCTGGATTGCGTTGCGTTAGAATGTTATTTATTTAGCTTCCATCTAGTACTGAAACAGTTGAATTACATAAAGAGCCTCAGATAATTCGATTGCTTCCTTTGTACACATCATTACATTACGTTACATTAAAGTTTTGCATGATAAGTAGGATACTTCCGAGATGTAATGGTTATCTTGTACGACCTGTTTTCTTCCATAGTACCTAGACTGTACTACTGGCCAGACCTGGACTGTGGCTACTTGCAAACTGAGCAGCCATTAACTACGATCACCTAACAAGCGAAAGGCGATTCATCGACTTGTTATTTAGATCAACGACGATAGATGGAGCCACTATCTGATGCACGAAGCAGGTTGTGCTATATGCTGCCCTTGTATGGAAACAGAGCCTACTGCAGAGGTGCCTACCATATTTATTCAATTATTCATGATTTGCGTTGAGTATTAAATGAATGAGATAAACAAACAAAATGAGATAAGCTTGCTTTTTTCATATGCGCCTTCCTATTTACCTCTTACATTGAAGTTTTGTTAGCTTTCATGCTTTTTTTTATTTAAAACTTAATATTTTCCTTTCGTGGTAGACCAAATTTTGTCGTAAAATTCAATAATATTTTAATGTGTTTAATAATTTATTTTAAGCAATTAAATTCCCCCAACAAAGTTTTATTAATAAATTTTAGATAGCAAACTTTCCTAAAGCAATTTAAGATATTTCAATTTGTCTGTTTAACCAAGGTATTAAGTATTTTTAGTAATGCATTGTGGCGACTCGTCCCAAATGGGCCGTGAGCCTGTAGAACGACTCACCATTTACTCAGAATAATGTTTAAGCCCATATATACGGTCCGATTTGAGAACATCCTCCTTAATAATAAGTTAGTTAAAGAACACCTAAACACGTTGCCTTGCTAACGGTCGCTAAGGCTTCTAAATAAAACAACGACCGCTGTCAATATCCGAACCATTTTCATACAATGGCGTCGTCCACAAGCCAGGCATAGCTAATTAGAGCGAACATTACCGCTAAAACCTTCGAGAATGTGTCCATAGCCGTGACCATGCTTATTTAAAATATATAAACAGAATATAACCAGGGCTTTTCAATTTATTTTTACTGTAGGACGTGTAAGCAATTGACCTTAATCTCACCTGGTTACAAGTTGAGACAAGGCCGAAGGTGGAGGCGCACTTTACCCGGAATCCTCAACAAACAGAGGAACTGGCTAACTTCCCTCTAAATGCCGGAACACAATAATTTTACAATTGTTATTATGGCGACAGAATTAGGTAAGATGGTGGTAGCTAGCCAAGCGGACTTAAACTTAAAAGCACAATATATTGTACCCCATGGGGATCGAACCCGGGACCTCTGGATCTGAAATCGGTGGGTTGAACAACTAGACCACAGAGGCGGTTGAAATTTCAATGCGAGAGTGAAAATATTACTTCTATACCAACATCGGCTGCATAGCCATTTATAATCGATTCCTATTCAGTGAGATGGTGGTCAAACGTAGGTATTTAAAATTTTAAAATTTTAAGTCATATAAATTTATTACGGTAGATCGTTTACGGATTATAGCAATTTTGTCTTGATTAGAAACGTTTTCGTTTCGATTATGGACCCGGCTAGAAGCACCTTGCCGTATCAAGTACTGCACCTACGCTCACTTTCCTCTCAGCGGCAAATCATGTCTTGTATTTAATTAGGAGCTAATGAATGCCATCTCGGGAAGTAATTAACGCGGCGCGGTCCCGTGTGCTTCGCCCTTGTTACTGTGAACGTGACGGTTGGGGCTACGTCTGCTTTATCCTGAAAATCCGTGGTTTTCTTATCTTAAAGTATAACAAATGCTATACAACCCGTTGACCGAAAATAAATAAAATTATCTGTTTCTTCCTACTCTTATCCCACTTTAAGGGTCGGCTTAACTCGTTCTCCTCTTCCCCTCGTCAACTCAGCATCGATAACTCTCAATTGTGCATCACTCATACAATACATCCATCTCTTATTTGGTCTACCCTACTCCTTTTTTTTATTCTACTAGGAGACGGGACAAGCAAGTAGCGCTGGTGACCTGGTGTTAAGTGTACCTATGACAAAGCCTTACTGCGTAGGTCACATCCACAAAGAACATAGCCTACACGGCACTGCATTGCGCCCGTCAACTTTAGGCATAAAGGTGTTAAGCCTCACGTACCCGTAATTTCACCGGCAACCATACCCTTCAAACCGAAACACAGCAATGCTGCTTGGCGGCTGATATAAGTTTGGTGGTAGTAATTCTCCGGACGAGCCCTAAACTACTCCTACGTCCGTCCATATTCACACCAAACTCTTTTCGTTCTGGGAGTTTCTTCCCTCCGTATGACATGTCCACACCACGCTAACCTGCTACTTCTCATTATCTTCGTCACCGACGGTACTTGCAGACGTCCTCTGATGTACTCATTCCTCATGTTATCCTTGTCACGCGCATCTTACCTTCACATTCGCGTCTCAGTCACTCTTCAACTGCTGGACAGTCTCCGATAGGATTTGGCACATTCACCGGTGATCGGCGGATTGGTGATCGCAGTATAAGGTTAGAAATTACACAGAAGCAAGCCGCTGCACGTTTTTTGGATCCCTTAGTTAGCGTTTATGATATCCATGGGCTGTGTTGGAGGGGTCGATTCTTAATCAGCGATCACCACGGCTAATCTCAGTTACATGCCCTTTTTAATCCAAAAGTAACAAAATATTAAACAGTATTTCTAAGCTGGCATCAGTAAGAGGCAGAGTGTAGTTCTTTGTGTGACCCGACCAGGTCACACAAAGAACTACACTCTGCCACGAGTTTACGAGTTTACGAAAGAAAAACCTAGAGATTCGGATAGATCAAATAGTTAAATATGACTTGATGAAAATGTTTATAAAAGATATTCATGATAATATTGTTGTTATCACGTTATTTCCAGATGATCCTGCAATGTAATATATGATTATATCACACCGTCCAGCCTCTCCACCGCAGTAAGTATAGGTACCTACAACGCGGTTGTAGGTGGTGTACTTCGCACCGCTCGGACTCCGTCGGGATGATAGATACCTTGGATGATGCATGTCGCCCGGCAAATTGCACTGCTTACTTACCTGCAACGAAGATAATAACAATGTAACTAAAAATATACCTGAATCCGGACAGTTTTGTTTGCAAAAAGTTAACGCATAAAAACCTCTGCCTGTCATAGTGTCATAAACTAGTTATACAGCAAAATTCACTTATGTGATTGTCACATCTCTTTGGAAAACTCACCTACTTCTGCATATTTCTTGTAGGTAAGGGAAACTTTTTTATATTAATGTACGACGGTGCTTTGTCTTCATCTCACCTGATTTTTTAAGTTATGATAAGGTCGAAGGTGGAAACGCACTTCACCCGGCATACTCAACAAACTGAGGAACTAGCTATCTTTTCTCTAAATGCCGGAGCAAACCAATTATATAATTGTTGTTATGGCGATATAATTAGGTAAGATGTTGGTAGCTAAGTCCTACCACCAACCAAAGCCAGCTCAATATCTGACACCAGTGGGCGAACCACCAGACCACAGAGTCGGTTAACGATGTGTCCTGGCTTTTTCTGCGAAAGTGAAAACCAAGGTTTTAAGTACGTCTTGAGTAACATATCATAACATACCCTCTTCAACATATAAATGAATATAAAAAAACATCAAAGAACAAAATGTTCAAACACCACTTGCACAAAATATAATTGGCGTAATTTCCCGAAGTACAAAGGCGTGATACCCCATATGTCACGCGATCGACGCTCCGCATTTGATGGGACGTCTGTACACGTACCTACGTTGCTTCCCAACAGGTGCCGTCTGTACAATATTAAACATTATTTTTATATGAACTAAATGTTTTTATAAATTTCAACAAAATAAACTTACCACTCAATAAGATCACAAAAATAATCTTTATATGTAAAAAAACACAAACAGTAAGACAGAAAATACGTAAATTCCAATATTTTCTGTCACATAAATATTTTTTTATTTAAAAATTATTTAGGTAATAAAATAAAATCTACCGAAAATAATACCTGGGTATTATATACGGTTGATTTTGTAATTAGAGCCTCATTGCTTTTAACTCTAGTGTCTTCAAGTCTAGAGAGGTGATCAAACGCCAAAACAAATAATAAATAAATAAATATTACAGGACATCAATTTCACACAGCGCCATCTAGCCCCAAACTAAGCATAGCTTGTAATATGGGAACTCGATTACGGATAGAATACATAAATACTTTTTTTGTTGTAAATACATACTTATCATACAATACAACACCCAAACACAGAACAAACATCTATATTTATCACATAAATGTTTGTCCTGGGTGGGAATCGAACCCACAACCTACAGCGCAGAAGGCAGAGCTACTACCAACTGAGCTGCGAGGCTTGTTAAATATTTACTTATACAATCATTGTGAACTATCACTGAACTCCTACTGAAATGGCTGGACCGATTTTAATGTTTATTTTTGTGTATCTGAATGACGGCCTAGATTTACCGTAGATACCCACTAGGTAGCGCTGCGGTCATATTTTATTTGCGGATTACATTTAAATAACTGCATGCTATCACTTCTTGTTGCAAGTGATCTATTTATAAGTATCCCGCATGAGATGTCCAGTCAGGATACGTCACGTGACGTCAGGACGCGTCACGCCGTCTGACGTGACACACATCACGTGACAGCGACAGTGTGCGCCGGGTTTTAGAATATTTTATTCAAAAGGGGGATTAGAAATACCTGTTTATTTAAACTGGAATAGTTTTAGGGCAGGTTGACAGACGGAACTTAAACTATGTAATGTCTTCCCGGCGTAATTACGTCACATTAAGAATGCATGAAACGTGGTTTCCTCTCGATGGATGAACAATTACAACTTTTTTTTTTATCACATAACTGTGGCAGGGAACGAACATAACCCAATCTGTAAAATGTACCTATAGACCATTCCAAATGTTTTTCTAAGAGCTAGCAAATAATCTCAATATTAATTAACTAGGTTATGCGGTACTGGACGAAACATTGTAGTTTTCAAACAAAAAATATCGTGAAAATCATGTAGGCAGGTAGGTTCCTACGTAGCTGTTAAAAAAATTAGAGTGAGAGAGATAATCTACAAGACAAAGGTAACTGTGTAGCTTCACGTCTAAGTCCTCGTCACATAGACAAAGCCTATAAAAATATATCCGTAGAGACATGAAAATTAAAAAAATGCTCTAAGAATTATTTATATTAATGTATGACTATTCATCGCAAATTTTTGGCAAAGAATATTTTTTACAACTGGTAGACATTTCGCGAAAAACGGTAGTCATTATGAAATAGAGTTATTTTTGGGAGAGTTTAGGCATTTTGGTAAAGCGAACATTATGTACCTAATCGTACTCTTTATCATACTTTTCTCTAAATTCAATGAAATATCTTAAATAGTACCTTAAGTACCTTAAGAGCTAAAATGTATGGAATTGGCAAAAAAATTTTTAGGATTTTCATTTGATTCACACAATTAATAAAAATTACAACCTATACATCCATTTTCCTGTATTTTTTTGGTGTACGATAAAAAAATGACATAAATTAATTCAAACACTCTGATAGAGATAGAGAAACTCTGTGTGCCTTAGGTATTCGACCCCACCATCACAAAATGCTACCACCCCGAAAGATTACCTCATTGTCATGGAAACAGGATTACCATAGAGATGTCATTACCATAGCAATGTTGCCAGGACTTGCATAAATGACGGCTTCAGACTGGCTTTGTGAGGTCTTAGGACTTCTGTTATGAAGCGGAATTGGTCGCCTTGGTCAGTGAGCAAGCGTCTAGACATTATTTTGTCTATTTTTGTAAACAAATGAATATTTTAAACATCAAAATCAATACTAGTTTTTCAGTATTCAGATTTGATGGGATCATTTTGAAATGTCAATTCTAACGCCTGTTACGACCGCGAATGTAACATGAGCTCATTGTGTATGAGAAAGGCAAGACATTGTCATAATCATGGGAACTAGATGACGAAGCACTGACCGAAATTATTTTCTTTCAGCCGCGGACTGATGCCCAGGAAGTGAAGATTCGGATCTTTTTGTAAACATGTACTTATAACAATGTAACAAACAAAGAACAGACATCTATATTAATCACGCAAATGTTTCTCTCGGGTGGTAATCGAACCAACAACCTATAGCGTGGAGGTACTTCTTCAATAGTCAATTATGTCCGCTGCTGGACAGAGCCTCCTCTAGAATTGGTAGGTTTTGCTATAATCAAACTGGTAGTTTAGGTAAAGTACAGTTCAAGACCAGTTTTGATCAGCTGACAACGCGCAGTTGCACTTACGCCAAGGTTCTAAGTTCATCACTATCATTCCTATAAGCCCACTGCTGAACAAAGCATTTTCTGGGAAGGACCTTTCTGCCCAGGCAGGCCCCGAGATCCAGGGCTGACCTTACGTATATAAAAAATAGACCGCGCCACTGTTCATGAGCCGCCTCTATCTATGAACTCTACGTTACCTCCTGTCACAACACAGCCCCTGTGGTTCGTGGTTTGTTCTAGAGCTCACCCACTCGGTTACAGTTGTTACTTCAAAATGTTTCTATTTATATTGTATATTTCATGTCAACTGTGTAGTACTTAAGTAATGTAATTAGTTGTAATTGAATTGATTGTTTGTAAAACCATCAAGCTTCGACCCCTTGCGCGTATGAGCTCTTTGTACAGAGAGCTCATATCTGGCTGGTTATGATATGGGTTGGTTTCTTTTAAAGCCTTTAAAACTGTGATAATCATAAACTCGTTAAACATATGTTTATGTAATTTTGTTTAGGATTCATAGATATATTGCCCTGAGCTCGGTAACACTGGCTTGTTTTGTAAATCCTTGAATTTATTTATATTTCATTTAAAAACTGCACTGAGATGCGAACTCACATGTATTTAATATCTCCTCTTTATGCAAACAGACGAACTTTTCAACTCGCATATAGACAGCCTGCATAGGGCACCCCCAGAGTAGAAATATCGCAAAGTGCAAACTTCGCGATAGCATTTCTGGATACCATGCAAATAAAACATAGAGCGATATCAATTAGTTAGCATGAAAAAACTGTTGCAGGGCTGTCAACACAGCTTTCGTGAGCTGAGATTCTCAGCCCAGTTGTAAACTAAAAGAGCAACAGCTTCCTTCAGTGCACATACATCACTATTACTATCACTAATGCTCAGAACGCTAAGCTAAGCGTGGATGGTGACAATAATGAGCTGCTGCAGATGACTCATTATTTGTGTATCTATCTATCTATTTAAAAATTTCATAACAATCCATCTGCACTCGATATCCCATAAAAGAAACAAGATCATCTCTAAACTATTAAATTATAAAGACTCCTGATGAACATTTTATCTGATAATGTCACGTCTTTGTACCGTTCATACTTCTAGCATCGATAGCTTTCCGTGACTACTCTTAGAGGGGTGGAATAAAATTCCAGCGAGATCGTCTTTACGAGTCTTCACAACTTTGAAAAGAACCTTAAGGGAAATGAAATGCAAAGGTAGATTGTGTAGCTTTTCCCGAATTATAGTAACGGCGCTCTATTGTACTGCCTCACCTAGAACTGTAACTTTAGATGTTTTGAGAAGCAGATCTGTTTTTCTTTGTTAAAATAAATTCAAATTAAAATTAGAAGCGTACATTTTTAATAACCTATAATGTACGTAAATATAAATGTACGTAATGTATAGAATATGTGGTGTAATATCAAAAGAGGTATTTACTGCGAACGATGATGATTATTATCATCAATTTTGTAACACAATTGTTCATGATACAACAATTTCGTTTTTGATTGGTACAAAGTTTGTATCAAAACCATCGGTCTGTCAAGCGATAGGATTAGATTGATATATAGTTACACTTTATTGTTATGTACCCGTTTTATTAAAAACCATCTTATGTATAAAAAATTATATGCTTTGCATTATCTCTTCCTAAACAAGTCAGTACGTTTAGTTTAACCAAGATATATGGCAGTATCCCACAAGTCTTGGAGTATCCACGTCCAACGGTAGATGATAACTGACTGATGGTATCAAATAAATTTGCTGATTCACGCCTTGTGCAAACACCTTAAAACAAACGGTCTCCGCAACAAAGCCCAAACGATTCCGCCTGAAGATTCTCCACCGCTACTGCTATCTGCATATTATCTGGGGTATTGCTCATCACGCCCAATTTCCAGCGGACTCCACTTTACCTACCATTTACCATTTTAAACAAACTGAAGGGACCCACGGTCGCATAAACCTTGGAATATGTGAGCCAACTTCAAAACACACAGCATAATACACATAAACGTGTATAAGTTACACCCCCACCCTGGTTTATCTTTATTATTAGTCTGCTGAGCGAAATTATGACGACTGCAAAACGTCTTTTCCTCCATCTCTGTCTTTCAGCCGACCGCCGGGGTCGCTCTGTCCCGTTCTGGCTAAGGCTGTATGCACGCTTGCAGTGATTTCGTCTGACGACCGCTCTGGGACGGACGGCCGAATGTTTATAAGACCTCGGAGAAGTAAGTTTTGTATTTAGTTTCTTATCTCGAGGTTTATTCGTCCTGAAGGGGTGGAGGGTTGAATTATAAAATTATTTCGGTTTGCTAATTTTTCGGGGAGTTTTGTACCTTTGTTGTTTTGTTTGTGTAGGAATTTTACAGAGCGGTAAGAGATGCTGTGTGAACATACAAATGGTTTCTTTTAACATCGCTTATTCTACTTCTAAAACACAAATGCTATTTTTACTGAAAAATATTTTAAGAGTCGACCCCTCCAACTCAGCCTGTGGGTTTAGTAAAAGCCAACTAAGTGAACTAACCATAAGAATAGCAGTTGTTTACTTCCGAGTATTTTTTAACATCTTAGCTGCGATCAGCAATGCGCTTGCCAAGCGTAGTGATTTTGGCAAAACCCTCCAAATTTGGTAGAGGCTCTGAGGACAGAGCTGATAATGTGAAAGGAAGTGATGACGTGTAACATTTTTAAAATGTTACACGTCATCACTTCTTTGTATTGCGTTATTCTTTATGAAAAAAAATCAGTAAATGGCGTTGAACTTTAGTTCAATGCCATTTACTGAAGCCCGAGACATGTTTTGATAAAGCAAGTTCTTAGAGCTCAACAAAACTATATCTACCTTAGCTAAATGTCTCAAACGATTCACTTGTAAAGTTAGTGTATCAAATCGCTAGGATTCCTGACAAATGAAGCAGTGGCACACGAGCGACCATACCGCTATTATTTGCCGCAGTCGGTCGCTTAGTCGGTCCTTACGATCCACATTATCCTGCTCGATTTCCACGATATCGATATTGCGTGGCGATTTTTCAGGCAGTTGCAGGTAGTTCAGTGACAGTCGCTGGAGGAAGGGAGTTCTGGAGTGGAGACCGCGTCTCGGCAAACGTAGTATTTGACTACCACCACCACGATGGCTTGCGCAAACGGCCTTAAACTGCATGGGTAGAGAAGACAGGGCTCGGTAGCGACACTTGGGAGAGTCCTATGTCCAGTAGTGGTCATCAACATAGGTTGATGATGATGAGTGGCAGGTCTATTTTTACCCATCATATCATAGAAACTCCCTTTTAGATACACCCCTTTAACTGAATACACCCACTTTGTGGAGCTTTTGTCCAAAAATCGCCTTTGCTTATTCTTTGAAAGCCAGAAGGGTATTTCTGGAATAAGCCACTAGAAACATCTATTTGCCAAAAACATAAAATTTTGGTGATGTGTGATCCTCATGAGTTTATAAATAATATGCAACTTAACTATCTATGTTCAAGGGAAACAGTCGGGGTTCTTGATTTTATTGTAGAAACAGTTTTCTATATAATTATTACAAAAAATGGACTTATATAAAATCTTTGGTAACAAAATCACAGTTATCCAGTATAAATGTTCTACGAGTAATGACGTAATAGCTGGTGAATATTGGACTCGGAAGATGGTCTTAGTAAGTCGCAAGTCGCTTAGTCATTTGCTTTAATCCACACCAAGTCGCTTGTGAGTAATAGCGTACTTCACTATGCAGATATGAAAAAGCAGGGGCAATCAAAGGGCAGTATCAATTTCTAACCTTATGCAAAACGTAATAGATTTGTTGATTTTATTACTATCTAAAAAATATAGTTAGCTGTTAATAAATATGTTGATAGCAAAACAGAAAAAATAGAGTAAAGTGCAGATCAAATTTGGTACAGCGCTTCCAATTAGGCAATATTTGAATGATCTAGTAGATTGCCTACCTAATTACTATAAAAGTATTTTTTTGAATATTCAGAGTATCTTAGTATTTTCTAATGGCATGTTTTCTCTCATTAATTTGTAAACTACAATTTAAACGTGGTATTTTTTATTTACAGAAAATGTGTAATCTTGCGGATTTGTAGTAAATCGTCATCATATGTTGTGGTTGGACAGTTCGTGGTGTACGGCGTATAGGCAGGTCACCAGCACCCAAACAATTCCCTCGACAGGCTGCGGGCCCGTGTTCATGCGGGTAGGGCCGGCGGCGACGGTATGATTTGTGGTTGCTTGCGAAAGCGGCCTCTGGTGGTGACATGCCAATTGTCTCCATCTTTAACGGTTGGCTCAAAATCTAAGGCGATAGCGGACTATGAACAACTAGCTGATGATAGTATAAATGGCGGGTGGGCTAACTTTCTAATTACATGCCTCTGAAAGGCAAGCTAAATATAAGAAAAATGGTTTTTATCATTTTGATTTGAAAAACAGAAAATAAGATGTGGAGAGATAAATGAAAGACCGTAGTCCTGTACTAACAACAAAGTTCAAAAAAAGCTCGCAAGAAATTACTTTGAAGCTTTTGTCACAATCTTGCCTGTGCTTCAAATAATTGCGGGTGCAACAGAGGCGAGGAGTTGTACACACAGTTTTGTTAGAATAGCTTAGTATCTTGTAGCTTGCACCACGCACAGTCTCATGTCAAAAGCAGCGTTGTGTGAACACTTCTTGATAGCGAGACCTCTGTCCATAAACATGGCGTCATCATCACAACACACCTACAATCGCACTGGAATCAATACTTCCTCGCTGTGCCATATTTTATGCAAGTACTAAAGGGCCTTATTAGTAAACCAAACATTGAAAGGAAAATGTCTATCTCCGCTTCAAGTGCGGTACACCCACCGAGGTAGAATCTTTAGCCTGTTTTTCTTGTACCCGTCGTGAATTGTGTTTAATGTAATTAAATGTGTTGTGTTTCATTTTATCGGTGTCAAGTGATGATAAGGCCGAAGGTGGAAGAAATCCTCACCCGAAATCCTCAATAGACTAAGGACCTGACTATTTACCCCTTAATGCCGGAACACAACAATTTTTGAATTGTCGATATGGCGACAGATTTAAGTAAGATTGCGGTAGCTAGCCAGGCGGACCTGAAATAGGTCCTACCTCATTTAGCAGTAAAATAGCAAGTCCAGACTATTGATGATTCTGGCTGAAGTGCGCTTTTACCTTCAGCTTTATCATAACTGAAATCCAGGTGAGATGAAGGCGAAGCACTTTTCCGGCGTATAACAAAAAAAAATCTGAACACAAATTTGTATCCCCCTAGGGATCCGAGTTTTTACACCGCATTCGTATTTGCCACAATGAAGCATCACGGAAGTTCTTAAGAAAGGTAGGCAGCAACAACAGATTATAATATAATCTATCCGTCAAACTGCCTTTATCGCAGCTTTTATAAAAACTTTTATAATGTTTTCAACAAAGTAACGGACGTAACAGACAGACAGAATGCAGACACGTATGTGTATAAAAACTCCGCAAACACGCCTTTGTCTCTGAAGCGAGCTTTGTCAATGTTCGTCTGATAGGCTAATGGAACACGGTGCAAATAAAATGTTACATACATAAATATAAGTTGGATGTCGTTAATGACTAACCAAAATGTTACGCTGCAGAACATGAGCCAACCTCACACAGTTTTAGGGGGATTTCCCATAATAAACCTTGCTTGGCAGACAGGTTGATCGGAAAAGCTAGGGAAATATCGGTCCTAAATATTAAACTAACTAGACTAAATTCAAACGATATCGAAACTGGGCCCTTAACCTACAAACCCATAAACGATATATCGGGACAATTATCGTGCAAAAGGTACTCTTAGTGACATCGTTTTGAGTATCGTTTGAACGATAGATCGTCCGACATTATTTTCGATAATCGATGCCGAAATGGTACTCTAGCATCAAAAACGATACGATGATTTGAATAAGACAAATAACAGCAGTCAATTCGACCGAACTCGACGAACATTGTAACGACACATAGTTAGTATCGTGTACGTTATCGTTTCTATTTTTAACAGTGATTCTACCTAAAACAAGAATGTACCTTATACATATGGAACATGAAAGAAGAGAGTAAAATCAAATTGTTTAAGTAGTAGGTATAATATGTACCTACAATGTTTATGTCAACTTAGGTACCTGCCTAATAAACTTTGGGTTGCTTAGCACTTCCAATCCGATCAAAAAGTCCAATCAAATTATTTCTGTAGGAGGTACCTAGGTACAGTGTTTATGTTAACTACTTAGGTACCTACCTACATTGCTTTGGGTTACATACAACTTCAAAAGATAAAAATAGTGGTGAGTTTATTGAATCCAATCACAATGTTAATGTGATTGGATTCAATGTAAATGAAATTGGTTTCAGACAATGTTTTCTATCATATGAAAACTACGTAGGTAGGTAGGTAGACGATAGGTAAGTAACATACAACCTACTTTTTGCTACTGCTTGACAGTATTAACACTGCCGATTAGCGAGTTAAGAAGTTGTGTCAAATCTTGCAATAACCTCCTTGCCCTAGTGCGGCCAGATGCCCTTAGCAGATCCCTTGCTTGATCCCTATGCAGGGTCAAGGAAATCTAGAAAGACGTCTAATGTTGATGATCAAGTGTTGACGTACAGCTCATGTTAACATGTCACCCTTCCCGTAGGTACTTCCGCGCAATCGATCCATCCTATTTTACACCATGTCGCACACGCAAGTCAACTACACCAAATTTATATCATCGGTACCTACTAACCTATGGTAACTGTAGCTTAAAACGGTGACGCCCGCTGGCTGGCTAGTGATTTGATCATAGAGAATATAAAATTATTAAATATCATATCAGTCTAAAAAAATATCAAAGTCAACAATAGGTGATATGGTTGTATAACTTTAGCCTTTTCGTAATGGGTAACTAAAAATATGAAAGATAAAAAAACAAAGTCAACAAACTATGAAATAAAAGGGATCGAGACAATCAGCAGAGATTTGTGCCAAAAGATTTTTATCCATGCCATGCATTTTGTTGTCCTTCATTCCGAGCATTCGATACGACTTTCGACAGACGATGATTAAATTCGATGTTTTGCAGAATACCATTGTATCCGATTATTCGGAAGACTATCGTATCGTTTCGAATATATCGCAATTGGGTTGTAGAGTAGCACGGCGTCTGTCGAGTTGGGTACAGCTGTTTACGACTCTAAAGTCTTTATGAAGATAATTAATATTAGGCATCTTCTGCGTAGGCTTGTTCTATCGTAGATTTTGGTATTTGGTATCTATTCTTGCCTGGGCAAGCATAAGGTCAATAATCAACCCGAATTATCGACACTTATTTTTGCATAATTATCAAGACTTTGGACGCGCATGAGTAATCAAGTTCCGTTCCCGAACGTGGTCTCAGAGGAAGATTTCTATAAGATTTTCATTAATACCTGGTAATAAACAAGCAATCAGCCATAACCGTTCCCTATCGATTGCTCGCTGACAAGTTAATGCATCTGTCAACGTAACGGACAGCCAGCAATGGACGACATCTAATTAGGCTGGCGGAAATCTCATTACGTCTTGAAGGCTTTGTATTACCAGCTAGATCATGCAAGGTGGCCACTACATATCTAATTATGTGTATAAAAACCTTAATATATTTTTTCTAGAGATGGAGGATGGAGAAGAAATTAGGTAAAAACGTGTGTTGACTCAACCTAGGTGGCTATACGTTAAAAACTTGCAAACCTTGGGCATGTGCTGATGTAAGCGGTGAATCCTCCAAGGGTGGAGCAGTCGTGAGGAAAATAGAGTCATTTTCATACAGATAAGAACCGCTTCTCGATTCGGAGCTCGTAAGCTCGATTCCAGACCGTACCAATAGGCTGTTTGTTTTGGGCAATATGTAGATATTACTAGACATTTTAACGCCATCTAGCCCAAACAAAATATTTTTGTGATTGAACTAGATTACGAATTTAGGAGTTAGATAACTTGTCATACTACATAACACCCTTATACCGAATAAACCCAACAGGAACCACCGCAATCACAAAATTATATTACCCAGACGTAAAACAGGCTTGTAAAATAGTTAGATCATATGAACCAACCAACAACAAAAAAAACACCGAATAAACATTTTTGCTCTCCACACATAAGTTTATCCCGGGTAGGAATCGAATTCACAACCTATAGCGCAGATGGTAGAGCTACCACTAACCAAGCTATAAGACTAGTAACATTATGCAAGGTCAAGACCTTACGCAAAAGAAACCATTTCCATGAAACATGCCAATTCAATGCTGCAACACAATCGGCGTTGAATTTTAAACGTCTTGCTTACTAAAGGCTTACGTACTTTATACTTTACGTCGTGCTCGGCCTTGGCTATATCTAGGATTTGGGGTAGGTGTGAACTACCCCCTAGTGGTCCCTGGCCAACAGAATCACTGCCTTACGCTGGCGGCTACAGTAGAATAATCACAACACTGGCCGCCCATTGTTTTACCAGTGACGCTTAGATTTAGTTTCAGCTATCTGTATTTTGTTATGTTATTTTTAAACGGTGAACAATAAAAAGCTATCTATCTAACACTGCACTGGTGGTGGGTTCTAGTCCACCTGGCTAGCAACCATCACGCATGACTCGCTCCTTCATTGACATCGTCCTTGGCCTAGAGCTAGGCAAGATAGACCATGACCTACGTAGTGCATTGCGTCCATAACTTGTATTCAAAGGCAAAAGTTCCTTATAATAATGGTAATTGTTATACGAATAAGAACACATTTTCATGATATCCACTTGTATGTGATAATGACAGCCTTGGCAACTGCCGATATCCAGTGATCTGTCGCGTGCATTACAACGTCACACCCGGTGACGTCTTCTCTTATCGCTGCGATCCAGTGACGGTGATGACGTCATTCGCACGACTTGTGCTTGACCAATTATGTAACGGTTAATGCGTGGTACTATTTAGCGATGTGAGGTTCGCTGAGCTTGTAGTTAAACAGCTTTGATACAGAAACTATTTATTTTAAAATGTTTACCGTTTTTTAACGCATTTTTCAATGGCAATTTTCAATTTTGCAAGTTCTGATAACAAATATCTTAAAAAAAGGTATAGATAGTCCTAAACTTTGACTAATAGACTAAAATACTAAACCACGAAACCGATCGAAGTAATTATTTTGATGCTAAAGAGTTGTTTTTATCAATATAATCGTGGTGCAGATAAAAATCGTAGAGGCTCTACGGCGTAGCGCTTCTTCCAAACAATTTAGTTACAAAACAAACACAACTTTATTGAACATAACGTACACACTCTACACGAATCACAAATATAAGTAAAGCCATCGATTCCACAATTTACGAATCAACCATAACAATAACATTAAATTATTGATTCTACATCGAAATCCCATAAAACTATAAAATAAACATCATTATTAACATTACGCTGTTTGCTGTGAGGAACCCAAACTTTCCTATCTTCCAAACGTCATTACTTTGTCAACATAAGAAACATTTAAATCGAAACTTTATTACAATGTTGATATAACTCAAAATACTTTCATTATCGACCTGTCATAATAAGCAATCAATTCTGAACTATATTACACATAAAATTATAATCAAAACTTCCTTAGCCGAGGGAAATCATAGTTGGAATTGACACGGGCCGACAAATAGCGATAAAAATATATATAAGATGAGGCGAGTCCCCACTGCCAGCCGCAATAAGTTTTGATCGACAGCATATTATATGTAAATTGAACAATGAATATTTACAATATATTTATGTTACGACCGGAAAATACTTAATGAAATAGTTTGGAAAAAATTATAGGTTGTCAAATTACTGCTTGTTTAGTTCAATATTATACGACAGACTCATAATACAACTCAATTCGCTTAGTAAAACATACCATTTTATTGGTAAGTAGGTACTTATATTTAGATATTTAATAGATGTACCATAAGTAAAGTACCATTGGGTAACTAGTAGATTGCCAATGTGTAATTATTTTTATAAACTGACTTAAATGGTGTTTGAATAGCTAACCGAAATGCTGATCTATTTTAGAGTCTTAGCCGTATTGCTTGACCTTATATTTTTTGACAAATTCGTGTATCGTATGTACTTACCTACTAATTGAAACAGAATGAAGAACTTATTTGCAAGGTACGATATGTCAGGTTGACTGTTCGTCAAAGACAGTGGCGCCCTCGTTCACGTTAATTGGGTACAGTCGTGTTGTTGCAGTAATTATAATATAAATTCTCTATAACAAGCACCACTCCTCAACAACGATCGAAGACGACTGCCATCCGATATGTGAATAATAAACAGATTGGAATGGCTTCCGACAAAATATCGCACCTTTGCCCTGCGCCTACGCAGGTCGCAGGTGTGCTCCCAAGAGTACTAAAATAACCTTATTTTGTTTCGTAAGATTTTTGCATTGATCAGGCAAAGCATTAGTTTTACAGTTACACATAACACTGATTAGGTAAAGTAATAGTAGGCATAAGTGGGGTTAATTGCCACCACCAGCAGTTTTCAATACTTTACAGAATATATTTGTGGAAATAATAGCAAATAAGCTATCCAAATATTTAGGTATCAGTTATCTCAATATTAATACAGTAACCAAATAAATAAATAATATTTATATCTTCGTTTATTTAAGCTGCAAGAATAACCGTTTTAGGTCTATTATTTGATACTGTGCACCCTTATTACTTCCAATATTGCTTAAAACAGTAATCAGTAAAAAAAAACACAAATATCTAGGTAAGTATTTTTGTAAGCATTATAGCCCTTTGTAATAATAAGGTGCGCTCGAGAACAGGCCCACAAACCGAATAATTTGGTCTGATATATATGCACGTTATCAGTTACATGTTTTTCCAATTTTAATTTAGACATTAAAACAGACTTAACAATAGTTTATCTGCGGTTCGAAGGCGACTTAGCGACAATAGAATTTTAGATTTTACGTCGATATTAAGTTTAGTACGGAATTATTCAAATGATTGTGTTGAACGTTACAGTAAGTTACAGATGCGAGGTCGTGGGATCAAATCTCGTTAAGGGATTTAAATTATATTATATTCCTATTAAAATGTGTAAAAACTATGAAATTAAATATTATCCAATAACGCTTATGGCCGCATAATTTAAAAATAACATAAACTTACATAAGTTTGACGTGAATTTTGAACGAACAGTCTTGCTTACCTGTAACAAAAAAATATACAATCAACATGAATGTAAATAAAATACATGCAAACAAGTTGTCTCTATCTTTTTGTAAATTTTGGGGTTTTTAACAGAAAACGGCTCGGTACCTGTTAAGATCGCTCAAGATATTTATCTCGCTCATCATTTAAAAAACTGCTTAATTTAGAGACTTGAAACTTGGTATTGCGGAAGGTCCTTTATTGCCTACCATATTTCATCAATCAAAATGATAAAATATCGATAATTTAGATATAAATGAACGATAACAATTTTTTTTAATCTACCTTTTGTTCCCACCAAGATATTCTAAAAATACAAAAACTATTACCACTAACCCATAAACATAAAAGATCTTTAAAAATTATTTGAAATAAAATTTTTATATTACATATAATGCTAGTTTTAAGTTAAATATTGCTATGGGAATAAGTTAACTAGAATTTATAACTTTTCTTTTGTTGCTTGAAATAAGATACATGTCTTATGAACCGTAATAGGTAGTACAGTTGAAATATTACAGAGTGTGTATTTGTATTGCGGCGATAACAACAAATAATACAATTGAAATATACATTTGGCTTGAAATGTGGGTTGGAACCCTACGCGTGTGTGTCTGCTTTTCACCAGCTTATTTATGTTTAGCTTTGAATCAAAAAGTATTGCTATGGACAATACGTTTCAGAAATACGTTATGATTTATTTGCGTGTGTTGATGCTGAAAGGAGGAAGTCAGTGCTGCCGCCAAAAAATATTTCACTTTCTTTCAACATCGTAGGAAAATCCACAATCAATAGACCCAGACGCAAACCCTGTAAACGTAAACACAACCGAGTTATCGCTGTAACTGTAAGCACTGCCGTACAACCAGCCGCCGGGTTAACCCTTCGGACGTTCGATCGCGGATCTTCCAGGTGTGGAAAGCCTTACACTGCCCTTAATTAAAAGATAGGGCTGTCACCAAATTTTAAAAGCCACAAGATTATTTATTATTGATCGCTTAAAATACACAGTGCTATTAACAGTACAATTTTGGAGGCTTCAGGTTCATCGCCACACTCTCCAAGAACATGAGCTACACAGCAATGTGTAGCTCATGCGCAATTGCGTCCGACAACTCGAGTCAAACAAATGGTAGGTAAGTCTGATGAGCCAGTAACTTTTCCCCCTAGATACCCCTTCTTTTTGGATTACAGCAGCACTGCTGCATCGCATTGTTTCACCGTAAAAATAGGTTTCACCGTAAAGGTAGTTTTTTTTTTATTGTAAGACGGGAAAGCGCTTGGCCTTCATCACACCTGGTAACAAGTTAAGATAAGGCCGAAGGTGGAGGCGCACTTCACCCGGAATCCTCAACAGACTGAGGAACTGGCTGTCTTACCTCTGAATGCCGGAACACAAAAATTTTAGAATTGTTATTATGGCAACATAATTAGGTAGTACAGGCGGACTTCAACAAAGTCCTACAACCAACAATTTTTTTTTATTCTTTTTGCATTAAACAACTTCAACTTCTTTGTTTTATCGTGCGATAGTTTTATGGATTCTGTTAGTGTCAAGCAAGTGTCATAAACTGAGAGATTGACAAACATATCGGGATTCGGCAAACATATTTCAGTCAAAAGAACATGGCATCCCTGCAGCTTCCATACGTCCACTTCCGCAGCGCATGGCACTTCATTCGGAGAGACGATGGAGGCAAAAAGAACAACTCCTTCGCTTCTTTTGTTGTACGTTCGTCAGTCTCCGGACTCTCCGGCAAGGGATGAGGGTACCCTTTTTATTTTTGCACCCTGTACTGTCCTTTGCATATCGTCTCATACCTCAGACCAAAGATGCAGATTTGAACATTTTCTGACACATACATACGGCAGACATGCCATGGCTCAAGTGTGGCTGTAATGGTATGTGATATGGCGCTATTACTAAATTTACAATTATTTACAATTATCTTTCAATTGACAAAAGATCGAGATATACATTCATAATTTTATACTTAACTAGTTTTCTATTAGAATCTGTTGAAATAAATCTACAGTTATTTATTTTCAGTTAACATGTATTACTACTAATTACTATATCTATAGAATAATAATGTAGATAGTTTGAACAGCCTTTCCGTTTCATTAAGGTCGCCTCAAATACCATTTAGCTATCGCACTCTTTTGCAGATATAAAATAGATTGAGTACCAATTAGAAATCTTTCGAACAGCTTATTAGGTTAATTTCAAGAGCAGAGACAACAACTACTCGGATTTATAATCGAGCGTCCGACGCTCTCTGTTTAATTATGCTACTCTTTGTGCGAGGCGGTAATCAGGGGAGGTGGGGGGTTAGGTGGACCTGCAACTTTTAGAAAAAAGACCGTTAAGACGCAAAGTCGCAAATTGCAGAGCAAAATAGATTATTTTCATTTTAATATAGCCCTAGGAATTAGTTATTTTTATCTGCCTTACTTAAGTAGGATAATAAGGTAAGGGTCGACATTTTATTAATAGCGCCATCTTGTGAAATCATAAATTAAGCGAATTTTGCATCTTTTCATCGATCAGCATCCACCTGCCAAGCGGTGTGATTATGGTGAAAACCTCAAATTGTAGAGAAGTCTCATTGGTTTTAAATGGACTATTAAAGAAGAAAAATAATTAATTTATCAGCAGAATACGTCTGCTGATGAAAATATATATCAAGATTTAAAACGACCAAGTAGCACCTGCTTCGACCCTGCAATCCCCACACAAGACACACACACGTCCTTACGACTTTTTTCCTCTTGAATAGTTAATGTGTCAGAGGGGTGGTCCCCAACCTCCCCCTGCCTAATGAATGGACTTCACCGAATGAAGAGTGACTAAGTATCGAACAGGATTTAATTTACTGAGATGCGACATAAAAGGAAAAAGGATTTATTGTACTGTTTTAAAGAGCTTTCATTTGTTGCACAGAAAAATCGACTCACAAATTTTTCCTCGATATTGTGAAGTCCTATTTTAGTATTCTTTAAGGATAAAGGAAGTCATGGATGTAGTAGCGTCATTACTGCTCAGTGTAAGTACATCCCGTAGGTTCGGAATTATTCATTCAAAATCAACGCGTTGCTAGTTATTACTACATAAATAGTAGTAAAGATCGTTCGTTTTACTACTCCGATAAATGATTATAAGCCACTAGAACATAACTCTAGCCACCTCACAATTTACTGCTGTAAAGAAACAATACTAAAACAACAGATTATAGGCACAATAACACGGTATCTGAGAGGCAAAATTTGACATATCGCTATTATATCGCATATGTTGAGGTTTTTCGTAATTAACACACAACACTAAACATTTTCAGTTTCGCATTCTTTATTTGGCACTAAACTCGCACTTCTCTATTTTTTTTTTTAGAAGTCATCTTATTTTAGTTTACTATTGATTGTGAGGAATATGATTTTTTTTGAAGTGAACTGTATGTTATTTTTAAACCGATATGTAGTTCGAAACCCAATTGAAACCCAACGACCCTTCGAGGATTTCGTTTTGATCACATTTTTATTTAGTGCTCTTTATATGCCTTTTTACTTATAAATATTAAAAAACACGTCTAAACACTACGTTCGGCACTTGCCGAATACATTCAGCACATAGCTTTAGCATTCAAAAATGTGATGGTATTCATTTTTGATGCATTTGGAGAGTTTAATCGCCCATTTGTATATGATAACTTTTCAAGTGTTTGGCGGGCCGTGTTCATACGTTGCTGCCATGGTTCATACCCCAATGTTCACTTACAGTCCCAGGTAAGGCTGTGAACGCTAGGGTCGCCGCACTATAATGTGACGTCTCATTCAGTGTGTTTACGGCCTATAACTGTTGAGCTGCCATTGTTCAGTGCATATGAGGAAGGTTCATTATCGCGGTGGAGAAGTGGATGGAGGTGGCTTATTATTTTGTGAGTAATGTTTAGGTGATTTATGCGATACTTGTTCTGAGTTGTGTAGAAATGCACACTACATACATAGGTGCTATGATTTGTTTTCCAAAAATCATTACAAATACCATATAAACTATGTCTCGGTATTTTGTACCACATTGTCTGCCCGTAACCGATCACTATTAGACATGAGCTTCCGCTATTAACATTATTTCATAGTTATAAAATGGATGAAGGGCTCCTTATAGGTACGTATAATATAATATTGGTTACTTAACCAATATTATATTATATCCTATATATATCCTTATAGGTACGTATAATATAATATTGGTTAATTTTGGTTAATATTGGCCCTTCATCCATTTTATAACAACATATATTTTAACCGCTGTGATTTTTAACGTATTCAAAAAATCACAGCGGTTAAAATATATCGAAGATCGTAGTTTTTACTTGGAGCTTACCCATCCTCTTTTGAGGATGAAACGTATAGAAATAATTCATCTTCTTACAAGATCCACAATACTGTTAACACGGGTACAATTTTTAAAATCATTCCATTTGATCTCCAGCTTTGACAAAACGTTCCTACGTTAAACATTGCCTGTCAAAACAGTTTGACATTGACATATGTCAATGTCTGCAACTACTCGCCCGTTCGCTCGGTTCAAAGACCCGCCCACTCGATCGAGTGAACGCTATCGAGCACTAGCAAGGTACTAGTAATTGTTCTCGTGATAAGCGCGGTAGGTACTTGGTACAGGTGCAGTTCGCTAAAAGAGGCTGTAGACCGGGATCCACGAAATACTACAAAAACTACGAAATACTAGGAAGGAACAAGTAGCAACCGAGTTTAGTGGGGCTGCGACACTCTTGTGTCGGACTTTATGAGCCGCCGCTGTGGTTAGTTACGGACCACTTATCGGATATTTTGATGATTTAAGCCAGCAATGTTCTCACCATCTGAAGCCAAACTTCACGAAGAGTGCCTCGTGCGAGCCGGTACCGGAAATCAAACATAGCAACTTTCGGATCAAGAGCCACACTCTTCCACTAAGCCATGGATGAATTGTGGCCACGAGTTCTCTCTTATCTCTCATAAAAATGATAATCTGAATTTGGTAATCCATAACAACCTATGCCATAATAATCAAAATCCCGAAACCTATTTTGTCGACTATCATTTTACCTAACATCACTTGTACTTATTGAAAATTCTATAATAATCAAAATTCCGAAAATGTTTTGGCATAACCGACTTAATCCCGAATATTCAAAAGACAAAAAAGAAATAAATACTGTATCCATACTTTGGTTAATCATAACAGTCCTTTTGTGTAAATATAATTTATTCTAAAATACACTCAGTGCAAGCAGCATGCAAGCACCATGGAAGCAAGCATGTTTTCTGGGACGAGCTCTCCCGCCAGAAAGCTCGCTCGTTGCCCCTGAGAATCACTTCACCCACTCAACCTGCTCTATGCTCCAGAGGCTTGCTTCGCTCGCCACCTCCCCCCTTCGCTACGCTAGGTTTCGTGGGCTCGCTCCTCTCAGGACCTCCTTTGTGAGCTTCTGGCTCCGCCTTTTTTATATACACACCCCAATGTCACGCACAAGACCAGGTAGAGTCGGGGTTGGCCGTGTCGGTTTTGTCATTTGTTCAGTACGGAAGTCAGCGGCTCGCTTCGCTCGCCACCTCCCCCCTTCGCTACGCTTTGTTTCACGAGCTTGCTCCTCTCAGAACTTATTGTGTATTTTTTTTTTTTTTATTTACGATGGGTCGGCTCTTGACCACGAAACTTACACAGGTAAGAATGAGATCTACGATGGAGCGAGCCTACCCAGAAAGTGCCTATTAACTCTCTTCTTGAAGACATTAGGGTCGTAGCACAGCGGAAAAACAGACGCTGGGAGCTTATTCCAAGTTCTTGCAGTGCGCACAATAAAAGATTCTTGAAAGCGTTTAGTTCTTATGCGTGGGATATCAACCAGGTGAGGATGATAATAGGCTGTGCGTCTGAAATTTCTGTTGAAAAACGGCGAAGGCGGTATAAGGTCGTGAAGCTCCTGAGCACACTCACCGAAGTACAATCTGTAAAACACTGACAAACACGCAACCTTGCGACGATGGCTCAGGCTGTCGAGCCTTGCTTTGGCAAGGTACTCTTCACCTATGAGCCTCTTGGCTCTGCGCTCCACCGAGTCAAGTGCGGCAAGTTGATATTTGGCTGAACCATCCCAAAGGTGGCTGCAATACTCCATACAGGATCGAACTTGAGCTTTATATAAAGTCAAAAGTTGTTTTATCATTAATAGGATATATAAGTTTAGTAATATTGAAATATGGAGATGTGTATATTATGTATTGCTATATTATTGCTGTCCCAACTTTTTTGAGCTAGAATGGTGAACATTTTCAAGCGATAACGTCTCAGGTCTATAAACTCTACAACTTGTATACTCTTTGCCAGTCGACAGCGATTTATATATTGATAATGGTGTTATTAATTGTTTGTTGTATAATAAATTGATTTGTATTGAGTCGTGAGAACAAAGGATAATGTTTATTCTATTTCATGTTCAGTCTTGATTTGATTAGTTGTTGATATTGAGAGAAGTTTGTTTCATACAAATTTTAAGTTTAATTATTTTGAATTAAGTAAGTATTTTTCCTTAACCAACATGTTTTTATGTAATTATTATTATGCTTCTATTTTAATTTTCATACTCAATACTCAATTCATTTATTGCCACATGCAAATATGACTCATGTAATTAATATAATTTTAGTTTCCTAGTGACCCCTCTTTCAAAAATGTTGCAATGCCCTAGGGTACATGTACAGTGCTCTATAATAGTTACTAAGATCTTAATGTAGCTTACTCGTGGCAATAATAGAGTATTGAGTATTAAAAAACAAAAATACGGTTTCAAAACGACATCGGGTAAATATTAAAACTCAATCCCTTCATCGGCTATCAAAGGCAGGGTGGGGTGGATATCCGGTTACCTCTCGATGCAACGAGATTAACGATTTACCGGTAGATGGCGCCGGAAGATGGTTATTAGGGGCTGGCGAATTGTATTGTGTTATTCGCGTCTTTCTGAATAATGTATGCAGATAAATTAATCAGTATTTCTTTGTTTTCAATCAAGATCCTTGATTTATTTAAAAAGAAAGTGAAGAAAGGGTATAGCGCACGATTGATGGCCAGACATTTCCATGAATAAATTCACAAAGCCAGGGTCAAGGACTATTCTATTTATTTTATTTACTATCTGCTGTTTTTCATCATAGACACGGAATTAAAAATATTGACGTCAGTACTGTATTTAGCCTTAGCTACGTCTTTTTTACTAAAACTCAAATCTTTAATTATTTTTGAGTAAAAACGCAGCGTGTGTTTATATTATTTAACAGGTTCGTTTGACTGGGGCTAATATTTCATGTTTTGTTCAAATATTAATGATGCAGTTTTAGTTTTCATTTTAATGAATTTTAGTTTTCATTTTAATGAAAACTAAAACTGCATCATGCTTGGCTGTACGCATACACTTCAAAAATACTGTGTTGATACAAAGATAAGTAATAGTATCAGAATGACAAGTCGTCATTCTGATCATCGACATCTCTCATCGTCGTAGATCTATGATGAATCTGACCTCTCCTGTTCGACACATGCCCACGTTTTGCAAGTAGCAAGTATTCGATATATGCCAGGTGCAAGCCCATCTCCGCTTAGCGGAGTACTATCCAACACATGACATTCGGACCTAAGGACCAAGGTCCTGAGGACATGGCAGTTCCCTCAAGATGTGACCGTCACCATCAGAGCGCGTCGATTGGTGCACGACTGGATATGAAACCACAACCTCCGGAACGGATGGCGGTCCCTTACCCTTTGCCCACACAGCTCCTTTGTTTATCTAATCAAATATGTGGGTGTTCGTTTTGAATGATGGTGTTCTCAGTAAAAGTATGAACGTACCACGAAATCACGGTATCCCATAAAATTATAACTCGCCAATAAACACAACATTAACATTCTAAGCCGAAGACTATAAAACAGCCTACACTGCGACCGATATGGCGATATTGGAAGCCAGTAGATAGATGACTCTCATCATGTTTCGTCACAGTTCTGTGACCGGGACCGCCCACGAACTACCGACAAAGTTCAACAAGTTTTATAAATACTAAACTACAAAAATATCCTACTTTTGTTATTCACATTTCAACTTAAAAAAAAAAACATCCTTTACTTTAACACACATACCAATGGCAAGGCAATGGTAATAAGTTATCCTATGAAACCACTAGAAATCCATAACCGAACCTGGTACATAACTATGTAACTCAATGTTGGTTTTCACAACGCAGGGAATCCTAGTGTGAAGACCAAAGTTAGCGGAGAACCCCTAATCTAATTCATCCTACCCTAAACCATTACATATTTAATAATTACATACTTATCTAACTTACCCACATAACAAAACCCCTTATTTAGTACCTACAATATGCCTATTGAGGCTACTCAATGTTAATTTTAATTTCTAAACTAAGAAAATAAGTTATTTTTTTCTATTGTAAAGAACATGTTGAATTGTAGATAAGTACTGTATATGTAGACTTAATTATTTATCTTATCTTATCTTATGTTATATTGACTATACGAAAATATACAAACATAGACTCGCCTATTACCCAGAGGATTAGGCAGAGAGCGGATTTCCACCTACTAAGTACTTTGCACACCTCTTTCGCCTCATTCTCTCTCACCGCTCCTTTTCTCAAGAACATCTTCGTCGAGAGAACGTTGCAGAGAACGGTCGTTCACATTCAATATCCGGAAAATGTCAGTTTTGAGTGAACAGGTGCTACGAAACTTTACAAACAATTTATTTATTGGTTAGCTAGTTAGCCAACCCTAATAAAAAGAGTCACAAATGAATTTATATTTTGGCACAGATGGATGGATCTGGATGGATGTGTGCAAGCCAGTAGGTGCAAAAAGGTGTGCGTGGGAACAAAGAAGGCTTTCTCTGCTCCATAGTGACCCACGCAATGTACCTACGTAGGTACATATGACATACCTAATGGTCAATGTAAACAAGTAGTTATGTTTTATGACTCCAGCAATAAATCCGTATGAGTTCAAGATCTTCCACATGATAAGCTTTATATGCATAATCAATGACATAGCGAGTGACTACTGAGCGGTCATTTTACATTAACTTTATAACCAACATAGGTATCATGGTCTAGGTAAGAACTACATAGGTATCATTATCTAGTAGGCTAGGTATTCAACGGGTCGCCGACATTGTGGCGGTCGTGGGGAGTCGGTGGATGGAGGCGGCTTTACATAGAACTTAAATACGTGACAATACGTTGACGGGTGACATTTGTTAGGACCCTACCAAATGAATATCACAGTAATATTATAATAGCAAGTTTGTTTGGCTGGATGTCTGTTCCTCCTTCACGCCGAAACTATTAACGGATTAACGTAAAACTTTACATCCGCAAGGAACTCGCTCTTTTTCGTTTGAAATATTGGTCGGAACCCTCAATGTGCGTGCCCAACTCGCATTTAGCCGATTTATTTAAGAAAAACAAACATTTCGGCATTTTCATAGAAAAGTGACAACGCACCGCATAACGCAACGTTTACGAGTGGTAGGTAAAATTCGCAAATTGATTAAACAAGATGGACAACCGAATATAATATCCACAGTTATTGCAATTTACAAAGATAATCATATTTTTTGCATTCTGCATTTATTACTGTCGCCTGTCGCATTCAGTTAGCAGATTTATATCTCGACACACTTTCCTTTAATGGAAATTAGCTTTGATAAATTATTTTCAATAAATTGAGATATCAAGCTTAGTCATGCAACTTATAAAACCTCGACAAGATCGTAAACTCTGTATATATTCTAGAACTCAACGGATGAGGAGAAGAGATGAGGTTCAAGCGTATGTATGTACCTAGTAAAAAAAACATCTTTAGAATTTTCAGTTTTATAAATAGACCGAGAAGTAATGTGAGGGTTCACAAAAAGTCTTCGTCAAACTTCAAAAGGGACGTTTCTCGTCCTGTTTTTACGTAAGTTCCCTTTTCGGTCACTTTCATTATGATCCTAGTGGCGCTTATGCTACGCCAATGTTCCCAGTCGTCGCAATGTTACCGACCCCGGCGAACCTTCAGCCATCCCATACAAACATCGGCTGACATCACATGACGCGCACTATGGCGTGCCTTTGTCGTGGGCTTCTCATTTTATTGGCCCCATCAAGCCGCTTGCGCTCCGTGAGTTATCTGACGTGAGGTGTGGGGCAGAGTCGGAGTGTGCGCGAGAACAGATCTAACGACAAATTTGAATCATCATCATTCACTGGCATTGTGCATACTAATTTTATGCCCATTAAAAAAATACTATTCTAACTGGCTCTAAAAACTGTAACTATCACGGTTTAATAACCGTTTCTACGGTCGCGGACTGCAAAAAGAGTGTTGTTGGCAAAAATAAACTTTAAAAAACTTTGTATACCTTCATTCATAAAAATATTTTTTTTTATATGAAATTTATTGAATTGTGCGACTGGGAGGCGCTTGGCCTTCATCTCACCTAGTGTCAAGTTGAGATAAAGCCGAAGGTGGAAGCGCATTTCATCCAGAATTCTACAGACTGAGAAACTAGCTATCTTACCTCTAAATACCGGAAATAACAATTTAGAATTGTCGATATGGCGACAGACTTAGGTATGATGGTGGTAGTCAGCAAGCCAGGCGGACTTAAACATAGACTAAACTAAACGGCGGAACGGATCATAGTGAAATTGATATAAGATATATGAAGAGATAGATAGGTAATCTAAGAGAGAACAAAAGCTACTTTTTACCCGGGTTAAGCGCGACTTTGTCCGCATGGCAGAATTAAATATTTATAAAAAACTTACCAAATAAATATAAACCTATTTATGACGTTTTATAAACGTTATGGTACGTATAGTATCTAGTCATTTATAAAATCCTTTGCGATGATTTCATAGACCGGTCTGATTAAAAATTCAGTCATCGCTGGCACTACGACCGCACCCCGCTCCGCCCGTCACTGTGGGTGTACACTATATTAGCTTTCTTTACGCATCCTCAATGGATTTGATTCCACAATAACGTCTAACGTCCATTCACGCCGCACTTTATTGCAAGTATCTGAATGGATAGTATTACTTATGAAGAGGACACTCATTCCTTAAAGTTTCAATAGCAGAATCTGCGCTCGGTAATTATATTGTTCACAGGTTTCTTTACACGTTATTATAAATAGATCGTCAAAAATTCAGCCACTTAGATAAAATTATTTTAGTTTTTAAAGAGCCAGTTTGATGTAAAGTGAAAGCCTCAAAATGGACTTTATGAAAACTTAAGCCTATTTATTCTACGTAACAACAACTCTAATTTATAAGCGATTTTCTAACAATTGCTGTAATCTTCACAATCTATCACGTCTATCAATATTTTTGCCTTCGTCACTTCTAACCTATATCGCAGTGGAACTAACTAACATTTAAGTGTACTTCGCACTCAGTCAATTAATCCCTCTACGCTTTAGGTATAACGATTTGAAAGAAATTTATAAAGGACCAATAAAAGTTAAACTATTCAATTCTAACATGTTTCGAAAAAATATATATACGATGACGCACCCCACTCAGTCACTTTCTTAGTTTTACTTTCTCTGATTAGTATAGTAGATACTACTACCTACCTTTAATGTTCCGGAATTTAATTGGATAAAATTCGCTCGATACAATACATCGATACTTTTCTCCTTAATGTATTATTTGTTACGGGTTCTGTCACAAACAAATTGGAAAACCACTATCTTGTTATCTCCACAGTTCTAATCTTTATCAAGTCTACAAAGAACATTACGAACAGAGAAAGGTTAACATTGAAGCCATGTTCCCTGACAGCTAGTAAACCTCCATCTTTAACATTATTGCCCTCTATCGGAACGCATTTTCATGTAAAGACATCGCAAATTGAAATATACTGTCTCGCATCACTACCCGCTTGGAGAAAAACTGTCGCGAATCTGCGCGGGCGCCGCCGTGGGCGTTCCCACATTCATGTCCTGCGTCCCTTTCTGATGTGTGGATGTAATGGTGCGTGTGAGTGAGAGGGGTGTACAATGTAAATGATGAGGGTTTATTTATTGGAAACGGGTTACATTAGGATGAATACAGTGAATGGTTCATGATGTAGTTGTGCTACCGTAACTTATTGAAACTAGTTGGGGCAGTAAAGTAGCTGTAGTGTATAGCAGTCATCATCACGTACAGCAACGTTTTCTGACGCTTCTGTCTGTCTGTCTATCTGAGCGTCTGCAGTATATTCTAGACAAAAATCGGATCGTCTTATCACAGGTTTATCTACTTGTATTAGGCGGGTGGGGTCGTCTCATTGCACTGGAAGCTTATTATTATTTTAGATTTGAAAGGTGCTGCAAGATGCTTGAGGTGCAGGTTCAAGTTCTAAGAAATGTATGTTTTTCAAGATTTTACGTGATTGAACTTATTTTAAAGAATTCTATGCCCTTACTGAATTGGATTATAAAATCTTCAAAAAGCATAGTTTATTGAAATAGTAAGGTTATCATCTCACATTCTCTGATAGGTCCCGAAAGTGGATATTGCTCTGCGTACTTCCTGGGAATGTACATAAAACAAGCCCACAGCACAGTCTAAGGAAGTAGACACAATGAGTTACAGATTGCAGTGCCGCATTCATTCTCTTCACAACTCTCTCTTGAATAAGGATAAATGATATTTATACCCGACTTGGTGAGTTAGCTTTCTAGAGACGAATAAATACAGTGACAAAGGCCTTAGTCTAGAATCTAGACTAGATTATGAGATTTCATAAATACTAATGAGACGGTTTGTTGAACTAATGAGAGTAAATCTGTACTCTCTAGTACAGCGATTCCGTTACGGCCGAAGCAAAGTTTAAGCAGGAATTTATTCATAAATAGTATTAACAGTTAATAGTTAACAAGCCTCATAACTCGGTTGGTGTAGCTCTGCCTTCTGCGTTTTAGATTTTGGGTTCGATTCCAGCCTGAGACAAACTTTTGTGATGAATATAGATGTATTTCACCACACAAAAAAAAAAAAATTCCTTTCCACCACCGGACTAACAGACGTACGGCAGGGTACAACCCGTACCTTGTAAATGCTCCATTGTGCCGAACACATCGTTTCAGCTCTACCTATAAGATGAATACTGATAAGGAATGGAACTCCTTGCCCTCGCCTGTTTTTCAAACCACTACAATCATAGAGTCTTCAAGGTAATAGTAAAAATAATATGTAAGTACAATAAAACGAACTACGTAGGTACCAAAGAACCAGTAGGATTATCATTGGACCGTTACAAACGGTTTACTAGGTAACTCAACAGTTGCAGACCAGACGGAAGCGTGCCCAAGACACTGGCTGCATTGCCACGCTGGATGGCTATGCTAATTCTCTGGCCTAATAAGAGCTAACACTGGGGTTTAGGTAACAGGTTCCTTTTAGACAAGCGTTTCCATGGTTACTGGTTTTTCAAGTGAGCTGGTGATCAAAATCAAGAATCTAGATCTCACATTGCAAGCTTTGCTTAGTTTAGGGCTATATGGCGTTGTTGAAACGTCTATTATTATTTAGTAATTTATTAAAACGCCGCACGATCCGACGTAACTCGAGGATATTTTGAAAGGTCTACAATTAAATTTAATTGCTTCAAACTCAATCTGCCATACCTATTCGTATGCAGATATTTTGAAACACATACTGAATTTTAGATTTACTGTGGATTTGATTTCAGTTTGAAAAACATGGATAAATCAGTTCTTAAAAACGGCCGCAATGGATCTCTGTGAAAACAATGTTTATTCCCTTTTATATACTTTTGTTGTGAATAAATACTTATGATACAATACAACACCCAAATACAGAACAAACATCTATATTTACACACATCTATCCCTGGTAAAATCGAACATAAAACATACATGGCAGAAGGCATAGCTACTACCAACAAGCTGTCAGGCTAGCTTTTCAAGCCTGTAACATCGCACTTAGCCACCTCCATCCACCGTTTCACCGTCCATCCACTGTAATCTCTGTTCTCGATCATTATTTTCAGTCGGTGTTATAGAAAGTGGAGAGCTGGCACCCCACTCAGCACCGCTAATCGGGTTCCAAGTACTCCGCCGCAAGACGGTAGACGTTCCAATCAATCTCACCCAGCGCTGTCTCGTGTGATTACCTCGGGAGAGGCTAATAAGCCGAGGGGTGAGGGGGACCTGTGGAGAGCTACTTGTTGCTCGGGGCTTACAGCTTGGGCAGTTACTGGAGCCCAGTCATCGTATATACTGTACACGTTACAGTATTTTTGTATAGTTGTAGTTGTAACGAATCTCTTTTAAAGAGATTCGTTACTTGTTCCCAGTCATCGAATGAATTAATGTAAACTTCATTACAGGTACAAAGCTTCAAACCAAATAGTAAAAACATTTGGTGAACACAATGTACTTATCAGTACAATGGCGTTTTATTCTTTAGGAGAAGAATAAAAAGAGGGGGGGGGGGGGGGGGTAATAAATAGAAGAGCCTTTTGTGAAGCTGTCGGGGAGAACTGTAGTCTCATCAGAGAGAGAAACCGATAGCCAAATAGGGAACTAACATGATTACATAGGACTTTAGTCTCGTACTCTGTCTCGTACGACAAGAGCACAGCAGCGACCCCAAATCTACGACGGTTCTCAGATATACTTCTGCCGCTAAGCCACATGCTAGTTCTAGTATTATCGTGTGTTTCACAAGTGCAGGTTACTTGAAGCCTTGCGTAATTAAGCCTTGAGAGTATGAAACAGCCGCGTAATTCGGGTTTTAGGTTGAGTTCAAGGTCACAGATAACTCGAACTCTCTCGTTATATATGTGGTCGATTAAGGCATTTTTAAATAGGTAAGACCACAAAATTAAAAAAATGTCTGTCTGACAATCAATGCGCAGCTCAACCTGGAAGTAATTATTTAGAATTTAAACATTCAGGGTAGCTTTCTTTTGTAGTGTAGGGGTGCACTTTTAGGGAGAATATTTACTAGAATACTTATACGGGCGCAACGCAGTGCCGCGTGGGTTTAAGTTTTAAGTTTTAAGCTGGCTTTGTTACTGGCACTTAACATCAGGTGGACTGTTTGCTTGCGTCCGTCTCCATGTTGTATAAAAAACATAATATACTAATGATGTATGCTAGACTGTAAGGTATAATACAGATTAATGGATAATATGGACATGTTTTTATTTCTTGGTCAGAAATATACGTTTATTATCACGATTATTATCGAAAAATTTGTGATTAGTGATATAAATTGCAAGTTGAATTATAACGACCCTTTTCGGTATGTAATTTCAGAGCGCAGGTGGTAAACCGAGCGCAATGCTGGTGTAGTCCCAATGACTGGTGTAATGAAATCCGCGGGTAGATGATTATCGACAATTTCGACGTGTAATTTATGGCGGGAAGAATCGAAGGACGTCGGTGCGTGCGCATCGACAAGTTGCCATTATAATGAACAGGCTCGGGTCCAGGGGGAGTTATACTCCATTCAGATCACCTACATTATTTAAAAAAAGTAGCGTGAGATTGAATTGAATAACCTATTACAACGTGATACAAGGCGGTACGGTTGAAAAACTTTAGTCTTCCCTTATTGGGTAAAAAAAAAGAGAATAACCTATACTTGGTAGTATTTACCATGTGTCCTGCAAATTTCATTAATTGAATACCTACGGTACCATCAGTCACGTAACTGTTGGTAAAAGTCCTAGATGTATGGCTTGATGGAAAACTGATCATTTAAATTACTGCTATTGTTCTGGACCTTTTTGTTTTTTTTTACATACGGAACAAACAAGTAACCCACCAGATGTTAAGACAGCTCTTGCCACTATCAAAGCCTTACTGCTCATCATGGTAATGCTGACGCAGCACTGCATTGCGCCCGGCGACTTGAGGCATATATGTACTAAGCCTCGCGTGCCCCTGATTTCACCGACAACCATACCCTTCAAAACGAAACACAGTAATATTGCTTGGCGGTCGAAATAGGTATGGTGGTAGTACGACCCCTGACGAGGCTTTTCACAAAGTCAAAGTCAAAGTCAAAATTTCTTTATTCATTAAGATTTTTTAGGATCATTTTGAATCGTCAAATTTACCGCCTGTTCGGAATCGCGACCAGCACACAAGGAGAAAGGCAAGAACCTCGGGCCGGTTAATTTTTTTGATGATCCATTCAACATTTAGATACACAATTTGTAATTATATTCTAAGTAGATACAACAAAAACCTAAATACTTAATCTTAAAACATTTTTTATTACCTATCTACCTATGGGCAATTTGTTAACATTGAGAAATCACCATTTTGCTGTCAACTGGTATAGCAACATCGGGCCACACGTTCTTATCGTCGATATAATCACTAATTTTGTAGTAGGCACTTTTAATTAAATTATTCATTATATACAATTTGAATTTACGAGTAGAGAGTTTGGTGGCGCTTTGAGGAAGCTTATTATAAAATCTCACACAGTTTCCTAAGAATGAATTATTTACTTTTCCTAAGCGAAACTTAGGTATCTCAAGTTTATTTTTATTTCTAGTATTAACACGGTGTACATCACTTCTTTTACTAAACTCATCAATGTTTCTGTGAGCGTGCATAAGGTTTTCATAAATGTATTGGGAGTTGACTGTAAGAATACCAATCTCTTTAAAAGGAACTCTACTACGTAGTCAGAAGTACGTCCAACTAACTATTGGCACATTCCCAAGGCCTGCATATAGCTAGGATTCAACTGTTAAACTTAAGGAGTCTAAATAATGTTTTGGTAGTACATACATACATACATACATATTTTAATTTAAAACTTCATAGAATTACTAATTCAAGTTCAAGCTCACTGAAATTAATTATTGATAAGTGATATCCACAAATTGTACTATGATAAAATACAAAACATAAACCAGCCATGAGCGAGTCAGACTGCATATCGAGGGTTCCAACTATAACCCATTTCAAGACAAAATGCGGATTTATTTGCATTCTTCTGGAGCCTCAGTGTGGGGTGCGCACGCTTGATCAGTTTTTAATATTGTTGTTTTATCATAGAAAAAGCACTATAGTAACACAAAGTTTTTAATATGTCAGCTAATTCTAGGGCATATTCATTGATTATTTTTTCAGCTAGTAGTACGATTTTAAATTTTACACTTTTAAGGTCAAACGGACAGACCGACAGACGCCAGATAGACAGCAAAATTTTAGTAAAAGGATTCCGCTGATCCGATGGTTACGGAACCCTAAAATTAAAAGCTCACTGCACTCACCTAGCCCTTACAAGCTCAACGTTGCAGTACACTGCGCGTGTTATCTTTAATTACTATCCATAGATTAGGACACAGTCCACAGACGGTAGGTAGGTAAACCTGAGCACCTCGGCAGATTACAGGCATAATACATGATACACTGCACCGTGATTTACCGGTACGAGTTATTTTCAATTAGATCGGGTAAAGGAGGCTGAGGTACTCATTATCTTCCGCAGAAACACATGGCTGCTATAACCGAGCATTAGGGAGAAGGTTCTAAGGGTTTTTGCGGCGAGCTGTGAGCTGTTTTGAAAGGTATCGTTGGCGGTGAAATTATCGGTACATTCTTTGAATAATTTAATTATTCAAAAGATAATCACACGCGTTCTTTTTTTCTAATATTGTGATAATTGTATTTATAGTAGGTACTAAGTGGTAATCGCTGTCCAGAAATATTTGCGCATGAACTTTGTTAATTTTTGTGTCGTCAAAAAGCGACGGACCCTTTTTCTTCCTGATTTCAGAATCACACTAGTGAAACTTAACCGCCTCTGTGGTCTAGTGGTTCAACCCACCGATTTCAGATCTAGAGGTCCCGGGTTCGATCCCTATGGGGAATACAATATATTGTGCTTGGTTTGGTTGGTGGTAGGACTTTGTTTGAGTCCGCCTGGCTAGCTACCACCATCTTACCTAATTCTGTCGCCATAATAACAATTCTAAAACTGTTGTTTTCCGGCATTTAGAAGTTACACAACATGATAAAACACGTAATCATCATTATCTAAAGTAGGTATTATTTTGCACTTTGATGCCACTCAGGTCTCATCGTAGCTGTATTTGTTTTTTATGTATTCGTGATTGTCCATTGAAATATTATATTTAAACGCAACAATAAGGGAACAGCATTCGAACCTACGACCAGCACTAACTTGAGCGATTCCTGATTAAAACTAATCAGGAGCGATCGATCCGCCTGTACCTCGATCCGATCTCAGGCTATTGTCTCTCTTTGTAGACGAGACTGGGACTGGGTGCTTTGTAAGTAGGTACCGTAGATGTGGTGATTGTGATGTATATAGAAGTTGCACTTATGTTATCACTATATAATATTGTGATTCCTTCATTTATTTTCCATTTCTCGCTAATTGTACCATTTAAATGTATATTTAAATGAACCCACATATAACCAAAAACTTTATAATATCCATTGACACTGGTAAACTACTTGGCGGCGCGCTTAAGATAATAATAATTAATAAAAGATGGATCTAAGTTATCAGAACAAATAATTTTATGATATAATTCCTGATCAACATTCTACGTTATAGAGATGAAAGGTCGTTGGGTTTAAATAAAATTATGTCTTATTATGATTGATGTTGGTGGTTTCGTGTGTGTTATTATGATTTTTAATCTATGCATCTTCTCTAATTTTAATTCTATAGAATATTGTGCATATTCATAACTTCTACAAATGAGGTTTTTAACTCGCCTGCCAAGCGTGCGGGCTGTAGAAGGAAGAAGGTTTTAAAACAGTAACAGATACTGTTAATCAAATGATAATTTTCTTTGGAGCAAGGCATGCAAGCATTAGATTTTCAATTCTAAGCCAACGTCGTAAGGTCCTGTTTTCTCCAAATATCCTCGCTCAGAGATGATGCCAATAGGTTTCATGCAGAGAGCCGGTGACGCGGAAACTCCTCGAGATTGGTTTTCGATTCATTGACTGAGTTTGGGGATTTCGATGAAAGTTTACTTCATAAATTATTTTTGCGAAAATTACTGCGCCCTCGCTCAGAGCCCTAAATAGAATACCTTTACAAAATGTACCCGCAGTTTTATTTTGACTCGGTTTAACTTGTGTGGTGTAGGCTGCTGATTTTTGACCTCAAAAAACTAGTTCGATTCAAATATTTTTGCAGTGATATTTAGATAGGCAAGCTTCCGCTTGGTACTGGTCTGGAGCAGTTGAGTTACCTTAAGACCGTCTGTCCTCAGGTAGTCCAACCGCTTTCTTTGTATGCAGTTAGTTTAATTGAACATATTTAAGCACAATTAAACGAACTTATTTATTTTTTTGTGAATCAATTTATTTGATAGGAATTATTTAGGTTCGCAATTCTTATATTTTTCTGAAAATAACAATTAAACATAGTTTTATTTATTTTCTTTACGTACCACTGGTCTCCGAACTGACTGAAAGCTACATATTTCAAGATTCAAATAACGTCAATGCTTTGCATTCTATCTAAAGAAATAATCAGTGACGATGATATCAAAATACCATTGAAAAATTTACGACGTCTCGTAGATACTTTTAATGAAATTTAGATAATGTCTCGATCAAATTATGCGTTATACTAAAAACTAGCCGACCAGGTTTCAATGTTGTAAATATATGCAAAGGTGCGATTTTTCTACGAAAAATCAAGTTGTGTTGGTTTATAGGCCGACAGCTCGTAGACCCAGCAACAACCGACGGGAGTACAGGTCCTCGCACGGCCACCGGCGCGCGACCATTAAACGCGAAACGCAGTGTGAGAACATTCGTAAATAAATATTACAGGACACTAATTTCACACAGCGCCATCTTTTTTTTATACAACTATGAGACGGTACAAGCAAGTACCCCACCTGGTGTTAAGAGACGCCTCTTGTCTATAACAATGCCTTACTGCGTAGGTCACATCCACAAAGAACATAGCCTACACAACACTGCATTGCGCCTGTCAACTTGAGGCATAAAGGTTTAAGCCTCGCGTGCCCGTAATTTCACCGACAACAATACCCTTCAAACCGGAACCCAGCAATGCTGCTTGGCGGCCGAAATAGGTGTGGTGGTAGTAATTCTCTTAACGAGCACTTTTACAAAGGGCTTCTACTCTTTTCTCTAGGCCTAAACTAAGCATAGCTTGTAATGGGAACTAGATTACAGATAGAATACTTAAATACTTTTTTTTAGTAAATACATACTTATCATACAATACAACTCCCAAACACAGAACGAACCTCTATATTCATCACACAAATGTTTGTCCTGTGTGGGAATTGAACCCACATCCTACACCGCAGAAGGCAGAGTTACTACCAACTGATGTGGTACCAAATGATGGTGGGAGTCGATGGAGGAAGCTCAAATACAAAAGTAATTAATGGGGACCAACGAAAAAAGTAAACGCAGGGACAGGACTTCGTTTCCACTTTCGTAGGAATTAATAAAAATATAAGTTAAAATAGTGCAACCCTACAGTACAACAGAATTCAAGACTATAGGTATAGGACCACTCGTTTGGGCTGAGCGTTTAATATCAATCAGCCAGTCAACGACACGACTATTATATACAGGTTGAGTTTTAATTCCAGGGCCACTGAGGTCAGATCTGAAGCCGTAAGAGTTATCGAAAAGCCATGTAAGTACTGCATTAAAGAAAATCTATTTATTTATAGTTTTTCTGGAAATGTGGGTTTTTGAAAAAAAAAATGTTTTTCCATTTTTGGATTTGTGGACAGTGGCCCTGAAAAAAAAACTCACTCTGTATATCTAGATACAAAGCTTGGCTCACATTTGACACCTAACCCCGACAGTTGTGCAAAACCACTCCTCAATCATGACAAAATAAAGGCATCATGGCATTTGGCACGAACTATCACGAGTGCGCGTGCGCCGCCGACATCCACCGATGTGATGTATGGGCGCGCCGACTCACCTGCCGACTGGTTTACGGTGACTGATATACGGGTCCTACTTTGTATATGAAATATTACTCGAGGTTCGAAACCACTAGGTTAGCTTATTAGGTTTGGTTGTACATTTGATTTGCAATCAAATAGAAAATAACTTTATTATCTATTTAATTTATAGGCAGAAAAGTCTGTTACTGTCTTTTGAATGTTTCGTCTGTTTTTCCGCACCAGAAGGTACCATCGTATAATCTTCAGTACCATAGGGAAAAGGTTTCTTTTAGAGAAGCGTGTTTCATCTTAAACCAGACATTTAATTATTTATGTGACTATCAGAAAGTGTCTCTCATCTCAGCAAACGTAACCCCTAAAGGGGAGCACCCTTTAGAGGTTACGTTTGCCATAATCACCGCGCTTGACAGATGGTTTGGTGATTGCAGTATGTGTCCATGTGGATGCTGCTATATCACATTATCGTCCAATTAGATACCACTCTGTGATCAAAAAACAAAACCCTAACAACAGGTGCCGGCTGCTGAAAGCAAAAATAATTAAGTCACGTGATATTGGCATTTTATTGCAATATTGGACAATTATTTTGACTTTTTTATGTAACTTTATATACCCACACATCTTGTGAATACCCATTATAAAACAGTTTTATGGAATTGAAGTGCGTAGATTAATTAGATAATTATAAATTCAGTAAAATATTTTAGATCACTTTGAAACGTCAAATCAGCTGGTATTGTTCGGAATCGCGACCAGCACACGAGGAGAAAGGCAAGAACCTCGGACTGGTTAATGTTTTGATGACGTAAACTAACTGACTGACTGACAATTAACGCACAGGCACACAGGCTAATAGTTTAATTGCTTCGGATAAGTTTTTTTTTCCGCAAGTCGACACATTATAATAAAAAACAGTTATTGTTTATGCCAGATGAATTTTTAGGATGGTTTGAATCGTCAAATGTACCGCCTAAAAACTAAGCAAAGCTTGTTATTTGGGCACTAGATTACGGATATAATACTCATATACGTATTATTTGTTAATACATACTGATAAAAACAATACAATACAAAACAACACACTGACATAGAACTAACATCTATGATCATAACATTATTGTTTGTCCCGGATGGAAATGTAACCCGCAACCTACAGCGCAGAAGGCAGAGCCAGTTAATCGGTGAAATATGGCTACCCTTTATTTCACTCATTAAATCTTCCCGAAAACTACTTTATGGGAGATTTTTACAAAATGATGCGTACTAATTTAGAAGTACCTAAACGCTATAAAGCTAGTACCTAAATAGCACAAGGCAATAAAACGAACGATAGTAAAACATTACCGGTGATAACCTACGCTACATGAAGTGGTGCAGTACAGCCAGTCCCCCAAGAGACGAAGTCACACCTGCTAATCGAACCTACCAGTCACGACTTTTGCAACATGTTGTACTGCGTCGCTGAGATAATTCATTGCTCTTTAAATCTTTCACAATTCAAATACAATTCATGAGGGTTCTTTATCGTGATGCCTTATAATTTCCTGAAGATTAAATTATATATTTTATTTTATGAAGTCTAATAGTAGAGCGTGTGACTCTTGATCCGGATGTACAGGGTTCAAATTTCCACTTGTATAGTCTGACAACATAGTTATACATTGAAAGAAATAAAAGCAACACTTATGATACGATAAGAATTATTAATAAGTAACTACCTAGTAGCTTTTACCATTGTTTCGCAGTTTGGTACCCAGACACTAAATAGACAGAACTAGATAATAAACCGTGCAGATTAAAAAAGTATATTAAGCTCTTTTAAAGCCACATACATAAATATGTATCCAAATTTCATAAAGATTTGTCCAACCGCTTAGCTGTGAAATGTTAACAAACAGACAGAAATACTTATAATATCAGATAACTTTAATATTTCATTTATTCATATACTCGTAACAATAATGTTTGATGTAAACAGACCATATTGTTATAAGACTGGATATGTATATAGTATGGTTTGTCCGTACTTACGTACCTGTAGAACTCACCTAATCCTTAATTTTAATATCTAGGCGATAGTTCCCTACAAATTAGATAAATCAAATCCTCTAACCCGGGGCTTAGTTCTAATTTGTCAACAATATTAATGCCACTAAACAGCAAGGGTGTTAACCGCGCATCTCACGGGTAAGCACTATTGAAGGCACCCGGCGTCTCCCGGCACTGTTATTGATAGAATTTATCAGCGATCGAGCTTACACAGCGCCATGTTGTGAGCGGGAGCGGGGAGCTGGACGGATCGGCCAGTGCGTTTTTACGACGTAAAGAAAATCACGGAAAGATCCCGCATTTGAACCGCCTCCAAACACTGGATACCTATATACGGTATTAACTATGTTGTTGCTATAGGTTAGCTCCCTAGTTTATTTATTTTATATCTGTCAGTATTTGTGAGTTATAATAATAATTATAATAAAAATAAATAATAAATAAATAATAATAAATATTATAGGACATTAATTTTTACACAGCGCCATCTAGGCCCAAACTAAGCATGGCTTGTAATATGGGACCTAGATTACGGATAGAATACTTAAATACTTTTTTTAAATACATACTTACTATATGATACAACACCCAAACACAGAACAAACATCTATATTCATCACACAAAATGTTTGTCCTGGGTGGGAATCGAACCCACAGCCTACAGCGCAGAAGGCAGAGTTACTACCAACTGAGCTATGAGGCTTGTTAAATATTAATAATAAAAATATTACAGGACAATGATTTCACACAGCGCCATCTAGCCCCAAACTAAGCATAGCTTGTATATGGGAACTAGATTACGGAAATATTACTTCTATACTTTTTTTGTAGTAGTAGTTATAATCCTATAACTACTACAAAAATACTATCTTACCGAACCTTTTGCTTCAACCGTAAGACATTTTTATTTTGAAAATAAAAACATGATGTTGGTATTTACTAAGACACAGTCACGGTATTTAATTGTCTGTGTGAAGTGAATATTAAAATTGTCGAGTTTCTTGGTAGCATAAAAACATAAATCTTATTCATATGTTGTACCTTTTTACCAGTACACACATCTAAAATATCATTTCAATTTGAAAAGTCACGTTTAGGTCATTGCAATTAGGCGAATAAATAACATTTAAATCACTTTACAATAATTATATTACCCGAAAAAAACGTTGATCCACTTCAAAGTCAAATGTAATTGATCTGAGGATGAAAATAAAAAGTAAAAACATGATGAACGAATGGGTTTCCATAATGGCTCGAGTGTTGATTTAAATCAGCAATAAATTAGACTTGAATACCAATTTATTGCTAACATGATATTTTATTAATCTATTAACCTTCAGATTTATTAATACGTGTATAAGTTGCAATTATTATCTTTATAAGGTGGTCATTTCAGAAACCTCATTAACTTGTAATTATTTTTAACGTTGGCTTCTCATTTAGGAATATTGACCTTGTATCCCATCTAAAACAAACCTATTATAGTGAAAGAGACAAAGATAATAACAATGTTGTAAAAAAAAACAAATTGATAATTAAAGTATACAATTAATGATAGACTTAAGAATCGTGACAATGACATTGCTTTTTTCCGCGAACCGCATCCCCCTAGAACTTGGACCATACATTTAGACTTGAACTAGGGACGTCTCGCGTCAAAGCGCGTTATTTTCCCGCGACACCTGGCGGTAGCAGCCCTACGGCAAGAGTTGGGAATAGTGTTACTGCAAGTTGCTTAATCTTTGCACCGATGGATGTGCTAAATAGCGGGTGACGTCTGAGGAGGGAAACGTAATTGTCTTTGCCTGTACATGTTGGGACTCCTATCGAGTTATTTGGTAAAACTGTAAAATTATCAGCTACATCTTGCCTACGTCATTGCCTCTAAGAATAAGCGTAAGTTGTTCCTCATCATGTCAAATTTCATGAAGATATGTGATATTGTTTGTCGTGAAATGTAACAAACAGAGTCACTTTCGAATTTCTAATATATATGAACTAGTAAAACGATCAGGATTGAATTGCGACTAACCCGTGGTGGGCTTTTCCAAAATCCTGTCATAGTGACTTTTACACTAGAAATGGAAGCTACTCTGTCTCTGGAATCCAGTTCAGGCTACGCGTTGATTCTCGCACAATCAATATTTTTTTCTGTACTACGAGTAGTACATGGAGAAGTAACAAGCAAGCAGACCATCCAATGTCAATTGCCACTTCTGCGTGAGCCGCACTGCGTAGGTCACATCCACAAATAGCCTACGCTGCACTGTATTGCGCCCATCAGCTTGTGGCGTAAAGGTGTGCCCGTAATTTCACAGGCCACCATACCCTTCTAACCTAAACACAGCAATGCTGCTTGGAGGTTAAAATAGGTACGCCGGGCGAGCCTTTTACAAGGAACTCTACATAACTCTACTTTCAAATACAGATTAGTTCAATAGTAATAACTTGTAAAGACTTAAGTAATGAGTGACCTTCTACAAAAAGGCATTTTCTTTGTTAGCTCGCTCCATCGTAGTCCTCATCGTTGCCCAGGCAAGACTTGAGGTCAACAGCTGACCCTTTGTAAAAAATGTTGGTCAAATATGTCTTGTAAAGGAAATCATGGAGGTATAATGTATACTTAAAAATAATAAGGGAAGCAGTCGGGGAACTAAGGATTTACAAAAGGTCAAAGGATATCTCAAAGTGGTATATGTGCCCAAGACATAACTACATTGCCTAAGTGTAATGCTAATTCACTGGCCTAAATAACAGCCAGCCCATGAACCACCCGTTGCCCCCAGAATCCCCACGGACCCAAGGTTTCGACATCAAAATGCTCAGATTTGTAAGTTCTATCAAGACCGCTATATTTGCTGCCGCTGCCGCACCAGCCCTATCCGGTGATCCAGACAGAAAGATGGCAAAAGGGAAACTGCGGTTTACTCTTTCTGCCTCGTGTATTCGCGTGAATCGTTTTTGATATTATCAACCAACAGCATACGTTAGCGACAAAATAAACTATCCATAGTGCAACCCTACACTATAAACAAAACTATGCCTTAATATTTTTTTATTTTTAGCATTGGTAATCTTTTTTTTGCTTAACTAATAATATTTCATGTAAAACCTTTGATTATCTATCATTAAACTAACTATGTTCAAAGGAGTTTTTTCTTTTAAGTTTTATCTTTTTTTTTCTTTTAAGGCCAAGCGCTTCCCCTTAGTACAATAAAAAAAATATAAAGAAAGTGCAAATACAAATAAAGTCAAAGAAGCTATGCGAAAGATTCGATGCATGTATCATTAAAAGGTAACCTATTGTTTAATTTGAAAGACACAAAACTTTCACATTTATTGTTTCTCCAAGAAAGTTTAGGCCAAGTACCTACAGATGATCAGATACATTCCAACAATAATGTTTAGCTAATTTATGAGGAATTTGGCATAACTCGCGCTCAATGGTCCTCTTGATTATAAATCTATGATTCACTACTCAGAAAAATAACTGCGACTACCTCAACTGAATGTAGGAACCTTTGTATCAATAATATTCTACAAGGAAAGTTTTGTCGCTGACTGTTGATTAAATTTCTCATCAATTTTGAAGCTTTTAAGTATATATTGTTACGTTTAAATTGAGGTGCCATCCGACGAAGAGTAAACAACTTGCGTGACGCGAGAAGTCATTTCTCTGATGACTAATTTCTAGAATTTGATAAAAATATTCATACAAACAAAATTGAAAAAATATATTATTTGTTTTTATTATTTGAAGTAAGGAACACTTTTAGAAATGTCAGCAGTAAAATCGTGCACAACAAAAGGTATAAATAATCAGTAATCCACACTATTTTAGGGTCGCCCCATCAATCGAGTCCGGTCTGCATAGACATTAACATCCGTCACGGGAATCGATTATTTCAAATCGAGTTCACTCGATTATTTTCAGGCGGAGTTATTTAGAGCGGTCATTTCGGTTCTTTGCAGACGAAGTCATCGGAACTTCAATAGAAAACTATAAAGGTACAAAAATGTACTTATATGTTATGTTAATTTGCTAGTACAGTTATCTTTAAAATTACACGTAACGAACTTCATTCGTTATATTCTACACTAAAAATTTGTAATTTAATATTTAATTAAAACAGTCTGTTCATGGAGTGAAAAAAAAAGGCTTTTTATAAGCATTAGTGATCAGAAAACATTATTATAATTCGAAAATAATGGGTATTTACCGCGTATTTTACTTTATATATCGAAGTTTTAGCAGAGTCGCATCAGCCGAAGGCAGACTGGAATGCAGGAGAGAAACGTCGGGATAAATAAAGGTTATATACGCGATAAATACCCGATTTTCGTATCAAAATTAAAAAAAAACATAAATACAAGATTTCATAAAAACCGAATTAAGTCAAGATTCAAATAAAACTTTTAATGAATAAGTTTTATGTTGACGCGCACTTATCCATTATTCAAATTCGATTCATAACCTAAATAGATGACCCACGTCAGGTCACGCACTACTCGAAACAAACTTTATTGCATAACCTGATTAAATTTCCTGCGTTTTCATTCGATTACCTCTACCACACTCAGCCGCCCGCATAATAAAAGGAGGTATCACCCACTCAAACTTTCAACAGCTTTCGATCTCTCGCGAATAGATAACGAATAACGATAAACCCCCATTCGATATTTATGCGATTGTCTGGAGGTATAATACCATCTCCGAAACGGTAACTCACGTCGCCTATAACAATTTATATCGATACCAAACGGTTATTGAATAGGCCATCGACAACGATTCACCAAATCGAAAATCGAAACTTACAACATTAACTTTACGGCTCGCGATTCGCATCACTACCTTCCAAATTTAAAATATCATACGAACCGGTTTCAAAAATTATAATCTCATTTTTACGTCATTTGTCTTACTTGGCGCATTATTAATTTTGTTAATAGTTAAAATGTCGTGTATCTTGATAATTTATAGGTGGAATGTTGTGATAAACATGTCGAGCGGAAGCGCGATACTTCGTTATTCGCTTGTAAGTCGATATTTCGAATGATAATCGCCTTTTCGAGAAATAAATCAGCATCTCTTGAGTGCTTTCGTCAGTTATTTTTACATAATAATTTGGAACAGGTTTCGGCGCCCGCGGCCACGGCTACTCTTTTACGCAAATATTAAGAACATAAAAATATGCACATAATCTTTGCACGAAGCCGAAGTGTCAAGCGAGATGAATATACATTATCTACGTAATGTACCATTGAGGTATGCTATTGTTAGTAAAGTCTCAATCATGAATTACAAATCTTGTAGAGTTAGGTGTTACATTGTTTATGAATAATAACGTAACTGCTTAACACCGTGCCCACCGTGGCTTAACAATCGAACCTTTCAACGCAACCCGGGGATATAATATCAGCCGACTTAGGCATCACACCAGAAGCAGTCTGTGAATTATTCAAAACCTTTCCTGCGATCACCAATCCGTCTGCCAAGCAATGTGATTATGTCAAAGCCTACCCCGTCGTGTATATTAATGGGCTATGAATATGTATGATTTATCATGTTTTTCACATTGTTATAATGTGAAAATTCGAAACGGACTGATAACGTAACTGATGCCATCAAACTATTTAACGTCTTAACGTAACTACGTGAAAACTTTAAAAAGAAGAAACTCAATTCGCCTGAATATGTTGTATATATTATGGGCGGCTGGTGTAGCTTGCTGTGATACACACAAGGTTTCGGCTCGAGTCCCATCCCTAAAAAATTACAGACTCACGACTTTTTCCCCTTCGAGGATTCACCTCTGATCACTACTCAGAGCGTAGGTGATCTACTTGGGGGTATTCAGAGGTACGTCCAAACTTACGTTTGATACTAAATCACGGCTTGCCTACGTTCAATACGTGAGAGTTTGCAAGCCCGACGCTTAGCGGAATATATAGCCAGTGACACATTATGCCATTCGGATTTAAGGTCCAAGTCCAAGGTCACATCATAAGTAAACCGACATGTCCCGGTTTACTTATGTGACCTTCACCGTCAAATCAGAGCAAATATGTGCGCACAAACACTTCCGAAAAGCCTAAAAGCACGTCTGGATTCGAACCCACAACCACTGAATTGGAAAGCGGGCCCACACCCACTTGGCCATACAGCTTATTTTCGAGTCCTGTAAATACTAGTTCTTACATCTTATAATAATTTTGTAAATTACACACGAGGAGATGTAAAAAGTCATATTAGTTGAATATAAACTAATTTAACTGCAAGTATCAGGTTACTTCGGGCACGTTCACGATGACGAGTGGCATCAAGTTTCCAAAATCATTTTCATTTAAACGGTTAGTTTATTGTAATTCCAATGATACATTATTACCGAATGATACAAGAATCCTATATTATTCCTCTATGCAAATAAACGGTGAGTTATGTGATCCAACCATCACGCTACCGTTATGGAACGTCATTTCGACAAATTTATTAGAGACTTGAATTCGAAAACGTTTTCTAATTAAATGACTTTGGAATTATGGGATGGATATTGAAAATTTATTGTTTTACGAGACAGTAATTTCGATCAAGAAGTCGCAAGTACCTGAAGAGAAAAGGAGAAGGAAATTTAAGCACGAACGGATCTGTTGTTTTGCTAGCTCATGGAGAACAACTGAAACCACAACTCCAATACAGATATAAGTGATTTAACATAATTGATATCCGCAAGTCACCATACAGAGTTCAACTTCGTCATTTTTAGAATCTGGGTGGAGTTCTTCAGTAATAGTGGAGGCTTTAATTGGTTCCACATCTGTTTGTGGGCCAACAGAAGTTGGTATAATTTAGTTTCTGCTACTTATAAAACACACATAAGCCGAATTGAAACAAAATCAAACTTTTTATTGAGTATGTCAGTTAACCAACTTGTCACCAAATCTTTGTACACGAACGATTTTTATCTTCGAGGTTGAGTGGTAAGGCGTGTAGCTCTCGATTCGGAGGTTCGGGTTCAAAACCCGGGTGGAGCACATATCTATGATGCATATTGCCAGTTCGGTGAGGACATTTCCAGCTGTGATTGTGCGATAAGTAACATGATTCCGTGATTTGGAGGGCACGCTTAGCTGCCGTTACAAGGTCATTAGCGGTAAGTCTGACGTCAGTTCTGTAACACAGCCTACACGAAATATGTATGCCTTTATTTCGAAATGTTCACGCCTCACATACTTTTGTACTATTTTTTTGGGGTTAACAGAAACCTGCCTTTTAAAGATCTAAGCACTTAAGTGTTTATCGCATTTTAATTGGTCTTGATGCAAACATATTCACGCTAAGAAGTCATCAACATTATACTTTAATTGAGATCACTTTATTATCTCTATTATAGATTCACATTTATTATTATTTAATGAGTGTCTTTATTTCTACCAAAAACGATTTAATTTTACTTTGTGAGAAACTTCCGTAGGAAAAAAATTAGGCATAGAAAAGCTATACGGATAAATATAAGTTGTTTTAATACATGACATTTAATATTATAGATATTGAAATGGTTCTTCAAACTGTTTCTTACTAAAGTCTTTACTTTGCAAATGTAAGCTTCCGAGGTACCAAAGGTAACAAAATAAACGGAACAATAAAGTAATAAAAGGTGAAAAAACAAATACTTAGAGTTTATGTCGATATTATATTAATATTATGCAATATTGGTATGCATATGAAGCATAATGTATATGTACCATCGTCTAAGTTGCACAACCCCATTATCAATATATTCTCAATATATTACTGTATTTCGATAAAAGTAGTGATTATTTCGTTTACATTACGATGGGATCCATGTTTTACGACTCATATTGTATCATGTTTGGTATTTGGCCTCATAGATCAGTGCGTCCTACCGGTGGTGACCTACGCTGCCGAAACGTGGACACTGTCAATAAGGCTAGTCCACAAATTGAAAATCACTCAGCGTGCTATAGAAAGAGCTATGCTTCTCTGAAGCATAAAAACAGGAATGAGGTTATCCGACAGATAACCAAGGTGGTCGATCGACATAGCTCAAAGAGTTAGCAGGCTGAAGTGGCAGTGGGCTGGCCATATTTGTCGAAGGACCGATAACCGGTAGGTTCAACGAGTCCTTCAGTAGGACCACGTCTAGGCATGCGTCTTCCGGCTAGATGGAGCGACGACCTGCGCACAGTGGCGGGCAGAGAGTGGATGAGAAAAGCCAAAGATCGGGCTCAGTGGCGCACCTTGGGGGAGACCTACGTCCAGCAATGGACTTCGATAGGTTTATGATGATGATGATGATGTGAACTCGAACCCAACCAAGACGTACCTATATGAAGGGTGGTGGGATCTATCTTAATCGTCAGTACCGAATGTGTGCGGGAGCACTAATGCCTTTAATAGACAGCTTTTAGGAACTCTCTGATATAAGCCTCATCGAGATTTGCCTGGGAATTACCTGGGCTAGCTAGGTAATGCCCAGGCTAGTCTCGAGGTAAGAACGTATTGTAATGGACGTAACATTGTCATCGTCATTTAAGCCCACACACGACTACTGCCGAACGTAAGTCTTCCGGTCGACGCTAAAAAAGTGATGCTGAGCCTCCTCTACCCACTATCCGTGATCGCCACAATGTCTGCCCACACAGTTTCGCGTTCAACCGTGTTCGCCATGTGACCCCTTACTCCCCAGCGGTTATCGGTTATGTGAATCAGCTTTGCCTATATAATATTAGTGTTGGAGCAGCTAAATTACCAATAAATACTATATTATTTGATTAAATCTTTTCCTTTTTATTTCCTGCAATAAATGAATAAGTAAAATACTACAGGACATTAATATCACACAGCACTATCAAGCCCTGAGAACTAAGCTTGTGTTAAATGGGAACTATATAGCGGATAGGATACTAAGTTAAAACTGTGTCACAGGGTAAGACAATAAGTAGTATCGCGTCGAAGTCAGTGCGATAGTTCATGAGACACGTGGGCGCGACCTCGACACGCGACCCGCGCCGTCCGCTGCACTTTATGAATGAAACTCGAGACCTGCTACTTGAACTAACGTAGTAAAATGTGGGCCGTAGACCAGGACTCATGTCCTTGACGCCAGCTAAACTTTGAATTACCGGTTTTATTAGGCACTTGCATTATAAAAATATATAAACAGCAAATCATGCTTATGTTTTTGTGAAAGGTTGTATTTTATGACTTGCATGCCTTACACACTCCACACTCAACAAGTAAGCAAAACATATTGATTTGGATATCATTGGAGTCACGAATGTAAGATCTCTCTGATCTATAAGACCGCTGTCTTAAGGTACTTTTAGACCGAAGATAAACATTTGGAAAGAACGTAAATATGTAGTAGAAATGACCTGAATGTAGCTGACCCACCGTTGTAAAATACATAGATACGTATGAGGTTATTTGTATTGTATGTGTATTATAGGCATTACTAACTAAGCACTATTATTGATGATTTTACCAACTTCTATGTTCAAAGACCTTTGTTCTACTGAACAAATATATATATTTAATACAAACCATATAATTCGAATATTTTTTGGATATATTCCTAATTCAAACCTTTAAAAAGTGATTATTTTTCAGATATGTGTATGCATGAAACATGACTTGAGGCTATAAGGCCACCAACAGTTCATCAATAACATAAACACAGAGTTATATATTATCAACATCTTACCACAGATATTAATATTACCAGTCCGTAAACTTTACGACCGATCTGTAATCTATTTTAACAATTTATCGATGATTTTCCTGTACGTTAGTTTGTCATTTTTTTTGTTCGTAGGCTTTGTAGATATTTTTAACAGTGACAGTAAACGATGAAATCGACTAAAACCTAGCACACAATCTTTTCAGCTTAGTTGGTTACCCAGTTGCTCGCAAAACCACAAGATATTTAAATAATTATATTATATAATAATTATAACTATTTGAAAGGAATCTTTGACTTTGTCCTAGAAATAGTTAAAAAGTCAACATAATGAGGATCCTTGTAAATTTAATGAGTTGATATCAGGTATTAAAACTTCCAAGGTTGAAGACGGGAGCCGTTCGGGAGTAGATAAATCAAGTTCGGGCGGTTTCGGCAACGGTCGGCTGTGTTCGGCTGCGATCGTAAACATTAACGTGCTCTATGTTAGTAAACACTACTTTTATGCCGATTCGACAGATTTTTTCCTTTTACGATCGTTTTTATTATTTTGTGGCGGATTGATCGCATTTTGTGGTAGGTTTGACGTGATGCTCTGATCGATCAATACTGGAAATATCAAGGAAAATGTTTTTATTGAATCAATTAATTGAATTTCATCATTTTCTCTGCGTATAATTTTGTTCTTTTACTCGATTTCGCATAACGTCACTCGCAAATTTACTTCTCGCACTTATTACTCGAAAATATAGATGAATTGCATAGTATTTTATGCAATACTCAATGGGAAAGTAGCTTTGTTTGCTTGCTTGTCTTTTCGCGGCTCAACAGATCTAAACTGCTGCCATGGTAGCACGGTCAAAAGAGCGAGAAAAATATTCTTTCATATCATTTAGAAATATTGGATTAAGAATCACACGTATATATATGCATGGAAGGCGGTCACAACTTTGTTACTATTTAAATGTATATTGAGGCTTAACTGTAAACTCAATACTAAATTTCTTCAGGTCAATACAATGCCACCATAAATCTCTGAAATACTAACAAATCACGGGCAGTAATAACTCCTTCATCTTAAGTACCAATAAAACTTGAAGACTGGGAGTCAAAATACAACACAATTATAATATCAACGCTTTTCAAAGGTTTACTCGAAACGGCAGACTGTCGAATTGGCGTATTTCCTTTTCCGTGAATAAAATCTACATTTTAATATTTTAATAAGTCTACACTTATCACTTAATTGACTTATGTGTTAGACTTATGTGTAAAAAATGTTTTATAATTTAAATATTTTAATCGGCAGCATCTATGGTTATATTCGTTATATTATTGTTATGTTAGTGTCTGTACCGATTTTAATAAAAAAATCGTCACAGAAATGTTATATCCATCTTTCTGCTCACAATTAAGTTAGGTTGGCACAGAATATGCTGCATGTCCGTCCTTGCAATAACTCATAAATAAAGAACATTATTATAAAATTAAGGATAGTGTTTTTCGTTCGGGTAACCGCGAGTTGATTTTAAATAAACAAACATTTTTAATAAAAGTATGACACAAGAAGCTGTAGCTTCTAGTGAATTGAAGAATTGTTTAGCAAATAAATCACATAGTATATATGCAATCAATGTTAGCTAGTTGGTAGTTGAAACTAAAACCTGTATGCAAAATATTTAAAGAGATGTACCAAGTATTAGGTCCTAACATATGAAATTGGCGTTTTGTATGGGAGGAACATAAAGGCAATTTTTTCATATTAAAATATATTTTATTAATCAAAGTATGTACCATTGCTATCTATACACTTTTGCCATCTTATAGGTAGTTCATTGATCCCTTTACTAAAAAAAACATTCGGACGGGAATCAATGAAATCTTTGAAAGCGGTTTGGACTGCCTCATCGGAATAGAATTTTTTTCCTTGCAAGAAGTTATCCAAATTTCGAAAAAAATGGTAATCTGTTGGAGCAAGGTCCGGAGAGTACGGTGGATGTCTTAGACATTCCAATTAAAGCTCCTCTAATTTGGTAGTCGTCTGTTGGGCCGTGTGTGGTCTAGCGTTGTCTTGAAGCAGCAGTGGCGTAGAGCGATTGAAAAGTCTCGGTTGTTTAACAGCGAGCTTTTCCATCATGATTTGCAGTTGCAGACAATAGACATCAGCCGTAATCGTCTGACCAGATTTAAGAAAGCTATAGTGTACGACACCGGCACTAGTCCACCAAACGCTTACAAGTAACTTTTTTTGAGTCAATTTTCGCTTGGGGCAAGATTTTGCTGGTTCACCAGGGTTCAGCCATTGCGATGAGCGTTTACGATTATCGTACAGGATCCACTTTTCATCACATGTAATGATCCGATTTAAAATTCCTTCATTATTGTGCCGGTTGAGTAATGTAACGCAGCAGTCGACGCGCGTTTGTCGGTTTGCTTCACTCAATTTATGAGGTACCCACCTTTCAAGCTTTTTCACCTTCCCAATTTGCTTCAAGTGGATTAAAACGGTTTTGTCACTAACACCGCAGCCTGCAGCTAACTGTGATGTGGTTTGCGATGGATCTGCTTCCACAATAGCCTTCAATTCATCATTATCGACCTTGGTCTCCGGCCGTCCACGGGGCTTGTTCTGCAGGTCGAAATTTCCAGAACGAAAGCGTTGAAACCAAAAACGCACCGTGTTTTCTTTTGCGACACCACCACCATACACATCATTAATCCTTCGAGCCGTTTCTGCAGCACTGGTGCCACGGTGGAACTCGTACTCGTAAATAATGCGATATTTTATGTTTTCCATTTTGTAAAATGAGTGACGCAGAAAAAAAAAGCAAAAGAGAAAAAAACAAATGAATTACGGTTTTCGAAACACAAATGCATGAGTAAATAGCTGTTTAAATTTGAATTTGGAATTCCTAACCAAAGAGGAGATATTTAAGATCAAAGTGGCCAGTACGACAAAACGCCAATTTCATATGTAAAGACCTAATATATGCAATTTAAATTTACATTCATACTTTTCAGACTTCCGTAACCAAAGGGTGCCAACAGGACCCTAAGCTAAGCCTCCGCTATCAGTCTTTCTATCTATCTATCAGTTTCGGTAGACTGTTAACATTTTCACAAAGTGTGTATTGCGGTTATATCAAAAATAATAAAATGAAAGGGCCCTATACATAAAACGTAGTTTTTGACTTTGCAGTGACTTGACAATCAGCTCACTTGAAAAACATATAAAAATGTGGCCTAAGACCTATATGGCTTGGGCTTGAATATTCCAAGATTGTATTGTGTGTACATATAGGTACATACTTACTCGAAACACCTAACCCTCCTTCAGTCACGTGGGTATTAACGAGTGTGAAGCCTACCGTGATTTGTCACAAGTTAGGATACGATCGTAGTAGAAGTGATTCAACCATCAAACACGGGTTCGGGCAGTTTGCGGCTAACAATTGTTTCTCACGAATAAAAACAGCAATAAACTGTCGGTCGGTGATTACGAAAGCGTAAAATGCGTAAAGTGCGTAAAGTGGGCGCCGCTTTGAGGGTTCGTGTCCCGGTATTGGAAATTATAACCTTTTATCTTCGCCGTACTCTGGTAATGGTTTTATTGAACCGAAAAACTATGTAGTCGTTTGGCAATGTTAAACAAATCATTATGTATCCGTTAGTAAAGCTTAAAAATAAAATTCACATTTAATAAAGCTAATTAATATATAATAGATAAAAGATTTTAATTAAGTAAAATTTAAAATTATGCGGAGGGATAAAAGCCACACAACATTTTCCTTGCAACGTGACTTTTATCCCTCCGAAAAACGTGTGTATTCTTGTAATCATCCATCTTTATTTCGGCCTTCCTGTAGAAGAATGCCATCGATAGATTGCTTAAAAGAGGGATGCGTGTGAACGATGAATGTTGAGCGAATGATGAGCTGACGGCTGATAGACGTGAATGGAAAAGAAGAATATGTTGTGCTGACCTTGCCTAGAGTGGGATAATAATACATCATTGTTGTAAAAATGTAGGAAGCCCTATGTTTGTTGATACATTGTTAAGTTGTTACCGATATCGTTATAAAAGGATATTTCATATTTTTGTCTGTAATAACCGCCTCTGTGGTCTAGTGGTTCAACCCACCGATTTCAGATCCAGAGGTCCCGGGTTCGACCCCCAGGCGGAGTACAATATATTGTGCTTGGCTTGGTTGATGGTAGGATTTTGTTTAAGTCCGCCTGGCTAGCTACCACCATCTTACCTAATTCTGTCGCCATAATAACAATTCTTAAAAAAAATTGTGTTCCGGCATTCAGAGAGAGTTCCTCAGTTTGTTGAGGATACCGGGTGAAGTGCGCCTCCACCTTCGGCCTTATCTCAACTTGTTACCAGGTGAAATGCGCTTCCCCGTCGTACAATAAAATAAAATAAAAATAAATGTTTTGAACCACAGCTCGCTCGGACCACCTCGCATGTAAAGAACTGGTAAACAATGAACTCAACATGAAACTCTACCCAAGAATTTGAGTAACTTGTGCAAACCAGCCGAGCCCTGACAAAAGGGCGCAAAGTCAAAGTGAAAGCAGTTGTAAATCACGCTCCCAATGGCCCATAAATTAGGCTAAACTATGCCGCAGTTTTTATTATTTTACAGTTACCTCATTGTGCGTACGGCACGCCGATTTGACGCAGCTGTACGGAATGGTAGCAGTTTCATATTTGTGTGTTCATTTCTCTGTGAATTATGTTTACTAGCCCGTTTATGTTCTAGGGTGCTTATTGTTTAATTTATATTGTCGAATGTTTTAACACTTGGTCGTCCTCCATTCCACATAATATTTAAATGCATCCGTTACATGTTGCCTGAGCCGTTGCCGAGACGGTCTCGGCTTAAGAATCGACCCCTGCAACTTAGCCTGATCTCGTAAAAGGCGACTGAGATCCCATCAATAGGTTCTCACCGATACGCCTGCCGAACGTGGCGATTACTACAAAATCCTTCTATTGTTGAGGAGGTTTTGTCCAGCAGTATACATTGATTCACAGTTAAAGAAGAGGAATGGAAGTGACGGTTTGGTGTGGCAGAAGAAGAATCAAAGCAAAATAATTGCAGTGGAGATGAGAGATTTGCTCTTGCATTACTCCATTAGCATATGTGGTGCTATTTTGATAGATAAGTAAGCAGCAGTGAAGTATGAAGAATGTTAAGATGGCTTGAAAGTAAGAGAATGTATGAAAGCAGGTTGAAGAAGTATAATGACGAGTGTGAATGATGCAGTTGGGAGGGAAAGACCTCGGCGGACGTTGTCTGACCAAGATCGAGATGTTCTCGAGAAACAGCTTAGAAGTCTAAACCGACGAGCATGTATAAATAACGTGATGAGAATCAATGAGGTAAAAAAGGTTGTACAACCTTTATTACCTCATTCACTCTCGGTCACTCAGAAGGGTAGTAAATGGAAATCTGTTGTCTTTGTATACCCCAATGGGAAACAAACATGAGTCTATAAATGGATGTAATAAGAGAAAAAAGTAAAAGGTTTATGATATTCCTCATTTGAAGAAAGTTGCTAGACAGCTGACAAAAAGAGAGATATAATCATGAAACGTCTAGTGTCCCGATATACTTATTTATATTCTGGAAAAGCTTAAGCCTTATCAAACGAATTTAAGCAATAACTTCTTTGCTACATGAAAATGTTTTCACTTGACCAAAACACGATGTTTCCCAAATAATTAAAACACGTCACTCATCGCCCCTGCATAGCTGCAGCAGCGCCATTACAACTGACAAAAACGCGTATAATAGCGAAAATAAATATTATTTATCGCTTCACGCTGCCTTAGTTTCGTACAAAAAGACCTGTGAGTTATTAGTTTTTACATTTGCGTTTTGTAAAACGCTTTTTCTATGGCCATAACTTTATATTTATTGCAGGTTTAGTTGAATGTTGAATATTCAGAATCGTCACGTCACGGTCGCCCAATTGTTACACAAATGTGCAGCTACTACCCCGTAACAAGCATTACGCCCTTATCTCTACTCGATAAAGTTCAAATTATCTTCAGGTAACTGCAGTGAAAACTGAGATAACTCAGTTTTACATCTTAGAAGCTCTGAATTTGATAAAAGAACCGTGGATTTGTGATTATGTAATTGAGACAGTATTGCTTTTGTGTTGGCTTGTTAAACTTGTAAATCGTGTTTTCATGCTACAGATTGAGATTAATATAGGTACATAAAATAATACACGTTTCACAAACAAAATAACTAAACCGTTGAATATACCTACGTCAACCAAGTAAAGTAGAAAAAGTGTTTGCTAGAGAAGAACTTAGGAGCTCCAAGTTCAACCCCGAGATCTAAAGGCTCCTTGCAATGTTTAAAACTAATAGGTACTTACCGTTATCATTAGTGCTGAGCCAGCGATACGAAGGTCGCGGTTGCTGCTTGGAGCGCATTTCTACCAGCGCCCTCTGTAGTCACTGCCGTTCATCTGAAAATATACAAACATTTATTAATAATAAGCTTTGTGAATGTTGTAAGTTTGCTATTGTAAAAATACTGCTGTGTTATAATAATAACCGTGGCGTTCGTGGCTTAACATTTCGTATTTTTTTCCAAATTTAAATTAAAATATTGAAAATACTAGTGAAGTTATTAATAGCGGGTTCTTCGGTGGGCAGGCCGCGTAGAGAGAATGGACGTCAGAACACTAAAACGCCTCTTCCCTGGAAGACCAAAGCTCAGATGGCTGAACAGATTTTAATGACAAAAGTTACTTAAGCCAAGGCCTATACACGGCTATACATCATGAATATAATTATATATAAGACTTTGGAATATCTGCTTTTCTTTTAGAGTCAATGGTTTAAATGTTTGGGGAGTCATGTAAATCTACCGAACCTCTTTTCAAATGTTTTAATCATGATAAATGTACATTCATCCAACTTCACCTCCGCTTCAGTCCCCAATCTAAAGGACTCTAATTAACAAAAACCCCTATCGGGCGATTCCTGCCGTCACTGTAAATCACCCCAAAACACTAGATAATAATTAAAATGTATGACAATTATTATTAATAGGGGTCGTAAATACGTCGGTCGGGGTCCTTTCCGTGATCTGAGCCCTTTAGTTCGAGGTGGGGGTCGGCTTAGTTTTGTACCTACCTATGTGACAAAATGTAATTAAACTTTATAACAATTGTTAGTCTCACTCAGAGAGTATCTTTGGCAGTTCCAAGTTGCCGCGTCGAATGGCCAAGTTCTTGCAGCCAGTGCTCTAGTAGCTACATACCACATTTTTAGTCTAGACTATTGGTTATTTTGTCACCTTTTTTACACTTTGTTTTATTTTAAAATAATGTCACATATTATTGAAATATGTTGAGTGACTAGAGTGGTATCATAATATCTCGACAAAAAAACAAATTAAACTCAACTATAATTACGTTAATGGTCTTGATCTCATAGGTAGGTAGTTCATGGTCTTCAAAATTACAAAAAAACAGAAAAGTGAAATCTAAAGTCGCAAAAAAAAAAATGTGACAATAACCTTTTTGTAAGTCGAATTCGCAAAATTGTTGGCACAAATGTTGCGATTTGCACAACATTGCAACGAACAACAATCGTTGGAATTCGGAAACAATAATATGGAATTGAAAACATTTGTCGAAAACAATGGTTGCGTAACTTTCTATGGCTTTCATCTTCGAATCAGGTAGTCGGACATTTCGAAACACTAACAGAGACGAATGACATTACGATGTTGGGCACTCGAAATAACTTCGCCCGTAAAATCGTGTATTATTGAAATAGACTGTGGGCTTCCTTTAATCTAGCGCTAGAAACAGATTTTGGCAAATTATCTTTCAATGACAGGAAGGTAGTCCTGGCGGTTCCTTTTTTTTATAAAAGACACGCTCGAATTCAACACATTTACAATTAATAATGTTCTGAGAAAAATCCTGAGTTTGTAACTTTTGACATTGCGTGAGATTTAATAGATTTCTGTGTTGTCTTTTGCTTTTCGTTACTGCTAGGAAAAAAAATTTAAATTTTTGAAATTTCGCCCGGCTTGCGACCACCTTCCACCTGAAGTCCGGCGCCAAGCAGTTTTCAGTGTGCCGGAGGTGCGCGGGAGTGCCAGTGCCTCTAATTGGCAGCTTCTGAGAAATCCTGCTCCATCGTAGATCAAATAATGCAACAAGCGTCGAAGTTTATTACAAATAAAAAATAAAGTCTTACTCTAGCACAATACCTCAAAACGTTCTGTTTGTTCGATATCGCATATCCCGAATGTCTCTATTCCCATTCCATGATGAACACGGGGAATGCAAAGGGTGGCAAACTGTTATCTACAAGTGAGAGCGGCGCATCTGTCCGTACATAAATCTGTCGTATATGAAAAGAATTAAAACGTACCCTATTGTGGAAGGCTGTATAAATCTTGCAGATATCTTTGTGAGGGACGCGACGCCCGCGGCTCTCACTCCGGCCGCGGCGATATTTTACAAGTTTTTGACAGCCGATATGGCTTTCCTAAACGGCACCTGCCCACTGTGCAGTGACGCCGATCGCTTTTAAAACGTGGAAATGACTTTATTATTGGTTCCAATTCTAGCTTTCTTTGTAGGAAAAATCGCCTAGACAAGGTTCTACTTCTACAGTTCATGGGAGTAGGGGCTCGAGACGATCGCACGTCAAAAACATACTCATATCGTACTAATCATAAAATTATAAGGCTGTAACTTTTCAATCGAAAGAATCCCGGTTATAGAGTAATTACTGATCTTAAATATTTTTATACTCATTCAAAAGTTTTCAAAAGTTGGTAAGCCCATTGACAGTAAAAGATGAGATAATATTCTGAGAATGCATTGATTCATATTAAAAACCATTAAATAGCTTTTAAAAATAACCAATAAAACGGTAGTTACGAAATAAATAGGTGTTTAGCCGATAAAATAGTTGTAAATTACCTGACTGCACATAAACCGAGCTGGCCGAGCTCCCAGCCTATTCCTCAATTCGTTCACGAGCAATTAATACCTACTAAAATCAAATAAGAATCAAAAGCATAAGGGACAAGAAAAAGAACCGCCTCTCGGACCACTTAATAAATTGACTGGATCTCGTATAAGAGTAAAAAAAGTATATAAATCGAGTCACCAATAACACTATAGTATACAGTTTATGGAGATGCCCTTGAGAGTGTTATCGGCGACGATTCTTTATTGACACTATAAACTGGAAACATACGGGGCCCTAATGTGCCTGTTCTTGCGTCCGTCAGTCACCGAGATCTAATCAATTGAGATCAACGAGAAAAGTATTGCAACTGTCGAAAAAGTTTGAATGTTATGTTTGACCTTTGAGTTCTTATGTTATGTTATGAGCTTTGCAAGTTGTAACACTTGCGCACCTTATATTTTACTTAAGTATAGTCAATTCCATTTGAAAGCGTCTATAACTAATGCGTTTATAGCTACTGTATATTATAAGAAAATATTGTTACTGTTTTATCATATGTTGTTAATTTTTTGTTTCAACTCTACAGCTGCTAACTAATAACTTTAACTTATAAGTTAGTAGGTATTCTAGTTTATACTGACTTATTTTACTATTTATTTTATTTATACTTTATTTCACACACATAGAAATAATGAAGTATGTTATAATTACTGTTAAAAACTTTTTTTTTTGTTTGAGTATGTGAGATTTCAAAACTGTAACCACGTTTGATTTCGCGTTGTTTCTATTAAACGATGTACCTCAAAATAAAGTAACATCACACATCAGAGAGACATGTCTCAAGCCTTTTTTGGTCTTAATTATAAGCCCTTTTTTGGTCGTTATAATAAATTTCCAAGTGCCTAAATCGCTTGCGATAAACCGCAACAGTCGTGCGCGCAATACCCACCCGTATATCCCATCTCCTGACTGATTTACAAGGCTTTAGCGGAATATGTCCCAGTCCTGTTTGATGTGCCCCGTCGAGCCACCGACTCAATAATCGTTAAGACAAAACGCGTTAATTCCTTATAAGACATAAAAAAATACTCCACATATTGATGGAGTTTAAATTGGTATATGTTATTGATACATAAATTCGGACCTTTAGGGGGCCGGTTTGAATAAAATAACCGTTTATATGCTGGATTTACGTAAAAATTTGAAATGACGGAATAAAAAGGCTTTAGTAGCGCGTTTAGCGCGTCGTTACCCATTTTTTTAATAATTAAGTCAACTAAGTAACAAAAAGAGGATCAATATAGTACTAAATTAAATAATTTTTCCAGGCTAATTAATCGTCTAGCTGTCTGTATGTTTCGGGACAATTTTAGGATCGAAATAGTTATCACAATGATCAAAATCAACTGTCGTGAAATGTCAAACTTTTAGAGAAGCTTCGTTTCATCGTAGAAAATTTCGAATCGCAAATATTACCTGAACAGGGTGATTAATAAATGACGAATTTGTAAAAAAATTTTGGACAAACACGGCACATGGATTTACACAAATACCTCAAATGTTACCTATGGATAAGGACAGTTATTTGTCCAGATTAGGTTCATGCCAAGCCAATGTGTGGGCTCTCTTCTCCCACACGCCACATCACGCGTCACCCGCGTCGTGTTCAACAAAACATGATTAATCAAGAAGCAACAATGCCGAAGTCCGTCTGTTCGTCATAAATCGGTCGTATCGCGTCCGTATCGCATTACGACATTGTCTTGATATCGAATTTATTCGAATCCGAATCAGAAACCTCAAAGATGTCATGTCGTACTACACTCATAAATTGTGTGACATATGGACCCCGAGTCCAAAATAATCTCAATCAAATAAACGCCTTATTACGACCGCTTACAATTCTAAATTGATTTCTCGTTCGATATCGTGTTTTATATTAATGACGGTTGTTCTTTTTAATTTATCGGTGAATATTTTGGTATTAGTCGGATTCTTAGTCATCGGTTACTAGAAGTCGGAGTTGATCAGATCGTTGTACACGAGTGACATGCCCAACTAATTCCGTGGGACTGGGGCTCGTCCAAATGTCAAATTATTCGGAAAAACTATTACTCGCTCATATTATGTGTTCACATATATTTTACTGATGGATTTATTATTAACTGTTTTGTAAATATGTGATTTTCCTTCATATTTTTCCTTTATATTTTCTCACCTCTATACCTAACACATAAACGATCCATAAAATATAGTTTTTTCTATCTACTTTTGCAAATCTCAAGACTTATATTAATTTGGTATATTATTGCTGTCAAATGATTAGAGTTAATAATGCTATTGATAGTATTCGCATCTCGCTTCATTAAAATGTTTCACCGCAGCTTAAAATATACACTGTCTTATAAGTTCACCTTCTTGTAACGAAAGTGTCTATATTTATTTTATTTATAACGTTTTACAAAACACTAGCAAATAGTCTATGTTAACAAAAAACTAAGACTTTGGCTTAGTGCAGGGGAACTTCTTTGACCTACAAGGAGACCACAGCTCAATAGAATTCAATTCAATTATTGCCATAGCGTACCCACAGCACTGACCGTTCTCGACTTTTTCACCCCATCTCTATAAGGGCCACAGCACACTGCAACATACAATTTCGTCACAACGCGAAACTTGTGAAAGAAAACGTCATAAATCTGTCAAATTTGACAGAACAGTTAAATTATGGACGAGCTCTGAGTGATTTGTGTGCGATGCCGGCGATGGCCGGCAAAAAATGATGGGACTTAAATAGACAATGGTGTTATGAGAGAGTAAATGTGCTATGAAAATTAGGTTGATGACAATGTAGGTAGGCCATAGAATACTACTGGGTATCTACTACGTTCAGGGCAAATCCGAACGCAAAAGAAGAATAATTGATACATTTATTTGAGAGTATGTAGAATGAGAAATAGATTCGATTAGATGGTATGTATCAAATGTTGATCGAGTGAGCGAAGCGAACGAGATTTAACAGTTAAGTTGGGAAATTCGGCACTGTATGTATGTATGTGGCAATGTTTGTGACGGCATAACTGTCCAACGGTTTATCCGATTTTAATGAAATTGAAAATATAAAGAAATAATATAAATGGAAATTGATTGTCGCGGGGGATTTTTGATAAGTGGGGTAGATTTTGAGATATTGGGGTGGAAAGAAATACCATTTTTCACCCATATCTTTTGAATGGTTTATCCAATCGAGTCAACATTTTGAATTTGCAGAGTATACATTAATATCCATAAATCGGTATTAGGTTTTTTTTGTCACAAGGGTAGTTTTTGAGAAATAGGGGTGTTAGGTGTGACAAGAAGATTTTTGGCTTGTGGGGTGTCATTTGAAAGAGTATCGGCTGCATATTAAAAAAAAACATTTATTTTATTCAGAATAGGGGTGTTTTTTTAACAAAGGAGTGCGTTTAGAGGGTAAAACGATGTGTCTTGTAAAATATAATGTAAAAGAAGGTTGTCATTACAACGAACTTTATTTTATTAGCTGAAACCCCTGTAATAAGGGTTGCAAAAGGGGTCAATAAAATCGATGTCTTGAAAATTTGTGAAAATGTAAAATATCGTATGAAACGGGGGTTTGGACTACATATTTCAAAATTTGTTTATTTTTTTATTTAGGTTTGACTGCGCATATTCCATATCAATTGCACATTATTATCCAACACAATGTGGAAAGAACACGGCTACTCAATTCAATTTCAATTTCAAAAGATCTTTATTCAATTATAACAAGTAAGGTGATACAAACTTTAGTGTAAATTTATCCTAAAAGGTATCTAACTTAGAAAATAACACGTTTACAAAGCTTATAAATATACGCTTTTCTAAAACTTGTGACATACTTAATATATACGAATTACGGAACATAAAGGAGATTTAATCAGTTATTCATTTAAGGAAAATAATAATTAACAATTTATGTAAGCTTTAGTTTAGCTTTACATTTGGAAGGCATATCTAAGTGAGTATGTACCTACATGTCTTGTATTTGGATGACAAAACAAGATGAGGTTAAAAACCAGTACATAATCATTTAAAATTTGAATGGACTAATGTTAAGCTAAGACAATAGCGGTCGTAGGCAAGTGAGCTCGTCAAAACAATGGGTACAGTCGTCCGCACAGTTCGCGCGGGCATCGCGCGCGGCGCGTTCCGCTCTCGGTCTATATCCCGAGATACCAAGATCGAGAACCGCACGCGCCGCGTCTCGCGACGGCCACGCACCTGCGCGGGCAACTGTTCCTTGTTATTCATCGCACTCGAGAAACAAGTGATGGGGTAATTTGTATCGATTGTATTTATCGATGAATGGTAAATTTTTCTTTCGCGACCTACATAAGTTTCTAATGTATTTATTATTACTGTATCTATTATGGTATAAATAAAATTGTTTAGATAGTTTATAAATATACTTACCTATGGTTGGAAATTTGATTTTGCTATGTAATTTATTAAGGTTTGTTTTAAACGGAGTGTTAAATGCACATTTTAAGGCTTTATTTTGGATGACTTGTAACTTGCTGATGTTAGAAGCACATGTACTACTCCATATAGGGCATGCGTATGTAATACAGGGACGAACTAAGGTACGGTATATATTAAGTTTCGTTTTACTGCTAAGGCACGATCTTCTGTTAAGGATAGGGCTCAGTGCGTTAAGTGCTTTTATACCTTTTAGCCTTAGCTTGTGTGAGTTATCAGTCCAGTTGACTTTGCTGTCTAGTATTATTCCTAGGTATTGGAGTGTGCGGTGCCATGGGATATTGCACCCTTCGATTTTGAGGGTTCTGACCGGAAGCGACCTTTGCCGTGTAAACATGATGGACTCAGTTTTTGAGGCATTAATTTTTAATTTCCACTTGAGAAAGTATGAAGATAACAGGTCGAGTGATAGTTGTAGGCGGTCAATAATTAAGTCTACGTCATTGGAGGATGTGAATGAAGCTGTGTCGTCGGCGAAGCAGGCTAGGTTTGTACGGGTTTGAATGGGAATGTCATTCAGGTAGAGCAAAAAGAGCTGAGGCCCAAGAATAGAGCCTTGAGGTACGCCGGCTGGAACCAGTGTTGGTTTAGAGAATACTTTGCCTATATATACCCTAAACGAGCGATGTGCAAGGTAGGATTGGATCATGTGAACCATTGATAAGGGAACGTCAATTTTAATCAGTTTATGTATGAGAGCTTGGTGCCAAACTGTGTCAAAAGCTTTTTCGATGTCAAGGAGGAACATACCTGTTGATTCTTTTAGATTGAGTTTGTAAGAAACAGTCTCCGCTACTCTAGCTAACTGCTGGGTTGTTGAGTGTTTTTCTCGGAACCCGAACTGTTCGTCAATTATCACACTTTCAGTAACACGACGGAGGCGATGGTAAATAATTTTTTCAAATAGTTTACCAAGGCATGGGAGCAAACTAATTGGTCGATAGCCAGCAGGATCTGAAGGATCTTTACCCGGTTTATGGATGGCAATAACCTTAGCCGTTTTCCATTGATTTGGGAAGTACGAAATAAGTAAACAGGCGTTAAATATTTTAGTTAGGTGCACAATACTTTTTTGGGGCAAATTTTTGATAAGGTGGTTTGAGATTTCATCTAGGCCTGGCGCTTTGCGTATCTTTAGGGCAGATATACATTTTCTTATTTCAAGTGGTCTAGTCAATAGTACTTGAGAACTATCCGGTGGGGCATTGTTAAGAAAAGTCGTGGAAGTATCGACCGCAGACTGTTCACCACTAACCCAATTGTGAGTAAGAAGCATGTTATCGTGAAATTGGGTAGCCAATATTTCAGTCTGTTCTTTTGCAATTGAGGACATGGTTCCATCTTTATCTTTAAGAGGGGGTATAGTGAAAGTGGAAGAGGGGGATTTTAGTCCTTTAGCAATGCGCCAGAGGTCTGTACATGGGTTATCTACCTTTTTTAATTTGTTTTCCCAGAGTTTTGCACGATGTTCTTTTAATGCGAAGTTAATGTCATGCTGGATGTATTTGACTTCAAGATTTAAAATTTTTCGTGAAACTTTGTCATTTTCAGTGGCGTAATATCGTCGAAGTTGGTTTTTTGCTCTAATTTTCCTTTTAATGCATCTTGGCAGCGAGGTTTCCCAAGGTTTAAGCATTGATAAGGGGATGGTAGAGTTCCTTGCAGAAATGATGGTATCCTGGAAGTGGGAGATAACCATGTCTATATCGTCAGCTGATTTGTAGGATCGGCTGGTCAACGAGATCTCATTATTAAGGTAATTTCGGTAGCCAATCCAGTCAGCCTTAGCGTAGTTATGTTTTTGAATGGGGATTCGATGTGGTTTAGCGCTCAGTCCAAAGAAGACTGGTAGGTGATTTGAAGAAAGAGCATAAGTAGTTTTTATTGAATGAATGGTATATATATTTTTGGATAGAAGTAAGTCAGGATTTGTTGGTAGCATGTCTCCGTTGTAATGAATTAACGTTGGCTCGCTTGGGCCGTGTATAATGAGGTCATCAAGTAGCATGAGATCATAAAGAGTTTGACCATGAGAGTTGGTAGTACCAGGTGACCAGTACGGATGCCTAGCATTAATGTCACCCATAATGAGTACCTTATTAGCTGATGCCAAGAGAGTATTTATATCGGTTGCTAATAATGTCTTATTAGGTGACTGATAGGCTGAATAAATTGTTAAGCTGCCTCCAGTCACTTGCAAGGATATACCTATAGCTTCTAGGTTCTGGGTAACCGGGGTACATACAAGATTGTGTTCCAGGTCACATCTTACCAGGATTGCAACACCCTGGCCAGAGCCATCGGGGCGCCCATCGCATCTATAACAGGAAAAGCCTGGGATTTTAAGAATCAGGCGTTTCGTCAGTCTTGTTTCATTGAGTGCGATGATATCGACATGAAGGTCACTTACCGCCAAATCAGCTAATTCTTGCTGCTTTTTGTGAACACCATCGGCATTCCAATAGAGTACGCGTATGTCATTAAGATTAAACATAGTGACCAAGGTGGGACATAATTAGGATCACTTTTTCCATGAAGGTTTGGCACTGGGTGAATTCCTGCTTGAGCGCCTTGATGGTGGTTAGAATTTCGAGCATCTCGCTCGTCACTAGGTCCTGAGTTGATGGCGCAGTCATCGTTCTTGCGCTCGAAGCTTCAGGTAATTGCTGCTGGAGGTGCGGACGATGCGATGGCTCTGGTAGGATATGTTGGGTGGTTGCCTGGGCAAAGGTATAATCTTTTTTTACCGCCTTCAGCGGCTTCATGGGATTTTTAGTATGCGCAATGGCGTTACGAATCGACTCGCGCTTTGTTTTAATGCGTTCTAGGTACTTGAGTCGCTCCTTGCATTGCGAGTAGTTGGCTGCATGATCTTGCTCGCAATTGCAGCAGCGCACAGTTTCAATGTGACCCTTCGTAGGGCACAGCGCAGTGAGATGCGTCAGGGAGCATTTAACACATCTCGCTGGTCTATTGCAGTTGCGAGAGGCGTGACCGAAGCCCTGGCATCGATAAACTAAAGCAACGGTTTTGAGAGCACTTTTCAAATAGATATCAATATTTTTGTATTACTTAGTAAGTGACTTATTTACCTACTTATTGTATTCTGCCGTTATCGTTTGTTAATTACCTTTGTTCTTATTGAGAAAGAATTCCGTGGTTAAATACTTAATACAAACAAGACATCACGAGATCTCTATATCTCTATAGGTTCAGATTCAGATTCAGATTTCACTTGTATATCACTGGGTACTTTACATTTATATAACTATTCTGCCAAATACGTCACATAGTGCATGCAGATGAATTCAAGTTCACTAATAATAGTTTCAATAATCTGCCATTCCCGAATGAACCTAGATAAACGCGTCAATCGGGAATAAAAGTAAATCCCGCTCTGTCACATGACGTGTCCGCCATTTTGTATTTATAATTTGACGCGCCGACGGCCATGACAGACGACATTTAATTACCGACCCCTCATTACCTGAATATTGGCGGATATCGATACCGATACATTTTCAACAGGCGATACGATATTTTTGGCGGGTTGTGAATTTAGATAAGATCTGCCGGAATAGTTTGCTCTATTGTTGATATTATTTCTGCACAGGAATAATATTTTCTTATTAAATTTATGTACCGTTGCAAGAAAATCTGATGATAATGATGTGGCTAAACCCAGCCAAAAGCTATGCCGATAAAAAAAATATTAATGAAAAAACAATTTGTTTTAACTGGTTTTAACAATTATAAATCGTACGTTCTAAAAGTCCTACCAGCAAGGTTCTCATGAAAAACGTTCAGTTTATTTGGCTCATTGGACTTTATTAATAAAGCCTTAATTAAGATATCGCATGTCACTGATTAATTTGAATGATCGTCAGATAATTATGTTGATTAAAAATATGTCAAATAAATGCATTGACGGAGGCGGCCTCTGAAAGCTTGCGCGTCAGCCTTCACAATAGTTAATTACATTTTTACTGACCCCTATAAATTGAGCAGACATTACTGTTTTAACGTGAAATGAAATCTGTTTGCTGAAAGAGATGCAGCATATTCATATATTTCATTGATTGAATTAGGAATCACAAGAATGCCATTGCTGGACAGGCTTCAGTCAGTTCTGAAACAAATAGGATGGAAATCTAAACATTGAACAGTACATTGCATTTAAATTGAATTGTATAGTACATGACATAATTGACAGTTAACTTAGCAAAGCTTGTACTATGGGAACTAGATTACGGGTACACTATTTAACCGCCTCTGGGGATTCTAGTGGTTTAACCCACAGATTTCAGATCCCGGGTTCGATCCCCATGGGGAGTACAATATATTGTGCTTGGTATGGTTGGTGGTAGGACTTTGTTTGGGTTCGTCTGGCTAGCTACCACCATCTTATCTAATTCTGTCACCATAACAACAATTCTAAAATTGTTGTGTTCTGACATTTAGAGGTATGACAGGCAGTTCCTCAGTGTTTAGAGGATTCCGGGAAAAGTGCGCCTCCAACTTCGGCCATATCTCAACTTTTAACCAGGTGAGATGAAGGCCAAGCGCTTCCTCTTCGTACAAAAAAAAAACAATACTCATTTAGATACTTTTTTGTGAAGTTTTTATCACAACACTCAATCACAGAACAAACTATATTCATCGTACAAATGTTGGTCCTGAGTGGTAATCAAACCCACACCTGCAGCGAAAATGGCAGAGCACTGAGAACTGAGCTATGAGGCTTGTATTTGCAACGAAAAACATACAACCATCTAGATAGAATTGTCTTTCTTTCTGTTAACTCTCGAAAGAGAGTAGAGCTTTTTGTGAAAAGGCTCGTCCGGGAAGTGCCACCACCATACCTATATTTCAGGCGCCAAGCAGCATTCCTATTTGAAGGGTATGGCGAGGCTTAACACCTTTATGCCTCATGTTGACGGGCGCAATGCAGTGCCGTGTAGGTCCACAATGTACATAGACATTGTGGATTTGACCTACGCAGTAAGGCATTGTTACCATAAAACGCACATAGATGCACTTAACATCAGGTGGACTACTTGCTTGTTCCGTCGCCTAGTTGTATAAAAATAAAAAAGTATTGCTTATATTAGCACTGACGTTTCTGACGTCGATTACGAGGATTCGATACTCACGGTAAACCAATATTGATTAAAAAAACCATTATTGAGGGATATTTGGTATAAATGCAATAATGAGATTTGTAATGGCTGTCACAATAAAACGTTTTTCTGTCAAAATAAGCACTTCTGTAGGCAAAGGGCTCTCAAACAGCTAATTAGCGCGTCATCAAGTGAACAATGGATCCAAACATCACCTGTGGGAACTTCACGGGAGCAGCACTCTGTCTGTGCTGGTCGCTTACCGATATTTGTTGAAGAGGACACTTCATAGATATTATCTATTAATGGTTAAATCTCTACTATATACCGAAACAAATACTTTGTACTTGAGGAGGCACAGTGTCAATATAAACTCTTTGAAATTATCTTGAACATTATACACGTTGGTGACAGAAAAATAATCTATGTGCACTGTGCAGCTATGTGATACAATTTATGTCTGTTACCTCATTAAGTGATAATGTGTACCTTAGTTTGAAGAGGATTCTGGAAAAACTGCGCGTCCACCTTCGGCCCTGTCAAAACCTGAAACCAGGCTAGATGGCTGAGATGTAGGCTAAGCACTTCCCCGTCTTAAAATACAAACACATCTTAAACTTTGTTTTATTTGTAAATTCTACAAACGCAAGTAGTGGTAGGTGTATAAAATATAAAGGTACATATAAATGTACCTAAGTTAACCTCAATAGGCCTAGCTAGAAATATTTAGTTGTGCATAGAACCGACAACATTAATTACTGAGGCTAGGCAAAGCAAAGACAGCTTTCTATTCATTCTGACACTAATCTCACCATTTGTGTGTCCCCGTGGCCCTCGATGCCTTCCTCCAAACAATCCTCATAAAGATATCATTGCACTCGACACCAAGCTCTAACACTCACAGAAACTTATTCCACGCACAGTCAGAGACATAAACTTACATTCATTACAGAGTCAATGGGTTACAGTATAAAGTTTTTAGTGAAGTATATTTTGGCATCAGTGCCGCACTTTGGGAGAGACTTACTAGAAGTTTGTGGGTGTTGATACAATTATGTCTCAGACTGTTCATACAGTGCAACAAACGTATTAGACCTACCTATGTGGTCAAAATGTTAACGACATCCCAGCTTAGCTACATTCAGCCGGTGGCGCCTTATTATCAACGCGGATAAATACGGATAAGCGTGTCGCACTGTACTGTGCGAATTCTATGCTTCAACTTTCTCAAAGCAATATGACCGGTGATGCCTACGCATCTTATAAACAAAGACAGCTTCCACATACTCGATCAAAAATGAACCTTAGGTCATGAAAGACACGGTCCAACTGGTGTGTAGATGCATTCTTGTGTTGCATATGAAAATATTGCGCATTACAAAATGAGGCAGAATTATGATGGATACTGATTCCACGGGTTAATAAGACTAGATACGTGCAATTGATTCGCGACTCTTTATGTTCAGCCGTAGAGTTCAAAGTTAAACGTGACGAGGTTCATCAATTTGATATGACGTCCTATCCATGTGAGGATTGAATTTGTGTGAAGTTTAATGCTTTTTAATTTATTGCAGTAATCGTGTAATCTCTGAGAACGAAACCGCAGCTGCTCCTATATTGCAACAGTTGATTTCAATTATTTTTTATAGCTGTTTAATATAATAATTATGGAATCTGCAATAGGCCTCCCAGTATACTAATTTCAATCTGCCGCTTGAAGAACTCAAGTTTTTATCAAGTTTAGATATCTACCTAACAACAAAAACCCTAACTATTTAAATAAATATTGATCAATTTAAATTTTTAGCTACTTGATTATGTTTTAAAGTACCTATGATTCATTTGGCAAAGCACAAATAGTACATAGCAAGTTTAAGATATGAATTCACCGATTTAGCATCATTGTAACACCGAACCCACTTAACCAATGTAATATCGTAAACTCACTCATAATTTACAGCATAAATAGATAATCCAGGATCTCGCTTGCTGACAGCGACATCGCCGATCGCCTCCAATTATATACCTACGCACAAATCAGACGGACAGACAGACAGACAAATTGCGTCGCCTCTTGCCGTTTGGCAACGTGGTGACTTGACGGGCATAAGTAATTTATGAAATGATTTACACGTTGCCTTGAGACTCCGCAAGGGGAAATCATTCTATGAGTCGTAAGGAGGTACTAATCAAATTCATCAAAATTTAATTCAAAAATGTATCGTGTTATTCTTGTTATAGATTATTGTGTTTATATCAAATATGAGTCCTCGAGGAAGGCTTCTTGACTATCAACTGACCGTCAGCTTATTGAAGATTGATGTTAAAGTTAAATTTGTCAGGAAATGAGCAGTTTGAGATTGTTGCAACTAGGTATACTCGTATGTACATAAAATCTAAAATTGCAAGCGAATAGGTAGATGGTTAGTTATACTAGTTTCTCTGAATCCTGAATATTAATACTAATACTTTTTTTAAACTTCTAACTCAGTAAAAAGTCTTATAATCTACCTACCACTAGATGAAGTTAGAATATTTAATGAACGCATGTGATGCAATGCAATTCACATTACAATAAGATACATTTTCTGCAATGTTATGTCTTACATTAGGAGAAATAGTTAAAAAAATAATGATAAATAAACTTTAAACAGAAAATCGCGGTGACAACTGTGATGGTTATACTAGTAACGTCACAGCAATACACATTCCTTTACTACTTGTACTTCCAGTCTTATAATACATACTAAGCCACAGACAGAATGTAGATGAAGATAAGAATCATTTATTTGCATAAACATGTGTTCATTTGATCAGATAGGTATTGGACTAGCGTAGGGCACAAAATGTGCAAAAATGTTGAGAACGTAAATGTAATTTGACAAGCTTATAGTAGTACTTCTGCAGGAAACCCTAACAAGAATTTCATGACGGTAACTCACGCAAGATACATCTCATTTGCTGTCAAAAATATGCCGGTAATGTTCCGTCACCCGGATGTGAACAATGGTCCACTCGAGTGCATTTCATAATGGACATCACACTGAATGCTATCTCCGAACTATTGGAAAAAGTAATTTGCCACAAGTTGAGCGTACTCGACTCACACTCGCAATTGAGATTCATACGCGTCAGCCGCCAAAGCCAATGAAAGGACTGATTCATGGCATGGCTAATAACGCGCGGGCTGTGCGTCTGTTTGTCATAGTTGCATTGACAGCTCGGTGGGATAGATTGGTTGTGTCATGCGGGAAGTGGTAGGGACAGGGAGACAGGCCAGCTTGTAAGACGTGAATCGTTTTATAACTTCGTCAGTGAGATCTTGAAGAGTTTCAGTCATCCATTTCAGTCCTCTTCGTCTTTAACAGTATATACCCACTGCTCAAAAAAGCTTCATAGAAAATTGGAGAGTTTTGAATTACGAGCTCTTTTTTTCTTAGTGACCAACAGGTAACCAACAGGTAAACCAACTCTTGTCTAAAATAACCATATTAATCCTCCTCCTCAAGACCCTATACCAACATTATTACTTTCATTAATTATGTTAAATTGTTCTTTGCTAGTAAATAATATCATGCTATAAAAGTAGTCATTTGTTCTCAACGTAAACCTCATTTGTTTTAAAATAATCGCACATTTTCAGTCAAGATGCGCTAAACTGTTGACGTTTTCGATCACCAGTTGATATCACCTGCTGACTTCTGTCATCACCTCGCAGTAAACAGCCTCCTAACGAGGCAGCTGTCGAGCCTCTCGTAATTACTGTCATATCTTCGGTTCGGCGATTAAAAATCGCTAGCTTTCAAATGTCAAAGGCGTAAAACTTTAAACGGCTGTTTGAAGAAACTATGTACGTTTCATTTTATCGTCAAATCGTACGAACTACGTGAGGTTTAATTCAAAGAGATGACATGATTATTATCTCTTAGTATAAAGTATGTTGGGTAAGGGTTTCAAGTGGTTACCTACTGGTTACTAAAACTTGTATACAATGTCAGGCACCCATCATTTGAATATGCATTTGACTATGATAATCAAATAAATACTTGAAGTAAGCACACTTGCTTACTTGCCGCATGAAAAGCAACTCTCATTTATTTTTCTTGTAATTACCTTTTTGATTAATAAAACAAAACAAAATAATAAGGCCAGTTCAACATTAGTCAGATAAATTATCAAATGTCACTGGACATGAGCACAACGCTCTCTAGTCCCAAGCGAACCATAGTTTTAAACATGGGAATTTTATTACGGATATAATATTTTAACATATTTTTAGTAATCACACAAATATTTATCCTGGATCAGAATCGAATCCACAACCTGCAAAAGCTACAACCAACTGAAACGTAAGGCTGCATTTTGGCAGGTGATTTCAGAAGGACTGAAATCACAGGAATACAGAAGTACCTATGATACCTACTACTCATATCATATCATATATCAAATTTCATGGCCCTCAATCAAGATAAGTTTTTTTTTACGACACGCATGTTTGGCCTTCATTTGACCTAATTTTCAAGTTATGATAAGGCCCATAGTAGAAGCGCACTTCACCTGGAATCTTCAACGAACTGGCTAACCTAACCTAAGTTTGCCGCCATAACAACAATTCTTAAATTGTTGTGTTCCGGCATTTTAAAGGTAAAATAGCCAGATCTTCAGTCTAGGATTCCAGGTGAAGTTTTTTTCCCCTTCGGTCTTATCGTAACTTGAAACCAGGTGAGATGAAGGCTTCGCTTCCCCGTCATACAATATAAAAAAAAACAGCAACAGTTTCCATGAAAAAATAATTTGAGGACCTTAGTGGTGTCTATTATATTAATTCGGTTAAGCATGTACCAAAATATACAATGGTGTAATTGTATTCAATGGAATTACAATATCTTATATATCTTAGATTTTTTTTACTTTTACGTATTTATTCTCTGCATCTGATGCACTCGCTAAAGAACCTTATTAACACAGATTTTATAGTTTTTGAAATACGGTAATGTCACCGATCATAAGTTAGTCGCTAATGCCGGATTCACTGTGATTGGACAGACCGACAGTGAGACAGGAATTATACGGCGGTTAACCTTTTATTGCAATGATATTCCGATACTCGCGACCTTATTATATGTATACAGCGTGCTCGGAAACGGTCAAATCTTTGTGTAAAAACTTGCTTGTTAGTACAATAAAATAAAAATGTACATTCGGAGACATTACTTACTTGTTAAATAAAAGAAAAAAAAAGCCTGATCAAAAGCTTTGTGAAGCAATCACGGTAAAATTCAAAGCACCAGAGCAAGTTACAGATCGCCAGTACGTTTAACTGACAAGATGAGAGCACTCGACGGTCTCACAACTCGTTGAGTGCTGAGGAGTCGCTCCTCCACGTGGAATACATCATGTCTCCTAGCAGCCCACGAGTTAAGCCTTCGCACCAGATTTTCACCATCGAGAGTGAAATGGCAAATTGTAAATCGCCACCTATCCCAACATCGAGAATGATGACCACGTAAAATGTAGCACAAAGGTAAAGGAATAGGTCACAAGTACTGACTCACAGGAAATTTTATTTTAAGAGTATGCAAGTAACGCTCCAGGTTTTTGTTTTTTTTAAACATCACGGAGACGAAACAAGCACCAGCCCACCTGATGTTAAATGGAACTCTTTCCTTTAACAAAGTAACAACTTAAGTCATATCCACAAACAACATGACCTACGCTGCACTGTATTGCGTCCGTCAACTTGAAGCATAAAGCCTCTGTCTAGGAAACTGAATCAGCATGTGCAATCTAGTAATACTAGGAATGCTAGAAACGCAGTTTTATTGACGTTCGGTTTATAGCGTATCGCGTCTTTAGATTACAAACCAGTGTTCATATTTTATGATATTTTTAGAACAATCCTGGTAAGATACGTGAGTTCTGTCGTAGCTTGGGTTACGTGTGATGCCTATCTAGCATATCTACTTGAACGTACGACTATAGAGAAGAGGTACCACCTTGATACATTGAGATAGGTCCAAACACGGTATTCTACCGAAACCGAAATGGTACAGAACGATTGATTAATATACAATGCCAATGGAATTGGATTTTTAAGAGCTGTTGCTTTTAAGAGTAGGAAAGGACTACCACCATGCCTGTTTCGGCTGCCAAGCAACATAGCTTTATTTCGGAAATTACGGGCACACGGGACTTAACATCTTTATGCCTCAAGTTGATGGGCTCAATGCAGCGTAGGCTATGTTCTTTGTGGATATGCAGTAAAGCTTTGTTATAGGCAGGAGTTGCACTTAACATAAAGGTGGGCTGGTTGCTTGTTCCATCTCCATGTTGTGTTAAAAAAGTTATGTATCAATAACAAAGGTATTAATAGTGAGTAATTACATATGAAGCGTGCGATCACCAACTAGCACGGCCAAACAGCGAGTATTATAGTAGTAGTATGTACTAATTCACTTTGGTTTTAAAACTCCAAGATGGGAAAACGAAATCCCGCCTTTTCTTTGTAACCTTCTTTATTGTCAGTCAAATATCTTTGTAAAGCAACTAAAGATGCAAAAGCGATTACTTTAGCAAAACGAACCAGCGAAAAAATAATTAGCAAATGTGCAAACAGCTGAACACGAATCAATACAGCTACGTACAATAGGTGACAAAAAAAACAACAACGAAAGCAAAACACCGCAAGAACAACATATAACTCATCTCAGTCAACGCCTGGAGGGGGGGTGGTAGGGGGGATATTCTAGTCGTTTTTCCAAACCGTATCTTCATATCCGGACGTATGCAGGAAAACTCGAGTTGAGTATACGATAGTGGAAGAGCTCGCGAACTGACTGTACATTTTGTTTAAAATTAAGTTCTCGATCTACTTATATTATATTTGATGACATTTTCATTGTAGCAAATAAAAACAATAGTGTGGCCTGAGGTTTGAATTAGGCCCAAAATAAATATATCTTTCAGAATCGATTCATCAACAAAGGTTTAATGCATTGCATTACTGGATACCTGTTGACATTTTTTAATTTGACAGAACATGGAATAAACTGTCTCGCTGCAGGTACATGAATAAAAATGTAATAAGTGGAAAGTTTAAATTATTACATTTATTCAATAAATTAAACTAACTAAGTACAAAGGAATCAGTCAGATTACCTAAGGACCGTTACAAACGGCCTATAGGTAACTCAACTGTTCCAGACCAGTACCAGACGGAAGCGTGCCCAAGACACTGGCTGCATTGCCACGCTGAATAGCTATGCTAATTCGCTGGCCTAAATAAGAGCCAGCCCTTGGGTCACGTGTCGCCTCAATCAAAAGCCCCGCAATATTTTTGAAAACCCGGAGAGCACCGGTTCTTCACGGACCCAGGGTCTCCACCCCAAAAGGCTCAAATAGGTAAGCTCTGTCGAGACCACTATATTTGCGCCTTTTGTGATCCTCGGCCGAATCAGCCGCCGCACCAGCCCTAACTGATGTCCCAGGCAGATGAGATGGCGCTAGGGTGTCGACGCAGGTAGCGTCCCACACCAAAGGCCTACCCATTTCCCAAGGGACAAGAGTCATACCGTCGGGCCGCTTACCATCATCACGTAACAGACCATTCGGTTCAAGAACGGCTGGCACATTGACACTGGTAAACTGCAGAATTAGCATAGCTATTTAGCGTGGCAATGCAGCTAGTGTCTTGGGCACGCTTCCGTCTGGTACTGGTCTGGAACAGTTGAGTTACCTATAGGCCGTTTGTAACGGTCCTTAGGTACTCTGACTGATTCCTTTGTACATAGTTAGTTCAATCGTACTTTTTATTGAATAAATGTATAAATATATCTATATGTAATAAGTACATAAAACGGATTACTTTATTACTAAGTCTCGTGTGAAATAAACAAAGGACCATTATTATACAAACATACCCCGAGCTCCCTTCCTATAACCTCAAAACAATCTGCAATCCATGCCGCCGTCGTTGTTGTCTTTATCAGCGAGCTGCTTCTTGACAGCGCGCGAATTCGACTCGAGACTGAGACGAGATTGAGAATGGATCGTAAAACTAAGCTCGAATACATCGCTTAAATTCAATGGTAAAGTATAGGTACAACAGCTAATTTTATTCATAGCTGCTTCATAACCAGAGCGACTACCTTAAATGTGACTCGTAACCACATCTGCCGTCACTAGAAGTCCTCAATAACACATAAGAATACTTAGAAAGAAGGTAGGCAGTAGATTTATCATTTCTCATACTTATGAATACTCAAATATTACTACATGAAGCTTTTTCTACGGGTAGCCAGAACCTCTTCAATGGGAGTCATTCAATCATCTAAGCCTCATAAAACCACAAATAGTCAGTAAATCATCTTCTGACCAGATGAAGCATGGCAGTAAACGTGCCACTTCTGGCACATCGCGAAAGTTATCCGTTGCGACGTTTTTGTTAATTTGTGAATGCGTCGCCGCTGCAAGGCGATACTTTTCAGTTGAACTTATTTATTGTTGCAGTACGTTTGGACAAAACACCTGCTTTTGACTTGATCACATCAGTATATGGCTACCTGGTACAAAACAATCAAAAGAAGAGCAAACACCTTTTGAAAAAGCTTCAGCTGCTTCAGCTATATAACCATGGCATCGCTTCCAATTGTTGGGTAACCTCGTATCTCTCGTAATTCTTACAAATAAAATCCTAAAAGCATTAAAATACATCGCATGTTTCTCTATTAGAAACTAAATGATCTTCAAAATCAACACGCTTGGCAGGCGGATAAGTGATCGCAGATTTTCTGCTAAAACACTTTTATGCCACCTGTGATATGATTTTGAAGGGTCAATTGTTAAGCCACGACCGACAGCAAAGATAAACATGTATATGGAGGGGGTTTAAACTGTCTTATTCGTGGCGTTGTATCAAGTTTTAGAACTCAATTTACTCTAAAACATTTTTCAAGTCTTACGAATTTGTTGAGAAAACGAAACCACGCCTCCCATCTCGATGCAGCGGATACCGAAGCACGGCTATCTGCACCTGCCTCCGATTATCTTCTCGATATGACAATCGAGCTCTGCGCTTGATGGCTGACGGAATAATCGCGTCCATCTCGCGATTATACGAAAGGGTTCGGCGAGCGCTGGTCAGCGTGAGTTGACATTTTGGGAAGATTTGAACGTGTTGCTGACATGAACAAATTTATAAGATGGTGCTAACTTACATCACAAAATATAAATTGATAGATAAACTCTTGAAGCGTTTGAGGCCTTATCCAAGCAACCTTAGGATCAAAAGGCTACTTAAGCGCAGATAAGGCGTAGCGTATCTAACGATCGTAATCTTGTAACGATCTACGCAGTAATAATATCTCAGCTAGATCATGACATTTCCATACCGTTGGATAATATTTAGTAACAATCAAATGCCACAGAAGTCATTCAGAAGTCATTTAAGATTTCAATTTGCTTCTGGAACTATACAATTCGGGATTGTGATGATGCAAGGCCGTAAGACTATCAACGATATTTAAAAATAGTTTTGTACATCGGGAATAAAGGTTCCTGCACTATTTCCGATACTCGTAACCTCTTCTTACAAAATATTTAAATGAAAGTAATTTATACCTACAGTCGGCTATTTAAACTCAACATTTATATCATTACAGGATGTAAGTAATCAAGTGGGTTAGTTCTAGTGCCCACATTAAGGCTATTTAGCGCATGTTTGAAACCGAGTAGATACACCGCTGACAAGTAGTGGACAGCTGACAGTACCTGCCACTCCGCTAAACAGGCTCTAATTATGTGCTTGCGAAACTGTTACACAAGTATTTTATGTCGTTAGGGGTAAATTGGTTGGTAAATTCCATGCAATGAAGAGTCGAAGGTATTAAAGGAAGGTACTAGATGATGTTCATCATAATCCACTGGTGGAAGATGCCATGCCAGTATTTGGGCTGTTGGTTGAAAGTCAGACGTAACAGTTGCAGACTCATGACTTTTTCTCCATCTCTATCAGATCATTTTTCAGAGCGTGGAGCGAGGATCCTACTTAGGGCTAGTGAGGGACACGTCCAAACTTACGGTCGGTACATGCCCAGGATTTGCAAGTAGCTATTATCGGAAACGTGACAGGTTGCAAACCTTTCGCCGCAAGCGGACTAGCCAGAGACACATGCCGTTCTGATTTTTGGTCCTAGAGACGCGCCAATGTGACCTTAACTGTCACAGCATGTGCATGTCTTAATGCGCACATAAACTTACAAATAACTGTAAGCTCCATTGTTGCATGATTGGATTTGAACCCACAACCTACAGATCAGAAGCCGGGCCCATGCCCACTCGAGCACCCAACTCGATGAGACAGTAATCAGCTATATTTTCGTATTCACTTAATTTGCCGGTGACATGCTCCACGTACATTAACTCGCAACGAAGTTGACACAAAAGGTTAAAGATATTACGGTAATTGCGGTCAAGCCGAGACATCTATAAGCGTAATTTTAAAACGAGTTCTTCAAAGCTAAACACACTATCGGAACATGCGCGTACGCATCATTAAGAACCATCAATTGGACCCAACTAATTCAGTATCTGCGCGCAATTACAATTAAGGCGTCGGACCTCACACAAGGTTAATTAACGAGAAAAAAGGGGTAAAAAAAGGGAACTCCAGACGCGTCGGTATCACGGCGGTATCGCCCGTGTAGATGGGCCCTAATGAAGCTATGCAAATTTCCGCCCACGCTGCGCAGTGGCACAAATAAAATGTTTATTGTCGATGGTCGGAGGAGGGTACAGGATCATGTCGGTATTCATAAGGACGCGTGAGGGTTGTGAGAGTGTAGTGGTAGCCACTGTGATTATAAATGGCTACATACGGCTTGTTATGCAAGAAAATATTTGTCATGTTCTAGACTGTCTGTGTGTGTACAAAAACTGTGTGTACTCATGCTCTGTGAATTCCTACATAGAGTAAGAATGTCCCATGATTCTGTAGGTTCTTACGCTTAAAGAACAAGTAAAGATGTGGCCTAAGATGGAGAACGTTTGTCTAAAAGGATAGGATCCTTTTATACTAGGTATAAAATAGCTATATAGGTTCTTTTTAACCGACTCTATGGTCTAGTGGTTCAACCCACCGATTTCAGATCCAGAGGTCCCGGGTTCGATTCACATGGGGAGTGCAATATATTGTGCTTGGTTTGGTTGGTGGTAGGACTTTGTTGAAGCCCGCCTGGCTAGCTACCACCATCTTACCTAATTCTGTCGCCATAATAACAATTCTAAAATTGTTGTGTTCCGGCATTCAGTGGTAAGATAGCCAGTTCCTCGGTTTGTGGAGGATTCCGGGTGAAGTGCGCCTCCACCTTCGGCCTTATCTTAACTTGATACCAGGTGAGATGAAGGCCAAGCGCTTCCCCGTCGGACAATAAAAAAAACTCACTCTTTATCCAAGATTGTACTAGTGTGAAATATCTGATGAGAGCAACGAATTCTATTTCATATAGGTATTATCAGTACTGATGATAAGGTTTGGTTAGGTTTGCGTCTAAACCTAACCAAACGTGTGTTCTGTGTTTCTGTTCAGCACAATGGAACATGAATCGTAATTATTGTACAGTGACCGGATCGCATAACATTAAAGGAGCAATTTTTGTATATTTTATATATCTAGAAAACGGCTCCAACGATTAGGATCAAACTTTGCATTAAGATAGGGTTTCGCTTTCTAAGTTTACCTACATAGTTGTATTTTTTTTTAACACGCGATTTTACACCATTTTTTTTTGCTCTCATGCTAACATGATCGAATTTGGGCATCAAAATGACTGCAGTTCATATGTCATATGAGGTAGGTAAGACTGAAAAATATCCATATGTTATAAGTATGTATTCGTATGTAAATAAGTACCTTCTTTGAAAATACAATTATGCAAATAAAAACACCAAGCCTCAGGTACTAAATAAACTCATCAAGAAGTAATAGCCAAAGAAAATCTCGAAATGGCTGCAACAGATAAGGCTCCACGTCACCTCACAAATCGTAATTTGAATAAAACAAGGTCCTTTTCCACCGGCGAGATAAGAATCACTTAATATTCCAATTTCATCAAACTTAATTTGCTTATCAGCAGATAGCGTCAAAGCGCGCCGCTTAAGGCGAGTACACACATGCAATTCGCGTGTGCACTCATGCTAATATGGACCACACTGAAACATGTCGGCGTGTTTGTACAATTACTTAAATGTTTGCCATTTCAACGGTCAGGGTGAATAGGTCACAATGCTAGCTTATACAATAGTTCTACTAAAGTCATTATTTCAGGATAAAGTTGTTACATCAGTGAGCGCAAATGTAGTGTGTCTACTAGTTTTACCCAACTGTTTCAGAAGGAGGGTTATATTCTTCGAGTATAAATGTAATGTATGTACATTTTATTGGCATGCTATATACAGACTAAACGGCTTGTACTTATGCCGAGTGAGTAGTTGTTTGGTTTATCTCAGTCTCTAGTTAAGGGAGGAGGAAGGAGACTTTGTTTCTTTACAGCATATGGATACCATTATAGTTTTTAAACATTATGATTACTTACTCGTATATGCTATATTTTATGCACTATATCAGACCTAGGTATGGTAATAAATGCAAAACTTACCTATAAATTGCATAGTTTCGAAGAAATTTTAGCTTTAGGTTTTAAAAGTTGTTTTTAGCGAAACGGCTTTATACAGGTTGATTTTTTTTCAGGGCCACTGAGGACGTTTCTGAAACCGTGAGAGTTATCGAAAAGTCATGTTAGGAGTTACGTGCTCGATTTAAAAAAAAAATAAGTTCTGCATTAAAAAAAACTAGCATAGAAAAGTGAATTTTTGAAAAAAAAATGCATTTTTGAGTTCTTTGTTTGATAATAAAAAAATAATGTATGATGACTATGTGCCCAAATTTGTTGGAACACTTTCAAAATTTATAAATTCATCTTTATGCATTTAGTAGGTTTACGTTCAGTTCAGACTATGCGTAAGCTATTAAATCCTCTTTTGCTGTATTTTCTATTCGTGGTGAGCTGAAATTTAATCATCATCGGATTAAAAAAAACCTTCGCTTTTCGTGGTAACGTAGCTGGTGACAAGGCATGGACACCATAATGGCTGAAAATTTTGAATATTGTCGTACCCACCGTATAGTTGCAGATGGAAAAGAATTCTCTTAATTTTTTTTAAGAACTTAATTTTTATAATGCAGTTTTGCACAATGGAGTCGCCATTGTGCAAAATTGGACAATCCAGAAATTTGCTCCGTGACATAAAACCAATTATGGTCTAATTTTGAAATTTATGAGTAATTCTGATTTCAAACGCTTAAATTGTATCTTCGCATTCGGCGATATACGGCTTTTAAAGACGTTCCGACTTCCAAAAGTTCTACACGAACAAAAGAGGATTTAATAGCTTCGCTTACGCATTTCACACTAAACGTACTTAGTACTTAATTATTACTAAATTCATTAAGTTGAATTTATAAACTAATTGAAAGTGTTCCAACAAACTTTGGGCCCATAGTAATTATACGTTTTTTTTTTATTATCAAACAAAGAACTCGAAAATGCAATTTTTTTTTTCAAAAACTCACTTTTCCATAAATACTGTAAAAAATTGATTGTTTTTAAAGCAGAACTCATTTTTTTTTAAATCGAGCACGTAATTCCCAACACGATTTTTCGATAACTCTCATTGTTTCAGACTTGGCCTCAGTGGCCCTGAAAAAAAACTCACCCTGTATACGTGTTATTATTCCATTAAGATTGTTACATTCTATGATTTAATTATCACTGAACCTTTATCACCACTACTGCTTGTGTTAAAAAAAACTATTTTAAATTGAAAAAAAAAACAAGGTTTTAGTTGTATTATCTTCTACTAACTACTCTTCTCTATATTCCTTTTGAATCCGAAAACTATCACAAAAACATCAACAAATTAACCGAATAATGTCAAAAATGTATCATCATTAAGTTCTTAAATATCATCATCATTCACCGATAGGTAATCAATAAACCGTTTGAGGCGTGTCTGTTTCGTCGTAGATAATTACTTCAACCATAACATTTCCACTTATGGTTTCTCATAACCATAAAGCCTTATTCGATTTAAAAACATTTATATAATAATGTCAATACGCTTTATTTACATAGCACAATAAAAATTGATTAAAACATAAAAATAAACTTCCTATAAGATTAGAGTTTGAATATTTATGTTCATATTTGAGACACAATAAAAAGATGTTCAGGTCATTACGGTGTTTTGTTGTCTAGCTATAAACGTTCCATACAAATGAGCAGGAAACTGAGGAGTTTATAGTTATTTCATTGCATCTTATTAGAGATAATGGATACAGATTATATTATTTATATTGAGGTTTACAAATATGTTGGAGACGCATAAACACCATAAGTTTTATTTTATTAGTATCATAATTATATTTATATGAATGGTTCACTAGCTCACTTAAAATATAGTTATACTTATTTTGACAAGCGTGCTCCATATTACATCACATCTCCTAACACAACTTATATGAAAGAAACTTATTCACTGTGGACATGAACACTCCAAAATTGTACTCTATATCTATGGAAAAACAGATGAAAGCAACGAGTTCCATTCTTTATTAATTATAAAAAAGAGGTGAATATATTTATAGCAAATAACTGGAGCTTATCGCGTCTTTTACCTATCATATACATACATATATCGTAACCAAATTATGTTGTTTTATCTCAAAAGCTTAAAAGAGACTACCGCAGGCTTTGATACATACCAGCCAGGTTCGCTAGAAAATACCTGTTTACTCTTCGTCCTTATAAGATTTATAAATAAATAATAAAATAAGATTTGGATCGTAAGATGATGAGATGATATTGGAAGAGAGGAGAGGAGAAAAATATTAGTAACAATGGCAGCTGAATTTAGGCCAAGTATTGGGTAACGCATTAGTGGGTAGGTTAACTTCTTCTTTTTTAGCCAAAATACCTTGCGAAGGTTATGGGTTCAATCCGGTCAGGCACCAATGGATATTTCAGTTTATGGAAAATTTGCGCATTCTGAAAAAGTCATTTTTTCTCTAGGATGGAAAGTCTGTGTCACTTTATAAAATGTTGCTATTAGCATATGCCGATCGCTATGTTTGAAGTGTTCTGCCCCTTACCCTTAATACTAGACCCTTAATAAACCAAGATCCATTCTCTGAGTTTTACTCAAAGTTAATCCTCGAAGGGAGAAAGTATTTTTTGTGTCTTTTCTTTTCTAACTATTATGTAGGTACGGAAAGTTGTCTATTTAGCATAATCGAGAATCGTAGATCATTTATTAGTAGGATTCAATAAATAGTGTTGTGGAGGTGAGACGCCACGCAGCGCCCACGCGGCGATGAAGACGTCTGTAATCTCCGGAGCCTTGCGTCTGCGTCGGCGGCTATTAGCGGGGCGTGGGGCATGAGCGGTCGCGGGTTATGACTCCGCAATGTTAATGAATATGATGAGGTTTTCCAGACCTATTTCAGTTTCAGCATCTGTTTATACATGACTAACATGAATTGGGATTCCGATTATCACTTGTCTCAAGATCTCAACGTTTGATTCGATGAAGGTATGAAAAGTAACAGATAGCGATTTATATTTAGCAATGCAGATTAAATGTGTCAGAGGTAGCGATTAATCGTAACTTCTCATGTCTTCAAAGAGTACTAAGACGGTTCCTTTTCCACCTTCATTGGTGACTCATCTCCCAATTCACAGTTACATTTGACAATACAATAAGTTATTGGGCAAACCAAAAAAAGTTGGTGTAAGTATTTCACTAAACATTTTTTTTTAATCAAAGCACTGACAAAATTGTGATAAAATGCTGTGTTGCCTTGTAAGTGTTCATCACAAGTTAAACTGATTTTAAACTATGACTAATGCACAATATCATTATAAAGTTCCTAATTCCTTTATCACCAACAGTCACAAGAATCTTAAAACCGTAAAAAAGTACTGCAGTCGATATTTAAGCTTCTTGTAGATATTCTATTCCGGCTGCAAAGAATAAAAAAAATATAGCAGTGAAGCAGTACGTTGAAAATATGATGTTAATATTAATAACAAACATGAACAGATAAGTCTGTGTCGTTTTAACATCAGATTTACTACATTCACTACCGAAAAACTATTTCATAAAATGTATATTTCACGACTCACGAGCGCAAAACTTACTTACTTTACTGCTGTGCTAGCAATCGAAACCTTATCAATTATTGTAATGTACATTCCATATTACTATGAAATAAATGGTAATATTTACCGCTCGTCGCTTATGACCTAAACCTCATAAAACAGCTACTTAATGGTTTCGTACAGACTAGCAGTAAAGCCGATACATAACGCGACGCGTACTGTAATGTGTACTTTACTATTTAATGTACTTTGTGTGAAAGTTTATGAGTCAAAGGATTTCCAATCGATATCATACATTCTTATGTGTATGACTACCATTCATAGTTCGATCGAGCATGAACTTACGAATACCTGCATTATACACCCGGATCTTATTTCCCCGTTTAACCCGTGGGAATTCCACAGTCTTTTGTCAATTAATTTTCAATGGTAATTCCCTTTGACTTCGAGATTTTCCAACGTAAAGCGTTGTCGTCAAAAAGAAAGCCCGTATCTACTTGCTACGCATCGTAGCATGTCTACGCCGTAGCATGTGTGACGTCATTTCACACGATGCACCACAAATAAAACTCGTCTGTGTATCTGGTTGGTATATAATATACTACAGATAGTGAAGAAAATATATTTTATATTAGAATAGTATACAGAACCGATGCAAGGATACGGTTAGTGTCATTTATTCACAAGAATAATATTTGCTTTGCTCAATCGCTGTCGACTTTAACTTTACTTCAACAGCCTATTTATGTTCTCTTTTTATGGCTTCCCCCAATATTGGGGGTATGTCCCGCCTATGTAAACCTACAGTACCACGCTTAGCAGGCGGATTGGTGATAGCTGTAAAGGTGTTAAATAATACAATAATACATCATTTACTTATTTCAATTTCAAATACAGGCTCATAAATAATATTACATTACAAAGCTTGCTATTCGACATTAGTGGACCTACACAAAGTCAGAGACTTGTGTAGTAGGTCCTGCCTTCCTTCTTTTATAGGAGAGTAGCCTTGTCACTTATTACATGTATACAAGTGGCCATCCCGGACTTCATTCATTCGTTCCGAATTATTTGTTTGTGCAACCCTACCCAAAAAAAAAAAGCTGCCCTGAAATCAGCTAACCGAAAATGATGATAGTCTGTCCGCGATCCGTAATAAGCGGACGATTATAATTTGCCTTCACAAAGCGGGCAGGGGCAACGATTCGCTATTAATAATGCTTTAATTTACATCACTCACTCTGATCTATTGTAAACATTATAAAACATAATAATAGAACAATTCAAATCTCACAAACAGCTAATCTATAAAAATCTCGCCTCAAACTCGACGGTAATGTCAAACAAACAATGAGAGATATCCGAACCTCATTATCTGATCATCGCGAGAGATAGAAGGAATAACGCACGCACTGGGTCAACACAACGCAGCGTGTAAATCTCAACGCGTTATACACATTATACCGAAAGAGTTGCAGAATGGGTTTCAGCATGTGTGACACTTATGATTAATCTATAACGTAAACAACGGGCAGTGCTGAAAGTCGCGTAAAGAAAAGCATTTTTATCCTCGAAGAACATACTTTAAAGCGAAAGTTTACTTTGACGGGTACGTCAAATTTAAATTTCAAACGCGATTTAGTGGTTTTACAAAATTTCAACCTAATGTATAATACTACGAAAGCTACCAACGGATCCAGAAGATACACTTCCTGAGAGACTACTAACGACCTTAAACCAAATCTAATATCGCCCAGAGAGTTCCGAGGACTGACAGAGAGGGACTCTGCCAGTCCTCGTGCCATTTCCATAGGTACTCAAAAGCCAATGAACGCTTTGACATCTACTACTGCCTGAAAACAAAATCATGCAATAACATTTCATGCAACATTCATCTTTAATTGTGAAAGTCTTACCATCCTAGTAACATCGATACGTCGAATAAGCAGCACCGTAACTTCTAATAATGTTACCAACTAAACCTGTATACCTGTGTACCTGTGGTACCAGAGAATCCTAGTGCTAGTGCACCATAAAATAATTTAATATAGCATACCTCTCTATATATGTAAACTAATTTCGAATTATTACTACTTAAAGATTTTATTTTTGTATTTTTTGTAGATACCTAAGTAGACACAAGGTAACGTGTAGAATTTTAGTTACGACTTTCAAACACCATTATATTTTGCCGAACAATGCTTTAATTTGTTTTTCGAAACACGTTATGCTACGCATCTGAATATATATTTTGACATAATATGATCACAAACCACATTACACAATCATATCGTGAAACAAATACTCAATTTATTACGACTAAGAATGTCTGCAAGTACAAATAAAACGCCGCGTTTTCATAACCAGTGCGTGGCACAATCTAAGGTCTGGTCCACAAAATTGATGCTCAATAATGAGTTTCGTTGCGCTCTCAGCCCGCAAACAGACAAAGCCGCGGGACAATCGGCGCACAATGGCCGAGGGGTAGATCTGCGTGCGAGACGATTAATTTCTTTGTGAGCAGAGAGGTCAATCTTCAATCACCCCGCGGTTTTCAATTTTGTTTATTGATTGCTCGGTATTGATAGTCCTATGAATCATGGGTGTGAAAGAAAGCTTGCTCCTGCATATATTTTTTTAAATGCCACGATGACTGCCGACAGATATGAAAACTTTAAACTTTAGAATAATTCTTACACCACCGTCTGAAAATATTTATATATGTTTTTTTTTACGTAGGATCCATCCTAATTGAATTTATAAAAAGGATACTTCGAAACACTTATTTTGCTACAATACTTGTTTTGTACAGTTCTAAGGGTGAATTAGAATGGAATAGATATTTTCGAAATGGCTTAACCAATTTGGATGTGTTTTGTATATAAATATTAGGGCAGGTTCTTAGTTTTTTTCGAAAAAATATACTCATATAAAAAAGTTGTGTTGATTTTAAGAATATTTACCTCAAGCATATTGTTTTGATGCATGCATATCCTTAATATAATTGATAGGATTATGATAGAAAATAAACAAAAGATGTTAGCGTACATACCATTTTATATAAAATGGTTCAGCATATATAGCGTGGTCAAAGAGACGTTTTTGTTGTGACGCGTGTAATGTAAACTCACTAGAAATTTCTAAATTTCGCTCCTAGCTAAAACAAAACGTTCATGACGAGTGATGAGTTGATGTAGTTGTAAAATATTCCTTGGAGATTTCAATTTTAACTTTATATTATCTGTAGTTGTAAAAAGTATGTTAAAGCGTAAAGGTAGCTACAGTACTATCGAACATGAAAAATGCTGAGTTTCTGTATATTGTTGTTTCTAGGACTTGGCTACGGAACATCGCGTTACTTCTTTCTGAGGGGTAGTCTTTCAGTCGTTTCATAAAAAAACGTCAGTAAATCATCAACATCAACGTAGCACGAAAACTTTGACAAAATCACAGCTGGTCAGGCGGGTGTTTTTTTATTTATTTTTGATTGGCCTTCATCTCACCTGATTTTCAAGTTATGATAAGGCCCAACCAAGGTGGAAGCGCACTTCACCCGGAATCAACAAACTGAGGAAAACTTGATATCTTAACTCTAAATGGCGGAACACAATAATTTTAATAATTGTTGTTGTATCGAAAGCATCAGGTAAGATGGTGGTATCTAGCTAGGTGGACTTAAACAAATTCCTACCACCAACTAAACTAAGCACAATATTTGGCTCCCCTTGGGGATTGAACCCGGACCCTCTGATCTGACACCGGTGGACGAACCACTACACCACAGAGGCGGTTCAATGTTCGTAGTGATAGCGTTAAGTTCCAAGATAGATACTAAGATTCAGATAATCAACATGTTTAACTAGTAATCAGCCTATAGGTTAATTAAAAATACATACAAACTTAAAATAGCAACTTCTCCATACAATATTTTCTTGGACATAAGTTATGTTACTTATTTTTGAGTCTTATAATTTTGATTGCATTGCATTTACACGTGTTGGGCGTGGACACTATGTATCTGATGATAATTGAAGTTTGAACACATGGAAACTGATTTTCTGGCGTCGATTTTGGAAATTTTCAACATCATCATCATCACAAAGTACTACAGCAGGACCGTTACGACAACCGTAGGTGGTAGTCTATTATTAAAAGTACCAGTTGTTGACCTCTAGACTTACACAGACAAAGATCTACGTTGGAATGAACTTACCCAGGTAATTCTGGATAAAATCCTTGATAACTAGAGATCTGATTTACCACGCCAGCCACCAGGCACACCAAGACACACCAAACACGTCAAACTAGCACGTTGGTGACGCTGTCACTTCAGCATGTCGATGACACGAACCCATAAGTTTTACCCCTAACAAAAATCTTTCAACGGGGCTCAAGAAGTTTTCACTTCAAAGAAGTATTTATTCTCCTTATTAAACGTATAAATGTAAGGCACTTGATGGATTGACGATGATAATGAGGCTTTGGGTCGTTAGGCTCTGGGGATAGGCCTGCAAAGCGGTTATCAGTAGACAAAAGCTTGATAGTGTTTGATTAGTTGAAAATGTTTTTTGACCATGAATATGCTTCAGGACTTCTGGTTTAGACTTAGCATGTTCTTGGTTCCGTGAGTGAATCGTTTGAGAAAATAAAAATGTAAAATAAATACCTTTAGAAGCTCTTCAGCATTTGTAGGTCGCTAGGCTTCATAAGGTGGCTTTTAGATATCCATTTGGTATTCAGATCAGCTCTATATCCAATCAGGCGGATCCGAGAGTTGGGTCAAATTAAAATACCTCTGACCCAGATATCCAATAAATAGATCATCTCTAGACACCACGTCTATTCTAGAATAAATGTCAGCTGATGCGGAAATACTTTCCGATTGACTATCTGGTCTAGTCCAGACCCAATTGGGCTACATTATAATTGGCTTAGGTCAGTTGATTACGGTTGCATTATAGGAAAATTTGATATCGAAATATGCATTTGTACAATCAATGCTATTCAAGTGCTGATATAGTATCCATAGCAGCCCCTGTCAAAGAATGTCGGCTCTATTTATTCGTGAATTTTATCAGGGGTGACTCAAGGAACTGGCCATAGCATCCACTGTACTATATGATCACGAACGCGCCTGCAAAGTGCGGTGTTTTTGGTCCCCCCCAACTCCCGCCTGGCTAGCTACCACCATTTTACCTAATTCTGTCGCCAAAATAAAAATTATTATTTAAAATAGTTGTCTTCCAGCATTTAGAGGTAAGATAGCCAGTTCCTCAGTTTGTTGAGGATTCCGGGTGAAGTGCGCCTCCACCTTCGGCCTTATCTCAACTTGTAACCAGGTGAGATGAAGGCCAAGCGCTTCCCCGACGTACAATAAAAAAAAATTAGCTTGCGATACAAAGAGTTTGCTGGAAGACCACTATTCACAGAGTTAAGCTCGCCTTTGTACATGCCTAATGTTACGCACCTTTATATAATATGTATGTGCACATAAAGAGTCACGGAAGGAGGTCCTTGTTGAAAGGTTGGGAATATGAGTGTACGTATCAGTTGGGTTGGGGTCCACTTCTAAAGGAAAACATCACAGGACAGTCGTATAAACAAGTCACCGATCATCGACCTATTAGTTCAAGTACAAGATTTACAAGCACGACAATACGACATTAGCTCTAGTATAAAAGTCACCAGACAATTACATGCTTTTGTGCAGTATTAGACATTAATTCAAAATGGTACGGCAATACAACGTCCACGATGACTTATGCGCGCACTCAACTTTGCACTTTGACGTATGCGACAAAAAACATCACCGCAAATATGAACCTAGTCTGCAGGAATTTAGGTTTATTGTTGAACGAGAGAGTTTTGTGCGGAATGAGAGAATGTTCCAATTGTCTTTGTAGAGATTAAATTGATTTATAAGACAGTGTTTCGTCCATGTGACGGGTCTCGGGAACTCGTAAAGTCACAGATGCGGCGATAGTGTCATGGCTCTTGGAAATTGCACTTTTGTCAAACCGTCCTAACAGTTCCTTGTTCTCTTCCCATTATCCATTATAATATTACAGTAATCGTGATTTTAAATGAGATTAACTGAATTATAATATCAAAGATACTATAAGAATCAGTCAATAGTACTGTGAGCGAGGCCGTCATCTTTGAGGTGAACGTATTATGTAATCAATTCAAATTCTTGACAGAAATATAAAATTATAAGCAGTAAAACCAAACATAAAGTAACTTTTTGGTTGTATAGCAATACTTTTTAGACACCACAGACCACCCAAGAGATGAAATGGCCTACAATGTGTAAGTCTTATAAGAAAGTTTGCAAGAGGCTCTTGTAGTAATTTTCGGGAAAAATACACGCAGGCAACGAGTTCCATCAATGCGCGAGAGCGGCATCTTTTAGAAAAGGTCACTCCGTCAGTCTTCATCATTGCTTGGGCAAGCCAAAAAGTCAAGTTGGCTGTACTTATCTCCTCTCTTATCTTATCTTACTTGTGATAAAACTTAAAATGCATAGAATTCATGAAGAAAACGTCGTCAAGTGACGCAACGAACCCAGCGAAGTTCGCGATCGTTAGAGTTTTATGTGATGCGACTCCCGTTTGATGTGCCAGTAAATCATCTGTGATTTAGTGTCGAGTATTCGCAAACATTTCCGCGGTAGAATATACTATTAGCTGTAAACTGTGCTCTGATTTCTTGTGAATCAGCTCTTCTGTTTCATTGGATAACATACATCATATACAACTGACGAAGCAGTGACCTGAATGTTATGTCCTCAGCTATCACACTAACATTATAAATGCAAAAGTTAGTTTGAAGATTTTCTATTTAAAGTTCAAAATATTATCAGTAAGGGCTTCACATAAAAGTAAGAACTGTTACGAAAATACAAGATGAGTGTACTCTCACAGCCCTGAGCTCGTTGCTATGTCAGAGGAAGAAAAGTCCCATCTACAGGCTTGTACTGAAAAGTTGGATAAACCAGCAATGCTTTGGAGTTTAGATTGATGGGGTAATTTTGGTTGCAGGACTAATTACCAAACTGGGTAAAGCTCTTTGCGGTGGCAATGTCCTATCTGGATGTGACCTACGTAGTAATGCCATGGCCAGGTTGTAGGTATAAAGTGGGTCACGTGCTTATTCTGTGACCTGTTTCGTATCAAAAAATAATCTGATATCTTCTTTATTGCAATCATAAAGATGCAACTTCCAGATCTAGACATAAATGTTTGAGATTAAATGTAATTTTGAGTTAATGAGATAAGACTTAGGAGATTATAGACAAACCTCATAACTCAGTTGGTAGTAACTCTGCCTTCTGCGCATGTTCTGGCTGTGGGTTCGATTCCCTCCCAGGACAAACATTTGAGTAATGAATATAGATGTTTGTTCCGTGTTCGGGTGTTGTATCACATAGTGAGTAAGTATTTACAAAAAAAACTAGGATTTAGTATTCTATCCGTAGTGTAGCGTAGTATAGGACGTCCTCCGTCTCGATGGAGCGACGACCTGCGCACAGTAGCGGGCAGAGAGTGGATGAGAAAGGCCAAACATCGGGCTCAGTGACGCACCTTGGGGGAGACCTACGTCCAGCAGTGGACTGCAATAGTTTGATGATGATGATGATTCTAACCGTAATCTAAATCCCATATTACATATGCTTTTGGGGCTAGATGGCGCTGTGTGATATCTTCTAATTTTTTAACCGCCTTGTGGTCTAGAGATTCGCCCATCATCAGGTCCCGGGTTTGAGCCCTGGGGGTTATAAAAATGTATGCTCGGTTTGTTTGATGATGCTTTAAAATCGCCTGGCTACCACCATCTTCACTGAGTATGACACCATTACAAAAATGATAATTATTGTGTTCCGGTATTTAGAGGTAAGATAACCATTAGACTGTTGAGGAGTCCGTGTTAAATGTACTCCCACCTTCGCACTTATCATAACTTATCACCAGGTGAGATCAAAGCCAAGCACTTCGTCGTAAAAAAAATATAATAGACACCTTCAGGATAAGCTCGCTCCATCGTAGACCTCATCCTTTCCTGTAAGTTGACTAGGTCAACTCTTGACCTTGAGACAAGAGTTGACCCAGTCTACTAAAAATTACATATGACATAGAAAATGTATATATTCATTTCTATGTCATTCTTCCTCTACTTCCATAATTACCTGAGTACCTGAATGTTAAGGATAGAACCACTACCTACCCTAAGCGAGATATATTTCTACCCACCTATTTAGACCGGGGACAGTGGCAGGCCGCGCTCAATTATTCACCCGACACGTCCCAGCCCGCTTCCGGCCGGCTATATCCGCGTCCTTATGATACACGCGAGCATCGCCATGTTCTGTCAACTTGACAACGATACTGACGGCGGGAATTGACAGCTGCGTTTAGCTGGATTAGCGGTTAGCAGCTATTTGTAGCCAACGACAATACCTTCCGGTGATTCGATGCTGTACGTGATAACGTTTCTCATCAATTCTCATTTTATAGTAACGGAACCTTTAAATAAAATAACGAACATAAAATAAATACTATCCTACCGAAGGATAGTATTTATTTTATGTGATTTCAATTATAGCTGGAGGAATAGAAAAAAATCCTTTGCCCAGCAGTGGGGCAAAATAGGCTCATTCCTTTAAATAAATAGATATATGTAAAAATTACGAATCGATAGGATTTTTCGTTTATAGCATCCAGTTTTACTTTTTATTATTCAAACATACACAGAGGCTCTACTGTTTCTAAAAATATAATTAAAATCTAAATTTATGCAAATTTTCCCGAGCACTGTTTCAAATCTGCAGGATTTTAGCATAATGTTACAAACTTATAATAGACAATCACCACAATAATATAAACAAAGTAGACTAACTAAACGTACCTCGTATTTACTGTTCCCACATATGTTTTTATTTTTGTTGTGTTTTAAGAAAAAGTAAAGCATTTCAAGTCTTCAGAAGAGATTATCCAAATAAACCTGCAAAAAAATCACAAGAATCGGACCAACCATGTCGAAGTTAACGACAAATACCTTTGTATGGGCAGGGAAAATAAGTGGGTGAAAATATTCAAAATAATCCTGACTATTTCCCCTTTGAGTATTCACCTTGGATCTTTAGATACCTACTTAGAACAAGGTTGATTTCGGGGACAACCTGATAACTATACCAAATCCATGTTCAGGTTCTTGTGTCTACTTAAACATTCAAGTGGACGTCTTGTTGCCAGCACTCCGGCTATTTCGAGCACAGACATGTCTGTTGGTGGACCCGCCTGTCTGTTGGACTCTGGCTAATTACGTGTTGTTTGGAAGTATCAACCGTATCAGCTAATTCAAAGCGGTAAAAGATTGGTAAAAAGTGATACAGGATTTTCACTAATCAATTTTCAATTCATTATTTATTATTTTTTATTTGTAGAGGTGTGATGAGTATAACTTAGGTCACATATTTATAAGCTTGACTTAATTTAGGGCTATCTGGCGGTGTGTTTACATAATGCCCAGTAGTATTTATTTACCTGGTATAAGATTTAGGTCTACTTATAAGTACATACATCACACATACCATGTGTATCAGTAAATTCCTAAAAGTGACATTTTAAAACTTACGTTGGTCTGCTCTTCACGCTAGCGTCATCATAGGAATATCTGGAAAAGGAGATCCTATTTATATATCGTGTCTCAATCTCAAACTACCCAAAGTAAAGCACACAAAGTAAAACTTTTATAGGTACAGTTCATTTATCTATAGAGCATTTGTATTGGTCCTCGGACTGTTTCCTTTGTAAAAAGGTAGTCTAACAATATAGACTGCAGATTCATATATAATCCTGAATATGGTTTCTGTATTCAAAATAATTAGATATAGCTATAATATTATAGTCTCCGTCAAAGGGCTGAAGTGCAGATGGATAGGGCACACAATACAAGGTAAGGTGAAATAAAACATAATGGGAATACGAGACCACAACATTTGTGGGGAATACCTGGAGCAGAATAGCACAGGCTGAGGAGTGGAGGAACTTGGGACTTTAACGAAATGTGGCACGCACATATAGTGACGCTTGCCAATGTCATTACATAGATACACTTAACCGTTGAAATAATTGGTAACTAGAGTATTTGAACAAAGTAAAAAAAAGCATAATTATTACAGCAAAGAAGCATAATTATTATACCAAATCAATTGAGACCAACATTTCAATTTCTAGGCTTTCGCACTGCCGCAATTTCCCGCCCCATAAACGTCCGCGTAAATAAACGCTAACTTTAATTACGCCGTTCAAAGACTGCCGATGTTTACCAACGGTTATTTACGACTTTAAACTCAATCCCAATATGCCATAAGTCATCCCTTGACATGAGCACGTGACTAATTATAAGTTAAAGTTGATAGCTCATTGGAGAGCGAAATTAATTTTTGCTCGGCTGTAAAATTGCCATAAACTGATCGATTTATGTTTGACGTTTGATCGGTGTGCGCCGTCTGCTGATGAGGCCGCGCAGACAGACTATTCTTTATTCTACTTGAGGAAGCGCTTGGCCGTCATCTCACCAGGGGCCCGATTCTACTAAGATCAGACCTCGGATCCAGATTAGAAACAGGACCCTGGAGTCAAGTTATTAAGGCCGAAGGTTTAAACGCACTTCATCCGGAATCTCCAAGAGAGTAAGGAACTGGCTATCTTATCTCTAAATATCGGCACACAACAATTATTCAAAAAGAACTGAAGAGATTCATTTTATAGAAAGGCTTGCTCCATTGTGTGTAAAATGAATGTCCTGTAATATTTATTTATTTATTATTTATTTATTTATTTATTGTAGATCTTATACTTACCCAAGAAAACCTGGAGGTCAAGAGCTGACCCATAATTGACATAAGACGGTAGTAGCTAGCCAGGATTGGATCCCGGGATTAGATACTCTGATACCGGTGGTTGAACCGCTAGTTCACAGAGGCTTTTTGGACTATACTTTATATGCTTTAAATGTGCAAAGCACATTTTTTGCAATCATGAATCAAATTATCTGAATGGAAGACAAAACACTAATGTTTAAAGTGCCCAAATATTTGTTAATAGCTCCTTAAGCACCGAGATTTATTTGTGTGTTTAAGATCTATTTTACATGATACGAGCTCTTAATTGCAGTTTTGGTGCATTTTTCATGTCTCATAGATACATCTAAACATCGCGAAGCAATCTGCTGTGAAGTCGATTTCATTATATTTTTCAAAAATAACCTATTGGCTGTTTTCGTTGTAAAACTTACGATACCACGCCGCTTACAAAACCTTATTTATGAGTCGTGTAAGGGTGCCATAAAACGGGATTCTGGGATTGTTAAACAAAAAAATATTTTTTCAAATCGGTTGAGAAATGACGGATTTCTGAGGTAACAAACATAACATCCTTTTTTTGAAGTTGCTCAAAAACAAAATCGGTGTGTATAGGAATACGAGTATAACGTGATAGATCCCAACATATGCTTTAATTTAAAAACATTTGTATTGGCACAATTCATGAAGATTCGAGTCAGGGTTAGCACATGGTATAGAAGCGCAGCGTCATCAAACGTCCATCATTCTAATTCGTTTGAGACGACAACGGACAACGCTTGTCTGTCTGTTCTGTGTGACGGCAAACACCGACGGCTTGTTCCACCTGGCACCCGCACTCGAGACACAGTTGTACTTACCTTACATTTGTAAGATCATTGACAATGATCACATCTACTTGTGTCCACAAATCATACTTCTGCTATTGATATTGATATTTTCATGTTGAAAATCAGAAAAAGCTTTCGATCAAGCAATTAAGTCCGTACGAAAAACTTAAAATATTCTATTCAATAAAATAAATAAATATTACACTACATCAATTTTACATAGCGCCCTCTAGTCCCATTCTAGTCTAGATTACGGATTTAATACTTTAATCCTTTTTTTTTTACAATACAACACCCAACCCATAAAACTGAATAAATGAAACTAACTTTATAGAAGGGAAGCAGTTGGGTTACATAAGGACAGTTCCAAACGTTAAAGATAATTCAACTGTTCTAGACCAGTACCAAAATTAAAAAAGTACCAAAATTAAATTCATTGAATTGTAAGATATTTTCTTCCATGTTTAGGTTTCTTTCGCGAAAGATTTAGTTCCTTTGAGTGTTGTCACAATGTGCGTTTTGTTGAGGAGCTGGAGCCTCGATGTTCACGTGGTGAAGCTTTAGCTCGTGTGCTTCTGCATACGTTTGTCTCACCTCGTAGATGACGTCTATATACATACAAATTTTTAAGTCACGGTTTAGTACATTTTGTTATATTTTGTTGTTATAAATCTAAAAGTTAATGATTATTTTAGTACGTTTGTACACCGCTTTGTCGGCTCTTAGCTATCCTTTCCATCCAAAGGTTGCCTGGAAGAAATCGTTTTTAGCGATTGGGTCTCTCAGTATACTTACTTTAAGTGTTTTTCTTTGCTTGTTTTTTTTTATTTTTGTCTTTTGGTGTACAATAAAGAGTTTAATCTATCTATCTATATAAACTGAGACTAATATAAAATAAAAATATGAAAACAAACATACTATCTGTCATTTTCGTTCCCATATTTCTAGTTGTGGTATCCTTCGTTTGAGCAGTGCGGGGACAAGCGCAGCGCACCCGCCGGCCGTGACAGGCGCCGACAAAGCGGTCGACAGACAACAGACCGATCATTTCTAATTGTGTGATTTGATACCAAAACTCATTGTTAACCGCATCGAGAAACCTTATCATTATCCGTTCAGTATTTAATCTCAACGAGATAGTTTCACGATTTCCATTGGGCGTAATTAAAGTGGATTTTTGTTTGAATAGCGGGAAATAGATTGGTTTGTAGGTTTTGTCCACGTTTCTACCAGAATTCCTCATCATCATCATCATCATTACAGACGATAGATGGGCCTGGCCTGATCCTTAGTCCATATCGTATCCATTCTAACTATAACTATGATGGGTAGTTGATTTGGAAAAAAATAAGCTGAATATGATTTTTTTTGAAAACGATGGGGGACTGAAGAATAATTATCCTATCACCATCAAACCAACTGCCCGTAAACGTCCACTGTTGGCCAGTCAAAAACTGAAAGAATTTTCATTGCAATAATGTTAGTATTTGTTACCTATTATAAGGTAACAAACCTTAACGTTACGCTTCATGTGTGAGATCAGTAGTCGCCTTTTATGCCATCCGTTCATAAACCCAGACCGAATTAGTTTAATTGTGTCATTTGCCTTCAGATACCACACTAAAACTAGGTTACATACTGAAAATATTACTAATCACAGGTTGAATCAAACCCTGTATTCAATTATACCTATTAAGTCTGGTATTTATTGTTTTGTTAACTTTATGCGGGAGATAGCCAGCTAAGGTAAATAAGAAATAGATGCCACAAAAAATGAATCACAATACATATTCATATTTTGAAAAGGAAAGACAGCGCATCGAAAAGTTTACTGAAAAAAAAACTTACACATTTATTTTAAAATGTACAAACAGACAGACTACTAAACCAATCGCTTCAGTGTGACAATGTCATCATCGCGGAATCACCACAAGAATATTACTATTACTATGAATACTACTAATACTACTACTATTATATTTACTATATACTATATTACTATATTATATTATACTATATTAGAATACTACTAATTAATAAATTAATATTACTAATTAATATTACTATCTAATAGCGATTGTTTTAGTAGAATTTCCGTATGAACGGAATATTTTAGAATGATTTTGTTGGTAAATGAGTTTTTAGATATTTGACGCAGTTGCACATGTCATGATCATGGAAACCCTGGCTGCGAGAAAGAAGGGGGGAATTCGTGAGCCTGAGCAGATTACCATCTTTCTCAGTATTTTCTATAACGACACATACACTTGACACTACGCGACATTCAATTTACGATTTGATGACTTTTTCCCCATCAGATCGTAGTAAATAACCCCTCAATTTTTAGCGGTAATAATATTGATTTAATTGTACGACGGGGAAGCGCTTTGCCTTCGCCTCACCTGGTGTCATGTCAAGTTATAAGATATAATAGTTCCACAAGTAGAATCACATCATCAACTCACCTGGTGTCATGTCAAGTTATAAGATATAATAGTTCCACAAGTAGAATCACATCATCAACTCACCTGGTGTCATGTCAAGTTATAAGATATAATAGTTCCACAAGTAGAATCACATCATCAACTCACCTGGTGTCATGTCAAGTTATAAGATATAATAGTTCCACAAGTAGAATCACATCATCAACTCACCTGGTGTCATGTCAAGTTATAAGATATAATAGTTCCACAAGTAGAATCACATCATCAACTCACCTGGTGTCATGTCAAGTTATAAGATATAATAGTTCCACAAGTAGAATCACATCATCAACTCTTCACAATCGATGGTCCCACCATTCGCTGTACGTTTTTGTCGATGATTCGTCATTTCGACAATTATTCGATTGAGTGGTTCCTCTTGATGATGTTAATTGTGTTTCTTTATCCCGATTGATACTTTTGTGTGGCAACCCTTGGCGTGAGTTGCCATTTTTTTGTCAGTGAAATTAGAATCCTTTTGGTTTTACTAACGTAGGTATGAATATTATAATTGTACTTTAGTTTTTAGTTTTAGTTTTGCAACATTTTAATATCTCCGTTTTAATCGAACATATTATAGGTTTATTATTATTATTAGGTATTACCAACCTACCTTAAATATTTAACAGAACTGATAAACACCATTGCCCGGGTACTAATACTTATACCTACTACTATAATATACTTACAAAGATGTAAGCTTCATCTTAGATTCTAGATCACCAGGATCCTCATGATTTGCAAAATTACTGAGACATCGCAGTGTTTAAATACACAATACAGATAATGTTGTTGCCCTTTTTCTAGTCTGCTGAGGCCAAAGAATAAACTGTCTCCAAATAATCAGTCACCATTTATCTCTTTATGCATTGTTGCAATTGTAATAGATTTTTCTAAAAAGCTACAGTGACATTTGAGTCTCGATTTATCTCTCTTTTATCTCTGAGTTCTGGTTTACGGTCTCATTTGCTTTTTTTTTTATTAACCTATTTTGTCTGCTGTGCAAAGATCTCCAAAACATATGTTTAATGTTTTTTTCTAACAGCACATAATACCTTTTATTACTTTTTGTAGTTTATATAAAAGCGTGTTTCAGTAGCTCTACGTGGAACTCACTCGTTCAGCTAGATTCCTTGTAAAAAGTCAGCGACGATGTAGGGTTGTCACACTCCAGGTGTCCATCGGACCCGCGTGTCATCGCGGGCCGGCCCTGTTGAACGCTGGGGTGACCACGCGATTTACCTCGCCGATACATTTTTCGCCGGTTACTTGTTTCACGATAGCTATTTTTTATGTAAAACCATTGAGAGTTTTTTAACATCAAAATGTGTCATTAAGAGTTTAATATTTTTATAAAATGTTGAATGATTTTCGTCGAAGATATTAATAAGGTGAGGATAAATACCAACTATATTTTTTGATGAGAAAATATTATGAAATATAGCTTATTTTGGACATTAAAATGTGTGGCAACTGCCATCATATTCATTTACAGGCAAGTAGAATTATTTACGATCAAACTTATTTAAAAAATATCCGCTCAAGATATCTATATACAGCCTTGATACTGACTTGATTAGTTTAACGCAATATAATATCTAGGTAGGTACAGGTACCCAAAGATCTAAAACTTCCCAAATCACAGTCACCCCCGAAAGCCGAGCGTTAAGTGACGATGATCGACAAAAAGGATGAAGTGCAATTTTATTAACACGCGCTTTCATCAATTTGAAGAAAAAATACAAGTTCGAGCATAACAAATGATGTTGTTTGTTACGGAAACGGGACTTCGGAAAATGGGCCTTTGGAAAGGCTTGGAGGGCTGGCTCACATCCGGCATTTTAGGTGAATGTCTATCTGGTCAATATCATGAATTTTATGTACTTCAAATTATTTAGCAGTTTATGTCATGATATACGAACGAAACGAATAAAGAATTATAAAGAGTCGTTAAACAAAAAAGAGACCTGTTGTGTCCAAAACAGGAACTAAAATTACAATTGATTGCCATAAGTTTTTAGGGTTTTTAAATGAAAACCACGGTTGAACGCCCCCGACCTAACGATGGTTCATTTCATACATGGCATTTGACATGTTTTATGGTTCATCACCAGTAATTATGAAAACAATAAGATCGTTTACTGTCACCGCGTGACCAATTCCGACTTTCTCATACTTATTCCGACTTTTTCCGTAGCCCGTCACTAGAACTGCCTGAAAGCCCGTGATGTATTATCAGCCACTGATCCATAGCGCTACTTAGACACCTATTGATGTGACATGACGACGCCTTTTCGATTCTTGCCGATGAAAGGTGCGTCTTGCGAAGTGTTTTTGAGCTGCAATGAAAACAGGTGTGGGATGAAAAATGATTCCGTACATGCTGTCTGCTTTATCGTGTTATAAAAGGTTTGCTAGGCTATTGTTGTAAGAAGCTATACTCAAAGTAACTTCTCGAGTAAGTAATTAGACATTCATCAACGTTTTACTCCTATTTGTTAAAATATTGACTTAAAGCTTTATGGCCGTGTCCAAGGGCCCCTAATCTTACTATACTAAGTAATTTTGAAAAAATTCAAACATTTCTAGATTGATGGAGTTTGTCATATCTACAACGGTTATCCCAAATACACAAAATTATAACGTAGTACTTTCAGTTATAACGTGGGTATTTTCTAGAAAAGCTGACTCCATCATCCCTTTACAATAGAATAGATCGTAACAAAGATCACTTTAATTATTAAAAATAACAGCTATCTAATACATTGATACGAAAGCTATCCAGAGAAACCAACTCTTTCGTTCGAACGCATGTGTGTGGGCAGCACTCAAGGAGTGGATTAAAACAAGCAATTTGGCTTTGTAATCTTCTTTACAAATTAATATATTTAAATCATAAAATGTGATAGTGAAATCATTCACAACACTCGTCAGTGTACACTCGTCACCAGCGGACTGCTGCGTCATGCAGCACTCGCAGGAGGTATCTGAGGAGAACGGACAAGCCGGGGTAACTGATTCCCTTTCAGTGGATATGGAGGACAGCGAGTCAACTCATCCCCAACTCAGTATCTTGGCTTATTTCATACCTGAAATGAGCCATATCACATTTTCTGATAGAGATGCTATCAAGTTGTTATTTTCATTATTGAAATGAAAATGTATGTAATTTTTTTTCGAGTTCTAAATTTAGACTTTACCAATTGAGTTTAGATAAAAGGTATGCAGATTTTACATTATGTACCGGAACATAATGTAAAATCTAGAAAAATATATGACAAATAACTATAAAAGCACATTTATAGAACAAACTCTGGTATGTTTTACAAGTTACCATCATAAAAAGAGCATAATTCGCAAAACAATTAACATTTTTATTAAATACATGAAAAATATTTAAACAGCCAAGTAATTAATATAGGTCAATATCCTATTTAGATCATGTTAAAATGGTAATTAGTCAAAAAACTTGTTAATGTGTACATTAAAATTCATAATAACCGCGGGATTTATAAAGCGACCAATCATTGAATTGGATTATCATAATTACCCATCATTATTTGAGTTTAGAATCCGTCGTAGTATGAATATGGCCATATGGTGTGAATTTACATAAAATATTGACCATTACATTAGTCACAGTTTTACTAAAAGCTGGTAACCTGCAACACTTCTAGGTCTGTTTAACTCATCGTTTTAATATTTTTAAAGAACTTTGAGATCAACGTTAATTTAATGCTATGTTTTTTAGAAATTATGTCACTGTCAAAAATCTAATCAAATCAAATATATTTATTTGGGAAATATCAAAACACAAAATAGGTAGGTACAATAAAGGCGGGTAATCCCAAAAAGGTCTTAACTCAGCATTAATGCAGGCTGTGATGTCTGCGCTGGTCTTCCGTTAGGGCCTGTGAAAAACGCGGAGCAACGAGGGTCCAGACGTGATTTGCAAATTTTTGTGCCATATTCGATTCAGCTAAGCGTTTTTCTTTTGCTTCATTCACTTCACCAGGAAGCCTCAACAGACTGAGGAACTATCTACTTCTAAATGCCAGAACACAACCATTTAGATTTGTTATTATGGTCTTGGGTAAGATTGTGGTTGCTAGTCAGGCGGACTTAAACAAAGTCCTACCACCAATCAAATAAAGCACAATATTGTTCTCAGAGGCCAAGAGTAATGATCTGACAGCACGCTGGTCTGACAGCAACCTATAGCGAGGCTTTTCTACCAGTGAACAGTGTGAATGAGGTAAAAGAGAAGATTAACATAAAATATTGACACAGCGATCAGTCGAGTGATGACAAATAGACAGATGACTGCCGTCTTGTCGTGGTCAACAGGTTTCTAGAACGGTTATCTTCCTACGTTATTTACTTGACTGTAATACCAAATAAGGTAAACTAATTTAGACGATAAAAAAATTTGCACCATTAAAGCCAAAGAAGAAAATTAACTGTTTTTCCTGACGTAATTTGTGTATGATAGGTGTGATAAGGCTCGTCCGGGGAAGTACTACCACCATACCTTTGTCAGCCGCTAAGCAGCATTGCTGTGTTCCTGTTTGCAGGGCAAGCGTAGCTCAACACCGTATGTCTGATGTTGGCAGGCGCAATGCAGAGCCGCGTAGGGCATGTTATTTGTGGAAGTGACTTACGCAGTAAGGCTTTGTTATAGCCAAGAGATGCACTTGACATCAGACTGCTCACTTGTCCCATCTCTAACTTGTATAAAAAAAAAACAGAATCGAAGTAAGAAGGTGACACGTAAAAGTTTTTGTCTATGGTTTTCGGTCGTAGTCACGGTCACCCTACTTAAAAATCTTAAAAAAACCTTTGATATATTAGTAGAAAAGTAAAACCTAAAACAATTACAGATGTTCCGCAATTGTTCTAATGACGTAATAACGCACGAACATTCCGATCGATTTGTACGCAGAGCAAATCGGTTAAGTTTAAATTCTCATCCAAGTAAGTCTATAAACATTTTTCACGGTAAAACCTAGCATGAAAATTTAACTGGTTTTTGGTTTGTTCAACCAATCGTTTGAAGGCTAGTGTGGCCTTAGATGTACCGCGCTTGCCTAGTTATCCTATAACGACTTTAAAGAATCCAATATTATACTGATATGGAAAGACAAGCATGCAACGAGTTACACTTCCTATCCAATAGTTCCTGGGTCACGGTTGACCAAAACGCACAAAATGCGCTACGCCAAATAATTTAAGGTACCTATTCTTTGTTGTTTTATACTAACTCATTGACATAATGAACTACTATCATAATAATTCTGGGTCTGAGTATATTCAGATAGAATAAATAATTTGTTAATAAATTTTAACCGCCTCTGAGGTCTAGTGTTTCGTTCACCTTTGTCAGATCTATAGGTCTCGGGTTTGATCTCCAGGGGAGTACAATGTTGTGCTTGGTTTAAGTCCGACTGGCTAGCTACCACCATCTTACATAATTCTGTCGCCACAATAGCAATTTAAAAAAAAAACCTTTTCCGGCATTTAGAGGAAAGATAGCCAGTTCCTCGGTCTATTTAAGATTCCGGGTGAAGTCTGCCTCCACCTTCGGCCTTATCTCAACTTGTTACCAGGTGAGATGAAGGCCAAGCGCTTCCCTGTTGTATTATTAAAAAAAACTAATTACTAACTGAGTTAAAATTAATGCATTTATAATTCAAACTTCAAAATTTAATTATGTGCATTAGATCCCATTGTCGGAAACAAAACAATGGACCCTTTACAACAAGTCTTAAAACTAAGTTAAGAATAAGTGAGACCTCAGAAGGCGCCTTCTCATGAGGAGTCAATTTCACTAAAGTCACTACAATATTGAAAATTCAAAATGAGCTATTGCAATGATATCCATGGGTTTTTATCGTTAAGGTAAGTCAACGTAGCATAATTAACTTTGCCACACAATTTATGCTTTAAAAGTTTTAAAATTTATTAATAGACACGATATATAGATATAATATAGACGTCGTTGAGTATTTTTTTATAATAGAGCACACATGTGCAATAGAATGACCTGCTAATTTTCCGGATTTTACTCCTGGGCATTGTTAGATTATCATATAAAAGATAACACACTACACTACACTACATTGTTAGATTATCATATAAAAGATAACACACTACACTACACTACATTTTTATCATACATATATGATAAAAATGTCATGATGGGTATTGTGAACATGACAGCTCCCGGTAAAGCACCTATACCCTAGTTTCTACTGATCCTCTCGTAACAGCTGAAGTCATTTAATATGTATTATAATTTATGAATAAAATGAAACAAATAGACTGTACTAAATAGTATAGGTACGAGACTCAACTTCCATATATAACTTATATTGTTAAAGTCAGGGTATTTTAAAATCGACGCAATATAATTAATGCTTATTCGTATAACAATATCGTTAAGTTGTCAAATACTTTGATAATTGTCGCATTGTAATTGATGGTAGTGTTAATGTGCGTTACAAGATACCTGTACCTAGTCCTGTATACAACAATGTGGTTGCATGGCGACTGCGAAAGGTTAAACAATTTCATGTAAATAACGCATGTCGATACTCCATAAACTAACAAATAGACAGCAACGCTTGATCGTTTTTGTTATGGACGATTTTATTACATTAAAAATGTAAAGAATCGTAGAGTGTAAATTTTTGTCTGAGCAGTTAAAATTTAAATAATGAAGCGGTCCTGGTAAAAAACCTTTTGGAAGTCGTATTTTAAATGCTTGCAACTTCACTGCCACACACGTTTGCAGTGCTTTTTGGTAAATTATTGCGATCGAACTTAATAGGAACATATATGTTGTTGTTTGCGCAATAAATCTTCTTCTTTTTCTGCAACAGCCCACCATCAAAATAAGAGGGCTTTGTCAATTATGCAAATTGGCATAACCATGATTGGCGAGCGTTTTGGAGATGACATAGGTGTTAGATTATTACCTACCACTTGTGCTGTGTGTACAAAGAAGTAACCTTCTTACCTTCTTCTGGTACAATCCATACAAAACAAAATCCAGCTTCCTATCATAATAAAGTAAATATTGGATAATTTTAATATTTTGACGCTCATAGCTTAGTATCCTAGCTGGCTGCATTATCAAGATTTTTTCAGCATATATCAGAAATCGTGTGTCGTGTCGTATCTACTAAATATAACTTAGCTGCGGCGGCGGCGGCGGCTTAAAGAAAAGTCGACACGCGATCCACAATTGTATAGATTTATCTACATACATGAATTGTATGGTATGTGATACATTCAAAATTAAACATTATATTTATTCAGGAAGTATTTTAAGATTATTTTGAATCGTCAAATATACCGCCTGTTTGGAATCGCGATTAGCACACAAGAAGTAAGGCAAGAAACTCGGACTAGTCAATTTTGTAATAATCCCTAAAATAATTAAAATTAAATATATATGAGAACTCTAGCTAGAGAAGGATTTACACAATTAGTAGCTATTTTTAGCCCTATTTTTAAGAAGTATCGTGTGCAAACAATACAATATCACATAAATGCAATAATTCAAAACAGACTCCAAACTCTAACCTTGTGGTACATTATTTTAGTGGTTGTTCCCGAAGATCTGCTACTGCTAATGTCCTTATTTTATTTGGAACTAATGCGATTTGATAGGTTTCAAAGCATGAGGTTCATTGCCTGATTCTGGCTACTATAATACTGGGTACTATAATATTTAAGCTCAGAGATTAAGTTGTCATAATTAATGCAGTCAAATGTCTTAGATGTATCACAGAATACTTCTAAGGTATCTTCTCAGGCTCCAAAAATGTACTTTAAGCATAGCACCAGTGTCAGTTGTTAAAATACATTTAGTAAAGCCAAATTTATTTTCATGCAGCAGCCTGTTAGAGTAAAAAGTGAAATTAACTTAATAAGAATAATACTTTTAACTTCACTACATGCCGGCACAATGAAGTTCGGTAATTTGCTCGATCCTTTTTAATTCCAAACTTCAATTGTATTAAATCAATTTGCATTTATTAAGATTTTCAAAAAATCAAGAAAGATTTTCTCGTGGATACTACTATTAAATATATACTATGCTAGAAATGGCGCAGTGTCGATAAGAATTGTGTTTAAGATCTTTACGAAAATCACCCAACGGTCTCTAGTTTTTTGATATTAAATAATTTGATACAACGATAATTGATAATACAATCATCGTTGTATTATATCGACGTATCTGAAGCTTTAAGTGTTTCCACAACACTTCTCAACACTCGTTTCAACAAAGGCTAAGCACAATCGACAGAGCAGTTTAATGCATGAGTTTCCCCCATGCAAGGGAAATTTGTTGAAAAATTCAAAATCAATTTAAATTTGGAAACAAAGATGAGTTCCGAGGTCGCCCACTTGCATAACGGTCTTCTTTGGTCACTTAGTCCGCAAACTGCTATCCACCCTGTAGGTTGAACAGATTATCTTGACACTTTAGGTTTCAGCAGTCAGTACCTTCAGAATGTATGTACCGACTATGTAATAACGTGTTTAATGTAAGCTTAGGTATTGAGCACGCGACTTAACTACGTTTGTATTTGAAAGTGACCATTTAAAGCTGTTAGATTTTTCTGATATATATTTCCACTCATGTTTACTAAAAACATACCATAGCTTATTTTGGTGGTAACCTCCAAAAATGCAGTAGCCTCCTCCATATTTTCTATGCAAGAATGATTTGCCCGAGTCTGTGTTTCCCGATCGCTTCAATATGGGAGTCTTCCAGTCAAGTGTGAATAGGTTTCTTGGAGGCAAGCGTGCTCCATCGTAGTCTGCAGAAGCTGCACGGTTGACATCAGGTGAGATAGTACAGTGTTGTACAGAGTTGAAGCTTTACATCTAGAACAGTACTTACTTCTATTTATGAGTATTATTATAGGGGAGACCCGTACAAATCCGGATACCTGGGTAAAACTGTACCTACAGTAATATAACGGAGCTATGAGATACCTAAAAGCTTCAATATCATATGAGGCACCAAAGTCAACATGACAAGATTAGAGTGCACAAATACAGAGAGAGCCATGATCTTAAAGCCTCATTAAGCAAGGGCTAAGAGAATAATGATAAAACGGAGATACCACAACATTCACCTGCTGTGCCACTCGATGACACGGTTCCATCAACATCTGCAACACCAAATCCTATCTAGGTGCCATCAAATTCCACTGCACCACTCGTTGGACTCCAGGAAAAACAGCTGCCATCACGTTCTCTCCATATAAAAATGAGCTGACTAATATTTCACAAAACCGAAAAACTTCAATCTGAAAAAACTAGATAAAACGACAAAAAAACAAGAAAACCGATGAAGTTACCAATATGATAATGCTTGTACTGCCTTGAAGAATACGATAAAAGTAGCATAGATTAAGGGTTGGGTACAATGTATGGGTTGCAATGACTGGGCTCATAAGGGTGGTATAGGCTTCAGTTCAGAGGAGCTGGATGATTTCATATGCAGAATATGTGTTGCTGAAAGATTACTTCCGGGGCTAAATCGTAAAAAGTAGAAGTTTACTATTATTCCGTTTTTTTTTTAATTGCCTTAGTTTTAGTAATATGTGTACGTAATTGTGTACCTAGATAGATATAGTAATTAAAAATGTTTATTTTAGTGATTAAAATTAACGACCTACAGGCTAGATCCTTAGCAATACGGCTTTGACCCGGTCTCCCCTACTGATTGAGTGATTATGGCATATGAAAGTAATATCAATAATAATCTGATCCACCATTTGATCAACAACAAATCTAAATTGTTGTATTCCGCCATTTGGAAGTAAGATCCTCAGACTATTGAGGATTCCAGGGCCTTATCATAACTTGTAACCAGTGTAGCTATTCTCAAACTTTCGGGAAGCCTTATCGGATCGAATTCGAAAAAAAAGTGATGTTTCCAAAAACGTTATTTTTGTTTGAGAATCGCTATACAGGTGAGATGGAGGCCAAGCGCATTCCCGTCGAACAAAAAAAAAACACGTACTTTTCAATGTTATGTAATATGGAGCCTCCAACGTTCAATCGTCCGTTCTCTTTGAACGCAATTAATTAAAATATCACAATCTGTATAGGTACAGATTCTATACAATGCTCGGTATTAATTAATTCCCAATAAAATCTAATTATCCTGCACGATCGATCAGATTGCGTCAACGTCAGATCAGTGAGATGACAGATGACGGATAGACAGGCAGACAGGTTCAATGATTGGATGTAATTACGGTGCACTTTCTTGGTCTAATTATAGGTCATCTGGATGAATGGCTGATTCGATGTGACTTCACAGAATGTGCTACACTAGATCGAAGCTGATTGATTCATTGATAAGGTCGATATTTCGCGAAACTATATTAATGGAGTTATTAATTACTAGCCAATTGGGTTGTCGATTTCTCCAACTTAGCCCACGGAAATCGTAAAAGCCGACTGGGGGAAGGGGATTAAGAAAAAGGGCAACAGCTTGGGTACTTTAGCGCCTGCATGGTGCATTCGGTGATTATGGTAAGACTCTCTCCTTATGGAGGACGCTCTATCCAGCAATGGTTTTGATAGAATTTCCGCCTGAGGCGAAGGTGCCACACGCGGAAATTACGGAGTAAGCTTTCAAGGACTATATGAAGATGATGACGACGATTTATATATCTTTGCATGTAAATACAATAAATCATTCAAACAATATGTGGAGCGAAGCAAGCTATTTACAAGGGAAGCGGAAGAAGTTGGGCTATCTCAAGCACCGTTATTAGTTGGAGTTTAGTATATTTTTTGGATGAATTTCAACTATTCCAATGAAAATACCTACTAATGTGATACTAGATAATGTCAAATACTTCAAAGCAGTATTGTTGCCTTTCACTTTGTTAATTGGATGCCAGGTAGCTATTGTTTACATTACATTAAAATCATGGTTTTCTTGTTGATAAGAAGACCTCATAAAATGATAGATCTATAAAACTACACCAATAAATACGTGAGCTTATATAGACCTACCAACCACCAATAACTGCTCAATATTTTGAATTTGAATCACTCATTGATCCTAAAATAGAATGTTACCAAAACAAAAACATTAATTTGCCAGCAGTCGCTATTCAACTGATTGATTCGGTTGATTGATTGACAGGTGACACGAACACTCGCGTTCGATGCTCGCGTTGTAAATAGGTACGCCAAATTCATAATTAATATTCGTTTGATGGACCAAATGCCAATGCAAAACTTTACCTGTGTTAAATTGTTATTTTTTATGAAATCATCAACATAACAGTAGTTTTGTTGCGCATTTCGGGAATGTTCGGAGTGTCCCTTATCACTGTTTGTCCGTTTGATTAAAATACTTTTCTCATAACTTCCATGATACCCGAGATAAACAACACTGGCATCAAACAACCGTCTCAACGTCTTCACAACTCATTAGATTCCCCCCCTCTCGCACCCCCCACCACACCCGTGGGACGCCCCGCCCGCTTGTAATTAACCGAGGGCCATAAATTGACCCTAACTGTCATATCATATTGATTTAGTCCCGGAACCTACGCGGGAGTTTTCGTGAAGGGAAAAATTAAAATTGTTTGGATTTAAGCTTTCGGGATGTTTACTTCTTGCGTGGCTTTCCTGATTGGAAATTGTTTGTTTGGACAGAGAGAGGTAGGACTGGACATTTGAAGAAGTCAGCGACCCGAATTGTCCATGTGGGGGATAAAATCATAGCTCCAGCAACCGAGCTATAAAGTATTTATCTATGCGCTGCATCAGTTTCAACAATGTAGATAAAACAAATAACAAACCAAAAACGAAAGCTTTCAAAACTTCCATCAATGTTAATCTGCAATTCAGTTCCAAGAATGTTACTCATCAACTCTTCATTACCTATCTGATAAAATGACTATTATCCTGATAAATAAATGAATTCCCATACAAAAATGAGAATCCGTAAACGAGTAGGTTGGAATGATCTAATTTAGGCCACACAGGCCGAGGGAATGGAGTGAAGACAGCGTTATTGCCGCGCGCCTCCGATTGAGACTGTCAAAACAACGCTAACTAGCGAAATCGAACAACATTCGGCCGGTGGATGATAGAAAACAAACATTTACTTGCCATTCTTAAACAGATGATCCGATTCAACAAACATTATTGAACGAATTTACGACCTATCGAGATCAAAGTCGTATCACAAAAATATCTTTCCGATCAAATAGGCGAGCGGTGCTCCTCTCTAGAACACGTTAAGGCGCAAATTCGTATGCGAGATCGCTGCGATAAGTGCACATTCCCGCTGGCAGCCATGTTTTTTTCGCGCCAACAATCGCGCGCGTCCGGTGTTTCCACATTGAAGAGTTTTCCTCATCGGGCTAATTTTGATTGAACAGATTTCTTTTGTTTCTGTTACATTATTTTTCATAGACGATGATTGCCAGCAGTGCGATCAAAGATGAAAAATTCGGCCTTGATTAGAATGATATTAATCAGCTGTTACAAAATCTGGACAGTCTGTTTAAAATTTTATTTTTATTAGACAGGGGAATGTTTGCTTGCGTAAACATTAGTTTAAAATGTTTCATTTTAACCTAAGTATTGCAGTAAACGTTTATTCTAAAAAAATGTGTAACTTTGTGTAAGATTGGCCCACAGGAAACGGCCTCGCGAAAGCCTATCGCCGCGCACCGACAAAATTGACTGAAAATGAACGAATGAATTTTAAATCCAGATCAAATTGCTTTTGATTAAGCGCGTTCTGACGATCACGTGTGAATGCTGTTAGCTGTTCGCTGATGATAATGGGAGTCTTGTCGAGCGGTGGCTGGTGACAATTTATAGAATAAGAATCACAAAAAAAACTTGTTCTTTATTTCTGAGTAAAGGGTATTTGGAGGCAGTAAAAATTCCAATTGATTTCACATCTCGGCATTGTGAGTATAAATCGTGAAATGTGTCAATTAACTCAAGTTTAATGTTGTATTTATGTAAATGGCGGCTGACGGACAGACGAACGCTCGAGCTAGGCATAGACAAAAAGAGACGTTTGACAGGACACGACTAAACGCATTTAGATACATTTCGGAGTTCACCTCTCGACGGAATATTTATGTCGACTGGTCTTGGCAACATAATAGTAGGTACCTAGCACGGTATATAAAAGTCTGTAATAATGTGTCTAAAGATATATATATTTACCGTATAATACATATTTAGTTATATATATTTTGTCTAGGTCTGTTTGTTTTGTTTTGCTCCTTATTATTATTATTATTTATAAATGCACTGATTTCATTGATATAGTTTTATTTTTTTATTTTTGCATGCTTTTTTTCTAAAATGTTTCTACTTGTTTATTTTGTCCGCTAATGGAAACGGTTCTTACGGAAGATCAGCGCAGGTTGTCTCCCGAAATTCTCAACGAACTGAGGAGCTGGCTATTGGGTGAAGGGCGCTTCCACCTTCGGCCTTATCATAACTTGAACATCAGGTGAGATGAAGGTGAAGCATCTCCCCGTAGGACAATCAAAAATAGGAAAAATAAAAACGGAAAAATAATAAAAGCAAGATACTAATTCATTATCGACATAATTCATGATGACATTACCTACCTATCAATGATAACAGACGCAAGTTTATATCTAACAAATTTTAATGTTCATCATTTCAGCCCTACGGCCACTGCTGAATAGGCCAGGCCTCCTCCAATTGACACCACAAATAGTCATCGTGAGTCGCCTCCATCCGCCAACAAATAACAAATACTAATAAATGTTTGTTTGAATATTTAAATTTCTTTCACGATAAAAAAACTGAATGGATTGAGCCGAAATTTTGCACAGATATCGTTCCAGTAATAACGTAACGGCTACTTTTTAGCGGGCGAAGCCAAACAGAAGCTAGTATAGGTACCTATAGTAAAAATAAGGTTAGTGGAGGTTGTGGGTTCTAATCCGGTCGTTCATTATTGGACTTCTAGGTTTTTCGGAAAGTCTCTGACGGTGAAGGTCATCAAAAATCCAAACGGCGTATGTCAACTATAATAGTAGGTACGTTTACCGCCTCTGTGGTCTAGTGGTTCAACCCACCGATTTCAGATCCAGAGGTCCCGGGTTCGATACCCATGGGGAGTACAATATATATTGTGCTTGGTTTGGTTGGTGGTAGGACTTTGTTTAATTCCGCCTGGCTTACCTAATTCTGTCGCCATAATAACAATTCTAAAATTGTTGTGTTCCGGCATTTAGAGGTAAAATAGCCAGTTCCTCAGTTTATTGAGGATTCCGGGTGAAGTGCGCCTCCACCTTCGGCCTTATCTCAACTTGTTACCAGGTGAGATGAAGGCCAAGTACTTACCCGTCGTACAATAAAAAAAATAAAAAATGTCACTGCCTCACTATAACAGCTAGTAATGCGCTAAGCGGCGATGGTCTGGCAACCATGTCAGGCACCTATTGACCACCAGAAGCTATACTTGCAAACTGTGGGCATGTGGCAAATTTTAGTTCGGACGTGCCACTGACTACTCATTAGTATGTGATCCTCAAAAGATTCACGCTCCGAGTAGGTAGGTACACTTTTTTTTTTAACGACGGGAAAGCGCTTGACTTTCATCTCAACCGGTTACAAGTTAAGATAAGGTCGAAGGTGGAGGCGCACTTCACCCGGAATCCTAAACTAACTAAGGAACTGGCTACCTTACCCCTAAATGCCGGAACACGACTATTTTTAGAGTTGTTTTTATGGCGACAGAATTAGTGGTGATAGCGTCAGGCGGGCCCTAAACAAAGTCCTACCACCAACCTCAAAATCTGATTAGGTACTAAATGAATGAAAAATCACTAGGAAGTGATCGGGGGAAGGTACCTAGGGTATACTCGATATGGAAAAATATTATTTTTTTCTAAATTCTAATCACGTAGTAAGGTAAGAAATAGGGACCCTGCAGTGGGTCGATTACCAAAAGTATAAAGGTTTCTTTATTCACTTTTATTACACAAAATAAAATATACCTAAATATGAATAACATACCCAGCAATTACTAGTGACTGATAGGTAGGTACCTATATATGTAGACACACTGACAGACCGGCAATTAGTAACAAGATGGCCGCCTGCGCCCGCGCAATGTCAATATCTCAATAAATCATCCGCCATATTTATTCCGACTGCTGAAGTAATATTTATTTTTATTACAATCATTTAAGCAGGTTTTGGTTATAATGCTAACTATTAATTGTTGCATTAGCCTTGAGAGGCGTCTGGAGAAAACGTTCATTAAAACATTCATATTTTGCATATCTTTTTAATACTTAGGTATGAGGTTTGATATTGTATCATAAAAAAAAAAACATTCTCTGAAGCATATTATTTGTAATAAATATGAATAAAAACTCTAAAACAATAGCAGGCGTTCGTCTATTGCAAGCTTATGTAGTATGAAGTAGCTCTGTCTTCTAAGCATACCTACCTATCTTTAGGTTATGGATTCAATTGCCACACGGGTCAAACATTTGTTTGATTATTGATCATTATATTGGTCACCTATAGTTTATTATGTGTAAGTTTATGTTTGTTCTGTGTTTGAGTGTTGTATCGTATGATGCGTACTACCTATGTATTTACGTACATGAAATCTTATTAAAGAATTTTATCCATTATCAAGTTACAAGCTTTGCTAAGTTAGGGGCTTGAAACCAGGTGAGATGAAGGCCAAGAGCTTCCCCGTCGTACAAAAAAAAAAGATGGCGCTTTGTATTGATACCTAATTGTTACTTTTACAAGTCTATGGCACATTTTGTGTTTAGTGCAACTAATCCACTAACACTTTTTATTGATATCCAAGTGTTTGACAAGGAAATGTGTAATTTGTTTAAAGATAATTAGGTAGTACGTAATATTTAGTTTTTTGAAATACCCAACAAAAAGGTATAATAACTATGTTATTTATCGAATCAATAATACCTACCGTAGTATTTTTTAAATGCATCGGTGGTTGAAAATATTACATTTTAATAAACGATTTGTTAGACCTCATTTAAATAGTTACTTAAGTCAGAAAACAGACAAAAATAAATAATGATTGTCTAGATAACATAAATAAGTCAGGAAAGTTATGGTATTTTATTATCTATGGAGCAGATGTCGCGTCACATGGCGCATATAAATTTGGTGTTGCCGTTTTACGTCCTGTCAAAATTATAAAAATATGGAATCGTAGCATTCCATAGACAACCATTTTAAAAACGTTTAAAAGATTTTTCACGTGGTTTATACCTATGTAAAATAGTTGATCAGATGTAGGTATCTTTTTTTATGTTTTTGTATATTTTTTTAAATGTTAACATAATGACAATTTTATGATACCTACAAGCAAAGGAAGTTAATAAATTAGCTCCAAAAATAATAACAAAAGCTTCAATTTGTTGTAGCTTTTGTGATCATTTTCATGTAATCAAAATTGTAATCATTTAAAGCTCTACAATGGTAAGTAAGGCTTAAAATTATTAATTTGTTCATCACCAACTTAATAAAATGTCTACCAAAATTAACCACCTCTGTGCGGTCTAGTGGTTCAATCCACCGATTTAAGATCCAGAGGTCCCGGGTTCGATTCTCATGGGGAGTACAACATATTGTGCTTGGTTTTGTTGGTGGTAGGACTTGATCTAAGTCCGCCTGGCTAGCTACCATCATCTTACCTAAGTCTGTCGCCTTAGCAACAATTAAAAAAAAATGTGTTCCGGCATTTAGAGGGAAGTTATATATATATATGGATAGCCAGTTCCTCAGTTTGTGGAGAATTTCGGGTGAAGTGTGCCTCTACCTTCGGCATTAATTTAAATTGTAACCAGGTGAGATGAAGGCAAAGTGCTTACCCGTCGTACAATAAAAAAAAATATACCTATAATTATTATCCAAGTTTTCTTTTTTTACTTATAAAATAGAGAATGAATCTTGCAAAAGGCCCTTCCGGGACAAAAGCAACTGTTGACATCTGATTCCTACATACTAAATTACGTTACCTAAGTGGATTTAATTGTAGGTACCTACTACCTACCATGTTTCTTTTTATATTTGGTCATATTGCTTAACTCATCTGCCATCTGAATATAGAGCAGTATTGAGACCTGATACTAAAAATGAAATGCTATAAAATATTGACCACTTATCCTGTTTAGCTGGTGGAATGGAGATGCAGATAAAAAAATATTACTAAAACAAAATTCAAATAATGAGCCAAAGATATAGATATTGATTTTTCCCATGAATAAACATAAAAAAAACGAGTCGGTAAAGGAAAACAAAACCACGCATTAAGTAAATACCAACTTGGTTCTAATAACTGGTAAACTCAAAACCAATCAGGTGCATTGTAAAAGTATTCGATTTTGAAAAATATGCAATATTTACAGTTCGTTATCCTAGCTTCAATTTGTTGAAGCTTTTGTAATTAGTTTCATTTAATCGAAATTGTAATCATTAAAAGCCCTACTATAGTAAGTAGGGCTGTAAATTATTAAATTTATTTACTCCCGACTTAATAAATACCTACCAAAATTATTTATTATACCTAATCCAAGTATTCTATTTTTACTTTGAAACCTCTGAATGAATATTTCGTTCCCTTCGCCCTTTCGGGATAAAAGCAACCGTTGACATCTGATACCTACAAACTAAATGAAATTACCTGAGTGGATTTAATTTAAAGAGTACATACCATGTTACCTTTTATTTTTTATCACCTATTGCTTACCTCATCTGCCATCAGGATATGGAGCAGTCATGAGCCCTGACACTCATTAATAAAAACTTAAATGCTATGAGATATTGACCGCTTTGGTATCCTGTTTAGCTGGTGTTTGAGATAAAAAATATAACAAAAATAAAATTTAAATGATGAGCCACAGATAATAATATTTCGATTATACATCAGATTTTTCTCATGAATAAACATCGAGTCGGTAAAGGAAAACAAAACCACGCAACAAGCTGATACCTATCAATTCAGTTCTAATAATTGTAAACTCAAAACCAAAAAGGTGCATTGTAAAAGTGTTCGATTTTGAAAAATGTGCAATATTGACAGTTCGCCATCCTTGTCTATCGCCCCGCCCCCCGCCCCCCACCCTCCCCGCGTAGACGCGCTGCAGACGTTGAAGCACGCAGACCCTCTATTTAAAATGACGACTAGCGACTGTGTGTGCACTGCTTTACAAAAATAAAGATGGCGGACTGCAGTGCCCTTTGTGCCTAGCAAATATGTGCAATTTCGCATGGGGTGAAACTTTAGCTAACTAATGCACTAAGAAACTAATTAAAGCACATAATTTTCGTTTTTAAGCCTTCCATTCTTGGTAAAATTGTTTCGTTGTTAATCTACTTCTTCAGTTTTTTTAATAAGTAATCATCCCGATTCATCAAAACGTTGGTTATCTAGCATAGGAGAGCTAATTAGCAATTAGTTGACTACAAAACAAAAAATTAGCTAGCAGTAGGCGTCTCTGTTTTTTTATTAAATAGGTACTATATGGTACTATTGAACAAAATTTATTTTCAATTGGATAAATTTCCTGTATTCCTGCAACTTGAGACATCTTGATAATCCAAAAACAAAGATTATACTATTTTTTTTTTTGAATGGGTATCTACTTATATAATTTTTGTCAATGTCTAATTTTTTATTTCTTACGTTAGTTTTCAGAATTAGAAGATTATGCACTATCTGCGAAAACCTTAAATGTTCTGTTTTTCAATCACTAAATAATGAATTAAATCTATTAAGATTGTGTGTATTTTGCTATCACATATTTTCTTATGATAGTTTTGTATATTTTACTCTTTATGCATTTAAATTTGATTAGTTTCAGTGAAAAGCGCGCACAGGACCGACGCTGGCCGTCGCCACTTCCTCACTGAATTGGCCAAACAAACGTTCACAAACTTTTCACCAAACTAACGCACTGCAAACTTATGAAAACTAGATGTAGGTACTTGATCAAACTACAACGAATATTGGGAAGATCTCGAGTACAACGAACATCTCATTAATATTTATGATGAAACTAATGAACGTGTGCTATATGGCCGTTACGTATTACTTAGGTAGCTATACGACATGCATAGTGAAATCAAATATGCTCACCTTCTCCAATGAATATTCTAATGTTGACAGACGGTGCACTCGGTTCCACTTCCACCTGCCTCGACGAGCACCTAAGCAAGCAATGCACTCGACAGGCTTTCGTATATCCTTTGTTTTCCGACTTCTATTTGTTTTCTGCGTACGTGAAACGAATTCCTCAGCACATCAAACACCATGCATGATGTCGTCGAACCTCATTCCAATCCATCAATAGGAAACTTAAACAAATCAACCGTATTTGAACAGACGGGTCGCGCCGACGACGACTGTGTCTCGGACGGTCAGCAAATATAACAATTCGCCGGGATAGCACAAGGTAGGTACGGTGTACGTGTTCACTTCACTCAAAAAACCGGCACAAAGTTCCAGGATAGCCGATACTCAGACGGTAGGTACACGTGACCCGCGTGACGGCGGTGTTCGTTTGACGTGTTTCGCGAGTTGTTTACACGGACGGGAGCGAGCGCGGGCGCGGTGCGATGCGTCGCGCGTCGCGGCCGGAATGACGCGCCGAGCGGCCGCGCGACGCTGGCGCCGCGGACGCCGGCGGTACTAACGCGCTCAATCAAACCTCCGACGTGATAAGATGCACCAATTTTTATTTGCAATGCGTTGCATTCCTTCATTGATTTCATTGCGATCTGTTATTGGTGCCTATATCAGTCGGACGCATTGAATCTGTAGTTGTGCTTACTGCTATGTGTATCTTTGGTCTGATAATAAATATGTAGTGTGCAATGGGAAAAGTTATTAGGAGTAAAATTAATAAGGAAAATGAGAAAACGATTTTTTTAAAGTTCTCTTATGATTATTTTAGCTGAAGTAACTTAGCTACTTTGTTTTCTTACACAACTCTTATCAATTTAATAAATAACTATTAGTTATGTTTTTTTTTTGTTAGAATAGTAGTAATATTTGTAAGCACTATATACCTATAAGCTTTGGCTAGACAGGTAAATAGGTATCTACTTCTTAAAAAAAATATCAGGCCATTGTGAATTACTTACCTGCCTATTAATACGGACAATAAGTTCATCGTTTCTAAAAACCAATAACAATCTTTTTAAAAAAAATTGTTAAAAATACTACTGTCTACTTCATGTCAAAACATTGCAAAAACGCAGTGTCTCGGTGACGTGACCTTGCAGCGACATGAGTGTTGCCGTCTCGCTCGCACGCGGGGGGCGGTGACTAGGGCCCCGCCCCCCGCCCACCGCAACACCCGCTTTTTACCTTTTTCCCGCGTTTATAACCTCACTTTCATTGCAAATATTTTGAGTGAAGGGTTTTTGAGATCTACTAATGCCAAAAAAAAATCTAAAACTTTTTAAAGGATTTGTATTATTTTCGTCAGCATAAATGTATGTTCACGGTGATTTTTTTTAATTCACAAAGTCATAGATACTTTGTTATTATGTATTGTATGTTTTTTATTGATATTAGGAAAAACGTAATCAAAATCGTGAATGATGTATAATACCTTGATATATTTTTATAATGGATTTTTTAATTTTATTGTGGTTTCGTTGCTCTCAAAAGCGCTATTGACCAAAACGACGTAGACCACAGGCAGGTTGATGTTGGGACAGTTCTCGAAGGTGCCGTTGTAGGAGCCGTTCTTCTCAAATGAGAAGTTGTGAACTAGTTACCTGAGTGACGACGTAGACCACAGGCAGGTTGATGTTGGGACAGTTCTCGAAGGTGCCGTTGTAGGAGCCGTTCTTCTCAAATGAGAAGTTGTGAACTAGTTACCTGAGTGACGACGTAGACCACAGGCAGGTTGATGTTGGGACAGTTCTCGAAGGTGCCGTTGTAGGAGCCGTTCTTCTCAATTGAGAAGTTGTGAACTAGTTACCTGAGTGACGACGTAGACCACAGGCAGGTTGATGTTAGGACAGTTCTCGAAGGTAGCGTTGTAGGAGCCGTTCTTCTCAAATGAGAAGTTGTGAACTAGTTACCTGAGTGACGACGTAGACCACAGGCAGGTTGATGTTGGGACAGTTCTCGAAGGTGCCGTTGTAGGAGCCGTTCTTCTCAATTGAGAAGTTGTGAACTAGTTACCTGAGTGACGACGTAGACCACAGGCAGGTTGATGTTAGGACAGTTCTCGAAGGTAGCGTTGTAGGAGCCGTTCTTCTCAAATGAGAAGTTGTGAACTAGTTACCTGAGTGACGACGTAGACCACAGGCAGGTTGATGTTGGGACAGTTCTCGAAGGTGGCGTTGTAGGAGCCGTTCTTCTCAAATGAGAAGTTGTGAACTAGTTACCTGAGTGACGACGTAGACCACAGGCAGGTTGATGTTGGGACAGTTCTCGAAGGTGGCGTTGTAGGAGCCGTTCTTCTCTAATGAGAAGTTGTGAACTAGTTACCTGAGTGACGACGTAGACCACAGGCAGGTTGATGTTGGGACAGTTCTCGAAGGTGGCGTTGTAGGAGCCGTTCTTCTCTAATGAGAAGTTGTGAACTAGTTACCTGAGTGACGACGTAGACCACAGGCAGGTTGATGTTGGGACAGTTCTCGAAGGTGGCGTTGTAGGAGCCGTTCTTCTCTAATGAGAAGTTGTGAACTAGTTACCTGAGTGACGACGTAGACCACAGGCAGGTTGATGTTGGGACAGTTCTCGAAGGTGGCGTTGTAGGAGCCGTTCTTCTCTAATGAGAAGTTGTGAACTAGTTACCTGAGTGACGACGTAGACCACAGGCAGGTTGATGTTGGGACAGTTCTCGAAGGTGGCGTTGTAGGAGCCGTTCTTCTCAAATGAGAAGTTGTGAACTAGTTACCTGAGTGACGACGTAGACCACAGGCAGGTTGATGTTGGGACAGTTCTCGAAGGTGGCGTTGTAGGAGTCGTTCTTCTAGAATAAGAAGTTGCTGCTGCCACACATCCCCATGTCTTTGAGTTCCATCCTTCGTGCTTCACTTCTTTAGGTGGAATTTAGAGACACTCTGAAACAATGACGTGCATTCTATAGTTCAAGTTCTCTTAGGATGTAATAATTAACTATCTATTTGAATATAATTTATGTTTTATCATCTCTTGAACTTTTTTTTTTGAAAGGACAATACGCTGACCTGGTTTTAAACCGCGAGGGCGACAGCTTTGCGCGGACCTGAATTTGATTAAAATATTGAATCATCTCTTGAACGAAATTTCACACCATATATACCTAAATGATCCCAAAAATATAAAAATAAATATTGCGTTTCATATGACAAATATATTTCCATAAGAGACACTATGAAAGTGCCTACATTAAACTTTTTCACTTGAACCCAGGCTAGCAAATAATTACAAAACCGTTTCATTTAACGATCAGCCTTGATGCGAGCTGAGCTGACCGTATTATTTTTCAAAATTCAGCTCTTTAGTTTTATTGACTCAAGCCGCGAATTTTATTGACTTTTAAAGATAGGTAGCACAGGAGCGAGAAAGTTACAATTCACAAATATAACTACATTCCGTCAAGATTTCAACCGTAATCTGTTGACCGTCAAAAAAATTACGCAGAAGAACTGAGCGGATAAGATTTAGGTTTGGTAGTGGTAAATGCCTACGTGATAATACCCAATATACCTACTCTCCTATTCGGAAGTCCGCAACACAGCATTGATGTTCGTAAAAAATATTGTACCAAGACGTTCTAGTCTAGAGGCGGCATTATTTTTTTGCGAAATGACTGTTGAAAAGAAGAGAAACCACCAAACACAGACAAAAGGGGAATGACCTAGTAAATATAATAGGAACGATCGCAATGTTTAATTGGCATGGTTAGATATCCAGGAAGGAACAGTTATGTAGACACGGCTTCAGAACAGGGATTTTCCAAGTAAGATTTTCGGGTTCGATCCCCAGGGGAAGTACAATATTATGCTTGGTTTGGTTGGTGGTAGGACTTTGTTTAAGTCCGCCTGGCTAGCTACCACACCTTACTTAATTCTGTCGCCATAACAACAATTCAAAAATTGTTGTGTTCCGGCATTTAGAGGTAAGATAGCCAGTTTCTCAGTCTGTTGAGGATTGCGGATGAAGTTCGCCTCCACCTTCGGCCTTATCTTAACTTGTAACCAGGTGAGATGAAGGCCAAGCGCTTACCCGTCATACATAAAAAAAAAGATTTCTCTTCTGACCTGTGCAGGTTATGCTCGGACTTAGTCTCTCATTTACTTGGAAACGTTGAACTTCGCTTGGGATTACAGGTCCTGTCACAGTCGCCAGTTTTCGTCGGGTACCTACCTAAACAAGTAGGTATAACTGTCATTATAAGCTTTGAACAAAATGGCAGTCAGAAAGTAAGTGATTGTGTGCTCTACCTTCGTTTCGTCGTATCAAAGGTTAAAAATGGTGGTTCACTGGTCGTCACCTCAAACCGGTTCAATTCAAATTACCAAGCGGTCACCAGGATATCGTTCGGGTACCCAATGGTCAGGCAGGTGATCCAGTTAGCGCACACAATTCAAAACAAGCACAGCCTAAGGTCTTTTTAGTTTATTTACGGTGGTTACCTACAGCTCTCTTGGCCTTGAGGCTTGCCTCTGCAAGTAGGTCTACGATGGAGCAAACCGTTCCAGAAAATGTCTGCATTTAACATATTTCAAAACAAATCAGTAATAACAGGAGGTAGTCAGAGGTACGTCTAAACTTTCGTTACGCACATGGCTTGCAGAGCTGGTATTCAATACGTGACAGGTTGCCAGCCCATCGCCGCTAAGCGGAGCACTAGCCAGTGACACAAGCCAATCACATGACTGCATGTGCTTGTGTCAAATAATTATTAATTAATATTAAAGAACATTAATTTCACACAGTGCCATCTAGCCCCAAACTAAGCATAGCTTATAATATGGGAGGGAACTAGATTACGGATAGAATACTCATATACTATTTTTTTGTAAATACATACGTACTATATGATACCATATCCAAACACGGAACAAACGTCTATATTCATCACACAAATGTTTGTCCTGGGTGGGAATCGAACCTACCAGCAGAAGGCAGAGTTACAACCAACTTGAGGCTTGTAAAATGCGCACTTAAACTTCTGAAAACTCGAAAAGTGTACAGGTGCACGACTGAATTTTAACTTACAACCTCCGGATCGGAAAGCGGTCCATACCCACTCGGCCATACAGCTCTTACGTTATACTCGTATAGGTGAATACATTGTAAATTGTATTATTTTAATGACAAAACTCGCATGCCTGTATCAGAGGTCCTACTGACTATGCTACCACCATCTTACCCTTTCCATTATGTTGCCATTAGAACAATTCAGGCATCAGAGGTAAGATAACCAGTTCCTCAGTTGAGTATTCCAAGTGAAGTGAGTTTCCACCTTCGGCCATATCATATCATAAAATTCAGGTGAGATGAAGCATTAAAAAAATAATAGTGCGCTGCTTCATTGATTTCGTTGTGAGAAATAATCTGGTTGTAATAAAATCCAGAGGACAGAAGGTTGCCCAAATCAGAGTCGTTGATTGACACCCATTATTTGCCAAATTACAATACCCCATTTGAGCGGGCGCATCGTATCAACATGTATAATTTGGCGCCATAAAGGATGCACTGATGACAGATGAATGAACTAGCTCGCGAAATTACATATCTTTACGATGCAAAATTACACACACGAATCTTTAGCACTCAACTTCCTTAATTTCAGCCAAGTTTCAGTCTTATGCCATAAATATAAGAGCAGCGTGATAAAAAAATCAGCAAACAGGCTAAATGCGTTTGTTTTGATAGATTTCCGCGCATTTTGAAACTTACTGTGTTTAAAATAAGGGTTTGAATCGATAATCGTTTTCGTGATGGTGTCGTGAAACAAAAGAGACTGATAGCTGTATTTTTGCTTATTGTTGACGGATGGCAGGTGCGAGGGCAATTTTGATCTAGAGCCCCAGGGTAAGCACAAATAGCCTGGGACAGGTACCTCCACAGTCGGTGGAGCACCTTCATATTTAATAGCTTCATATCGGCAACAACTGCCTCTGTGGTCTAGTGGATCGCCTTAATGTATGAGGCCTAAAAGTCCTGGGTTTGATGTCCATGAGGTCGGTGGTCTGTATTAATTCTGCCTGGCTAGCTACCATCATCATCCTAAGTCTGTCACATAAAAATGATTTTAAATCGTTGTGTTCCGACATTTATAGCTAAGGTTGCTGGTTGCTAGTAGAGTGCCCTTCCAACTTCGGCCTTATCATAACTTGACATAGAGTAAGATTGAATAAAATTGTGGTGATCGCTCAATCCAAAAAATATGGATAGTATCATGATTAGTGCTAAGATGATAAAAGATAAAGTCTTACAAACACTGAACCTCCGTCGTTTTGTTTAAATAAAGCGGTCAAGTGCGAGTCGGTTTCAAGTGAAGAGGCTTGCGTATTATGTGTAGGTATTAACACTTGAGGAATCTTGACTTGGTTAATAGACAACCGGCTGCGATTAGTACTTGTGTTCCCTGGAACGTCAGTCTGTTACTTTACGCACTAGGCCAAGCACTTTTACAGAAATTATTCGAAATTAGACTACTTTACATTGTCTTTCTTAAACTTTCGCGATTAGAACACATTATTTTGATTCGAAAAACAGGTACCTATTAGTATTTTACCTATATTTCCCTACGTTTCGGTGGGATCTGCCCGCGACCACGGCTGGTGCAACCCCGCTGAAACGTCGGTATAAATATAAGTTAAATACGCGATAAATACCCGTTTTTCGAATCAAAATAACACATTACATTGTATGAACCTATTTGTATTTATCAATTCCCACAAAATTTTACGACTTGCAAAGTTAGGTTTTCCTGTAACATATAAGTGACCGCCAGCATACCGTATTAAAGTTGCGTATCTTCGGAGATATGGTGGTGGGAGATGGGGTAATTTTGACAATTTACATGTTATAATTATTAAAAATAAACAGATATTATCCTCTCCTAGCCAGACCTTTTATATGATTCGCTACAAGATGTTATAGTGCAAGCTTTTTTTAAAATGTTGTGTCACTTTACCCCTTAAATCAATCAAAAAAGCTTGGGCATGATAACGTAACCAAATTCTATGAGTAAGTATATGAATAATATTTCTAGTTCATTTGTCAAGTATTTTCGTAAAAAATGGGGTGTGATGTGACAGACAGATAAACACAAAACAGAAACGTTAGTGATCTAATAAGAATTCTGCTATGCCATAGGACGTACGGAACCCTAAAATATATAAAGGTTAACCTGTTGAACTCAGTCAAACACAAGTCACACACACACAGTAACGCACTGCGTGTTGCAGAACTCGACCAGTTAACACGTTTACTGCGGTTGCTTTTGGCGGGAGACGCACTTTAAATCTTTGTCACATCATTTCCGAATCAAAGCATTTGTAAATTGGAAAAATTTACATCCAAATGGTCGCAATAATTTAGTCAAACAGACTGACCACAATCTCGTATCCCCGTCACAATGATTAAAAAATAATCACGATATTTTCAATTAGAAACATAAAACGGACCTTTTCAAATCACTCGATTAAATCTGACTAGTCACCATTAAAACATGTCCATAAAGTCGACACATTATCGAGCTGGGATTAAAAAAACGTAATACATATTAAAATTTACGAGCATCATATGATATGTTTAGGGCTTGCCTACGCAGGGGTCGCGTAAAGCACGCTCTTTATGAGAAGCTCAGGTAGTGATTGAAGCGTGCGTCAGCCGGGCACGGGGCACGGGGCACGGGGCACGGGGCACAGTGAGGTGACGTTTTCCTTGGTTTGAATTGAGATACAAATGCATACTTTATTATATAATTTTATACTAGTGATGCAGGTTCAAACGCCTCTGTGGTCTAATGGTTCGCCTACCGGTGTCAGATGCAGGTTTCTCAGGTTTAGTCCACAACAGGGGTGAACGATAATGTACTTGTGTTGGTTGGTGGAGGACTTAGTTTAAGTCCGGGCTACCTACTCTTACCTATCTCTTATCTATCGCATACGATTCTAAATTGGTATATGTGTTCCAGCATTAAGAGTTAAGATAGCCAGTTTGTTGAGGATTCCGGGTGGACCTGATTTTCATAACTTATAGCAGAAAAAATGCATTGATATAATTTAGTAAAATGGGTCTCAGATATGGCCTTCACTAATACGATTACTTATTATAATATTAGCATTAGGGTCCTGGCTTCGTAGTAAATACCAAAACACCCGGAAACGGACGTAAGTAAACGATTTGCAGCAGACATCTCTATCGCTGCGGGAATCGAACCAGCAACCTTCCTTTACTAATTCTATAAAGTGTTGTCATAAATGTATTGCTTGGCAATCACCGTCACAGCCTAAACCTGATGACATCATCCTAAATATAAGATTTTTCATGATGTCACAATGATTCCCTCCCGAGACTAACATTTGCGTGATTAATATAAAGATAAAATTATAGAAGATCAATAATATTGATTTTCAAAGGAATACCTACTACCTATTATATGTATAATATACTATAAATACATTTGTTCTTGATATGGTAGGTATTAACGGAGGTATGATGCGATTTTCGTCGAGACTCAAACTATAGGCGTGTGAGGCCTGTGATTAGATGTTTGCGCGTTTGGGTGAAGTATTGTATCAGGAGTGTGAAGGGGTGCACTAGAAAATAACATGAATATTCCTACGGGATAGTCCGATCGGAACGTAGTCTCTGGCTATCACTATAGACACGTCATGTTCGTCATTACGTCATGCTTACTTAACAGCAATCAATCGTGTCCACGTAAGAGGATGCATGGTCTGAAACCTGCGCCTTATCTCGAGAACAGCACAACTCTCGGTAAACCAAGCATTATTGTAGCGAGGGCAACCTGTCAGTACTTTCACCGGGGGCGTACAAGTTGGTGTCACCGTTTGAACTTACGCAGGAAGCGCGCATCGGACGCGGCCTGTGTGCGGCCTATTGCCTACAGCCAGAGACATTAATACCGGTTATAGCTCGTCGATAATGTTGTACAGTTGTTACAAATGTACAGAGTGGATTACCTATGCAGAATTCAAGGAGAAAAGCACACCTTTATGGTTCATACTTGAAACAAAATGTGGCATTGTAAAGCTTTTTTGTAATAACCTACCCCTAGCAGGAGTGGTAGGAGATGAATGTGGACTGAGCACGCAGTGCGAGCGAGTGTGGTGGTGGATGTTTGTCCGTCTGTCTGCGGACTGCGGGAAGCATCGAGTAATAAAACAGCCACAAGTGCACAAACATTGCACGTACAGTATATGTATTCAAGAAAGTTACGTAGGTATATCCTTTTTTTGGTGAATCAATTAGGTATTTTGTATGGATTGCATCTAAGAGATTATGCAAAGTCTTTTGTACTCTGCACTCGTATGTATTATAATATATTAGTTAGACTATAGATGATTCTAGTTGTAAGTTTTCTTAAAAGTAAAAAAAAATTGAATGACATGTTTGAAAACAGAAAAAAGTTCCTTGTCAATATTTCCATACATTTTGATTATGTTTTACTGTCGATTTCGATTGTCGACTGCACCTTGTTTGGGCGTTCGATATTGTAATTATTTATTTAGATTTAAGCATTTGTTTCACCTTGTAGTAGGTATATATTATACTTAAGCATGTGTGTAAAACTACTAAGAATATTGAAACTATAATAAATTAACCTTTTTAAATGCTATCTAAAGGTGGAACCTCAGTGGTAAGTACGCTTCAGGCGGTTTTTGGTGACTTGTATCTTCAAAGCCGAGCTTGGATAAAACACGTGAAATTTGCCACCACAGCAAGGTTTTTTGGATGACAATGTTTAGGTTTTCACATTTCCCTTACTAACTGAATCTTTATGAGTATAGTTGTTTTAGTTATGGGACCAATATAGCAAATCTAAAAAACGTTTTGTTGTAGATCAATACATGTAGCCTGATGTAGTGTAGTGGCGAGTTACACGTTATGAAGTTTTTCACGAAGCTGCAATTTTGCCATGAACCATATGACGCGTACTTGAAGCTGAGAAACAATCTCAAACTGGGATAATCTAATTTATGAAAGAGTTATGATCTTGTGAGTAGTTCGCGTGTTTAGCTGCAATCCATCTCCCAACGTCGAACAAGCACACCGCTGTAGGACGATCAACTAATGCAATTATTTCTAGTTTTCGTGTAAACTTAAGCAAAATTCAGTTGTTTATAAACTAAAGGTATACTTATCACAGGTTTAATATAAGAAACCTGGAGTTGCCAACGCGTTAATTTATACTCATATGAAAAACCCTTCACAGTGCCGCGTGGATTGTGGAGGAACAACCTGCGCCTTAATTATTGTATCACGTACTTATTGTATGAAAGGGAATGTCGACTACATGATTCCATTTTCAAATCATAAAAAAATGTACATATTCAAATGAGCCGTGATGTAATTTCCTCTCCGAGTGCATCCTTCAGTCTTTGATTTCCCATTCAAGGTGTATATCATTTTACGATATCAGTCCCCATCACTAAAGTCAAAACAGTAGAAGATAATCCTCTTAAAAATATCTGTGACTTGTACAAGAAATTAGACCTCTGCCCAACAGTGGGATGACCAGGCTCAAGTAAAGAAACTTACATATGTCTAGTAGCAATAACCTAGGTTCTACTTAACGTTTTAGTAAGCGCATGGCAACAATTTGTAATATATAAGCACCATCGTCTGTTTTTTTACAAACAATCGGCCATCATAAAGAGAGATAAAAGACATCCTTGCCCAGCTAATCTCCAGGTCAAGAGCTGACCCATCATAAATAAACCAGGAGCTGCCCTTCTGAAGACATCTTTAATTATTTTTTTTACGTAGGATCGATGACCTAAACAATAAAAAACATATATATTATTTAGAAACATTAATCGTCAATACTTTTTTGTAAAGTTCTTATGGTGAAATTGAATGAAGTTATACTTAAAATTATTAATAATCTACTAACAAAATAGTTAAGTATTTTATTTCTGAAAATTGAAATCAATACACAATTGTTTTAAGATAATTAATCTATTATAATCACGCTAGCGCTGAAACTGTAAGACCTACAGACTTGAAATTTTGCCAGGGTGTTTATTGTGACATTAATAGGTGCTCACTAAGAACTGATTTTAGGAAATTCCTCCCCCAAGGGGGTGAAATGGGGTGAAACAGTTTGTATGCAAAATCTTTATTTATGATCCGATTGAGTTGAAAATTTTAACGTGTATTTATTATATACTGTTGAAATGCTAATTATGAAAAAAAACTTGGAGATTTTTCCCCAAAAAGTTGAAACGGGGCAAAGCTTTTTGTATGGAGATGTATTTATATTTGATCCGATCGATTTGAAATTTTGTTAATGTGTTTATTATTATCTTAAAAATGAGTGATGAGAGAAAAATCTTACTTCTAAAGGGTAAAATGGGGAAAAACAGTTTGTAGGAAAATTCTTTATTAATGATCCGACTAAGCTGAAAATTAAAGCGTGTATTTATAATAACTATGAAATGCAAAAAAAAAACTTAAATTCTTCCTCTACAGGGTGAAGCGGGGTAATACTTTTCAAATTAACAAATCTTTTTATTTGGTCGATCGAGTTGAAATTTTGTTTACCTATTTGTGTTTATTATAACTAGAAGCTTATTTATAAAATATGTGTGTCAGAAAATCTTATTATAAAGGGTGAAATGGGGCAAAACATGCATCTAAAATCTTTATAATTAATTCGATTTAGTTCAAATATTTATGTACTTACTACATATTTGTGTTTCAAAGACTATAGAGATACTTATCATGTATTTTTTATTATTCCTCTAAAAGATCACTCTTTTGTGTGTGTGTGTGTGTGTGTGTGTGTGTGTGTGTGTGTGTGTGTGTGTGGGGAAAAAGTCTTGAATGTTTAAAATCTTTAGTTTCATTCGATTGAGTTAAAACTTTGAAATGCTAATTATAAAAAAATATCTTTTAAATTCTTCCTCTAATAGATTAACATGGGGCAAATCTTTTAGTGCGCACATATCTTTTCATTTGATCCAATCAGTTGAAATTTAGTATGTGTTTTTACTATAATTTAGATGCTAATTAAAAAAAGATTTTTCATTAAGTTTCAATATCAAAAGGTGAAATGGGACAAAACCCTATGCATCTAAAATCTTTATCGTTTAATAAAGTAAATATGTAAACTAATGAACTTATAGTACATATTAGTACTAATAGTACACCCCTCTTAAAGGGTGAAATAGGGCAAAAGTCTTGAAATTTAAAATCTTTAGTTTCATTCGACTAAGTTTAAATTGTGTATGTGTGATAAATATTAGATATTTGAAAATACTTATTATATATTTTGGATATTTATCTCCTTTCGGGAAAGGGAGCATTTTTTTTTATTTAACTTGAAATATTTTATTTTTATTACATTTGATGTAGGTATCATATTTTAATTTATTTGTCTGTTTAAAATAACTTTGAAAAGAATTGAATATACTCGTATAGTCCAACCTACATAATGACAAGCTTCATACCGATTTCCTCTCGATATAGCCTTCACTGTCATTAGTAAATTTTCATGTATTTCTCCTTCTCGATTCAAACGTTTCACAACATTAAAACCTTCCTCGACCAGTACTAAGCAACCTCCACTGTTCCACGGGGCATAACGGGCAGGAAAAAAGGTGGGCCATACTTTCCTGTATGGGAGCTAGCGGGCAGGAAAGAAGATGGGCCTTACTTTCCTGTATGGGAGCTAGCGGGCAGCAAAGAAGGTGGGCCATACTTTCCTTTAGGGAGCTCCACATTATTTACAGAATTATATTATGCTCCACCTGGCAAGATTTGTACTTTGTTGTGCCAGCTAAGGGATACAGCATTCTGAGTAGAGTTGGTTTTACATACATTGTTATACGAAATTCAATTAAACTTATGCCTTCTACCAACCAAATACCAAAAACTATATTTTTATATCTAATAGTATAGTTAATAGGATCTGAACAGAGATTTCAGAATAACTTGGACGGGACGTGTAGAAACTAGGAACCATTTCGTTCTTTAACCCTGTATTATAGCCAGGTATCAGCCATTCCGTTATTTTTATTTTGCGCTAGCGAAGCACGGGTATTTTCAGCTAGTTTAATATAAAATTGTATGCATTTTTTTTTGCAATTTGCTACTAAGATATTGTCGATCAACTAGAAATGTATATTACCACGCGGGCCGCCAGTCTGGCGCAACACGTCACATTCGCATGTCGGTGACGCGGACTCATAAGCACCATATGGACTCACCAAAATCTCTCCGCGACGAGAGAAGTTAATGAGTAATGAATTTTTCACATTTTTATATCGATAAAGGTAGATCTGAAAATTGTTCAATTTAAATTTAGTGATTAAGTATCTTCGGACCTCTGGGGATCGAAACTCCTCAACGGTCAATAGCAAAACATAAATGTCTCCGCCAATTGAGGTCCGATTTGCATGAATCTTTTTTGTTTTATTAATTGGGTACATAGATAAATGTTGGTTTTAAATAAAATTGGTGTTTTTGGGTTCGATTCCGGCTGGACACCAATGACTTTTTGGTGGTAAATCGTGTATAGGTACAGGAAGAAGTGAAAAAACGTGGTCCTTATCGTATGAAATAAGATTTCATTACGACAGCAATCCTGTTGTTTGACTTTCAGCAAGTCGGCAACTTTAAAAAAATCTGAACTTACCAGTATCATTATTTTCAAGTGTTTGTGAAGTCGATTTAATTATTTTCTTACTTATTTGGTACCGTACGGCTGCCCTCAACGGTACAAAACAACGCAACTTCAATAATATGTTGCCGTATTAAATTGTTTATTCTGTGGCCGTAGTGACTTCATTCAAGGTTTATGAAAGAGACCTACTCATGTCGTAAATGGGTAATGTCAAGGTTGGTAAATTGAAGACTTTCGTTTTGTCATACCGGTCAGTGACCCTTAAATACTGAAAGAGAATCACTGAAGAAAAAAAACTTATGTGTATGAACGTATTTATGCAATACTATAGAATAGAACTATCCATCTTTGAATTTTAGTTGATAATCATAGTTCTCTCTTTTTGTTTTTGTTTTCCTATGTATGAATGAAGAGCCGTAATACGAGACGATCTAAAAAACAATACTGTATAGGTCAGGTATGTACATACCTAATACATAACATCTAAATATATAAATCGTCGTGTAGCTGCCTGTCTGGCTGACAACTAAAGCACAACCCAAACCAACTCCTAGAGCAAAACATTTTCTGTGTAGCTTCCTATTGTAGTGTAGGGGTGCACTAAAAAATAATTTCTTGAAATTCCCACGGGATGGCGGCGGACTAAGTCCTGGGATTCTGATTATATTTTAAAGTTAATGGAGTGTGCATTAATATAATAATAGCATAATTTGTTTGTCTGAATAAATATTTGGGTATTTAATGAAGCTGCGTATCCTGAATAAAGTCTAGCGATATAGCCTTTTAAATTCATAACTAACACCCAGAACTTAAGATTATATCATATGGATCTAAGTAATCTGAAATAAATCGATTTATTATTTTTATCATTATTATATCATCTGGTTAACTTTTGACTTTATATAAAGCTCAAGTTCGATCCTGTATGCAGTATTGCAGCCACCTTTGGGATGGTTCAGCCAAATATCAACTTGCCGCGCTTGACTCGGTGGAGCGCAGAGCCAAGAGGCTCATAGGTGAAGAGTACCTCGCCAAAGCAAGGCTCGACAGCCTGAGCGTCGTCGCAAGGTTGCGTGTTTGTCGGTGTTTTATGTGCTCAGGAGATTCACGACCTTATACCGCCTTCACCGCTATTTTATATAAATTTAAGACGCACAGCCCATACCTGGCTGATATCCCACAATAGGAACTAATCGCGTTCAAGAACTTACAGCGTCTGTTTTGTTCCGATGTCTTCCAGATCCTGATGAAGTGTCCTGATGACACCTTCTACGTAGGCTCGCTCCATCGTAGATACCATCCTTGCGTAAGGGTCGAGATCAAGAGCCGAACCATTAAAAAAAACATTAAGACCAGACATAAGAGCTTCGCAATTCGAAAGATATTTTGTGACAACACTTATTTTAATGCACCCGAGATCCCTAAGATGGAATCTGTCAATGCGTTCGAAGAAAAAAGATAAGCAATACCATCCGCGTTATCCAAAACCATTCATACAAAAGTCACATCTAATAAATTGTGCTAAAACTGAGCGCATCAACCTCTGAATGACGGTTGCCTACCTGATACCTGCTCGGCAGAAGTACCTTAACAACTTGTGGTATGCTTGTGAAGGTGTTTTTGGTTTTAATCCTGAGTTTGGGTATCAAACAGGTACCATCGAAAGTACTTTTTTGACCTTTTGCGCAACCTTCATCATCATGTGCCCAAAACTACTGTCAGGTCCTCTGCAGGATAGAAAAATAACTTAATTATACTATAGGCTTCCTAACTCCAATTATCAGACAGAAATCCGCATGCCAAGCATGGTGATTTTGAGCTCGATGAGGCTCTGTACAGCAATAGGCATTGATAGGATGATGAAGAATAGGGGGAATAATTTTCTTTAAAGAGTGCAATGGTGGATTTGCTGGAAATACCATGCTTGGCAGGTAAATTGGTGATCGCAGATGGTGCTAACGTTGTCGCCTATCCACTGGTGTATTTTTTTTTATAAATTATGTGTACACTCTAAACCTCTAGATTGAGGTAATCCCTGAGTTGTATTTTTTTCTAATTGGTGGTTATTGGCTTTCAAAAATTATAACCCGGCATTCAAAAATGTTAATATTTTTTATATTCTTTAAGACATGACAAAATATGAATACAAATGTTTGCTTAAGAACAGTCGATACTTTAGTAAGTACCTTCTACAATTACATACGTACAATTTGTGTATGAGATTTGTCCCGAATACAAATCTCAAACATCAGTATGTTGTTGAACATTTTTATTTCTTGTTGTAATTTTTATTTCTTGTTGCAATCTTACATAGTGTACCCACATCAGTACAGGTTCCATCATCACATTTGGTCAATTTGATGAGTTTTGACCCGAAATATGACCTTTTGATAATGTGAGAGGAGCTTGTAATGCAATGGAAATCAGTTGGAGCACGTAGCGCACCTCACTCCAATTTCATTATAATCTGGCGCGCCCTGGCTTTTTATTACTTGCCTTTACACTTGTACGATCTGAGGTTTGTATGTCTGTTGAAACTCTGAAGGAATCACAGCGATTGATAGTGGGTATGTCCTAAGTAATCTGTATGTAAGTTTTGCGCATTTGAGTCCAAGGCGATGCTTTCTATAATAATTTATTTGATTTGTTGGCATACATCCCAGCGTATCATATACGCAACCACTTGGCACAAACTTTACACAAGTTTGTTTTAATTACTAGATATTACACTACACGTTACCTATCCCCGAACTAAGCAACGCTTGTAATATGGGAGCTAGGATATTATAAGATACAAACTAACACCCCAAATATACAACAAACATCTATATTCTTCACACATTTTTTGTTTCGGGTGGGAATCGAACCAACAACCTTTACCGCAAAAGTCAGCTGCTGTAAGGGCAGTAGAAAATTACGCAATATGGCCGCGTCATTTAACAGGATAGCAGAATTAAAATATATGATATTTTTTGCAAGTATGCGTAATATGTGTTTATCTACAGTGAACTCGCCATAAGCATGAAGAAAAATATAATACTCCAGGTACCTAGTTTAAGGGTAAATAAACAGACTTTCTCAACAAGGACCGGGTAATGTAACGACTTCGCTGATCACCTGGAAAGGCCGACACCACCATTTACTCACGTCACAACTGAACCTAGTGATAGACAAATTTCCTAATTCCTATATTATACACTTAAAGTAAAGTTGAGGTATGTTAGAGAAGTCGCAGGCAAGAGCATGTGCCAAATAAATTGATGGCTCAAACCCTTATTGGATGAATGTATGGTAATATGTTGAGATCGCGATACGAGTTACGATTGAACTGTTTTTATGTCCGCCATCTTTGTACACAGCAGTTGGTATGCTGGCTGTGTGGGCTGAGTCATGGAACAAGGCTTCTTAATAAATGGTATTATTACATAATTAAATTCAAGCTTTATGGAATTAAGACTTAATGTCATTTGTCATTTTGAAAAGGAGGAACTATGAAATGTAAAATTTGTATACCACCATTTTTAAGGAATCGGTCAGCTCTTACCCCCAAACTTGCACAGGCAAGGAAAAATCTACGATGATGCAAGTCTACCAAGAAGGTTGAAAACATAATGAGGGCCTTATGTCAGCAGATATTCAGACGTTGGCTGGAAGCAGATTCCAAATTGTTGCAAGTTTTTACATTGATAAGAATTGAATCGAAATAAGTAGGTACTTTTTTTCTTCTGGGTAGACTCACTACATCGCAGACCTCATCCTTGCATGTGCAAGTTTGGAAAGAGGTCATGCAAGACCTAAAAAAAGGTTTGATTCTTTTTTCGTAGTTTCTCTTTCTCAAAAGTCTCTAACTTGGGCCAAACCCAACCGTGTTAATCATCCGGCTATATTTGTGATTTTATGACAATCGTCTCGAGCTGCATAATATCACGAGATTTGTCTCACTTGAAATAATAATTGCGAACGAAACACGACACCGCTCAAACTCAGCTTAAGGTGATAAAAACGATCGATGGAGCACCGAGCTGTAGGCGGTCTGATAGGGCTTTGCCCCTCGACCTATCGCGATCTTCGGATTTCATTTTATAATTTCATTTTCATTAAAAAGTACCTATGCTGTTGACTTCGACCATTGTGAACAATAAATGTTAGGCGAAGGTTCATCATAGTTTACCAACGGAGGTTCTCAATTCGGCTGTGAGTTTTATTTTTCTTTTTTTGTTTGTTTGTAACTCGATTTCTCCGCCAATTCGAAATAGATTTTGATGATTATTTTTATGTTTGGTAGGCCATATTTCCGAGGAGGTCCCATAGAAATGTCATGAAAATCAATATAGTAATTTGGTTTTTATATCAAAAGAACTGAAAAAAATATGACATCCAAGTAAACGAAATTGCGTATTCGGCTTTCCTGTGGTGTTTACGGTCACTAGAGTAGACCCATTGAACTGCTTACCTTCCAGTATCATCATCATCATTATCAGGATTTTTCCATAATCACCACGCTTGGCAGGCGTATTGTTGATCGCAGTAATGATGATTACGTAGTAGTCCCACTGAACTGCTTGCCTTCGAGTAGGTCTAGGGTAGGTCTTTCGCTTTATCGATTTATTCTAGCATTGTATGGGCTTAGTGGAGTTGTCTAATGATGCATTCTGGCTATAAATGTTGTATTCTTGTATCATAATCATTATCATTATCATCCTCATTACAGCCAAAAAAGTCCTCTGCATATAGGACATGGGCCTCCCCCGATGCTAAAAAAAAGCAAAGGATGGTTTTGCCATAATTACCACGCTTGGCAGGTGTGTTGGTGATCGCAGTAATGATACTTATATACATTTTTTGTATATACCTACATAGTTTCATTCTTTCTTTATTCGTGTGGATTGTGTAATAGTTCTGGTTTCAGACTTTACGAGCCGCCGCTATAGGCGTCTAACATGACTCATTAACGACTACAGCATTACCTCAGAACTCAGTTATTACTCAACCGATTTGAAAAATTACCTAACCCATTATCCTGGCATAGTGCCCTACACTGCACTATAGTAGGAACTGATTTTTTACATTTGTTTAGGTCATCTGTATTTATCTTCGTTCCCATCATTGCGAAGATATATCCCAGAATCCCGTATTATTGCACCCTCACACGACTCTTACATAGACTGTCGGAAACGTCTTGGTGTCGAATGGTTTCCAACGAAAAAAAGTTAAAAATAAACTTTTTTAGAATCAAAATAGAACCAACTTCACCACTAAAAATTCAAAAATAACTCTAAGGGTAAGTTCATATAATTTAAAGGTATACAATAAACATGCTGTTGTGCTTGGCAATTCGGCACCAACTTCAAATTATATGAACTTACCCTTTAAGTTATTTTTAAGTTTTTAGTGGTGAAGTCGGTTCCATTTTTATTCAAAATAAGTTTATTTTCACATAATAATATATTGGGTTAGTGAATGCTCTTGACCTCGAGGCTTGCCTGAGGATGAGTTCTCCGATGAAGTAAGCTTTCCCAGAAAATGACTTTTTTAACTCTTTTTAAGACATTGGGGTCTGGCAGCTGATTCCAAATGTATTCTCATCAATTGTGATCTTATCTAATGAATGGTTCATTAACATTATCAACAGCCCATTATGTCCAATAGTCGACTACAGTTGGACAAGGCCTTCTCCATATGGAAGGCTCCACACTCAACGCGTTTGGCAGGTGGATTGGTGAACGCAATCAATATTTAAGAGAAATGACTACTCTTTTATGGTGAGAGCCCTTAGTCAACTTTAACGACATCCGAGGGGCCGCGACCACCCTAGCGGTTAATGTTCATTTGTAAAACTTTTCTGAAGATGGCTACTCTTCTTGAAATCCACAAGGAGGCAAAGTGTTTCATACCAAAAGTAGGAAAAATAATTTTCGGGACCTATTCTTAACTACTAAAGCCTTATTGCCTTTTCAAGGATCAAAACCCCCTTTGTTAAGGCTTTACCTGAGCAAATCCTGAGAGAGGAGCGGTCGCATGAACTTCTCATCACTAAACGTAAGTTCAATGATTCGTTCGTCAACATCCGGTGACCTACATCCCGTGCACTGCGCGGAACCCGGCGCTCGTATCGGAAAACAATAGCGGGTTACTTATTGCCGCTCCGATGCGGAACCCAGACGCACAGATAACTTTTTGTTATTATCTCGTGGATTAGAGGAAGCTGGAGACGGGAAGGATGGAGCCTCTCGGTACAGATTAAATTCTGGTGATTTCTACCTTCTTCGTGCACTTTCTTTTTAGTTTACGGGCAGGGTCGAATCGGCCAACTTTGCCAATGGAAACGCTCAGATATACATATAGCAATAGCTTTGGACATTGGTTTTGTTGTAGCAGATCATTAAGGCAACTGTTAATAGTGATCGCTGTCGATGTAATTGTATGCTTAGATTTTTTTTTAATGATAATAATTTGTTTGATTGTTTAATTATATTTAGGTAATTAAATAATATTTGATTGTTTACTACCTTCTGACTGGATAGCGACCAATTCATAACGCTTCGTCCAACGGCCATAGGGCACACAACACAATGCATACAACCCTATAGATACTTATATATACATTATATAGGGTAGCTTTCCATGCACGTAGCTTCTTCGTCTGGCTCTTCCCTACGAATAGCAGCGACCGAATACGTTGGCACATCTGCATTACCAGCCGCTGTCATCTATGACATGTTTTTATTCAACAATGGGGAAGCGGCCTTCATTTTATCTCGAGTAATTTTATAAGTGAAGGTACGCACTACACCCGGAATCCTCAACAGACTGAGAATCTGGCTATCATACCTCTGATTAACTTTCTTATTTATTGGTGCTAGACAATGGCTTACCAGTTTACTTGAAATACAAGTAAAGATGTGGCCTTAATTGGGGGAGCACGCTTGTCTAAATGGAACCTATTCACTGTAGACTTAAGGCCTAGCGCTTCCCCGTCGTACATTAAAAAAGACTACAAGGTACCTCCTGGTACGGGAAAACAAATGAGGGCAAGGAGTTCCATTCCTTACATACCGATAAGGAATAAACCAAAACACAGCTATTAGAATTTACTTATTTTACTTTTTTTAATATTTTATTAACATTCATTGAAGAATAATTATCTGAAGACTCTATGTAAGAAAAAGTTTATAAAAAATGCTATAAATGTGTTCCTGGTGGGAAATGTAGTCGTTTGATACCAACTATCTGTACGTTTTTTCATAAATTTATATGAATACGCATTAAAAAAAAGTTCAAAACAAAACAATAACTTCCCTAGTCTAAAAATGTGTGACTCTTAAAGAAGGGGGCTGCCCTGAAGGGGTCAAAATGTGTCCTTCCCTGTACATAATGTTGCTGTCGTCACAAGAGGTACACGAGCCAATAACCTCTAAAACCAGGTACCTAATTCCCTATCGACCATCCTGACCTCAAACAGTTTCACACAACCTTTTCAACCCGTCATCCTAAATTTTGTAAATGTATGAAAATAGGCAGATAATTAGTACGAGAGAGAGAGAGAGAGAGACCTTGGGTCCGTGGGGAGCCGGTGCCCTCCGGGTTTTTAAAAAAGCTTGCAAGGCTTTTGATTGAGGCGACACGTGACCCAAGGGCTGGCTCTTATATAGGCCAGCGAATTAGCATAGTTATTCAGCGTGGCAATGCAGCCAGTGTCTTGGGCACTCTTCCGTCTGGTCTTGGTCTGGAACAGTTGAGTTACCTATAGGACGTTTGTAACGGTCCTTGGGTAATCTGACTGATTCCTTTGTACATAGTTATTTAGTTTAATTGTAAATTTTATTGAATAAAGATATTTGTCTTAGTAGTACTTTATGTTGAATAGTACTATGTATGTGTAGGTATACCTCCCTTTATTTTAACTAATTCTCCTTTTGTCAAGCGTGAATTATGTGCATCATGTATTCCTGTATTCCTGTATTTTAAATCCTGAGCATTAATTTGTTGCAATTTCAAGCCGATGTAACATAATGGGGGTTTGATACAGTAAATCGTTATTTATCTACAAAGAGTAACGCTTTCCCCGTGAAACCCTAACGTTATTCTATGTCAAAGTCTAGTTCTAGTTTAGCTGCTAAGTCAACCGTCTCCTGGGCCTGCGCCTCGCCCGATAGTTTCACTATCATCGGCATAGATATTTTTAAAGAACCAGTCAATTTGTTAGGTATTACCAATAAAAAACAAATTTCAACACACATTATATAAAACAAAACGCGTTCCTAAACCTAGATCCGCTGAGCGAGGGTTATACGCAAGTTATAGTACCTACCTAACTCCAACATCAGAATAGAATACCTACCTAGTCTCAACAAGCTCCCAGTGCAGTCAATGACTGGATTTGAATGTGTACTGAATGTTTTTAGAAATATCTACGGGGAAGCTACCACTCGTTTGTGGATGGTAGGATAGATAGTATATGCATAGATAAAGTGTGAGCTTTTCAATGAAGTGTAGTTTCGGTTACAGTTAAAACTTTTTTTTGTGAATACATACGTAACATTTGAAGCAACACCCAACAACATCTATATATAGATGTTTATTCTGTGTTTGGGTGTTGCTGTGTGATGAGTATACTCATCACACAGATGTTTGTTCTGTATGGAAATCGAACCCACCACCTACAGTGCAAAAAGCAGAGCTACAACCAACTGAGCTATGAGGCTTGTTAAAATTAAAGCTCTTAAGACCTTGACTAAGCTGTTTCGTCGACCTATCTTTCCAATATAATTTGTCAGTAATCCCAGGGCAGATTTTAAATCAAGTATATATTATAATAAGGTATAGGGGTATAAAAAAAAGTAAAAGTCTGCATAAGTCCACTTTCCTCTTCTTCCAATACACTTATCATAGAAAAGCATTTTATCAGTATGAAAACATTTTCCATTCTCATCTAACTCACAGATCCAATAAGAGAGAACCCGAAAATAACCTTAAAAAGGGCAAAATATTCGTAAAGTTTGTTCCATAAACAAAGCTACGCGAGGCGATCGCGAGCCACGAGGCATCCGCGCACTTTACACGATGCGATGACGTAAATACTCATTTACAAGAACAATATCCGATATTGAGTGAGGCCTGTCTCTCCGACCAGCGATGATACACTGCTGGCCGAGATTAATGAACACTTCCAAATCAGATTCTCTTATTGGTGCAGTTGTAAAAAATAGAAAATTTAGCAATTCAGTTGATAAAAACAGTGTAGAATTATTATCGAACTTACTTACTTGTTTACTGCGACTCTTTCACAATATAAAAATACAAAATTACTGCGCGACTGATTTATTTATTTGTTTAGCTTACAAAGCAGACTGCAATCAAATTTGCGTTATACTAGTTTTGGCACTACTAGTTTAGTTCCAGATTGTTGCCCTTCATGTAAACATAGCAATGATTAACTGTCTTACAATTTAAGAATAAACGCCTAATTAATAGACAACTTTGGGGTAGCCTTCACTACACCGTTAGCCCCATAGTTGCCTGGGCAAGCTTTGATATCTGACCCATTTAAATTACAAAAAAAAGGTGGATTTCTTATACAATGCTTCATGGTAATTGAAGTCCTGAAAGCATCATAGAGAAAAGCCTGAATTATATTTGTGTTGAGATATAATTCAAAGCAAATATAGCATGATGTAATACTCTCGAGTGCTATGTTTCTTAGCTTAAATGTGAATTTTATCCAAGTCAAACCGTGTAATGTCATAAACGTTGTATAATTTTGATCGTCAGTGTACAAAACACTTTCAGTGTTTATTTACTAAGCCGCGCCCACCCCCAACAGAATGTATTTATTGGTTTGCATCTCAGACTACGGAAGGCCAGGATTCATCAGAATCTTTACAACCGGATAGCTTCGAACTCTGAGAGCTTTTCTGATAACTTGAGGGCTAACCTTTTTGATATGATAACGTGAAGGTTTTATGCAGGAGATCGTGATTCTGTTCAGTATTCTGTGGTCTGTTGGGAAGCTTGAATTTTGTATGAAACGACCGTTTTGTTGCTATACTTTATGGATTTTGATTAGCTTGATTTGCTTGTATTTCGGAAATTCTGAATCATCCTGAATAAACCAGTTGTTTCATAATTACTTTTTTATTAGTGATAGCCGAGCGTTTGTTCAACTGTTCACCTAAAAACCAAGTAAAGATGTGGCCTTAGATGGATTAAGCCTGTCTAAAAGGAACCAATTCACTCTGGACTTGAAGAATCCATGTTTGTACTGGTGCGGAGAAACGGACCAGGGCATCGAGTTCCATTCCTTACCAGTATTCATGTTACAGGTAGAGGTGAATAGATCATATCATAGTCCAATCATATCAATTTCAGTAATGGTCCTCCTATAAAGAATGCAATGACGACTTGCAAAAAGGTAAGTACAGTATTTATGGCTCGGTCTGACCAATGAGTTGAGGATGCATTTGTAGGCAAAAAATTACAATTTGGTTTCACATTCCATGGTAATATTGGTCTTTGGATGTTAAGCATATTTCTGGCTATTTTCAAGACAAAATGATGAGAACGTGCCGTTATCTGTATACTAATAGAAATAAGCGCTGCGGCGCAGGATAGCCTATCATTTCCATAGCATTACCATGTCAAGGTGCAGATGTGTTCCAGTGAATGCGCAATTATAACGTAACCACTATTTCACACCACTTATTTTCGCCTTGCAATAAGCAGCTAGGGCTGCCACGACTATTATTTTCCATCGAGGAATTTCCGCGCGATTTGGTCTTTAACTACGAATGCAAGTGTCACCGCGGTGCCGCTTGTATCATCTGTCATACATTTCAGTGCCTATAATAAGTATGATATTTAGATAGCACTGATAACTTCAGGAGAGTAAAGGATGTTGCATGACATGGCAGCGTTGTTTATGGTGAGTAGACAGACACCACAACATTTTATTATCGTATTGTAGTTGTGACAAACGGTATCTAATTATTTATTACGCGGCCTCCTATTCAACAGGCTAAATTAGTGGTCTACGAACGCATAAACTTTGGTTAGGAGGATTTTTTGTTTTATTTATTACAGAAAACAATCAATGTAATAAATCACTTTAAAAAAAAGCAACCAGCTTAACAAATAATACAACCTTTAATTAGTTATTTTAGTTATATTTTCACATTTTTTTTTTTTTTTTTTATTTAATAATACCAAATCGGTCTTTAAAGGGAAGAAATTTGTGTGTGGAGAATTTGAAGAGGAAGAGACCTCTTGAGTAATGCTTTGCGCACTTTATACATTTTGTCTGTTGAATCTAGGTAATTAAGTCTTAAATATAGTTATTGTCTCACTGATCCCACCTAGTATGTAAACAGGCACTTTCACTCCCACGGCAAAAAAAAATTTCATTGGGAATCTGTAAACGTTCAGATACAAAAACTTTTAAAACAGGTAAAATACAAAATTCAACCAGCGAACCGATTACAGACATAATGACTAAAAATACAATCCTACAATGGCTATTGAGAGGACAGACACAATGCATATTCACGTGTTACTTATATCCATATCATTCCGACATAGACGCTTGTAAAACGTAAAGTAAATTAATTCCGTACGTATCACACAAAAAATAAATACCAAGTCATTGTAGCACCTACATACACGTATCACACAAAATCATTAACAAGCTATTGTAATAAACTTCGCACCTACACGTATCACACAAAATCATTAACAAGCTATTGTAATAAACTCAGCACTTACACGTACCTATCACAAAAAATAGTTAACAGGTTATTGTAATAAACTCCGCACCTTAACCTATCTCCACAAAATAATTAACAAGCTATTGTAATAAACTCCGCACCTACACGTATCACAAAATAATCAACAAGTTCCATATTGTTATAAACTCAGCACTTACACGTATCACAAAAATATAGTTAACAAGGTATTGTAATAAACTCCGCTCGTTGGTGCGGACGTATCACACACAATAATTACCAAGTCATTGTTATAAACAACAGAACAGTGGCAACCCTGCCGTTTGAAACAATGAATTGATTGATTTATGAATGATTGTGCGACAAAAAGCGCAAGTCTGCGCGCACGCATCATCGCGCTGATTGAACGCGGTTTGATGACCTGGGGTGCATTGCAATGTACCCACGTTCTATGAAATTACATGTAAATTTGTATAAGATGCTTTGCTCTATGAATTTCAAGTAAACTGTTGCAGTCTTTTGAATAGCGCTTGATAAAATAAACAGACAAAAATCTCTATTTTTTAAAGGCCGTTAGTCATCTTCTACGATATCCATGGTCTGAGTTGAAGTGGTTCTATAGACCAACAAGGACGACGGATGACTCCAAAACTCGCAAGTCATAGAGACAATACTATCACATCTTATATTTATTATTTTATTGTATTGTATTCGGAGAACAAACAGTTGTACACACTTTATAAATAAACTGACACAATAACTTATAACCATTTAAGTGTCCTCGCATATAAAAAGCTAAAAGAGACTGCAAGCAAGCTTGCAGAGGAGAAGTGTAGATACAGTTCCATCTTGTTGCTAGGTACAAAGAAATAAACAAAGAACTACTAACAATTAATAAGACTTATAAAATTACTAACAATTAACAAAAATAAATCAAGACAGGAACTGATAGATGGGGAGAAAAAAAAACATACTATACAAAAAAAGAGAAAAACAGTGTTAACTAATAACAAACTTATTGAGTTAAAAGATGCTAACGCATCAAACCAGCGCTTTGTCAGGAGTTTGTTAACTCTGTGAGCTGTTAAGTAAAACAAATCAATATATATATAATATCATCGTGTAGCGGACTGACAGATGCTCAACGCACAGCCCAGAGTCCATTTTTAATGGGGTCCTAGAGACTTCATATTTTCAGGATAGCTTCTTTTTATACTTATTATTATAAAAATGTTTGACACTCCTATAAACGTATCTGCCCCATCCTTCTTGGTTTATGTATGTTGCCTAGTCATGTAGATAGGTACTTTTTTTAAGTGAAACTTTTATGGGAGGGTTAGAAATTCTGATCCGCAAATAAAAAAGATTCACTTCAATCATGTGTCTTTACAAAACATCCTGTTTCTTTTAATGTTTTTTTTTTTATTTAAGATGGGTCGGCTCTTTACCACGAAACGTACACAGGTAAGAATGAGATCTACGATGGAGCGAGCCTACCCAGAAAGTGCCTATTAACTCTCTTCTTGAAGACATTAGGGTCGTAGCACAGTGGAAAAACAGACGCTGGGAGGTTTTCATGTACATAAGCGAAAACTGTTTGGCATAATTATAAATATTGTATTTATGCTATCTAATTTATATTTAAGATGTTTGTTATCCAAATAAATAAAATAACATCAAAAAATAATAATTATTCTTATGTCACCGACAACTGTTCCCTTTTTTTAATAATTTTACAAGATGCTTGATGATAAAGTTTATTTCTTCTCTCGCTTTTCTATCCTAGAGGTGCACTATAAAAAGAACACTACTTAAAAAATCAGCGCTTGTAGTCATTCCATCCGCCTAGTAGAAAGCTCCTTTCTAGATTTTAGGAGTTCTAGACTCGGTCGAGATCGTGTCACACAAAAACAAACAAATGCTCCATACAAACAAGAACTTTACCTGAGCGGTAAATACCGCGGCAGTCCCACACATATCGTGCACTCATCAATTGAATGCGCTTGCACTTTTTGCGTGTATGATTGACTGGTCAGCCTATTCTCCAGGCATTTCTCATTGACAATCGATCATTAAGCTGATTTGAACTGTCATGTTTGAAAGGTGCCCAAAATGAGAGGGAAAGCGCTACACATACTCGTACGTGAGTGATGAGCGAAATGTACCATTTTTTTTTATAATCACTTTCTTGCGAAAACACAACTTTTGTTAATTACGTGACAGCTAAAATCGATAATTTAAAAACCCAGAATTAACATACAGAGTCATAACAGCAATTTTTTTTATATTTTAGCTATTTAACGAAAAACTACTCAAAATGAGTTTTTTTTCACAAGAGAAAAATTTTTCAGCAATCGTGTTTCTGAAAATCCAAATAGACAAATTCACAAAGTTTCATGTAGGTTCACCTATCAAATTTAAGATCTGTAGCTATTACAAGGACCATGAATTATCGGAGATTCAACATATTATTTACATAGTACAGCCTCTTAACAGATTGCGTGATATCGGTAACACATAATTACGTTACAAAAGTTTTGTTTCTGGAGCTACAGCGATACAGGCTGACTTACTACAGTAGTCTTAACAGTCTTAGTAGGGGGTTACAATAAAATGTTTAATTATTGTTTTCCATTATTTGGAATGGTCAGAGAGCATCAACATAAATGGGGACTACTTAAATACTACATAAAGGACACTTACGGTTTGCTGACGACATCGTCATAATGGCGGAATCGCTGCAGGATCTGCAAAAGTCGCCGGGACTCATTTTCAATAAACGTTGGGAGTAGAAGTTTGCTAAAACGATACTAAAACTGTTCACAATGACATTGCTTTAGCAGTACATAGCAGGCAGTCGATGTTATGTGATCACAACGATGTAAGTGATGAGCTCAGGTTCCACTCGACTGCGTACAGACTAGAATCTACGCTTCGTTCTAGCCGGCTACATTATCCTAAGTATGATTTAATGCAAGTGAATTATGTGTACGAGGACACAAGTTACCGGATTTATGCAAATTTTCAATCGTCGAGCAAAATTTATACAATCGTCAAACTTTAAAGTTGGAGACGGTATTCATCCATCACACCAGTCCATGAACAGTCGTTGGTTTCCATTTTTCCAGTCATTTACGACCCTAACATCCTTCAAAATGTTCTGTGAAGGTTCAAGCATAGACCCCATACTTGCCCAGACAAGCTAGGTCTAAAAAATCAATTTATACTATGATCATATGATTTTCAATGAAATCTATGCTCATGTTTTAAAATAATTTCTAAAATGAAATGGACATATTTATTATTAAATATTGTCTGAATAATGTATAACCTTGTTTTGTAAACGCTTGTGAGTTTCTGTTCACTCATTCTTCCCCTTCACATTTGACTACCCCAGCTAAACACCAGCCAGAAATCACTGAACCACCTACGAATCAAGTCAGCCGCTGTACGAAAAATCGGCTGTTTTCTCTAAGCGAAACTAGCTTGGCCACGTAGCAACTTATTCCTTGTAGCCAAACCGTATTCAAAGTTTAATTATCATCCGCCCAACTACAAAAAATAACCCACTGTACATAGTCAAATACTATAACCGCAGGTATCAGGATATGGCCCACCTTTCCTGCCCGCTATGCCCTGCCTGTATTCCTGTACCCAGGCAGACCTGATAGAGGTGACAGAGTCGTGGAGGTTGCTCAGTACTGCTCAAGGAAGGTTTACGTAGAAGAAGACTAATCCTTTTTTTTTTTTAATTTGTTGCTTGTGGTCTGCAGAGCAACATTTTCATCAAAGTCAAGTGCATTCTTGTATGCAGGCTATCTATAAACACACTCCCTCGTCAGGACGTGTTATATATAAGCAATATGAAGTCAACCCAGCGTGCATCCTGACCATTTTTCTACAAATAAGCAGAAATAGATGAACAAGCTCGAAATTTGTGTTAACAAAACTTTGTTTATGCGAGATAAAAGTTAATACTAACTGTATCGATTTTAATTAATATTTCACAATCACAATGTGTATTTCTCTCGTAAAATATTTCGTAACTAACTAGGTACAGCTAGTACTTACTAACTGGTGTTATCAAACTAACCTTCCAAATTCAAATTTGTTTCCCTCTCCGCTGGGTTTCCGCCTCGTGAAGTTTTCCTAAATTGCGGAGGTTATCAGGAAAATATTTAATTACGAAATTGGAGAATATTCATAATTTGATATTTTTTGTGAAACACATTTTTTTTTTCTTTGTATATGTGTGAAAGTAGCAGCCATGGCCGCCGGGGGCACCGACTTACCGCCCTCTCTGATCATCGCAACCTTCCTACTCCGAAACAAACATGTCTTTCTTGTTCGTTGGCTAAAATTATTTAACATTTTATTCATATCAACAGCCCATTTGTGTCTTGTTATTCTTGTAATAAAAAAAGAAGAAGAGATTTGTCGGATTTGTTACTAAATATTTTTTTCTGATTTCAGATTTCATTTTGAAATATAGATCTCCGCAAAGTAACAACTGAATCAATTAGCTATTCTTGTAATACTTTATTGTACACATAAATATGATTTAAACATGTTATAGGAAAACATATTTACAGTGGCGAGCTTAAGCTCGCCTAATGGTTTGCTGGTAGAAAAGTGTACAGCTACTCTTTCAAAGCTGGAGAGTTATATAATCACCACGAGTGGCAGGCGGGTTGATGATCGCATTAAAGTCAGATCAGACACAAACAAAGCAGCTCTCAGAAGCTTCTGGTCAGATACCTTAGTCGGTTTTTACGACATCCGTGGGCTGAGTTGGAGGGGTTGATTCTTAGCCACGGCAATAAATATTAATACAAGTCAATTGACTTAGATGTTTTGTACTGTCATATTTATATAAATAAATACCTATTACTGTGATGTTAAACAAACTGTTTCGCGACATACGCCTGTAATCGAAACAGCAAGATTCAATCAAATTGAAACTAACAAAATTGCAAATTCCCAACACATTACGAGCACAAGCGGAACTATACTTTGGGTTGTTGTAATTAAGGTTTGGAACAAACCAACGATAAAGTGTTGTCGCTTCAAACGGACTACAATCGTTAATACATCATTACACTAAATAAAATGAATAATACTCTGTAGCGATTTCCAATTAGGCTGTTTTTGACAATCCAATGATTATTTTAATTCGAGAATCGGGTATTTATCGGGTATACGGGTAAACGTAAATATCGGGTATTTATCCATAATCCAATGATTATATTTTGTGGCATTAAAATCATTACAATACGTCCTACTTTTCACCGAGGTGTCGGTAATGAGAATAGAGGCTGTTTTAACATGAACCTAACCTCCTTCAGACAGATAAAAAAAGGCTTGAACATACTGAAAAGTAAATGAAATTAATTATAAGAATTATTTTCTGAATAATTTTCCAGTTTGCAGATTTGTGCCACCTTTTCAGATTTTGGTACTTAAACTATGTTTTAAACATAAAACAAGGTCCGCTACTAAGGAATTCTTCTATGAACTGAGCAGTTTCTTAAAGCTCTTCATTCACATCAACGATAACATACAGACACACAATCCATCGTAAATATTATTGCAATTACAGAGCAATTAAAAAGGCAATTACAAATATAATAGCACGATCAATCAAATAATTTGTTGTTTCTATCTCCGTCCGCAGATGCGCCATTACCGACCTGCGCACGCGCAACGGAAATTGTCCGACTTGCGCAGCTCTGCCTAGGTACTAAATAATAGTGAACTGTGAAATAGCCGTGACTTCGTTTGTATGAATTTGAAGGAGATTCTTCAAATATTATCTCCAAAACCGTACTACATTTACAGCACATGACTTAAGGAGTAATGTATTATTATTCAAAGTGGAATAAATTCATAACGCGATATTATCCGAATCCGAATGTACCTAATAATTTTATATTTACTAGATTTTATAACATATTACCTACATTATTGAAAAGCTTCACTTGTTGGTTACATTATATAAAAGTGAAATAGCTGGAAACTTACATGACCCTGATATCAAGTCATAGAGTACATATGAGGCAATTCCTTGACTGAGGGAACTTTTCTTTGATTCTACAGAATAGGAGATAGTGAGGGCATCAGCACCAACACTAAACATTCTTATTTCATTAACTATTATTTTTATTGTACGCTTGGCGTCATTTCACTTGATTTCAAGTTGTGATAAGGCCGAAGCTGGAAGTAAGAGTATTAGAAGCCCTTTGTGAAAGGGCTCATCCGGAGAATTACTACCACCATACTTATTTCGGGCGCCAAGCAGCATTGCTGTGTTCTGATTTGAAGGGTATGGTTGCCGGTGAAATTACGGGCACGCGAGGCTTAACACCTTTATGCCTCGAGTTGACGGACGCACGGGTGCAATCCAGTGCAGAAATAATGTGTACACCCCTTAGACATGAAGCCGGGATCTCTGACCCTGATACCGGTGGTTGTACATTCGTTCTTCTAAAGAGTTCCGTACCCATAAGTGCGGACGGGACCCTATTACTTAGCCTACGCTGTCTGTCTGTCCTACTTTTAGCCTCATTCTGTATTTTGATTTGAAAGGTTTATAAGGTTTATTAAATATTTATAAGTATTATTACAACGGATTACAAGACATATATTATAAGATTATAAACAATGAAAGAAAAAAGAGACGAACAGTTTTTTGATATTGTAATAATATCCATAGTGATCTTAGTGTGATTATAGTGCTCGCTTAAAAGTATAGCAACAAATAATTAAAATTGTCCAAGCATGATAGATTACACTAAGGGTTCAGAACTAAATGACGAAATAATCCTAATTTTTAGCCTTGAAACGCATAAGTTTCAAGTTCGTAATTCGTAAGGCTCTGGTAGAGTGTGATTCGCATTTGACCGGTTAGTACGATCGTGGTGTTGCCATAAAGCGATAGGTCTGCTGGAGAGTGGTAGCTTTCTCGTGAGTTCGCCGACCGGCACCTGATCCGCTATACATCTCCGTCAGCCACCGGCAGCTAAGCACCCTGTCGATGCCTTCTGCAGCCGGTTCGCGACTCGTTTCCATTCGCGCACGATTATCTTACGGTGTAAGTGTTAAGTTAAAAAGTAGTACAAACACGTGCTTGGTGACCAATCAAACCCTAGTGTAAAACAGCAGTTGCCTCGGATGTTTTTTTAAAGCTTGTTTTAAAGGTGATATTATATGAAAGTTAAACAGTAACATTGTACAGAAAAGGAGCTAGTGAGGGCACCAGCGCCTTCACGAAACAGCAAGTGGCGATTTATGATTATATTATACGACGGAGAAACGCTTGGCCATCATCTCACCTCGTTTTATATTTTTTAAGTTCACATTCAACACCTGTATACGTATACCTAAATATGTATTAAAACCATTTAATAGCCATAATGTGGGACCAACAAATGCCTGAGTAAAAGTAATTAAATTAATGAATCAGGATATTAGGACCGCGTTCCCTTTTGGCAGTGGTATTAGTCGCCTATCTTCTCATAATTAGTCTGTCGTTTGTCAGGTCGTGTCTCGTGTCGTATCACGTGCCGTGTCTCGCAATGCGAACAGCGACGGACAATGTCCGCGGTATCAGATGACGAGCGGCGATGTTTATACCGCCGATCTAATTTATGAGACGCCGCGCAGATACCACTACTTACCGACTACCTAATGGCAGGCCTGAACACGGAAATTATGTGCCTGGAAATAAGTTCAAAGTTCTTTACGATATACACCAATAGGTTCCTAACCCACTACATTGTGGAGTTACAATTTATTCGCATCATGCCATCGAAGGTCCTACATAAAGGTTTAGCAGTGATAATACCGATACTACACGGAGGCATATTTCTAAAACCAGTAACCCATTTTTTTCCGAGCTTTGCCTTCACCTCACCTGATTTTTAAATGATAAAAGGCTGAAGGTGGAATCCTCAATAAACTGAGGAACTAGTTATCTTTCCTCTAAATGCCGGAAAACAACAATTTAAGAATTGTTTTTATACAGAATTAGATAAGATGGTTGCTAGCTAGGACTGAAACAAAGCCCTACCACCAACCAAACCAAGCACGATATTTTACCTCCTTGGGGATTGAACCCGGGATCTCTGGATCTGATATCAGTGGGCGAAGCACTAGACCTCAGAGTCGGTTAAACCTACTGGTAGTGGTCTTAAGTAAGTTTCAGGCTCCAAGGCTTATGAATTAACATGGACATTGTGCATATTGCCATATTATCTGAGAGGTTAGCCGTTGTAAAAAAAACTTTCCATGGTTCATCCAGGTGGTCTCAAGAGGTGGATCGTGGGTAAGAACTGACCTTCCATAATGACTACAAAGGATACGAAAAAACAAAATGCAAATATATTTTTAACGACATAAACACATGGAATAAATATGCCACTAGATACCTCGCGATGGATATGAAATTCGGAGCCAGTGGCGTTACGATTATACCAATATTGGTCTATGCTGTCATGAAGCGAAGCTATCTACGCCACATCTCATCGTCGTATCATGCTATTTTAATACATAGCTGTTTGAAACAATTGGTTCCAGTCGACAACTCCAGGGTCTGACGACCAGCATATGATGAAGAGGATCTAAGCTAGAGTTTAGTTTGAGTACCTACCTCCTGTGAGTAATTGAATAACAGCAAATAATCCTCCGAAGGTTGATTCATTTTGTGAAATGAACTTATTATGAATATAACTGCGGGTTGTAGAATATTTCCATAAACTCAAAATTAGAAACATTAGCGCAAGTTGCCATGCAACAATCGTCCATCGTTACTTATCATCGCCCCCCCCCCCCCCCCCATGACTTAACCTCCGGCCCCTGCGCACGTCGCCGGGACCGTAAATATGATGTTTTTGCGGTACGCGCCGGCGCACGCTGCTCACCAGACCACAGCGAGGTACCGAATCCAAGAGCCATCGTGTTGATGGCTTCTCCTAATGGAAAACCAGATCTGTGAAAATCACTGTTTTCATCAAACAACTGTTATATATTTGAAGATTTTGTTTTTTTTTATCATAAAAAAAATACAACCAAACTAACTATATACAAAGGAAGAAGTCGGGTTACCTTAAGACCGTTACTCGTGGAGTGGCACGAGCGGTTCGATGAACCGCGAAACTCGCGCCAGCACGTCGTCGGCGCCATTGCGCCTAACTTCGAAGCCTGGCTGGGAAGGAAGCATGGGCACGTCACCTATCGCCTTACTCAGATGCTCACCGGACATGGCTGTTTCGGCGAGTACCTGAGTAGGATTGGACGCAAACCGACACCAAAGTGCCACCATTGTGGGTGTGACCGGGACTCCGCGCAGCACACGCTTGAGCAGTGCTCAGTGTGGAGCGTGGAGCTCGGAATTCTGGTCAACGGGATCGGCAGAACCTCTCTTCTCTCAGTAGCGGACCCCGGGAGGGCGGCTGACACATTGTGGCATGTGCAGCCGTAGCACCACGAGTGCTGGGAGCGACTGTGAGTGTCGTTCCCGGGACGTGCTTTTAAGGCGATATGCGAAATGTTCTATTAAGAGTTGCATCGAGGCCGGCCACCGGGATGGTTTTAGTGAGTCGACGAGTCCGTCATCTTCACACTACCCCTTCCGATCCCTCGGTGCGTTAGGGTGTATGCGAACAGATTTCCCCCCGTAAAAAAAAGGACCGTTACAAACGTTCTATAGGTAACCCAACTGTTCCAGACGGAAGCGTGCCTATCAGACACTGGCTGCACTGCCACGCTGAATAGCAATGCTCAAATTCATTCAAATTCAAATTCAAATTAATTTATTGCCAATAAGTTTAAATCAATTATAAAATTACCAGAGGACCCCACACTAGGGCTAGCCTGTGCCGCGGGAGTCTATTTAAAGAATTACCAAAAGACTTGTGCTACTAACAGGGCAAAACTAAATTAAATTAAAAAACAGAATTACTGAGTATGACAGTGAAAAGGTGTGTGTGTGTGTGTGTGTGTGTGTGTGTGTGTGTGTGTGTGTGTGTGTGTATATAAGAGTGTGCATGCGTTATTTGGACAAGTAGGAGTAAGGAACACGGATGGGAAACAAAGAGCAAAGTTATTATGCTAATTGGTTATATACCTATGCATACGTAGCTTATGTAAGTTAGACTCTGTGTACTTATACAGCGCTTCTAGAGTATAGAATTGGTACTAAATTAGGCAGTACAAAGTGATTGGAGTTAGCCATTCTACGTCACGTATTATGATACGATACCTTACTTTGGAGAAAGGTAATCCCTTGGTAGACATCCAGTATTCAAAGTAGTTTTTTTTATTTGTACGACTTGAAAGCCATTGGCCTTCATCTAACATTCATTTCTCAAAGTTATTATTATGAATTATGAATGTGTTAAACATGTTGATACGGTCGGCTCATCGCCTAGGTACGATATTATCAAACATCGACGAGGTTAGTGGATTATATATTGATATACGAGTATGTCACTTTGACATTACGATATTTGTTTATTTCTATACTAGCGTTCAGCCTGCATTTAACTGTAGCACTCTTACAGTCGGCTTTCAACTTAAAATCTTTACTTTCTTTCAAGTCTTTTCAGTTTTTGTCCATACAAAAAGAATTCGGACCGCCCAAAATTAGGTCAGGTCATGTGTAATTAGACTTTTTTTTTTACTCGTTTTCGGTAGGTATTCAATAAAACATATTGTTTAGTAGAATATTATCCACTATCAAAGTTATACAAAGTAATCGAGAGTCTATCAGGGTGCAGGGTTCAATAACAACTAAGGGTGGGCAAAACTGAACTATTAGCATATTAATTAAGAACAAGTCGATGCCAATGGTTGCGATGCTTTCTCGCGTGACTGCACTTTACTGCGAGGGTGTCCTACGGTCTACGAGCGACAGATTCATACTAATAGTACCAATGCATTGAACGTGGTAGTATGTCTGTTTGTTACGTTCCCACGGCTATACTGCTGAATGGATCTTGATTACATTTAGCATGGACTTAGATTGTATCCTGGGTAAGTAAACAAGCTACTTTATGGCTTATTCGGGTACAGCGCGGGTGAAGCCGCGAGAAAAAGTGAATCATACCAATAGATGATTGAAGCAAGGAGTTGATTACTTTTGTATTTTGTGAAAGCAAAGGACTCTCGCGCACCTTCCTCGGACTTCGGTAGGTCCACCTGGTGCTAGTAGACCTTTACAATACGGCGGTACTTCACACTAGGACTATTAAGTTTGTACAAAGCTCAGGTCCAATCTCGTATGGAGTACTGCTGCCATCTCTGGGGTGGCTCAGACAAGTATCAGCTCAAACCCTGGACTCGATTGAGCGTGCTGCTAGGCTCATAGGTGATGATTCGCTTGTTAAGTCCACTTTGCAAAGCCTAGAACATAGACGGCGGGTTTCCAGGCTTTCTGTGCTCTATAAAATACACTTCGGCGAGTGTGTCCTCGTCTGTTTCTCCGCACGAGTACGATCTTGGAGTATTTAAGTCCAGAGTGAACAGGTTCCTTTTGGTCAAGCGCGCTCCATCTTAAGCCACATCTCTTCTTGTTTTCAAGTAAGCTGGTGGTCAAACGCTTGGCTATCTCCAATAAAACAACAATTATAAATACTACCACCAATTGCTGGTAGTGTTTGCTATTTACTTGAAAACAAATTAAGGTAAGTAAGATAACATGAAACATCGGATTAAAATAAATATACTTTTAAGCTATCTAATTATTAAAAAACTACACATAAGGTAGTTTTTTGTATAAAAATATATATAAATATTTACGATATTTTGGTAGTGTCGCGCGTATAAATATAAACTTCGTTTCAGAAGTAACCGGCTCTGTGGTTTAGTAGTTCAACCCACCGATTTCAAGTCCAGACGTCCCGAGTTCGATCCCCGAGATAGTACATTATATTATGCTTCGTTTGGTAGGTGGTAGGACTTTGTTTGGGTCCGCCTGGCTAGCTTCCACCATCTTACCTAATTATGTCGCCATAATAACAATTCAAAATAATTGTTGTGTTCCGGCATTTAGATAAGATAGCCAGTTCCTCAGCTGTTGAGAATTCCGGGTAAAGTGCGCCTCCACCTTCGGCCTTATCTCAACATGTAACCAGGTGAGATGAAGGCCAAACGCTTCCCCGTCGTGCTATAAAAAAAAAAACCTAAAAGATAATTATGTGCAAAACACAGTATTAACAGTTTTTTTTTTCTATGAAAAAAGTTTTCAGCAATCGTATTTAAAAATGTCCAAAAAGAAGACAAAACACCAAAGTTCCACGTGCCCAAATATTTCATTTGTAGCTTCTACGAACACCGAGATTTATCTGTGTGCTATAAGACCTATTTTACAACTCTTGTCTTTAAAGAAAGCCTTACTGCGTAGGTCATACCAACAAACAACACACCTACGCACTGCATTGCATCCTTCAACTTGAGGCATAATAGTGTTAAGCTCCGTGTGCCCGTAATTTCACCAGCAACCATACCCTTCAAACCGTAACACAGCAATGTTGCTTGGCGATCGAAACAGATATGGTTGGAGTACTTCCCGGACGAGAACTTTCACAAGGAACTCTACTAATAAAATAAAACGTATAATCGTTTCCGTTTGCAGGGTAGACACTAAGGAGGTGGATCTCTTTTACACCAAAACTATAGGTAGGTAGATATACCTCACATTTACTGCAGTAAAACTGAGTTACCTGAAATGGTTAGGTATGGTGACATCGAGGTGAACTCATATATTTTTTAAATGGGATCTTGACCTCAAACCTTACACAGACAAGAATGAGATCTACGATGGAGTGAGACTACCCAGAAGGTGCCAATTATCTCTCTTCTTGAAGACGATGAGAGTCGTAACGCAACGGAAAAACAGACGCTGGGAGCTTATTCCAAGTTCTTGCAGTTCGCATAGTAAAAAAAATTTGAACGCGCTTACTTCTTCTATGAACATAATAATATTATATAGGTACCTACTCGTTTAGTTTACCAACTTTTAGAAGTAATTGTACATTAATTATAACCAAACAAATGTGTGTAGTTGCACCTGTAGTAAGTAATACACCTCTACCTATTCAATTGTGTGAAGCAAATTACATTCAAATTAGGTGTTTACACCTTTTGACGATTAGCCGGCAATTATAGTACCTATTGTGTCGTGTGAGAATGCGATAAGTATTATATTTCCTGCCTTAACCTACCAGATACAATATAAGGCAAAGCTTATTTAATCTTAAAACGGCATAGAAACAAGTAAAGTACCTATAATAAAACTGGCCATGTGCGGACACGCGCACCGAGAGTCCCGACCCACATTTAAAAGCAAAAATCCGTTACACAATTTAAAAAACACACGTTTTTGTAATGTTGTTATAGCGACAATTCAACAGATTCAACTGTCTAAGTATTACGGTCATGAGATACAGCCCGCTGACAAACAGATCGACACGGTACGGCACGATCGTACAGTGGAGGCTTTATAATAGGGACCCGTTGGCACCTTTCGGGGAAAGGAACCCATAATATTAAATATACATAAACCATACTAATAGAGATAAATAGAAGCTAAAGGCCAGTCTACGCTGAAATTGTGCGTTCGATTCCTACTCGGGCCAAACGTGTTTCTAAGTAATTATATCCGTAATAAGTTTAGTTCCCATTCCCAATTAGGTTAGCTCAGTTCAGGACTAGATAGTGCTGTGTAAAATGTTCATGCATTCATATTTATTTATTCCATACTGTTTTATTAACGATATAACGGGCTCAAAATAGTGCTGGAGATTTGACTTTATCACCACGGACAGGTGTTCACAGACAGTATTTGGTGTTTGGTTCTCAAGTGTCAGTGTGTCCCTTAGTCGCCCTCAGGACTTTCTTGGGAGAGGAACATGCTGCGACCGCGGACTTATCGGGGGATAGTTTGTATTTACATTGTAGAGGATTTATATGTCAAACTGATATATTATACCGACATCACGTCTGACCTGACCTTAGTATTCAAAGAAAATTAAATGTATCCCCGTTCACTACATTTGCATAAAATGGCTTCATCAATAATCATTAAATTTTTCTGCGCAAACGCATGTTTTGACGCAAGCAAATTACCAACCGCTTCGACCTTTACGTAATTGGTAAGTCAGTAATAAAGTTTCTAATGTCAGTCGATACCTTCTGTGTTTGTTTAAATTGTAATTTCTTTCAGTTAGTTTTCAATTAGCTAGATTCTTATCTGACGGATGGTAGCCACTCATATGGTATTCTTAGCATTATTAAATATTTCTTCATTGAAAAGCAACAAATCGACTATAATCATTATTCTATTCGTGAGAAAAATTGTATTATAAACATTTTACAAAGAGGTGCATTGAAAAACTGTCAGATAAGCGTGTAAAAAAGAAATAAAACGTATTCTGAAACTGAATTCAAAACAATCGAGTGTTATCGACAGCCGTCATTGGCGCGCATCAGTTTTGACAGCTGCCGTCAAAATCTGACGACTCCCGCCAAATGCCGGTGTATTCTAAATTTGAAAAGCGGCATTAAATAATAACATTGTTACATTGCATTGACTTGATAACAGACTGAAAGATAGCAAACTAAGAGATAGCTCACTAGTGAACAGTGGATTTTAATTTTGTTTTCACCTACAGTAAAATTTTAGTAAGCCAAATTATATTGACTGGAAGAAGTAACATGAAAATGAATGCAAAACTCTACATTGTTGGTCGTTTTGGTACTTACATATGATTTAGGTAGGTAAGTAAGTATGGCAAATGCGTGTTTCGAATTGATGACTTACTTAATGTATATTTTTTCTTTATATAATTAAATATTTCGTTACTTAATAGGTTTTTAATACTGTAATTGAATGTATTCGATATAATTCTTGTCACCTTAGGTTCTATAATGGTGGCGGAGCAACAAGGGAAACACAAAGGCAAACGCGTCATCCCAGGACTTGTTTCTACAGGATGAAACTAGGCCGATAAGTATTCAAATAAAATAAAGATTGTCCACCAAAAGGGCAGTATTAGCGGCGCGGAGGTAGCCGACGAAAATAACTTTTTAACATAAAAAGGATGCAAAAATGTGTGGCACTATCTGCAGCCGCGATCCTGACTCAAATAATGGAACTGGACAACTGTGGAGTCGAAATTATTATTATCATTGAATTTTCTTTATTAATGTGAGTTTTATTTGGTATGACAGGAAGTTATTGAGTGACTGACAATAAATACATGACAACCCAGGAATAAGTATTTTAGAAAAGGAACAATGAATTTGTTTTTCTGCAAGATTATCTGGACTACTTACTACGCTTAGGTGGCTTACGTTCAGAACCAAAAGTAATGCCTTATCTTATTTTATTAAGATAAGACCTATGTTTTACCAGTCTCTCCTGATGGGAAGCGATGATGTGGCAATGATATGATGAAAAAAATCTATGGTCTATTTTTTTTATTTTAAAATATTTTTTATGTTAACTCATGTTACAACTAAAAAAATGGCTCATCGCATCAAGACACTACAATTTTTGGTAACATTTTTGATGTTAAAAAAACATAAAAGCCTAACTTTTTTTAAACATAATCAAAATTTATGTTTAAAAAAAAAGTTTGAATAATGCGACTCCATACCTGCCATGTCCGCCGCCCGCGCCGGCAGTAGAGCACCCGAGCGGATCCCGCGTAAATCTACATCAACATTGTGTCGCGCAACTTTTGTTGCATACCTGTCGCTGTCGCGCGACTTGTTACTGCGTAGCTGTCTCACCTGATGCCTGCTGTGGTAATTAACTGGGGGCTTCTAGATTGAAGATCTGATAAACACTTGCCTGTGATTTTGTTTACCGATAGTTCTTCACAGTCCTAATAAGTCCACTAGACATGAACCTATAACCGCCTCTGTTGTCTAGTGGTTTCCCTTCCGGTGTCAGATCCAGAGGTCCCAGGTTCGATCCCCAGGTGGCGTACAATATTGTGCTTGTTTTGGTTGGTGGTCCGCCTGGCTAGCTACCACCATTTTACCTAATTCAGTGGCATTGCAACCATTCTTAAATTTTTGTGCTCTGGCATTTACTTATTTACTTTTCTAGCATTTGGCCTCAACAGTCTGAGGAACTATCTTACCTTTAGAGGATTCCGGGTGAAGTGCGCTTCCACATGAATTCCAAGCACCACCCTGTCATACAATAAAAAAAACCTACCCGCGTGACACAAGGGCTGGGCTGATGATTGCAGATTTGGTGCGGATTCAGATAGCAGCTACCTGTCTCCTGGTGTACGTGATCTCATCACCCCAAGGGAGAAATGCAAGTCCACTATTCCTCGGAGAACTGCTCTCCCAAACGACATTTCTCGTGGATTCCGAAATGGCAAATTGAAATTAAATTTTGGAAGAAAAATTGAATAGAGTCGAGTTCATCAATAAATACTTGAGGAAATTAATTTCACACAGCTCCATCTAGCCTCAAACTAAGCAAGCTTGTAATATCGGATTAAATAGGTACTTGTATACTTTTTTTTAAATACATACCTAACATACAGTACAACACCCAAACACAGAATAAACATCTATATTAATCACACAAACATTTGTCCAGGATGGGAATCAACCCACAACCTACAGCACAGAAAGCAAAGCTACTACTAACCTCAGTTAGTGAGGCTTGTCTAATGTTAGATAATATGTGTTAAATCAATATAATGTACGGACTGCAAAACTAAATTGCACTTGTAAATTCGAGGCTACACTCAAAATAACAAGATTGCTCTAAAGTTAAGTAACAAAATACGAGACGACTGTAAGTAGACAAGTGGTCGATACGTCACCTGCCTGGGACCGAGGAATGCGCACACGCACGGCTCTTTACATTCAGGGTTCTGTACTCCAAGAGAGACCCTAAATGAAATGACTGAAGACCATAAAACGATGGAAGCTTTTTTCTGTTTCCTTAGTCGACTTTTACGAAGCTGTGGCATCCACGGCGATATCACGCATCAACAGTCCACTGGACATAGTCTCCTCAAAAACGACTGTTTCGCTATCATCACCACGCTTGACGGGCATGTTGATGATCACAGTAAAGGTCGTCCACGGCACCCATGGGTGCACTGTACTACAACAGGTTGTGTCGTAAAAACACACGATAGAATTGAAGCCTTTGTATTACAGGGAAACATTATAATTACGTATATCCCACCCACTCTACCCGACACGGCGCCCACCACTTTTCGTCCACAAAAATGTTGTGGATAAGAATTTCAAAACCCTCTTACTAAAAGTTTTACTTAAAATTGAAAAGGCACGAACCTTACAACCAATTAAAGAATAAATGGTTGATGTAAATCCAACTACTTTCCTTGTAATAGTTAGTTTAATTGTAAATATTATTTTCAATTATTTTAAAATCGAATAATTGATTTAAACAGATGGTGCCTTCGGAAAATAATACCAAAAGGTATTAGGACCCTTATAATAATACCGACTCACTATTTACTTCGAAAGTGGCAGTGGGTCACTCCCTCGCTATCTTTCAATAAGAGCAGTCGTGTTTGACTCAATTAAATCCATTTTCGTCATTAAAATACGTCTGTTCCTGGATGCCACCACCCAGATCGCCACCACTGGTGGCAATATTGTTTTTTTTTACTGATTGCCGCCCAGTGGTTACTAAGAGAAAAATAAAAAAAATTGGCACTAAGTAGGTACTTATTCTTTTTTATATGAGGACCCTAAAGTTTTCGATATACTGAAACCGATAGCTTCTTTCGTAACACAGGTGCATTGAGGGCCTATCTCAATAATTATGATAATTTCTGACTCTTGCTTATGTTGGCGAAATTAATTTGAGCTTAAGTTTTATCTTAATTAAAGTAGCAGCTGTTGTTCTGTTTTGACCAACCGACATGGAAAGAGATAATAATTAATAACATCTGCGTGTATTGAATTGATTGTAAGCCTTCTATTTAAACAAAAAAATATGTACAATAAACTATGCAGAGAAGCAATTAGGTTACCTAAAAACTGTTACAAAACATAATCACCACGATGCCTGGCAGGCGGTTTAGTGATCGCAGTAAAGATAATATACAGTAGCGTGTAATAGACCAGTGAGGTCCATGAGTCGACATTTACGACATCCGCAGGCTGCGTTGTAGGCTGGGAGGGATTCTCCAGCTGCGACCTCTTCTGAACAACATATGGTGTCATATAGATACCTAGCTATTTTTATTTAGATGGAAGATTAATCTATCTGGATCTGTCATCTGTCATCTGTCACAGGTGACCTTCGACGTATCTTGCAGAGCGGCATGATACGGATATGCTGTCAATCAAAATCATCACATCCATCAATACATTTTTATCAGGATGTGTGGGAATGTAGAGCAAAGATTTTTTTATCGCTTGAATATATTTTTATTTTGCAGAAATACATCATCATAATAATAAAAATGGCCGTGGCGTCTTTAACAGATGATACCTTACCTAATGCCTGAAGCTCGAAAAATCAAGTTCCTGCCGAACTGAAACCGAAAGTAGATCTGTTGCCTTTACTAAAAATACTATACAATATCAAACATTTTTACCGTTTATTTTTCTGTGCCTAGGTGTTGATATCATTCGTATGTATGTAAGTACCTATTTACAAAAAAAAAAATACCAGTAAGTTTTTTTTATTATTGTATGACGGGGAAGCGCACTTCACCCGGAGTCCTCAACAGTCTGAGGAGCTGGCTATCTTACCTACCTTTAAAAGGCCGGAAAACAACAGTTTTAAATTGTTGCTATGGCGACATACGAAGGTGGTGGTAGCTCGCCAGGCGGACTTGAATACAGTCCTACCACCAACCAAACTAAGCACAATATTGTACTCCTTTGGGTTAGGTACCCAGGAGTACTTGGAGTAGTTTGATATGATACCGATATATACATAATAGTTTCCTTATATGCAAGCGCATGTTGCATGGACCACATCTTTACTTCTAAATATATTTGGGAACCTACCTATCGTTTTGCTATCCCGCTAAGGTACAGCCTACTTAGCTGAATGAAAATAAATCGAGAAAAAGAAAAAGAATGGCCCGAATTGTAATTTATTAACATTTAATGCGGTGCAGGCTTAGACCAATCTTTGTTAACGAAGTCGACGTCGAAGTTGTCAAACTTCAAATGGCCATATCTCTGAAACTACTCGTCTTGAGCTCTCCGTTCTTAGTTCAAATGAAACCTATGAGCAAGATCTAGATTTTCAATGACAGCTGTCAAACTTTAAACGGCAATATATCTGAAACTACTTATCCAAGACTCTCCGTTCTTAATTTAAATGAAAGCAATAAACAAGCTCTTCATTTTTAATGACAGCTGTAAAACTACATTTGCCATCTGAAATGTAGTTCTCTTAAATAGCTTTCATTTGAACGGAGAATATAGGACGAGTCGTTTCAGAGATATGGCCGTTTGAAGTTTGACAGCTGTCATTGAAAATGTAGATCTTGGTCATAGTTTTTATTTGAACTAAGAACTGAGAGTCTAAGACGAGTCGTTTCAGAGATATGGCCGTATGAAGTATGACAGCTGTCATAGAAAATGTAGATCTTGATCTTAGCTTTCATTTGAACTAAGAATGGAGAGTCTAAGACGAGTAGTTTCAGATATATGGTAATAACAGTCAAAATAATAGTCATTGGAATCGCGTCATCTAATGAATTTCTGTGGTACTACTATCATTACTAATTATGTAATCACAAGTTTTTTTTTTTTTTATTTGGCACACAAAACATAACACAATCATAACATGATAAAACTAGGTAATACAACAATAATTATAAGCTAGATCGCGTTCCAAAGCATGTGTACACAACATGATTAAAAAGAGAGCAGCATATGCGTACAATGAGTGAGATAAGTAAACAAACAATAAATACTTAAAAAATAGAAAAACATATATATAAAATAAAGATATATAAATATAAGATTACGGATTAGGTATACACAGATGAAGCGTATCTAGTTATTTTGTTTTGTTTCTAATGTACTTGTTACGAAATAAATATTTTTGTATTTTGTGTAATGGAACACCCTTAATAATATACCTAATGTTGCGTCGTTGCCAACTACACTACGACTACGTTACATTCCAAGTGATTAATGGGACCACGGGTAAAAATCTCATTTAATCAAACATACCCGTGGACCCACTGAAACTGTCGATTATGTAAGAAAAGTTCAATATCTAGTGCAGTGGGACAACGGGGAAAAAAATACCCATGAATCCCCCAGGGGGTTAAAGCAGTGGGGCCACGGGTAAAGCCTCAAAAATATTCGTAGATTGAAGAGGGGGGGCTCAGAGACTCACAGCTTCTGTATATTGTTTTATTGTATGTAGTACTGCCTTGCGATATCGATTTCAAGGTTCCATTCCCACCAGGGACTATCATTTGTGTGACGACTATTAGGTATAGATGCTTAATCTGTGTTTGAATGGATTATGGTATTTTAATTTTGTATTCACAATAAGCAGTTTTATATACGTAGGTATTGTATCATAAGCAGGTCTCATCTAGTTCCCGTACTACAGGCTCCGCTTAGTTTGGGGGTAGATGGCGCTGTGTGAAATGTAAAAAAAGACAGTAATTACCATAGTTAACATCTGAACACCGCCAATGCAAGTTAACATTGTAGGTAGGTATTTGCTCTCTTTGAGAACTTGTACCTACCTACCAATTATAGGTAGTTATAGTAATTAGTATATATTAATTATAGGGGTTAAATTTAGGTAAGTATTTATACTTTGCAAAATAATCTATATCAAGTCGTTTTAAATAGTCTCTTACTTAATTGTCTCCTCCTACTCCTAACTAACCTTCCTAAAACGACCTAACAATGGAGTGGGGTTAAAATATCAGTTCTTACCAGTGGCGTTCATACCTTGATGTCATGCCGTCGTAGCATGGATCCCGCTATTCTGAGGAGTTGTTATTTACAAAGTAGACATCATATTATCAGTGTATTTCGTCCCAATGTCCTGTTTCGTCCTGCAATCTAACTTGGCTCGTTCTCGGTGAGTGGGAATCGGTGAGTGAAACTCATCAACGATAAACTTTTAATGAATTGCGAAGGGTAGGTAGGTAGGTACCTATTTTCGTCGTGCATCCGAGACAGTTCTTTATTTTTTGTTGCATTTTGTCTGGTAACCTCAAGATTTGTATTTTTTGCGACACATAGGGTTAATATCATGTAACATAATGATAGGCCCGATAACCTCATACTTTACGTACTTTTTTAGATTAGATTATGAATTGGTACCTAGGTACTTTCTTAGATACCATTTCTATATATTATCACTACCTACTTATTATACATTATTGGTAATGATAACAAGACGAAATGTGAACAATACTGAGCTTATACAATTAGGTACCCATTACATAAATATAATAAATTAATAAACCATCCCACCATAATAATAATTTATTTAACAGTCTATGATATGTGAAATGGCTTAGCTTCAGTGATCATATCTTCCACAATACTGTAACATTTACTTTGAAATTAATATATGTTATACTTACTCGTAGTTCAGTGTAGATGCTAGAACCCTTGTGTCGAAAATACAATTACATAAAATTATAGAAAAAAATCCAAAGTTGACTCTAATTTGAACCAAAAATGTTCGCCATTCAATAAATACGCTCAATTAGGGCTTGAAACTTTGTACAGTAAATAAACACAGTATACAGACGGTCTGTGTTTTCGATTTTAAAAATTCATGTTCGTTTTACCGTAAAAAAACAAAACGTAGAAATACGCGCATATTTCTGTCATCTGGTGGTTATAAGCACCGTGGTTGAGCGCACAGCAATGTTACCTTTATTATTACTATATCTTAATTCGAAACTAGAATAAAGTTGCTTTGAGTTGCTAATCTGAGGTAATATTTATATCATACGTAACATTTAGTTACGTTTGATAGGTACTACTGACGCCATCTATTGAAGGAGTGTATGAAGCTTCGCGAGGCGCACCTCACACACTGCGATGTTACCGCTTGTAACTAGCTTCAGTTTGTAGCCACAGCTGTTCACTATGTCTGAAGTTGAGCTGAGACACAACAACGCATCTGTGATAAAACTATATTTCTTTGTGTGTTTTTGCTGAAAAAGCAGGTTAGTTCGTTGTTTTATTCTTTCTATTAAATAATTTGATGTTGTTTCGCTTAATACGATATGATTGTTGAAGATAAATATGTTGACAATTAATCTGTACTGTCGGTCCCTACTTGCTTGCTACATTGCAATATGGTTATCCATTTTCTAGCATTTACAGCTAGGTTAGGTTAGGTTACTAGATAACTAGGGGTTTTATAACCCCTAGTTATCTTGCAGAAAGGAACAATAATATCTTTTTAATAATCACCCAAACATAACCTCAAAATAATTTATTTTTCGTAACCTGCCTGCTAGGGATGCGACGAATGCTCATATAATAATAGCTAGGTATCGATATCAATCAAGTCGCAAACTTTTGCGTTTGTTTAATATTACCAAGTAGGAGAACCTAACATAATAGGTGTAAGTACTTAGTTATGTAGGTAGGTATAGTAAGTAGGTACCTAAATTAATGAATTTTATTTAGGCGTAGGTATGTGAGTGTCGGTGTCTGGGACTAGTATCGAAACTTTTCCCATGAACTATTCACAAAAAAAAACTGCTCTTTACTATTGTGTTCTCTAATAATTTATGACTGTCAGAGCAACAATGGCAAAGAGGTAGGTACCTAATACGTAACTCGTCATAATAGCGCAATTACAACGTGACAGATTTATGAACCCTTGAATAGTAGTAGCAATATAATAATAATAATCAATAAAATAAAAACAGTTTTTAGGGTACCGTACCGAAGGATACGACCGACCCTACACTGTTTGTCTTTGCTACCTGATTATCTTTTGATTCTCTATCTGGTTCATTAGCTGGTTGAAATCTCAGAGAATATATGTTATTACCTATGGCTGTTGACCTACAAATTATAAACAAAAAATTTAGTAAATAACTAGATTTTGTTTACTGGTTACTTACTTTTTTACTTGGGTACTATTTTTTATTCAGCTCTATTGTAAAACGAGTAATACCCCACCTATGAGGATTAAACTAAGTGTGATTAGTACCTTAAAGTATTACAACAAGCCTCATAGCTCAGTTGGTAGTAACTCTGCCTTCTGCGCTGTAGGTTGTGGGTTCGATTCCCACCCAGGACAAACATTTGTGTGATGAATATAGATGTTTGTTCTGTGTTTGGGTGTGTATTGTATGATAAGTATGTATTTACAAATAAAATAATATAAATGTATTTAAGTATTATATCCGTAATCTAGTTCCCATATTACAAGCTATGCTTAGTTTGGGGCTAGATGGCGCTGTGTGAAATTAATGTCCTGTAATGTCCTGTAATATTAAAACTAACAAAGTGAGATTTGGACTCGCGATATGGTGTGTGTTATATTGTATGATAAGTACCTACTTAGGTACCTAAGTATGTACCTATTTGCAAAAAAAAAATTTAGTTATTAAGTATATTAAGTATTTATCCATTATTAGTTTGGGGCTAGATGGCGTTGTGTGAAATTAGTGTGACCGACTCGCTCTTGGCTGTTTTTGTTTTATTAACAATAATACGAACGTTTGAAAATCGATATAATGTTAGGTAATTAGCCAGTTCCTCAGTTTGTTGAGGATTCCGGGTGAAGTGCGCCTCTATCTTGGGGCCTTATCTCAACTTGTTGCCAGGTGAGATGAAGGCCAAGTGCTTACCCGTCGTACAATAAATATATATATATATTATTTACTATTATGGAACGGTAACGTGGTATTATTGATTTATAATGAAGATAAAAATGAATAAGTGCCAACCTGTCAGATTTTTTAATCAGGGTAATTTATTGAATGGCGAAGTACCTACTTACAAGTTTTAACTTTTATTTTATCGGTGCTTTGGCCATATTATTATGTTGTGAACATTTTGCCCAATTGGTCAAAGGGTGGTAAAAAACAAAGCGTCCATTGTGCGACATCCTATTAGGATAATTAATAATAAATCAAGTGGCCGGATAATCCGTGACGCGGTGGTACAAATGTTTCCGGTCGCACACAGTGCCGCTTTTATTTATTTTTATTATTTTTATTTACAAAATAAAAATTTATGGTTTCCGAGACCGCCTTCCGAGAGATTTAGCGAGTGTGTCATAGACTCGGGAGCTGAAACCTCGATCTGCGTTGAATTATGTACGCTTTTAATGGTTTCGCGGTTTGAATGTCGGAAAGGTTCCGTTTAATGTATTGGTAGGATTGTATTTTTATGATTTAAATTCATATTATTGGCAGAGACAAGTGGATTTGGGTGTCGGACAATAAATTGTGCATTTAAAATTTTCATACGCCCATTGCGTTCAACCCTGTGGAAACTTTCTGTGTGGAAAAAAGGATTTTTTGTTTTATTCAACAAAGTAGCGCAATAAATAATGGTAAATTTAATTCCAAAACAAATTTCCTATCTCTGTAAATTTGCAGTAAAATAAATTTGTATTTTGTAGGCTCCTATGACATTAATACATCGATTCCCAGATACTCCGAACAATCAGCTTTTTAAACAGAGAAAGAAACATTATCTTGGTCAATTTATCTGCAGCCGGCTCGCTCGGACAGACAGACACACATGCAGACAATAACTTGTTGTACAAGGCTGCGTACAAATTTAGTTATCCACCCACTGCGGACTCGATTTATAATAAAAAACCTTTTTATACCATTTTGTTTCCGATTCAACATAAATAAGATATGTTATTTAAAGCCAATATATCACTTGACAGGTGGTAGTCAGCCATGTTTATTTTTAACACGCTAATAATTACTCAATCGCGATAGTTATAAGAATCACTTTCGTTTGAAGTTGTTGTAGGGTTGTCGGGACGAACCAGCCGTCTCCTAAGATTTATACATAAATATCAAAGTAAGGCTCTGTGTGTGAATATAGTGAGAGATTTTAATCAATGTCCAAATGCAATGGGCTTAGTTCTTGGATCGTGCGTGTGAATGAGAATGAGTCGGCAATCAATAACTGAAATGATTATTGTTACTTTGATTTAACATCAGCTTTATAGTAGAAACTCAGTACCTAGGTGTGAATACCTTCTCTTCTCTTAATTCATTGCAATTATGTTTTTCTTGATTGAATCATTTCTTAAATAGTCCAACAATGATGTGATAATTTATTCACAAACTAAATAAGATAATCAGATTATCATTCATCCTACCATTCATCAGATTTTTTTATGACATTATTAAACGTCATTCAGGTGAAAATTCATACAATTGTAATAAAATTGTAATAAAATTAGCATAATATTACGATCTATGTACAAATCAATAAATTAATTGTCCTCATAGAATGCCTAATATATGATTTGTAACCCTATATTCATTTATCGATTTGCCTATAATCTTTGATTATTTGAACTATGAGAAGCATCGCAACACAAGTACAAAAACTCCTAACGCCATCTACTGCCGCGCGTCTGTACTATTTAACGGCTTTTATAAACTGAATGGTGCAACATCGATATTTAGCCAGATCCGCCTTGTATGCTTCACTAGTCCAGCATATTGTGAAACAATGGCATTGCTGATTAGTGATGAGGCGATATTGTGATGATATAATGTCGAAGTTGTCAATGTCAAGTAGTGAAGTGAGAGGTTGTGTCGTTGCGTCGGCGGCGGCTGGCGGCGGCTGGCGGCTGGCGGCGGACGCTAATCGATGCGCGCCACTGCGCTGTCTTCCGACGACGGCCATTACGCACCTTTATGGCCACCCGGATCCCCCCGCACCGCTCCAAGGCGGCACATGACGAATCAATATGCCGCCAACCGACTCAACACTTATTTATTTGACGCGATTTATTAGCCGAATGCCTGTAAACTTTTATGCGCCCCTCTGTTCCCGGCCCCCACCGAGGGATGCTTTATGATGGACACGGTACACATAAAATTCCATGTTTCTGCTGTGGTGTGCTCGTAACATATGTCATGTCATAGACAATACTATCCGATTCCTAAGTTCGTAGAGTTTTAAAGGCGGCGAGGTGCCGAGGGCAATAACAATTTCTTTTTACAATTTCGCTTCATTAATGACCGTTTTACTTTGCGGGCGGTGCAATTAACATTAGTTACTTTTTTAGCGTCGCAAGCGCTCTGTGAGTGCGGTTCGGAGACAAAATGTCGCCAGGAAATGTGTAATTTTTTCACAAATATTGCGGAAGGAAGGCGGTCGCTTCCTCTAGCCTGTTTAGATGGTTTTTATGCTAATCGTGGAGATTTGCTGGGTTTTCTTTTAGCACGACAATTATTCACGGTTTGTAGCCGCGGCTCGCCCTTTAAGAAATTAGCGGTAGGTGGCGGGGGCCCACAGCCCGCAGCCCCACGCAGCCACCAACCAGCCTCTGAATTAACTGGGTTAAGTAACATTGCGCAGCTCCCTCATCAAATCTTTATGAATGATCCTGCGAGCGAGAAGGAAGCCATCTCCCGGCGGCTTACAGCGGTGTTTTATATCCTCGTGCGTCGTTCTGATATTTTGAGAGGTTTCCTCGTGGCATGATATTGCCGCCGCAGTTAGCACACTGTATTTGCAAATAAACAAGCATCTCTCGTTGCGGAACGTTGTCGTTGCCGAGCATTAGCTAACGCAACAGTTATTTTTTATATCCCCAACGAATATTAAGCAGCACGGCACTAGCATGGTCGCAGTAACACTAATGGCCGACATACATGCAGAAATGCGATCTTTTACTGGCAAGTAAGAACAAAGCTAACGACTTTTCGACGATAAATTAATTTACCAATAAAACCTGTCAACTGTGAATTCCAACAAGAAATAGGTATTATATTATTTATATTATAATGACAATTGTATAACCTTTGGATAGAAAAACGTACGCAAACATTGTAATTACCGGGAATTGATAACTATTTATGTGTGGCTCAAAGATAAAGTGCGGAGACGTAAATGATTCTGGTTAGAACAGCTTGACACTTCACGTTGCTGTTCATCGCTCTGGCTCGGTGGTCTTGTCATCACAACATATTGTTTCTTTAATGGCCAATAATATAAATTATATGTTATTAAAATTACCAATTGATTGGTCACCCGTTCAATCGTTATAAGTCAATTTGACGTAACGTTTTCTCTTGATGCATAAAATATAGATAGAGCAGCACAATGCTAAATAGACGAAACATAAATTAAAAGCAATTGACCCAGAAACCTCTACGCTGTCGAAGTTAAACGAATTTGAAGTAATGTACGAACGAAATGAGCACAGGATCGTTCCGAGACTTGGTAACCACCTCCACGTGGAAATATGAAGGCCTGAGTCGTGTGCATATAAATGTGAAACAATTTCATCTCGGAGAGGTGCCGTAGGTACCTCCGCAGGACGGGAGGAGCACAAACTTGTGAAGTGTTTTCCTTCAGAGTTACAATCCGCCGCTCACACTCGAATGCATAACAGACAAACAGGCTAATCCCGGCGTTATCGTAAATTGTCAGTTTATGACGTGCGGAACGGCCGCGGGGGAGAGGCGAGGGGGAGAGTTTTCTAATTTCGCCCCCTGCGCCCGTTTGATGCGCTAATTCGTGTAAGCAGTTTCTGAACGTGCTTGTTTCGAGTTCACTTCAATTTGCCAGCGAGGTATCTGCGCTCGGCGAGTCCTTATCTGGGCGCGGTAGGACTCGCTTTCCTCGGCCCCGGCGGCTTCTCGCGTAACGTTATCGTTGGCTTTTACATAGAGTTGCGCAATTTACATACATTTGTTTGTTCGGTTTTTAAATTGGGGAATTAGCTGTGTTAATCGCGGTGGTGTGTCGCCGAGAGACCCGTGCTCGCGCGGCGCGAACCTGCCGCCGTAGATCCACGGTCACCGGACGAGCCCCGAGCGGCCAGGGGTGCCTCAAAGTGATCTCGGCCGGCGCGGGCGCATCAGCAATTAATACTCTTCATTTAATCGATTCCTTCAATTATTCCACCTTGATATATGTTAATCCTTTTCTCAGCCTCCCCGGGATATTGTTGGCTATAATTACGTGGGAGGCGACCTCTATTGACAAGTATTGATGTTTTTAATCTGATGTTAGGATAAGACATTAGTATGCGCCCGTCCGTCTGTCCGTCCGTTGATTTGTGGCCGGCCGGCTCATTGGATCGTAATTATTGGATTTCGGCGCGATATTTATTGGCATTTCTTCTCAGTCGCCTTGATTTATCATTGGGCTGTCATCTGGAGAGTTATTGCGATGCGTGCTCATCCGCCGAGAGCGATCCTTAATCGAAGTGGTTTGCTTTTTTTCGTATATTATTAGAGACGAATCCCAGGTGTACATCCAATGCGTCATTTTGAATAGGTACGTTACGCGTCAGGACACGTGATCACCTCCATTAAGGCGCGGGGCGTCGTCTCCCGACGGATTAGCGCGGCTCGCCAAGTAATGAGATGGTGGAAAATATTGGAAATAACACTCGACAATAATAACCGGGTAATAGGACGCTCGGTAACCAGCTGCGGCTCGGTTCGATGCTCGGCTTGGGACACGCCGCGCTGTCGCCGCCCCAGGCGCTGCTATCACTACTTTATTCAACTAATTGTTAGTAAGACATGCTATGTATCAACCAGCTTTTATCTCTAAAATTTGGATTTAACGCTTTAACTGTGAAAAAATCATGTTAAAATTCAAAAAAATGATAAAAAAATTGTTTATGGTAAGAGGAAAGGCACACCAGGCGCCATCTACAAGTAACTATAAGAACTAAACAATAAATGACAGCCTGCATCACGCACAAAACAAGTATCTTGAATTAAACCAATTTGTACAGGTAGGCGCGCTTCGAGTAAATGACACGATAAAAACTTAAGCGCATTTCCCGCCGTTTCCCTACAATGGCGGCGGCGTCAGTGCTGCCAACATGATGGATTAACGTCACGCAAGAATTTTCTTTTAAAACCGTCGCAATATTGCACCGAGCTAAGCTAATATTCCCTTGCCAATCATGCTGCTCAGTCAATTTTCAATTTTCTCAGTTAATAAGCACGTCAGCCCCGGCTAAGAACAATATCAGCTTCTTATTACTTACCGGAGTATACCTACGTTTTTATGAAAAATGTGTCAATAAACAGTGTAGATGATAATATTGAGTTACATTACTCTTATCTAGCAGGTTTAAAATATAATGTAGGTACCTACCTATTGATTGTACTTACCACTACTTTAAAATGTTCTTATAGCACTGTGCACTGTTGGACAGATACTTTTTCAAAATGGGAAGTTTTTGTCATCATCACTTTGCAGGCGGTTTGGTAACAAAGTACTGAAAATGTTAAGTACCTACCTACCTTAGAAGTAATAGACAAGAAACTAAACAAATATGTAAGTAATTATTATTTTGCGATATACATTAAAGTTTAGATAAATTATGACCTGAAAAATTTACCGATAACTCAAATGAAACGAAATCCTGCCTTTACAATGATTGCAATTGCAACGTGAGAGGCCCGCTGGTAGTCATTAATTTAAATACTCTAATTTCGTATCGCTGTCGAAGAGCAGAGTGGCGCAGTGGAAGCGTGCTGGGCCCATAACCCAGAGGTCCGTGGATCGAAACCACGCTCTGCTATGTAATGTTTTGCTGTTTTTTTTTTGTAAGTTAGTTCCGTTCCATATATCTTATTGATAATCTTTATAATTATTATCCTGTTTTGATGTATTTGTATAAGAATAACTTTACTTTAACGTTCATTACTTATGAATTTAAATTAAAATCCATAGGTAGATATAATAGGAGCTACCTACCTATAGCGAGTACCTAGGCTTGGTATTGAGTACCAGTAGTAATGGTAATATTATCATAGCAAATAAAATCTACAAGGTAATTGCACAGGAGTATATCGCAGTCGCAGCAAACATAGAAGTATGAAGTCGATTAGTCGGGCGTCATTCGAGATTTATGTTTAATTGAAATCGTCGAGTTTATTGTGGCACTGTGATTTATACGTGAAACGGACAGCCCTATCTGCGCCCAGGGATGTGCCGACGCCTTGCTCTCAATCTTGGTCTTGTGGCTGAGCCAGAGCCACTCTTATTTATGTAGGATGTCAACATTGAATCGGTTGCCAGTGTCCGTTTTTACACTCACGTACGACCCTTATACCTTCAAAAAGAGAGATGCATTTTCATGCATCACGGCAGTCAGTCATCTCTCTCTCTCTCTTTTATATCTAATTCTTGAGCGTATCGAGCTGACTCATAGTATAGAACGGATCTTACCGTTTTTTTTTTTATTGTACGTCGGGGGAATTTAGCGAATGTGTAGAACGCTAATCCAATGATATTATTATAAATTCAAAAATAACTCTGTTTTAACCATCTTCAAGAAGGATGAATGTTATTTTTTTATTATTAGCCGCCTAGCCGCCTCTGTGGTCTATAGTGGTTCAACCACATTCAGATCCAGAGGTCCCTGCTTCGATCCCCAGGGGAGCAATATTGTGCTTAGTTTGGTTGGTGGTAGGATTTTGTTTGGCCTAGTGGTTGTTTGGTTAGGCCGCCTGGCTAGCTACCACCATCTTACCTACTTTTGTCGCTACAATAACAATTCTTAAAAAAAAATGTGTTCTGGCATTTAGAGGTAAGATAGCCAGTTCCTCAGTTAGTTGAGGATTCATGGTGAAGTGCGCCTCCACCATTTTGTCAAAATCGGTTCAGTAGTTTTTTTGATATTTTTTTATATAAATGTCCACCGTTTTTGTTTTGTTCGCAGTTCTTAACCGATTTTCAAATATTTCAAATACCTATAACATTTATTTTGGAACAGAAATCTTTGGATCTGGGTACCAAAAATCATCAACAGACAACAACAAATCATAAATATCTCCGCCAACATTGAGGTCCGATTAGCATTATTCTTGTTTTATTTTATCGAAATTGGGTCGTGGGTTCTATTCCGGCTGGACCAATGACTTTTCGTGATAAATCGTGACTAGTACAAATGATAAAATCGTATGAAAATTAATCATACATCACTTTTAAAGTAAAATAAGTGTTTTATTTATATTGTACCGTCTTCACTACAAACTTTAAAATAATTATATGGGTAAGTTAATATTTTTAGAAGGTGATGCTTATCATTAGTTGAGAGATTACCTTACGACAACCGATCCTGTTGAAGTCGGCACCAACTTCAAAAACATCTGGCTAGAATTTGTTTTTAGTGAAGACAACGAAGAAAAAGTTTTAAGGTCTTATCAGTCATTTTCCTTCAGCATGGGTTATTAGTATTTTCGCTGCCTAATTTAACCTTTTAAAATATGGCCTATATTTCTCAGTGATAACTTATACAAATATATAAATATAACTATGTATAATATTCAACTGGTGAAAGAACTTTTTCAATCGGTTCATTAGCTTTTGAGTTTATTTATTACAAACAAAATACAAGAATACAAACATTTGCTCTCTATTATAATATAGTGTATATAACTACAAGTTAGTTGTACCTGATCGAGACTGACCTACATGGTCAGTCCAGAGTCCCATGCAGTCTCGGAATGTTCACGTCCCTAATCAGGTGGTGTGGCTCAATCGTCATAGCTCTGGGCTATGTGGAGTCAATAACAATAGACATTGTTTGATTATTGCCATCCCAACACTCCCCGGCCACCTAGCGACTGGAGACCTGCACGATCTAAGACTAATGCCTCAGGATCCTGATAGCTCTGCAGAAAAACATCAACAGGAACCATCAAGGAGAAAAACGAGTAATATTTAACTTGTCTGCAGGTTTCTTTCAGAAAACTCTTCGTTATAGTTCAAAAAAGTTAGAGTTATTTGGTTATGGCCAAAGCTAAATCGTTTCAATTCAAGTAGAAAGACTTTTGTACTGTCATCTTTAAACAAGTCATTCTAAATAGAAAATCACCATGATACAAAAATACATAATTATAGCCTAAATAGTTTCTGAAAATAATAAATTACGTGTATATTTTCTTTACCGAATCTGAAAACTGAATAGAAGTATAATGGTTCCAGAGCGCTCCATCGCAGGCTGTATTTAGATTTACTGACATCAATGTTTTCATATAAAACTCATCAACCCTACATCTTCCCTCTACTCACATTAGAACATGAGAAGGTTAGGTAGATACTTACGTATAGCTATGTTCTATAGAAGATACACGTACGTAGGTAGGTATGTGCAATAGTCATCAAAAGCATACATTGAAGCAACACGAGTTGACAGTTTCACAACGTTTAATTCCCCAAGAGATTAACAAAAACAATTGCCCATGGTGTGGTGATATCTGTGCCCAGGCAACTAGGTATGAAGAAATCACATTCCATGTCCTCATCTCACGCAACTTGATTGTATCCATAAATACACAGATATCCTGTCAGAGATTATATTTATTACATAGTCCTACACATCTTTATTACTCGCTATGTGAATAATAAGGACCTTTCAGACTCTACCAACAAAAACGACAAAAGCGATACAAAACTGACACTTATTGCAAAGGAATAAGAACTAAAATAAACACAGAACAGGACAGTGGAAGAGCGCATCTACTTCAACATATCCGTGTCAAGAATCGAAGCCTTAAAACTGGGCAAGTTGTGTCGGACCGTAAGATGAAAGGGTTCGGTAGGTGACAATTATGATTTAGCGTTATGAAATAGAAAATCACTTAATATGTATGAGTGTGTTATTCACCTTCCAAAATGCATATTTGATAATGAAGCTCTTACTGAATCCTACTGTCTACGGCAACTGTAGATAAAGTGGACACCTACTAACGTATTTATTAGCTCCACAAGCAAGCTTAGAGCCTATAGCTTCTAGGTTTGTTCAGCTTAGAAGGCGCTCTACTGCGCATGAGAGGACGGAGCTGGTACTAATCGACTTTCTTTACATATTGGTTGTTCACATTTCCGGAACCCTAAAAAGGAGTAGGTAATCCCACTGAGTGAGGTTTAATAAATAATACTCTCGTATAATTTATCGGACGCCATGCCAGTGCCAGCCAGCGCTCGGATCGGGATCGTACCGTAACGATGACGAATACAAGATACGTTTATAAAAACCCTCTCCGAGGTGACGTGTGATATATCCCTCTCGCATTGCGCATGCGAGGAATAAAGCACTCGGCAGGGTGCGCGCGCGCCGGCCGCTGATTGGTCGGCGCGGTGACTCCACGCGCAGACATTCTCTTTACAAACCACCAGCGTGACGTAGACTAATGACCGCTGTAAGCCAAGCCAATGACGGATAGCCACCTCTGAACCTATTGTCTATGTGATATATAGAACGTAGGCCTGATATATGGCATCGTTTGCCAGCCCTTCCAGAGATTGCTAACTTGAAAGTGAGATATCGGATGAACATAACTGCGAGCCAAACAACTCGTTATGGCGGTAGTTTATGATAGACATATTGCAGAACTTGCAAATAGTAGGGAACTGGGCATCGGTTAGCAACATCATCCGGAAGCTGCTTGCAGATGACAGTGTGAAACTAGGCATCTGTTAGCAACATCATCCGGAAGCTGCTTGCAGATGACAGTGTGAAACTAGGCATCTGTTAGCAACATCATCCGGAAGCTGCTTGCAGATGACAGTGTGAAACTAGGCATCTGTTAGCAACATCATCCGGAAGCTGCTTGCAGATAGTAGTGTGAAACTGGGCATCTGTTAGCAACGTCATCCGGAAGCTGCTTGCAGATGATAGTGTGAAACTAGGCATCTGTTAGCAACATCATCCGGAAGCTGCTTGCAGATGATAGTGTGAAACTAGGCATCTGTTAGCAACATCATCCGGAAGCTGCTTGCAGATGATAGTGTGAAACTAGGCATATGTTAGCAACATCAGCCGGAAGCTGCTTGCAGATAGTAGTGTGAATCTGGGCATATGTTAGCAACATCAGCCGGAAGCTGCTTGCAAATAGTAGTGTGAAACTGGGCATATGTTAGCAACATCAGCCGGAAGCTGCTTGCAGATAGTAGTGTGAAACTGAGCATCTGTTAGCAACATCATCCGGAAGCTGCTTGCAGATGATAGTGTGAAACTAGGCATCTGTTAGCAACATCATCCGGAAGCTGCTTGCAGATAGTAGTGTGAAACTAGGCATCTGTTAGCAACATCATCCGGAAGCTGCTTGCAGATGATAGTGTGAAACTAGGCATCTGTTAGCAACATCATCCGGAAGTTCCTTGCAGATAGTAGTGTGAAACTAGGCATCTGTTAGCAACATCATCCGGAAGCTGCTTGCAGATGATAGTGTGAAACTAGGCATCTGTTAGCAACATCATCCGGAAGCTGCTTGCAGATAGTAGTGTGAAACTAGGCATCTGTTAGCAATATCAGCCGGAAGCTGCTTGCAGATAGTAGTGAAGAACTGCAGTGCGATTTCGTAACTCTGTCTCATTGAGACATCATTTAGCTACATCAATGGAACAGAAAAGTACTTCAATGAAAAATTTGCGATTACGTAAAACCGTTTCTACCGATTCGCCTGTGATCACATTGACTGAATGAATGACGAGTGATTGCCAACCCGACCAATTCACATATTACTTATTAGGGTGGTGACCGCGCGTAAACTCAATATCCTTTATTTGGTCGTATTATACGACTCTCGGTCTATAGGTTCTGTTATTGAAATCCAATTTTAATGTTTTTTTGAGGTTGTTTTTGCCGGGAAGCAAGTGCATCGTTTCTTTTTGTGAAAATAAAGTTGGATAGATTAATTATTTTAGTTTCGACTGTTACAATTATAACAGCCAGAGCTGTATTCATTTGAAGTAAGTAAAGTAAATGTATGTGCAGTGATTTGAAAAGCTAGTGAGTGCATCTACATTGCTGAATGGAATTTAATTGGTCTTTTCATATCCAAATGGTACTAAACTAGGTTATATTTATCTATAGATATGGCACCCTTGCGACAACTGACGCACAGACAGTATGAAATGCTTGTGGAGTTTGCTGAAACGAACAGAGATGCTGCTCTAAACAGCGGGAGGTCAGGCGGCCCTCTGGGCCATCAGGAAGCCAACAAAGCCTGGCAAGTTCTGTCCAACAGGCTTAACTCCCTGGGCGAGGGATTAAATAAGCCGGTAGACAAATGAAGCGAGTAAGTAAAGCAGACGCTTAGAATCTTCTTACCTGCAAGGCATGTTATATTTCTAGTGTGCCAGTAGTGGTGGTAGTTTATCTGCCTGACTGTGTTACTGTGCACTATGTATGTATTACATTAACCTACGTACTAACAACATACTGTTTTTCTTTGTGCACTAAACTTGCTAACAAAATGTTATGTTTTCCCCACAAGTACTGGCATTTATTAAAGTGTCGGATAAAAGCCAAAGCTAATCACTAACTTAATTAATTTAAATGTTACTACCTATATTGCTCTGAGTGGTACTTATTCTTTGTATTTTTGTTGCAGATAAGTCATTCCAATGAAAGCAGCTAACTCATGAGCTTGAAAAACTGAGGGAAAAAAAGGACAGTATCATTTTGATTTTAAAATGTAACTAGCTTCTAGCTTCAATATTGTATTATAATTACATTGTAACCAGGATCATACAAAAGAACAGTAGGAACCAAGCCGTAAGTTTCTTGCCTGTTCTTCTAGGCTTTGGTTGCGTGGAACTGGCACCTCGATTCACCTAGTTTTAAGACGTTTCAAAGTGATCCTTGTAATTTTATTAAATAAATACCTTTAGACGTTGACTTTGACTTTATTAATCATACCTATTACCGCTACCTACTTGTAGTTAAGAATGAGGATCCATACTGTTTTAGTTGAGAATGCAGATTTATAGAGCTAAGTAATCCTTAACATACAGTGCAAAAATTTTATGTCATAAAGAATAACATGGATATAGTTCTATTGAATTTGTTATAACTTTACTGATCCTCATTGCTTTTATCATAATCTTAATTAAAAGTAGTTTCATATTTATAGTATGTATTGTTAAACAACAAGTTCCTATTCTAGGTACCTACTTTGTCATAGGTAGGTAGTAGTAGTACATTTTGGTTTGGAAGGTAGGTGACTACTCACCGACTACCTAGGTATGTATGAGGTACCTACTTACTCAAATTATTTATTGCAACTTATGCGTGGCTACCTACCTAGTCAACTTCGTTTTTAAATCCTTTTTCTACATTTTTACAGCCTGTTTTAGTATGTTTATAATATTATAATATAATTTTCCTGCACTTAATGAGCACTTGGGTATGTAAATACACTTAGACTAAAGGAAAAACATCGGTTTTTGATCCGGAGCTCCTCAAATATTAAAAAAGGTTTCAAATAAATACAACCAAATTAAAATAATTTGTAGTAGAAAATAACATTTATTCATTGAAACAACGAAGCTCTACATTTTAGGTAACTGTGTGTACCTAGTGTCCATTCATCCATTTTGCATAAGGAAAGTCTGGCTAGTAGGTATAGCCATGGATTATCTGCAACCAAAATAAAAAGATTAAGTACCACTCAGAGCAATATAGGTTACCTACATTTAAAAATCAAAATTATACTGTCCTTTTTTCTGTCAGTTTTTCAAGCTCATGAGTTAGCTGGTTTCATTGGAATGACTATCTGCAACAAAAATAAAAATAATAAGTACCACTCAGAGCAGTATTTATGTAGTAGCCTACATTTAAAAATCAAAATTATACTGTCCTTTTTATCTTCAGTTTCTCATGAGTTAGCTGCTTTCATTTGAATTGATTATCTGCAACAAAAATAAAAATATTAAGTACCATGCCCCCCACTCAGAGCAATATAGGTAGCCCAAACAAAACTGTTGTGGGCTGCTCCCCCAAATGATGCATCCAAATATTGAATATTAAGATGTGAGTCGCATATCTTCAACAAAAAAAAAGTGGTAAGTAGGTAATTTAAAGCAATAATAATATTAGTAGATATACCTAAATAAAGAAGGAAATTCCTACTTACAGCTAATACATTAAGGGAATGGTACCCTTTGCGGTTGTAAAAAGCCTCCTCATGCTCTGTTGGCCGAATTATGGAGACATCTATGCAGCCAATCACTCCGGGAATCCCATGTTTACTCATGAAACTGGAATAGAAGGTTAACTAAGTAAACGGGTTTGATAAAGGTAACTTGTTGGGTGCTAATAAACTCAATTCAGCTGGTACTCAACAAGACAGCATTTTAGATAAAAACAACATAGCATAGGTAAGTAGTTTGTAGATGACTTACTCTGACATAATTGCTTCCCTTCTTTGACGCTGGTTTGTAAATTTAATATATTTGAGTAAAGCTGTTGGCGAATTGAGGGCATTTGTCACCTCCTCTAAGCTGATGGACATGGCTGTCTGAGACAGGTTATGAAGGTAGGAGGCACCTACTCCTCGCTGGTAAGAACCTTGGCTGTAGAAAGTCAAGGCTGCAAGAACCTAAAAAAAATAGCCAAGTAATTAGATAATAGGTAGGTATCAACACAAATCTATGATTGATATGAATCAATGAGTAATAGGTAGCCTATTTTTTGGGTTATTATTATTCCCCAGAGATCCTTGTTCCTCTCTAAATAGGTACCTAGGCCTACTTATAACCTCTCAAAAAACTTTACTACTACAATAGATAACTTACTTTGAGGTCGTCTCGAATGGCTGTTGAGCGGGTTTTTTGGGGAAGAAGTGGCACAACTTCCTGGCAAAGAGTAGCAAACACCTCCTTAGTGAGCCGGAATTGTGCTACAAACTCTCTGTTCGGGAGCATTAGTGGGTCGCTGGCGTCTTGCATCAGTCTCCTAGAGCTGACCAACGCATTTTTCCGACGCTGCTCCTCCGCCAAATACAATAAATATTGACACGACATCTCAAACTACAATGAAAAAATTATTATCGCGTGGCTTGTAAAATTGATTTGTATTGCAATTCCAAGTAGTATATAGGTAATATACTGTGAATAGAAATGATAAGGTAAATGGTAGGTACATACATTTTTATCTAATTCTGAACTAAGCCACGAAAACACATGAAAATACTTATATTTTGTTGGACAGATACAACACCCAAGCTGTTTCTTATTTTGAATAGATGTAAGTAAACGATAGCTGTCAGTGCTCTGTGGTTTCATTCAAACCGAGCATCGGTAATCGCAAAATTAACGAATCGATAGATATGTTTCTTTCAAATGTGGTTTCTCCCTCAATGATGCTTTGATAGAGGGAGAAGGTGGTTACGTAATCGCAAAACTGTCATTTTCTTGGATTTAATTATGAAATCCATTGAGACACATTTCAATTAGAGTTACGAAATCGCACTGCTGGGCATCGGTTAGCAATCTTTATAAAGAATGTTAATTGTTGGTGCATGGTTTGGTTGGTGGTAGGACTTTGTTTAAGTCTTTGCCTAAGTTTGCCTGGCTAGCTACCACCATTTTACGCCTTTTCTCTATTGTACGAAATCATTTGGGGGTTAGGTCATACTAGAAAGCTAGACTCTTTAGCATCGTAGACCATTATTCTAAAGCCCCAAAACGGGACACGTCAAAAGTTGTTTGTTGCCACGTCCATAATGAATCGGTCAATCCCGCGGGGAGCATACGGTGTCCGCTGGACTTGGCGAGACAATCACATACAAAACAGGGACGATGCCACATTTTACATGGGAAATTAGTACGAATCACTGAAATATAATATATAGTTTACGTGATATAATCTAAAGAGAGAGAGACAAGGAGAGTGAGTGTGAAACCGAATGAATGTTATCATGTCAGAGGGGTGAACGAATTGTGTAGGCAAAAACAACGACGGTTCAAATTGCGAACCTCGTCCTCTTAGAGGAGTCGGCTATACTGAGTGAAGGCTGAAACGACATACTCGTAGTATGATAGTATGGCAGTAATGTACTCGTAGTATTAAATCTACTAACTTACTTGACAGTAATACAGTATTGTGCTAACTAATTTCGTATAGTACTGCAGTAGTGTACCTGATACTAACTAATTTGGCGGTATTCTTCTAACTAGCTTGGCAGTAATGTAGTATTACAATAACTAGCTAGCTTGTGGTGGTTGTTTTGCTTAGTCTAAGGGTACTAATAACTCCGTTTACATATACTTCAAATCTGAACATGCTAGCTTAGCACCTTGGCTCCATGCTGCATGCTGGCGTACAGTGTAACTGTATCCATAGAAGATTGATTAGATGGGAATTTGCCTGGATTTTAATTGATCAAGCAGATAACTTGACCACTGCGACTATTTATTACGTGGCACTCACGTCTCTCGTGTCATACGCGTACACGATGGATGGTGTGAGAACTAGATGCGGTGCCTGTCGGCTGGTCTAGACTCGCTTGACGTTGATGAATGCATGCAGTCTCCCGAAGGTCAAGGTGAACACTGACACTAAAGCGTATTCCATAACCGATTTGTGTTTTTGTATTTGCATTTTAACCGCCTCTGTGGTCTAGTGGTTCGACCACCGGTGTCAGATCCAGAAGTCCCGATTTCGATTCTCACGGTGAGTACAATATTGTGCTTGGTTTGGTTGGTGGTAGGACTTTGTTTAAGTCCGCCTGGCTAGCTACCACCTTCTTATCTAAGTCTGTCGCCATAACAACAATTTTTTAAAATTGTTGTGTTCCGGCATTAAAGGTAAGGATAGCCAGTTCCTCCGTTGGTTGTGGTTTACGGGCGAAGTGCGCTTCCACCTTCGACCTCATAACTTGAATATCAGGTGAGATAAGGGGAATACGAGGAGATAAAAAAAAACTAAATTTATTTAAATGATGATCAACAACATCATTCAACTATTTCAAGTAGGTACCTACTTAAGTGTAAATGTACCTATTCGAATAGTACACGCGTTGTGAATCATGCCCGCAGGCTAAGCTTTAGTTACCCACTACGACTTTTTCCCAGTATGTCCTTTTTGATTAGAATCCCCGTTTTAGACTCGCTACGACCTTTCGCAACTTTATCGCTTGATCTAACAACGCGCCAATATGATTATTCCTAGACTCGTATGACATGTTATTATTAATATTTAATGGTGTAGTGTTTTTCATCTTCAAATTAAACTACTCAATCGAACTTCACTTGAGTTTGGTTAATTTGTTGTTGGTACCTACTGAAAGGAATTCCCGAATTTTTCCGAGAAAAATTATAAAAATTATCTAGGCACAGACACAGAGTCCTCAATAGTTTATTCTACGAGTACCTGTGTATAAATAATTCGTACAGTACATAATAAACTGCTTCATATCATATCGGTAGGTACATAATGAACAGCAACTGACATGTAGCAATTACTCTCGCACAAAACCTTCGATCCGATCGAACAAGCCTTACAAGTTACAAGCAAATCAACAATATTTAAAATCCTACGACCTAGGGAAGGAGGGAATCAATTATAATTCCCATTAGGGCTGGGCGGGAACAGCTGATTTACTGCCCACGGGCAAGGGGATGCAAGTGCACCTTGCCAGTTCAAAAAAGTAATTTATAATTACTCGACTCAATTTGCTTATGTATTATTTACTACGATTACACCGTTCTTGTAAATAACACAAAAAGGAATATAAAAGTGTATTCTTCCAACATCTCCATTATATCAGATATTTTGATTGTGTTTTGCAATGTAGGTAAGTAGCAAAGGACGACGTAAAAGGAGGTGATCTACTTTCGTCAAACTCAAATTATTATCATTATTATATGGATAACTAAGTTAAATACATTTGTAAATGAAAATCTGAACGTAACTTAAACCATCCTGATCTACGCATTGCATCTGTTTGGAGCATATCTGGTATTGCAACCACACCCTGACAAGCAAAACACGGCAATGCTTGGCGACAGAAATAGAACAACCATCGTAACCATAAGTTTTGACTACATTACATTTAGGACACCTTGTCAATGAGCAGAACGGTCTGTACACAAACAACTATTAAGTAGGTACCACAGATTAATGACACTACTTCTTCGTGCTACTACAGTTACCTACTCATTAAACCAAAGAGTTTGTTTTGTTTGCCAAAGTTGATGATTAGACTCTAGTCAATATAGTTTTCCAAGCTCACCTGATAATGTGGTTGGTCAGTATATTCCTAAAGCTGAAGTCGGTTCGCAGGCGAGGTGACAGGGGGGTGTGGGGGGGGGGGGTCGATCGATGCCGACGTCGTTATTCGGGCGACAGCCTTTGACGACGTCGCGGGTCGCTTCCCAACCTGACCCTGGCCACTTTACAACAAAGACAGGTACTACCGAACAATACGCAATACGACCTCTCTAGATTGCGATGGGTCGCGATATACCTAATATATGATAGTAGTAATCTGACTGATTCCTTTGTACATACCTAGTTAGTATAATTGTACTTTTTATTGAATAAAGAGATTATTGATAGTAGGTAGTTGCCTTATTTGACTGAACTATCGCAAAGGCTCTATAAAAGATCCGTCTTGGATTTCGTACAGTCAAAACCTTTACGTGGAGTAGGTATTGTTCCCAGCTTCTAGTCTAAACTGATGTTCTATTAGGTGCACATTCAAGCTATGCCAGCATTGCCCATCGCTCGCCAAGTTGACGTTGATTTTTGATAGGTTTGTTGTCGTCGGTTTCAAGTGGAATGCCCCTTCAGGTCCACGCGTGACGTGACTGACGGACGTCCGACACAACTACACAACACACACACTTACACAACACACACACCAAGGCACGTGAAAATGCGATTATTGACACATGTCACGGCTGATGTGTGGGTGAGTGACGTGAGGGGGAAATGAAGGGAATTTCCAGAAAAGTTGAATAAGAGGTTGCAGGGCGTTTGTCGTGACTGAGAGATGATTAAGGAAATTGTTTTTTTTTTAAGTTAAACATATTGATATGTCTCGCAATTATTGGTTTTATTTATAGTTTTTTAATACCTATGGGAACTCTACACACGTAAGTTATATAGTGTAGTAAGTATTATAATATATAGTGGCCATTGACACAGTACCTACTGCTTTTTTTTTATATGGGAACTCTTCACACAAAATGTATATCTATAGTGTTTTTTGACACAGTACTGCAAGACATCCCTTTAGTTCTGGGATGGGTGACAATGGAGCTTCTCGTGTTTGTGACGCTGCTGTGTACCTACTACCGTCATTATCGACAGTTACATTGCGAATTGAGAATATGTACATAGGTCTGAGGGATGCCAGCAAAACAGATAAATCTAGTCTTAGTTCTGTGAAGATGATACATATAAGATATTATGTAGTTTCATTAAAAATAAACTCAGATAAAGTAATATCCTTAAATTTGATTAACAGTTGATAAAATTGACTTTTGACTGGTAATAATTCAGAAGATTCGTAGGAAGGCTGGTTGTCAAATGTAAACAGAGCATATTTACAAATCAATACACACACACACACGAACAAGCATTGAAATGACATCGCAATAATTAAAACGTTCCTAGAAAAGTATAATGACTGACAATGACACAACGACACTCGGCTGACAGGCGTCATTTGTCACTTCGTCAGCCGTTTGTCGTGATGGTGTCAGGCGGTACTGGCGCGGCCGATTGACGCGTGTCAATGGGGGTAGAAGGTACCAAGAGCTTTCGAAAGGGTTTATGCCCAATATTACATGGCTCTAGTTTTGGTATGTTGTTTTATTCAGATCTACGGAAATTCAACGCATTCAACGAATACACCAGTAGACCGAGAACGAGCGACCGCTCGTTCTTTGTAATCATAGATAAGGTTTAACTTCTTATATCATGTTACTCCTCTGTATGCCTTGACTAAAGGAGAAGTATACCAAATCTTTCGGCACTGATCTAGCTAGCGCTTCTAAGCCCTGGACCTGATAATAAATTCCCAACAACATTTTCACTGGGGCGTTATAGATGTTTTCCATAGTTTCAGGACAAAGTTTTTAGTTTGTAGTTTGAATTTCAGTGGTAGTCCGCTGCCCTGAGATCCGACAGGTGACCATGAAATAATGAATGAGTCGAGAATAACTCCTCACGACATCAACACCGCCTACAACACGATACGTCCTTCAACACTGCATCGTATTGATTAGTCTCTGGTTACGGAATACTTATTATATAAAATACTGCGATAAATATTTAACCTACCTAATCATCAGGTATTTTGTTTTATTCAATAAGTTGTCCATACCTAGTTAACTACAAACATTGTGGTAGCAAGGGCTATTTCAGAGGTACTCTTCAAAATGGAATTTCTTAAGGTCATTTAAAGCGGTTGATTGCGATCTCTGCTGATGGATTCAAATGGGGAAATCCTTTATTGAAACTACTTTCTTACGTTTAAATGTCGATGCAAAGTTGCAATGGGTTATTATCGATTCATTACCTGGCAGGCATCTTACTGATGGAGCCACGGCGAGGTTCGTTTATTTTAGTGTCTTTCACATTAGTATGTCCTATGGAATATTTTTATGGGGATGTGCAGCAGATATTGAAAGTTTTATTCTGCAAACGGGAAATTTATAAAATGAAAACTTTCGACTCTCTCAGGGAAACGTTTAAAGAGATAGGTATTCTTCTCTATACATTTACTAAATAGACATAGCTATATAAATATTAAGTAGACATAATAAGTGGAACCAAATATACAAATATTTGGTTCCACTAACATCATGCGAATGGCTAAGGGGTGGAATACGTTGCCTTCGTCTGTTTCCCTTAAAATATAACATGGGCCTCTTCCAGGTCAGAGTGAATAGGTGTCTTCTAGACCGGCGTGCTACATCGTAGGCCACATCGTTGCTTCCCATCAGGTGAGAATGTGGTCAAAAATATAAAAAAGGTCTAAAAAAGAAAGAAAAATAGCTATGAAGTGGTATGTCTCAATCAAACGCGTTCTAATCAAGATAGTCAGCTGTGTATTTTGGTGACTTCGTTTTCTATGGCATCTTTTTTTTTTATTATTGAGCGGCGTGTAAGCATGGCCTTCATCTCACCTGTTTACAAGTTGAGATAAGGCCGAAGGTGGAGGCACCCTTCACCCGGAATCCTCAACAAACTGATGATTGGCTACCTTACCTCTAAATGCCGGAACACAACAATTTCAGAATTGTTATTATGGCGACAGAATTAGGTAAGATGGTGGTAGCTAGCCAGGCGGACTTAAACAAAGTCCTACCACCAACCAAACCAAGCACAATATATTGTACTCCCCATGGGGATCGAACCCGTGACCTCTGGATCTGAAATCGGTGGGTTGAACCACTAGACCACAGAGGCGGTTAAATCTTATGAAAATTATATTTTAATTTAATATTAAATCTATTTCTAAATGTTCCCATAGTTGTACCCATTAAACCTGGCAATTCATTATTCAAAAGATCATAAATTAGTACCATCACGATCGGATTTATTACTGCTGCAGAACTAGGCTAAAATACTTCGCAACTCAATCGAATACCTCCGCAAATGAGCCGGGCAGGCTGCACGGTATCGATCACGAACTATTCACAAATATTCGCATATTTTAGCGTTGACGGAGACGTCACCGGTAATATCCACGCGATTAATAAGTCACCACGAACGGTCCTGTCACAGAAATGTGAACGCTGGCAGTAGAACCACTGACAGATACAGTGCCTGTACTGCTTTGCTAATCTACCCTCATCTTGCTTACGGTCATCATGAAACAATAAGTATATTTACGTGGAATTGTCTTATATTTTTTGTAATGGGTGAGCTCTTGACCTCAAGACTTGCCGGAGCCTCATCTGTGCAAGTATGAAGTCCACGATGGAGTGAGTTTTCCCAGCCTGCCAATTAAAGGCATTTGAGCTAAAAGTATATAAAGACACTGATGATTATCTCCTTATTTCAGGAGAGCCCCACAAAAAACCTCAATATGTACTGTTACTACTTATTCAATTAATTCCATTTACGTCTGCCAAATATACCAATCCGCCTTGGGTATATTTACGATTTTTTTATGCTTAGGTCAGCTCTTGACCTCGCGTCTTGTCTGGGCAAGGATAATGTCTACGATGCAGGGCACCGATAAAAAATATTAACTCTCTTTTTGAAGGTGTTGAGATCGTAGGTAACTATACTTGAGTGTTCTTGTTGTGTGAACAGTTAGGTACTATGCTGATAATTATGTATCATCTAATATTTATACTGGGAATGTCAGATAAAAACAATTCCGAGCTACGGTACGGTGCGGAGCTCCATTACTGATTTCCGAATCACTCTTGTAATGAGCATTGTATCTGCAGACAACTGTAGCTACTGCTTATAACAACATTGCTGTGTGGGTGTCCCGAGTCCCGACCTGACGATGTCACCGCCACCCCGGTCGCAGCTATCCATCTTGGAGTAAATCTTCACCTTAGCTGCCTGTCCAAAGTTAGTACGACCCACTAATCGACGGTTTTGATGAAATTGCGGCTGTTGTCACGTAAATTACTAATAAAATTAATTGGGAACGACCATTACGTTGCTCTACTTATGAAAATAAAGTTTGGATTTGACTTTATTATTTACATTCTTAGAAAAATGTTACGTTTTTTAAAGATGTCTGTGTCACTTATTGACCGAAGGTTATATTTGTGAACAACAATTTATGATAGTAGTACCAACACTTGTACGGTATTTGCAGATGCTGTCACCAAGAGAAGATGATGACGACGATACGCACCTCTGCATCAAATGCAACGTCACCATCGTCGGCCTCGATAACTACGTCAAGCATAGAAAAGATAGATGCGGGAAGAAGTCTGAAAACAAAGACTTACCCCCCATTGACTCCCTGGACCCTACGTACAGCCTAGGGGCGGATGTATTCTTCCAATCTCTGGAGCTACAAAGCAGTGTCAAGAAGACTACGCTATCTAGACTAACTCCACCTATCCCCATCTCAAAACCAAGTATCGATAGAAAACGCTCTTTAGCAACAGCCACGACTTCAAGAGCTGAAATGAGTCCGTTAGAAACCAATCTAAGAGGCGAAGACTGGATCGGAGGACGAACACTAAGGATAAGTGGAAACGAAGAAGACAATCAGACAAAGCTCATAAATGCAGTCGCCAGCATCAGTGGAGCTGCTAAAAAAGAAATCAACACATCATATACGATAGGATACAATGACTATAAAGGCGATGATGAAAGCGATGAATCAGAAGTATTTGAAGAGGATGATGAAGAAGAGCATATTGGTGGCAAATGGAAGCCTTCTCCAAACTACACTGGAGGAAAATGGAGACCAGCTTCTCCGGAGCATGATTGGGATGACCAAGAACCATCTGCTTCTTGGAAAACGCTACTACCCGATGTTGATAGGGACGAAGACTATGACGCTCCACCTCCAGGCTATACTAAAGGAAAATGGGTTCCAGGTGCTAATGAAAAAACCCAAATAATGCAAACTACAATACAGACTAAAGGATCTGTTCAATACTGGTGTGGACCTTGCAATAGAAGACTAGGCTCGAGAACAATTTATGACAGACATTTGAGATCTTCTCTTCATTTAAAAAAAGTTTTGCCAGAACAGGAACTAGAGTATTCAGGACATTTAGAGCCGGTGAAAGGAGTAGAAAAACGTGCAGGACGCCCTTCTAAGTTTGTAGACGACAGTATCTATTCACAATTAGGACGTAAGAAGAGACAGAAAGTAGCTAAATTGACCGTCAAATTTGAGGTCAAGAAAAGGAAAAGGAAATCCTATTTCGTCCATTGCACTGGATGCAAGACACGTGTTAGAATACACTTAATGGGAAAACATCTCATCTCCCACTATCACTTTAGAAAAGCAACTGGGGTGACCACGGCTTTGTATCAGCAGTTGATTCTGGACAACATAGACGCTATCGTTCATCAGTCGCCTTTCCAGTGCAGTCCGTGCAAGTTCTACACGAACTGGCTCTCTACCTTCATGCAGCACTGGTATTCTGAGGAACATGAATGGACCATGACATTTATTGATGGCATTTACTGGTGCTCTTTCTGTAAGTTCGAATGTAAAACCTCAGATGAAATGCAAGAGCACCTGTCAGGATCTGATCACAGCGAAGCCGTAGCTGTCATCAATCGATCGATGCCGATCATCATAAGAAAGAAAACAGTTCTGAAATGTGAGACGTGTTCAAAAGTGTTCAGGTTAAACATAGAACTGAAAAAACATAGCCAGAAGACTGGTCATCCATTAGCGTATACAGCGACAGACGCATATCAGGAGTTACACCAATGCCAGCAATGTAAAGCTAAATTCAAATCATCACTAACTTTAGCTGCTCATTTGAAATCTCGACACAAGCAAAAATCACATCTATGTCTCGTCTGCTCCAAGACTTTCAAGTCTTCAGAAGAAGCTAAGCATCACCGACAGACATCGGAGCACAGAATTAATCGCAAAGAACTGCTAATGAAAAAAGGTGTGATCATGAAGGATCTAATAAAGAAATGTCCTTATTGCCCTGGAGATGCTATGATGAAGAATATGCTGGTGCTGAAGGAACACATTCGGACTTTTCATCCGGATATCAGAAAAACGTAAAAAACATTTAGTTATAATATGATGTAGCCATCTAAATTACTTATTAATTTGTACTTATTTAAAACTATGCATAAAGTAGAATAGAAATAATATAAAATTAAAGTTCGAGAAATATTTAATTATAATACTATATCTTATTTTCTAGGTGTCCCAAATGTGGTATGGAATTCATACTTTCACAAGAAGTGACTGCCCACATTCGCGCCAACGCCTGCCGTTTCCAAGAGTCTGCCAGAGTCAACTCTTCAGTTTTCTGGAGCTGCAGTCAGTGCCTCTTCACCACCGACTCCCAGGCCGAGTGCTACTTCCACGAGGTTCTGCACGATCCACCTGAAATGGTTAAGAAACTTGGCTCAGATAAGCTACTGGAGAAGTACTGCTGTCCGATTTGCCAGAAGTATTTCATGAAGGGGTCTCTTCGCCAGCATTTGCGGCAGCACACGTTTGAGAGGCCGTTTATCTGCACGATTTGCAGAGCAAACTTTACGCGGCAGACCAGTCTGGCGAACCATGGGAAGAGTGAGCACGGGGATGGTGCGAAGGTTCCCAAGCTGCTGACTGCCGTGGAGACGGACGAGTGGAGGTGTGACAAATGCATGAAGCGGTTTTCTAACAAGTAAGTAAAAAACTGTAGGTCATGGACTTTGCACATAAATAACTAACCGGCCAGGCTCACTCACTCTGATGATGATTCACCTGTTGAATTGAAACCGTTAGTACTGGAACGTTTAGTAAAACACAAGGTCGGTAACTGACTGATTTATTACGAGCACAACACCTACCCACATTGCGTGCATTATAGGCAGCTTAGTTACTACCCTACATTTTTCCCCTTTTTAAATGCTAGATAAAGTATCTACTATTAGAAGCACATATCTCTCACTTATACTTAATAATTAGTGTACCCACCACCTTTACATCCGTATATTATTTTACCAACTAACATATCTTATCGACATGGAATGGTACCTAAATCTTAAAACAACAAATATGACCTATAAGTATTATGATTTAACGTAAGTAACATTACTACGTATGAGACTATTTAAACATTGCTTTATTAGCTCTATAATAAGCTCGTATAGTTCGAGCTGATGCATCCGGCGGCGGAGAGCGGGTGTCCGCCGCCGTCGCCGCCGCCGCCGCCGCCGGCGACTCCGGCGCGGGTGACGTGGTCGGTGACGACAGCGGCGACATCCACACCGCCGCCGGCGTCGTCGGCAGCGCCGCGGAACCCGGACTAACCACTTCCCTCTCCTCTCTCGCCGCATCATTAGACATGCCGTCGGCCTCGTTGTTAGGCTTCACAAAGCTATTTGGCTCTTCTGAATTTAACTTTGACCGGGACAGAGAATACCTACTGCTACGGTTCGGATTCAAGGATATGACTTGATCCTGATGCCTTCGCCATTCCAGCCCATCTCCCACTTTAACTTTGTAAGATAATGGCCCTGTTTTTTCGGTAACGCTACCTTCAACCCATTTCTGTCCCTTGTTCGAATAACCCCTTACGAGCACCGAATCCCCGAGCGCAATATCCCGATCGTACCCCCCTTTATTCGCAACCTGCCGTTGCTGGGCCGCGCGCACGACGGCCGCCGCGTCCGGCCGCAGCGCGTCCAGGCGGCCGCGCAGGCGGCGGCCCAGCAACGCCACGGCCGGCGGGACGTTCGTCGTAGCGTGCTCCACATTTCGATACTGAAATAAAAACTTACACAAAGCTTTGGAAACATCTTCTCCCTCATGGATAGCCCGTTTTATCACCTTTTTTATTGTTTTTACGGCGTTCTCTGCCGCTCCGTTTCCTTGGGGCCTGTACGGTGCCGACGTTACATGTCTAATACAATTTTTATTACAATAATCCTTAAAATCTAATGACAAAAATGGTGGTCCATTGTCCGTGACCAATTGTGATGGCAGACCAAATCTAGCAAAAATAGATCTTAGCACCGAAATTGTGGAATAAGCATCCGTTCGATTCATTGTAACAGCTTCGATCCACTTTGAAAAGGCATCTACAATAATGAAATATTTCTTACCCCCATATTCTGCAAAGTCAGCGTGTAAGCGTTGCCAGGGCTTCAGCGGGAACTCCCACGGGTGCAGCGTGGCGTGCGCGGGCGCGTCGCGCACTGCACGACACGCCTCGCACTCGTGACAAACCTTTTCAATGTCCTGATCGAGGCTAGGCCAGTAGACATAACTACGCGATAAATTTTTCATTTTAATGACACCCAAGTGTCCCTCATGAATTTCAGCTAAAACCCTGCTTTGCAAAATAGGTGGTATTATTATTCTATATTTAAAAATCAAGCATTCTAAATCTAATAAAATTTCGTCTTTACGAATAAAATACGGTTTCTCTTCATCACAACTGGGTATTGACGGCCAACCAAACATAACATAGCCTTTTATTTTACTTAGCAGCTTATCTTTACCGGTTTCCACCCCGATCTCAGTAAAACTGACGGGCATCGTTTCGCGAACTAAATCGATGTAGGTTACCGGTTCTGTGGGCGGTCGCTCGCACGGTAGCGGTAGGCGAGACAATGCGTCAGCTGGCCCGTTATCAATCGATCTTACAAACTTCGTAGAAAAGTCATATGCCGCTAGACGCGCGGCCCACCTTTGCAGACGGCTTGCTGCCGTTTGCGGAATTCCACCCTTATCTCCAAAAATATAACTGAGAGGTTGATGATCAGTACGTAACTCAAAATGCCTACCATATAGGTATTGATGGTGCTTAGTTATTCCGAAGAAAATAGCGAGCGCTTCTTTATCTAACTGGCTATAATTCTTTTCCGCTGAGTTAAGTGTCCGAGAGACACAACTGACCGGGCGCTCGCTGCCGTCGGCGTAGCGGTGCGCCAGTACGGCACCGAGCCCGTACGCACTACTGTCTACCGCCAGCACGAGCGGCCGCCCCTCCTCATAGTGCGCCAGCACTTTATCACTTGATAGGGCACGTTTCGCTGCCATGAATGCGTCATCACACGCCAACGTCCAGTTCCAACTACTTCCTTTTTTTAGGAGTGCATGTAATGGATGTAATATTATACTAAGGTTAGGTATAAATTTACCATAATAATTAAGCATGCCTAAAAAACTTTTTAACTGTGTGACGTCACTAGGCCGAGGCGCTTCACAAATAGCCTCCAATTTCTTGGGATCGGGGTGGAGACCCGTTTTATCTATTATGAAACCGATATATTTTACACTTGATTGTAAAAAACTACATTTTTCCCGCTTTACTGTGAAACCCATTTGTCTTAATCTATTAAGAACAGATCGCAAATTGTTTAAATGCTCTTGTCTAGTAAGACCCGTTACGCAAATATCATCAAGGAAGACAACTGTGTTAGGTATACCGCGCAGAGTTTCCTCCATAATCTTTTGAAACTTCTCTGGGATACAAGATAATCCGAATGGGGTACGGCGATAAACGAAGGTCCCTACGTGCGTAGTAATGGTTGAATACGGTTGGGACTCTTCGGATAACAGCAACTGTTGATAACTATGTTTCAGATCTATTTTTGAGTACTCCTCACCCCCACTAAGGTTAGCAAACAATTCTTCGATACGGGGTAGAGGATAAGGATCGCGTTTAAGTTTTGGATTTATAGTTATCTTATAGTCCCCACAAATTCGTATATCACCGCATTCCTTAATTACCGGAACAATGGGCGTCCCGTAGTCCGAGGACTCGACGCGGTAGATGGTACCCTCGCGCTCGAGCCGCTCGAGCTCCTGCTCGACGCGCGTGCGCAGAGCGAGCGGTACCACCCGCGCGCGTACATACACAGGCTTATCATCCGTTACATTCAAATGAACAGTTTTTTTACATGTACCTAACTTATCTGTAAATACTTCCGGATATTCTGCTGTCAGTCGGTTAACAAATCCATGACTCGTTTGGTCGTTCATTGCAAGCAAATTTATCGAAATGTTTTTTATTCCTAGAGCGCGTACCCACTCTCTGCCCAATAGTGGACGTCCCCCGTTCCGAATTACATGTAGTCGGCAACCTTGAGCCGCGAACTCCCCCAGAACTAAATCAACATTTATACTACCCAGCGACTCCATTTTTGAACCAACGTAACTTCTTATAGTTAAGTAATCCGGTTCAATACTTTTATTTGAAAAATTACGTCGATAAAAATCTTCACTGATGGTCGAGATTCTACTACCGGTGTCAACTTCAAACTGGATATGTGTTTTATCTACTAGTGCCGTTATAACGTAAGGTCGATCACCTGTACCGTCCACCTGGATGTTGAAGAAGTCCTCGCCGTCGTCGTCATCACTGACGTAATTTTGCCGGGCAACCGCACGACCCTTTTTACACATTACTTTTAAATGGCCGCGCACACCACACATGTCACAATTATACTGCGCGAACCTGCACTTGTCGGAGCGATGCTGCTTACCGCACCGCCAGCAACGCCCGGCGAAGTCAGCGCGGGGCTCCGCAACCGCGCCGCCGCCGCCGCCTCCGCGCCTGCTACCGCCGCCTCCGCGCCTTACATTCGCCTGATGCAGGCCTTCGCCCATCGCGCCGCCGCTGCCCGTCATAACCCCACCGGAGACCGCGGCCGCCCCCGTGGCACCGCTCACCTCCGCGTGGCGCTCGGCTGCCTCCAGCGCCAGTGCCAGTTCAACCGCCTTTTTGTAATTTATCTTTTTTTCCGCAAATATGCGCGACCGCATCGTTTCGTTCGCTAGCCCCGACACGAACTGGTCGCGTAGATTCTCCTCTAAAGTGCTTTCAAAGTTACACGTAGTGGCGAGGTGCTTCAGGTTTTGTAAATACTCAGTGAGAGACTCGCCAACGTTTTGTCTACGCAGGCGAAACACGTGGCGCTCGGCGATCTCCGATCGCTGTGGCTCCAAATGATCGGTTACTAGTTTTACCAAATCCTCATATTTAACTGTTTCCGGATGGTTTGGGGAACACAAATCACACATAAGAGAATACGTAGCATCTCCAACCACAGTTATCAGTAATGGCACGCGTAGTTCAGTGTTAATATCGTTCAACAAAATGTATTGATTTACACGGCGAATATACTCAGGCCATTTCGCACCTAACACAAATGCGTCTAATTTGCCGATAGGCATTTTTTTTTTTTTTTTTTTTTACTTTCACTACTTATTTTACACGAAATCACACGTAAATTCGGATCGTCCTCGTCGCCAGTGGAACGTTTAGTAAAACACAAGGTCGGTAACTGACTGATTTATTACGAGCACAACACCTACCCACATTGCGTGCATTATAGGCAGCTTAGTTACTACCCTACAAGTACCTCGTCATTTCAGCCCACATACGTCTACTGCTGAGCTAAACTCCCCAATCGATATCTCCATCCATACAACTTGCAATCTTTGATATGATGCTTTAAAAGGTAACATTGCTTTTTAGTTTGTCAACTATGTAAGTCCCGTAGTCCGGCTTCATGCACACCGTCTCGATAAAGCCATCACAATCGGAAGAACAAACAGTCCGAAAATAGCAAATGTGACCGAGCGGATATGTGTCTTGTCTGCTGTCACACAACTCCTTCACAAATATCGGGATGTTCATAATCTGACGCGGCTTTGAGCGCAGCCAGTGTTGCCAGCGCTGACGTTTTTATGCGTTGCGGCAATAAATTCTCGCCGGATGCGCTTATTTTCAGCGCTGCATCAAATATTCGTGTCAAAATTGACCAGCTACACGACTGTTGCATAATACGACTGTCTGTTCAGATCTTTCAATGAAGCAATTTGGTCCTTTTTCAAGACTACGTTAAAAGTATTTAAACACAAGCAGTTGTATCGATGTACTTAAGACGTTTTTAACAGATTTCCTAAATCTCCAAGATTCGTCACTGCAAACTAAACAGTTTATCTATTTGTGTAGCGAGTTGTTACTTTTCTGAGGTATTTTATTGTCTACATGTGTAAAGTATTAGCGATTCGCGATCTGAAGTCCGATGGTTTCCTTTAGTTTTATTTGTTCGCTAGTTGTGCGCAATTTATTCGGTCGTTAGGATAGCCGTGGGCAGGTCTATCTGACGCTGACGAGATGAAGCTGTCATCGAGAGCTAAAACAGTACCACTGTTGGACGCAGCATCAGCCGGCATGTGACTTCTTGTATGTCCGTCCGCACGCGCTTCTGTGAAGTCTGTCCGTGAGTGTGTAAGGACTTCAATTTACTGAGCTAATCCTGTACTTAGTATGAAACGTTTGCGTAGCTATCGAACGATATAATTCGTTAAGGTCGCATCGTAGATAGGATGAACTTGGACAATGCTGTAGGTATTTTTCGGATGCAGGAGAAAAACGTATCAATACAAATTACAAATATAAAACAGGGGTTTTCCTAGTGCGGCTACCAATGCTTCTATGCACATATTGGTAATGTGTTTTCTTTTAAAAAATAAATTAATATTACAGGAAATTAATTTCACACAGCGCCATCTAGTCCCAAACTAAGCATAGCTTGTAATATGGGGACTAGATTACGGATAGAATACTAAAATATTTTTTTTTGTAAATACATACTTATCATACAATACAACACCCGAACACAGAACAAACATCTATATTCATCACACAAATGTTTGTTCTGGGTGAGAATCGAGCCCACAACCTACAGCGCAGAAGGCAGAGTTACTACCATCTGAGCTATGGCTTGCGAGTATAACATTGATATAAGTATTTGTTTGCTTATGTATATTTTCGAGCACGGGAATCGAACCCATAAACTTTTGCTGCTCATAAGTCCAACTCCGCGAGGGAGTGAAATACCTACCGAGAGGTTTGTACATATCTGCTCGTATTATTTTATTTTATTAAGGGCATTAAGTCTTCAAGCTCATAATGTTCCAGTCCCTACTCCTAAAAAGACAAGGTTTAATCCAGCGATTGAACCTATTTTGTAGGATCTTTAACTTTTCCCATTGAACCCAAAGTGTAGAAGTTAACGGTTCGCAAACCGCGTGAATCAACTCAACACTTTCCAGTCTCGATTACCCCGGAGCGAACGCCTCTAGTTCCGACCAGACTATTGTAGGAGACGTCTGCAATTGTAACCTTAAGAACCTTCGAGGATATTGTTATGGATGCAAAAATAACATATTAGTTTCATGCTTTTATCTGATCCTTGATTATCAATTCCAGTTTCAGCCGCTAACATTTATTTTTAAGATTACTCCCAGGGCAATTGGGCTATTAAAATTTTATTTCCTTTTTTATTTCTGTAGGTTTTTAAACAGACCTAGCTACTACCTAATAATATAATCATTTACAAGATATTTAGTTTTTTTATTAGATAAATTTAGTTTTTATTAGGTCACACAATAAAAACTGTCCGGATAATGTATGTTACACGTGATACAGACCCGTAAATGATTGAATGTAGGTAATGTTGAATGGTTATTAAATGACCTAGGTTCCTAGCATAGTACCTAATCAAACATCTACCCATTTAGAAGCAATATTTATCCTTTGTCATGTCATTACGATACCGAGTTATTTAGTAGGTACTAGCTATTATTATTTATTCTGTGAACTAGAGTAGGGAAAGTACCTAGACTCGTTCTAGCGTTGTTAGGTCCAGAGATTATACTCCCAGCGAAGTTTAGACCCCTAAAGCTTTCGGTCGAGCGCTGATGATCTAACTTTGTCTATATCTCGTGCGTTATTGCGACTGCATCCATGCAGTCCGTATCAAAGACTGCATAACTGCTTGGTGTTGCCAGTAATGTCGGTGAGCTCGGTAATGGGGTGATTAGCGCGTGGAGTATTCGAGATGTGATGCTAAATGTGTGTACTTACTGTGGAGTTCATTTTATTGCCACTTACCTACCCAACATTCCGCTAGGTTGCTTACGTACTTAAATACTTACTTATGCGTAAAAATATTTAGTTATGTAGAATATGTTAATAAAATGTATGTAGATATAACTTTAGGACTTTATAGTCACCACACCACGGACGACTTACGTAAGTAAGTAAATGATCGCTTCTTAACCGTGGTACGGTTGTGTGTCCGGCCAGCCGGACTGTGGAAAATTTGTTTTTTCCGTGGAAAAACATTTTTTTTCAGCTGTCCGGTCAACCGAACCATGGAAATAGTAATCTCATCGAAATAAATGCAGTATGTAATCTATGTTTGTGTGTTTAACCGCCTCTGTGGTCTAGTGGTTCAACCCACCAATTTCAGATCCATGCAGAGGGCCCGGTTTCGATCCCCCAGAGGGGTACAATATTGTGCTTTGTTTGGTTGCTACCTACCACCATCTTACCTATTTTTTGTCGCCATAACAACAATTCTAAAAAAGTGCTCCAGCAATTAGAGGTAAGATAGCCAGTTCCTCAGTTTGTTGAGGATTCCGGGTGTAGTGCGCTTCCACCTCATCTTAACTTGTAGCCAGATGAGATGAAGGCTCACCGTCGTTCAATTAAAAAGAAATGTAGAATCGACCAAACAGTATCGTCACCGGACAGTCGAAAAAACAAATTTTCCATGGTTGCATCACACAACCGTACGGTTGTCTTCTTAGGTAAGTGGTGGCTTCAGTACGGAATTTGCTTTGAGGGGGTCTCACCTTTTACGACATCCGTGGAGGAGGAGGGGTTCTTCTTGTCTTGGGTCGAGAGCACGACGCTATTGATGCACCTACAATCCTCATCATTTTATGCATTCTGGTTTGGGATTTGTCTGGACCATTCATTTGAGAAACAATCTTGTTATACGATGGTATACTTATGTGAATAAGTTAAATTAAACAATATACACTAGTGGTTCTGTAAGAACAGTATCCACCGTGAGCCCTTATAACCATGCAATAATCGATGCTTTCCACTTTGACTTTTCCTTTTAGACTTTATCGATCTTTATCGATATTTATCGGATCATAGCTAGGACCAGGGGAACACGAGTAATCACTAAAGTGATTACTCGTGTTCCCCTGGTCCTAGGAGGTCAAATCTGATGACTACAAGTTCGTCTCTCAAAGGCGGAGAGGAAAATAAATTAATATATAATTCTTTATTGTTCTAACACAACTAAATAGGCTTACCTACGTAGACTTTTGAGACAAATATGGGTATAAGTTTTAGCGATTACTCGCTTTGACTAGGTCTGAGGAGATTAAACCTGTTGTCTACGGATTTGTCTTGCAAAGGCGGAAAGGACTGCGTAGTCTGATTAGTAAACGTAAGTATAAATTTTCCGGAAAAAAATATCCTACAGCAAACTTGTCCCCCTCCACTTCCCCTTATTTTTTTTTCACAACTTGTGTAGAATTAAATCCTTAGTGTGACTTTCAAATTCAATTTAAATCTGTTGATAAATAGCGCTACAGCAATTCCCCTATTTTCGATCAAAACTCGCGATTGACTAAAAAATTTCAATAAATCAAGGAACATGTGCGCCAATTTTCATCAAAATCGGTTGAAAAATGCGACCTGTAAGCGAGAACAAACCGTCCGACAGCCAACAGACAGCGGACAAAAGCATTTTTGGCTAATCTCGAAACTGAGACGCTTCGCTCGCTCGGTCAATAAACACTTGCTAGAATAAATATTTATTCATTTCCAACAATACTACTTCAGATAAAATATAATGCATGCAAGTTGCAAATGTTAACTGGGTATTTGTTAAATGTTTCTTATTTCTGTTTCAGGACATTACTGTCTCGTCATTCCTGCAGTTTACGTCTCACGGCCACAGATCGCAAGTGTGACGTCGAGGACTGCACCTTCATAGCTGCCAGTGCTCTGCAGCTAGCCAAGTAAGGAACTTCAATATAATTCAAGCAAAATACACATTTCTATATTATTTGGTAATTGCGACATCTAGCGGCAACTAAACGAAACTGTATCACCGCGTAAAGCGAAGGCGGCCAGAGTTCTGGAACTAGGCAATTTGCTGTGCTACTTAGTTTAGTAAGTTACCAGCAGATGCCAGTCATTTTATCCGGCTTGTTACATAAAAAAATCAATAGATGGCTGTAACATCAATTCATTAGTTCCCATTTTACACACTGAGAAGGCAGAGCGTCGTCGTCTCCAAAAGCCAGCAGCGCAGCTAATCATCATCCCGAACCAAACATCAGACGGCTAATTTGTTTCAGACATCAAAGCACACATGGAATATCCACTCAACACAAATGCCCTCACTGCCCGTTCCGAGGCTCTCAGGCCGGTCATTTGAAGAGGCACCTCCGATGTCACAAGGGCGACAAGCCGTATGCCTGTCCGCACTGTGACCTTACTAGCGCTAGTTTGGTAAGAAAGATTGCAATATCTCCATGAACTAAAACAGCCACCGGTTAGGCTTCCAAATAAAATAAGTAACGAATAACTTTAGGCTAATGGAGGTATAGGCAAAGAGCAAAGATGCTAGGAGGACCTACCTCACAGATAGGCTTTGCTTAAGTTTCACATACGAATTTGGTTTTCAGGAAAATTTACGCAAGCATGTTCTTCGAAGCGGTAAACATAAAGAGGTTTTCCTGTACATGTGCAAGCACTGTGAATATAAAACGAATATGGCTATGGAACTGCGAACTCACCTAACTATAGCACATTCTACTGAGTATAATGCCAAAACTGCCTTAGAAGCTGCTAGAGACCATCTCATGAGGTATACAAGCTGTTAATTAGTTCCCTTTTGGCCACGACGATGATTGTCCTCTCCACGCACGGAATACATACCTACCTACCTATGTTCTGTGCTCTGAACACAGTTTTCCTAAGAAGACCTAGGCATAAAAAATGATTGACAAATGTATTATCTACCTTCAAAATGTTTTAAAAAAATAAAACCCCAATGTTTGTCCCTCGACCCATTGATCAAACTTTATATCCGATCGTGCTTTGTTTCTTTTGTACACCTATCGGCTATCAGCTATGCTACAGATACTAATATTTACTAATGGCAGTGGAACACAACTGAATATACAGATCGGTTAGCCACGATACACTTCATCTGAATTCAACAACATAACCTTGTAGCCGAGGGCACACACTATTTTCATAGTTTCAACTGCACAATTGAATCACTTTTTTCAGTTATACATACATATTTAATGTAATAATGATAAAAGAAGGCAATATTACAACTTACTTTGACAAATAAACCATTCTAAACTACTTATTTATTTTTTATTTAAAAAACTTAACGTCGTACTAGGATAAAAATCAAAAGATTTATGATTGATTATTTGAATTACGTGTGATGGAATGTTTTACCATAAAGGAGATCGCAGCTTTGGGCCCTCGTGAACAAAGTGGACACCTACCGTCAAATAAACCGTATATTTTTTTGTGTTTATTAAGAATTTCAATTTTAACCTTCAGTAGATCTATTAAATTTTAAAGAAAAACTCTTTGCTTTCATTTGTATTTTTTATAAGTCAGTCGGTTAGTCCACCAACATGGCGCAGTATTTTGTCGTTGTGTGAAATGCGTGTGCAGAAGTCACTACAGAAGACTGGAGAAAAGTCGTCGAGAAAACAAAGAAAATAATTTCAGATGATTTTAAACGAGATGTGAGAATAGGCAATAACGTCTCAAAATGAATTAATCATATCTCTGACTGCGGACAGCAGTGATGACGATGACAACACTAGCTATGCAATATTCAAAAAATATTCAAATAGCTCAACTGAATAAATGCATTTTTGTGTAACACTACGTACTTGTCTTGTCTTAATCTATTTCCATAATTTACGATCGAAAATCGATCGTCAATTTTAGATGTTTGTAAGCAGGTCACCTCACTATGAAGTTTTATATAACAAACCTCATAGCTCAGTTGGTAGTAACTCTGCCATCTGCGCTGTAGGTTGTGGGTTTGATTCCCACGCAGGACAACCATTGGTGTGATGAATATAGATGTTTTTTCTGTGTTTGGGTGTTGTATGATAAGTACGTATTTACAAAAAATAAAGTATTTAAGTATTTTATCCGTAATCTAGTTCCCATATTACAAGCTATGATTAATTTGGGGCTAGATGGCGTTGTGTAAAATTAATGTCCTGTAATATTTATTTCATATTTACAACAGACAGATGTCAAATGTGATCTAATAAAGTAGCCCTAATAAAGAATATATTTTAAGTTTACAAACTAGACAACAGAAAATTGTCCTGCCGTGGATACCATCCCATATACTAATTGAAGAAAATGACATCGTTGATCTTTAGGTTTAGGTTATTTTCGTTTAGGTTTAACGATTTTGTTAGAACATTACTGCTTTTATGAGAAGTAGGTATGAATATTTTCTGAACTTTCTTGTTTATCTGTAATCACAGCTGCAAATAAGACTGTCTAATATATAAGAACACAGGTAATAGGCCTATCATTGTGCGGTCTCTGAACTTAGTGATCAGTATTATTACTCTTTGGAACACAACTGTCAGTTCAGACTTGCTGTCATGTCACTGTCATACGTGAGATGAAGTAAAAACAGATGTGAGCGAGCGGGAAAAATTATCCAGAGAAAAATCAACAGCAGTCGCGAGTGGGTGCGTTGTTTGTGCTACTAAATTCTCGATCGAATTTCATTTGAATTAGCATAGGCTTTTATCACGTCAATAGTATTTGTGGAAAATATATCAAAGATTTTTTTTTTACGTTTCATGAAGAAGACAGTCTCATCTGATGTGAATTTGTGTGTTAAATTTGAATTTCGTAAATATGCGTGTTTGACTTCACGTGGTGAGCTGAAAATCGATTGAAAACCATAATGTCATTGAAGGTGAGTCTTTTATTTATAATAGGTACGTGTATAACAGCTAGAACTTTTTGATCTTTGCAAGAAGGTAAGTAAAAAGGTAACTGTCTACCTAGGTATAGGCAGGATATACCTAGGTAGGCAGGTACCCTATACCTACTCATGTACTAAGCATGTACCTTTAACTACTACCATTTTTACAGGCAGGTAGGTAGGTATACGTCTTGCCTAGAAAGGTATGTAGGTACCTATTTTATTTGTCATTTAAGTGAAAAGTAGGTACTTACTTTACTAGGTACCTACTCATTAAATTCCCTAATGATCCTACTATACTATACTATATAGCCTACTTATAAATTATCCTGTATTTAGCATATGGGTATATTATTATCATAGCTCAGTTGGTAGTAACTCTGCCTTCTGTGCTGTAGGCTGTGGGTTCGATTCCCACCCAGGACAAACATTTCTGTGATGAATGTTCTGTGTTTGGGTATTGTATCATATAGTATTTATGTATTTACAAACAGTATTTAAGTAGTCTATCTGTAATCTTGGTTCCCATATTACAAGCTATGCTTAGTATGGGGCTAGATGGCGCTGTGTAAAATTGATGTCCTGTAAAAAAATATTATGTTCCCTGTACCTATGCCTAACCTACCTATAACCTTTATGTGTATCTATTTATGTGCTACCTACCTTGTTGTTTTGTGTATGGTTGCTCTCTTAAGCCACTTTTTTACTTGCTTTTCAAGTGAGCTGGTGGTCAAACACTTGGCTATCACTAATAATTTTAAAAAATAGCTATTCCGCCTAGGATAAGGTTGTTTTTTTATGCTTCTCTTGAACATTAAAAAACTCAATTTGTATGTAACATATAAACTACCTAGTACACTTTTGATAAAAATCCACATAGAAAAATCACCACTTCCACTCATATTTTAGCAGCTCTCAAAGAGTATAAAATTGATAAGCAGGTAGGTATGTAAACAAGTATAAATACCTACCATAAATACCGTCTTAAACCATTGTATCATTGTAACCATTTATAATGAGGTAGATTTATAGAAAACCTATTTGTGACTGGCCCACAAATAGGTTCTCTAATAATATTCTGATCTGCCTACTAAAAATGTGAATTACTATTAAATAGGTATCAGCTTGAAAATGTTACTGCATTGTAGGTTGTGGATTTGATTCCCACCGAGAACAAACATTTGTGTGATGAATATAAAAGATTGTTCTGTGTTTGGTTTGGATGCTGCCACATTTGATAAGTACTTACTTACATACTTATGTATATCACCAAAAAAAATTGGTACCTACTCAAGCATTGCATCCATATGGATACAATGGTTACTATATTGCTTTAGTTCCTATATTACAAGCTTAGCTTAGTTTGGGATAGGTTTTGGGCTGTGTGAAATTAATGTCATGCTATATTTATTCATTTATTTTATTTATTAGTACCTAGCAATAACAACATTCCTAATTGTTATGTTCCAGCACTTAGAGGTAAGGTAAGCCAGTTCCTCAAACTTGAAGATTCCAGAGAAAGCGCCCTTCCACCTTCGGCTTTATCATAACTTTACTAGATACATATATATAATAGGTACTTAAAAACATACTTACCTAATGTTTTTTTATCACACAATTAAGTAAATAAAAATCTGTAAAATAATATTAAATGTATGACTCAATGACAGTATGTCATTGATGAACTTAGTATTCTGATATCTGTGCCTGAACTAATTACTAACTATATCAGCAAAATACTCGCAAAACAAATATATATGTACATATGAAGTTACTGTACCTACCTTACCTATTAGGAGGTATACTAGGTAGCATGCTCTTTCATGTGCCTAATATTGACTTGAAGGGTTTGAGAGAGTCTCCCTATGTACCGTGCCGCCTGATATCTTGTTGCTTAGTAACCCACTTGAAGGGACGATTGGATTGGCACAGTCCATGTCCATATTTAGCAAACCAGTTCCCCAGTCACTGAACCGATGCTCTGGTGTCATCTTACCACTGGGATGGGAACTGGTTTACCTGGGACTAGTTTCGCATTCAATCGCCTAAACTACATGACACAACATACCTAGGTAGCTAGCCACTTTATCTACCTAGGTATATTTAGTTAGGTATGTATGTACAGTCGGAGACATTTGTCTTTACATCCAGCCTGCTTTTAGGTAGTTTATATCTAAAGGAATACTGTTGGGTTTTCATCGTCTATAGGTAGGTAGATAGAATATCTAGCATGTTGCTATAAGTATGTCAATACTAATGCCAGAAGATTATCGAAAGATCTTGAGATAGATGGTTGATCTGAAGTCTGAAATGTTTGCTACTTATAAGCAAACATATATTATTCCCCCTCCTAAACCAAGAAATGCGAATCTTTGCTCCCCTGAGCTACTCACATCGCGCCTCGAATTCAGGCCTTCGTCGCTTGAGCGTAAGATACTATGCTCAGTTCGCTCGAAGAGTCATCTGCTTACCTAACTTCCTATTATCTGACTTACTTATGACCTCCTAATGTAATGTTCGTACCTACTAGGACATCTAAGGTAAACGTACCTGTGTGTAAATCGCATCACGCTGCACCCTATTATTCTAAGATTACGTTTAAAGTTAATTCAAGCGAAAGCTCCTGAATTTACCTTGTTGGTACAGTACCTAGGTTCCTACCTACCAATAAATATCGGATGAGAGATCCCAAGATTCATTCTGAATACTCAAAACATCGTAAGAAAAGGATCTAAGCTCCTTTTCTTACGATCATAGCTATCGATCATAGATAAGCTAATCTTATATTATTATTCATAAAGTTGAGAATAAACTGTTTTTGAATGTGAACTTCAGAACGTGACCTTAGACCCTAAGTAGCCCAGGAGATAAGTGACTAGGTACTTTTTAATTCAATGTCGGGAAAGCGCTTGGCCTTCATCATAATATGATAAGACCGAAGGTGGAAGCGCGCTTGACCCGGACTCTTCAACAGACTGAGGAACTAGCTGGGCTATCTTACCTAATCCAAATGAGGGAAAACAACAAAATATAATTGTTGTTATGGTGTCATGTCATCATAGTAAAATAGTGATAGCCAGCCGGACAAGAGTACAAATTTGTGCTCGCCTAGAAATCGAACCTGAGATCTCTGGATCTAATACCCGTGGATACCACAGATAAGATCGCAGATAATGGTTAATCGAGGTACCTTTCTACTTTTATGATGGGAGAAAGTGTTCTGGACCTCGATACTGATAGAGATGAGGGGGTGTTTCTCAGAGCTCTACAATAGAACGAGCCTTCCCTAAGGATGTGGTTGGTCGGTATGTTGGTACTTAGAACGCTTTGAAGCGTCCTTTCACCAGTTTACCGAATTATCGACTACTCGCTGTGGGCGAATAAAAACGCGTTTTATTCACAATGTCTAGACTAAATCCATTTCGTGTGAGGAAGCTGACACTTGCAGACTTATTGCTCGGTGCTGCGATATTTCGAGACGACCCATTTGTGTCGAGAACTGTTAGCGCTGAGATTTAGTGGTTGGTACGTCTGGTGAATGTTTAATGTCCGAACATAGGAAAAGGCTAAAACGTTTTTTATTTGAAATAGGTATACCTACTCTTGACCTCTATAAAAATGTAAGTACCTACATATTCACAATTTACAAGCACACGAGGTAGGTAAGGTAAAATGTTTATTGATTAGGTAGAGGTCAGTCGTCAATGTTGTATGATGTTTAAATTATATGCAGCAGAAATCAAATAACAATTATGAATAGCATTTATTTTCCGCCATCAAAGTGGCCTTGCGCAATGGGTAACATGATGGCGGAAAGCGTTGATTAGTCAATTTCGTCCAGTTTCACCCACATCTTCCATTAAAGTAACAGATGCTATTTGCTGTTTATCGTCTCAATAAAATAATATCTGATCGTAACCTGCGTTATGCGGCTTCAGCTTTATTGTGAGCGATAACTAACTTCCATGTTGGTGTGTTTCTAGGCAGAAATAACATTATTTTATGGTTCCACATTCGCCACGTCTTTGTTAGGTATGCGGTTTAAATAAGTCCTTTGTTACTAGTATGAAACTAGAAATAGGTAACGTGAGCTAATATTTTACAACAATACAATATACCTGCTATAAAAGTTTCATACCTAAACATGGGTTGCTGTGGGATGGTGAATATGATCATCGGACCCAGCCCATCACTAGGGCCTAACAATATTGTAAGTTTCAAATTCGGAAAACTTACAACTTCCGAGATATACTAAAGATAGCTAGGTAAATCTTGTTAAAACTACAAAGTATTCCTAGTTGACCATGAATTTAATGCTTCGGCCAAATATTAACCTCGTTGATAACAAAAGTGTGAAAAATAATTACTAAGTAATATATTTTTATTTATTAATACGTAAGTTGGTATACCTATACTAACTAGGTAGTAGGTAGGTACGTAATATTATTACTTGAGATAACTAATATCTGCTTGCCAGATAAATTCCGGTTTTAGTCCAATGTTAATTAGTTATTTACGAATCATTCTTTGTGGTATTTTATCGACGACGAGGAATAACAAATTCTTTTTGATATTACAATCCTTACTATCCTTTCCCAATGTAATTATGTTGAAGTTGAAAAATAGTTGGTTAGGTGGTTAGGTACCTTCTATACATTACATAAACATATCGCTTATCTTAATGAAAGTTCGATGACCCTGCGAGCTGCAACAGATACCTAAAGATATCTGCCATGCCATACCACCCAGAGCTCCTACACACGTTCTCCATAGAACAGGGAAGCAGCCGTCTAATTGACGGCCACCGCACCGGCTCTAAATACCGAGCAGGCTGCAAGCACTACTTACTGTCCCTAATTAGTTAATTACGTAGGTTTTGCGTTAGCGAGGTTCTGGTGTTTAACGTCAAACAACGCACAGATAACGGCTGGTGTAATGCTGCTTGTTCCTGCTGTTTCATTTCCTGATTAGCCTTTTCGAGACTACAATGAACTTTTTCTTATCTCACAGATTTATATTTGCTTAAATATTATCGCCTCTTGCTTTTGATTGGTATTATATATCTATTGATCTTGGTTTTGTTGTACTTAGATCTGATCGTTACATCTATTTTATAAACGTTGGTATTATGGATGCGTAATATATTTATCAAATTGTAAACCTCTAGCATAACCACTGGTTTTCCACAATGTTTTTACCTCTTATAAGTATATGGTTCATAATGTATGAAGCTTTTGTTCAAGTAAATATCAAGCCAAACCTTTAAATTTTATATCGGTCCGCCGACCTCGTTATCGATTTAGGACAGAAATAAAGTCCCAGTTCGGCCTACATCATCCCTTTTCATGAGATCAGCTTCCATAAAATGGTGTCGATATGCCGTAAACATTTGCTTCTTTGTGCCATCATTTAGTAGGACCGTTTTGTTGACCATAGGTCCACCTACCTAATATCATTGTCAAAGGACAGAATTGACTCGGGGATATTATTTCCCCTCCTGTAAAAATGCCTTTATTGTTAATTAGCGTTCTATCAATAATAACTAGATATTGAACTTTGTTGTAAACTTTTGAGATCCCTTGAACAATTTTTCAGATAAAATTATCGTCAAAAATATGAAGGACTGTTTAGGAAGTTGATAATAGTAGTAGTGTATACAAGACTATAGAGTCACAATACAGCTCTTGTTTTGCCCAAATTAGTGAAGACCTTCGTAAGTAAAGTCATGTAATCCTCAACCCACACATTTCCTTGGCGAAAACCATGTATATGTCGAAATAATCGGATTATTACGTACAAGAAAATTGACATGACAGATCACATTCAAGTCGTAAACGGGAGCTAAGTTTAGATATGACTTGTATGATTATGAAGTCATGTTTTTATTGCTTACATAAGATGTTATTACCATAACCGAGCCGTGATTGTAGATGTTAGACATTGACCCAGATTTCTGGTAAACTGCTCAACTTCGTACATTTCATCTCTGTGATATTGCGAAATTCCAAGCAGGATATAAATGAGAGCAAAGGATCCTGGTAGAAGTAAATACAAACACTGCCGTACCGTACAGTACATGTGGAGTACAGTATTAGTAGTTCGGTGTGCGTGTACCGTCTACCGTGTTTTCCTTAAGTTCCCGCTTACTGAGATATGTCCAGTAGATTACGTAACTTTACTTGTTCTTGATTGTATCAACGTTAATAATCTACGTTTTCCTCGGTACGACCGTCGCGATAATTTCCTTTGCAAGGTTGAAATGCGAGCGTTATGTATATTCAATCGTTAAGTAATGATATTTTTTCAATGCCTTTAGTCTTAGATTATTCATAGCTTCGTATGCGCTATACCATAATATTTTTTATCTTGACGCGTAAGTAATCGATCGCAGCTCTCTAAATAGTTGCAAACGACACTGCAAGTGCAAAATAAAACAGTTAGACAGGAAAGCAATCGTATAAACTACCATATAAAACCCAAACGCCTCGCCCCTGCAGCATAAAACAGTCATTAAAATGTGGCGTCTGCAAAAAGCCACATCGTCCTTATAAGGCTGCATTGGCTCTATGTGTACTCTACTCTACTCTGCCTGAATGAAAGCTCGTGGTATCGACCCAACGATAATGACGACGGACTCATCGTAGTACAGTATTTACCCGCTATAGAGCCATGGGTAAAACCGGCTAGACTCAGTAAAGTAAATGTACCTAATACTCCACGTATTACTCGTTCCCGCTCCTAGATATTTGATATTTTCGCAATGCAGACAGGACAGCAGTTCTTGAGGATGGCTAAATAATGAGCTTTGTTTCGGAGTAGACTAAATTACAATTTCAATTTCATATGAGTATTTTAGATAGGCAAGGAATATAGAAGTAGAGGAAGGCAGAAAAATAATTGAATTTATTGCGTAAAACTATGCTTGTGAAAGGAGTGGGTAATGAGCTGACAGAAGTAAATGGAATAGAAGAACTTATTGTGCCGACCTGTCTAGAGCGGGAAGGACAAAAAGGTGATGATGATATTTAAATTATAACGGGATAAGAACAAGGCAAGTCAGATACATGATACACGTAAATTTAATAAGGATACGTAGAAACCTAATTTGTCAGGTCGTGAGAAAACACGTGTGTTGTTAATAGACAGCACCTGGCTACACCTGGTGCATATCGAACTCTATCCTCATATTCCATCCAGTACAATCTTGCAAGGAAAAGAGGTGCCTTTGAACGCGGTATTTCGCCCTATAATTTTCACAGGCCTTGACGTAAGTGGCCTAATGTTGTAGGTTCTGAACTAGGAATAGCTAAACCGGTCTATACGTGCTTCGTGTAATGTAGACCTAGACCAGAAGATTGCGAAACTTGTTCCATAACGGTTTCAGGTATTATTATCCTAGGCTTTCGAAGGGTGCGCCATTTATAACTTTGCAAGCCTAACTTACCTTTTCGTTTTGATACCTATATGTACTCTATAGTATATATATATATATCTCTCTAGATACTCGGTAGTAATTTGAACGTCTATTGGCCTCACAGCTTAGTTGGAATTAGCACTACATTACAAATTATCCTTTGTTTTGTTCCGTGTTGGGTGTCGTATTGTATTTATAAGGTTGTCCTTAAAAATAAAGAAAAAAATGTACGACGGGGAGGCGCTTGGCCTTCATCGCGCGGTTTCAAGCTATGATAAGGGTGAAGGTCGATGTGTACTTTATCCGCAGTCTGAGGATGAACTATCTTACCTCTAAATGTCGGAACACAATAATTTAGAATTGTTGTTATGGCGGCAAACTTAAGTAAGTTGGTGGTAGCTAACCAGGCGGACTTAAACAAAGTCCTACCACCAACCAAACGAAGCACAATATTGTAATATACTCCGTTTTTTCTTAGTTTTGGGCTAGATGACGTTTTGTATAATGTCTAGTGAAGATGTAGGAAGAAATCCTAAACTTGAAATTGAACAAAAAATGTTTTAAATTGTTAATTTTTGGATTACTGCGAATTCGCTATATATCAACTGTTCAAGTATAAAAAAGCTATTGATAAACCTTATACTTAGTTAACTTGTATCATTGTGAACAATATTTTTTATTTGCTGATAGAATAAACAGAATCCGGTTGTAATGAAGAGAGACGTATTTAACTACAAGTGTATTTCGTCTCTGAAGAACATTTGATTTGTACAAAAACTACTCTCTAATGGCTTTGCTTTACAACAAGATGTGCGTAATTTTCTTAAACGTTGAGTGTATTTCGAAATATCCTGCTGCCGACGTTTTCTTTTTACGGAATAAGAACAAACACTGTACGATAAATCAGTCTGGCTGGGGATCGCCGGATAAAGCAGTCGTCGTGGCAGATCCTTCCATTCCCTGTTCTGTTTTATTATTTTTAAACGATATGAAGCCCAATGTACTGTTAACTTAAATTTTAAAATTGTCTATTGACCTATTATGCTTTTGGTCAGTGAATAATTTTCATTTCATTAGATATTAAAAAAAAATAACTAAATGCTTTGGTTTATCTAGCTAGTCGTTGAGCTTTATGCCAATCTCCTATGACCTTTATCAAAGAGTTGGTAGTTATATACCCTACCTTATTATAATTACTAGGTTACCTATGTCTGAATATAATATCTGATACTAACAAATATAATTCATAGATTATTTGCATAGAAAGTCCAGTTGTATAGTCCTCGCCGGAAATTCTGAAAAATGTATTCCATGAATGCGTTGGCAGCGGAGCGGAGCCAAAGACTGTGATTTATGTCCTTACTTGTCTTGAATGTCAAGGTTTTGTAGAAGACTTGTTTATATACAAATATTTCATTTACTCATAATTAAATTTCATACTCGACCAGGCGATCAAATCAGTTCAATATTCTTGCATTTGCATAAACTTGCCGTTTATGAATTCGCACAAATGTGTATATATTTTTTATTCTCTTTAGAGTAATAATTAGGTGGGTAATCAAATTCGTCCCAAAAAAAGTTAATTATAAATAAATATGTTAAAAATGTGATTAATAAATATTGCGCTAGGCCTCGCTTAAGTCCTTGTATGTTGGTTGTATTCTTTTTCATCAGAGTAAACCCGTTTGTGTTGTAGATCAGCATAGTTATTATTCTTCAATAGTTCCTCGACCTTGATAGTAGATAGTTCACGTCTCGCGTCTTATCACCGTACATGCATTTCGCATTCAATCACGCTCAATATGCGCTGGCGCGTCTAGTCCTCAATACACATACAATGATCCATCACATCTAGGTCAATCTACATGTACGATTGGCTCAGAGATAGACCAGATAGACAGGCATTATGTATTAATCATTTGTTTCATTCAAGATAGAAGACATTGCCGATAATATGCCCAAACAACATTTCTGATTCTACCAGTACTTACCAAATTCGGACGGCAAGTCAGAAAATCACTCAGCGATTTAGGTTCCTGTAAACATTCGAATTTAAATGTCATTGTTGTGTACCTAAGAGTAGTAGAAGCCTCCTGTGAAAGGGCTCGTCCGGAGAATTACTACCACCATACCTATTTCGGCCGTCAAGCCAGCATTGCTGTGTTCCGGTTTGAAGGGTATGTATGGTTGCCGGTGAAATTACGGGCACGCGAGGTTTAAAACCTTTATGCCTCAAGTTACCGAGCGCAATGCAGTGCTGTGTAGGCTATGTTCTTTGTGGATGTGACCTTCGCAGTAAGGCATTGTTATAGGCAAGAGATGCACTTAACACCTATTACTTACTTGCTTGTTCCGTCTCCTAGTTGTATAAAAAAAAACCTATCCAATTATTGTTTACAAGATGTTGATGTTTTAAGTGTATATATTCCGCTGCTGCTTATATATCCTGTTATGTTCCTCAATGCAATCTATCCGACGGTTATGAGGCACAAATAGCTACAAATACCACACCTATGTAGTCGGTAACTGACTGTTCTCGTTACGCGGCGGCGGCGGCCTGGGTTGCACCAACGGTAACTAATTGCAGGTTCCATTGCACATAAAATGGCTCAGCCGATTGTTTTGCTTTGTTTTATTGATTGTGATTGTTCCTGTTCATCTTCATTTTAGTACTGAGAAGTATGTTTTACCAGATCAAGCTCTCGTCTTGTTGCCTGGTGCTTTTTATAGACAACATTGATCATCTGCGAGTAAGTTACTTTTTAACGTTTTACTATAGGAATGAAGATGAAGCATTTATTTCATTCGCCGCAATATGGCGTCTCGTTTACATATACAATCATTACGACATTATTTCAATTAGGTAGGTAGCGCTCATAATTTCCTCCTTATCCAAGGTTAGCTGACGAAACGTATTAGTATTTACAGTGTGCATTTTCGTCCCAAGGTGAAGTCGTTTTGTGCGCTATTTAATGCGTCAACAACGTACAAGATTTCGCTTATCAAAAAAGAATAAACAGAAAAGTGAATTTGAATATCATTCCTCTGCCATTACCACGCTGAGCGGGGTCAGTACCATACGACATTTATTTTCCAACATGCTTCCATCAATCTCTGTGTCCACTCCTTTTATAGGTATTCATTTGTATGTTTCATGTAATTTTTCTAATCTAATAAATCTTCGTGTCGTGTGGAACAGCACTGCAACTTTTTGCAATTTTATTAGACGCCGGTTACAAGTTAAGATAAGGCCGAAGGTGGAGGTGCGCTTCACCATTAATATTCATAAATCACAACTCTTCCTGGCTACATATCCCACAAGGTGGTGGAGTCTGGTCACCCTTATTCGTACTCTTCCACTTCCGCCCTATCCGACTACTAGGACTACTAATATGGTGATAGGTATCTACTTATTAAGAAATGAATAGGTATCTTACCTACCCTTCTACTGACGAAGGAAAAGTAAATGTTTGATGATGCATCATGACGTAATGAACCGTGTCGAGTATTTCATAAGCGTTTGCATGAGTGAAGCCTTGAACTTGACTCCGGTAGCGGTTGGAGTTTACCTTGGATTGCTGTTTTATGGATGATGACTAGTTTATGTGTCCCACTTCGAGTTCGAGGTTCTTGGTGCTTAGTGCTTGAGACACAGATAAATTATAGAATAATACACAGAGACAAATTAAACTACAGGCCTCGTCGAAAGAATGCAACGGTGGGATTTGCCATTTCCACGCTTGGTATAATATTCGGGTGGTTCCTGTCCCCTTCCTGTATCCTGTGTCCTTAACAGTATGCAGATCACTTCTGTGTATTAAACTCAACACCTTTACCAATTCCCTGTAGTATGAATAAAGCCTGGTTCCTAAAAGCCTAAGCCTACTTGGATGATATTTATTTAGTTTACAAAGTAGATTACAATCAAATCTGTCTTACAATATTCCTACAAGTTTAGTGCTAGCTACAGCCCTATCTGCCCTCAGCAAGCTTAGTGTTGATAACTAAATTGTAAAAATAAACTTTAACTTATCGGAAATTTTCGAAAGATGTTTCACAACGGCTGTCGAAACCAATAGAGAACAGAGAACCCCATCAGATCGAGTTGCATCACGGACGAGTCATGACTCGGCGGAATACGAAACAATACCGCCTCGCCTGGCCCCGCCATGCCTTGGATGGTGAAATGCAACAACGTGATAATGCCGGGCATTGCGGAACCCTGAAGAGGGTGAGGATCAGTGACCTCTACATCTGGTGAAAACATCGGTACATTACATAGTGTGCTATTGCAGATGAGAAGTATGATGTGGTATAGTAGCGAGCATAGGTTCTCTGCCTACGCCTTTCCCTTAGTAAACTAAGTCTTAACCGCCTCTGCGGTCTAGTGGTTCGCCCACCGGTGTCAGATCCAGAGGTTTCGGGTTTGATACCCAGGGGAAGACAATATTGTGATTGGTTTGTTTGGTGGTAGGACTTTGTTTGAGTCCGCCTACTCCGCCGCCGTTTGGTCGCCGTATCAACAATTCTAAAATTATTGTGTTCCAGCATTTAGAGGTTTGATCGTTGAGGATTCCGGGTGAAGTGCGCTTCCACCTCGGCCTTATCATAACTTGTAAACGTCGTATAATGTGTCTAGGTATTAGTCTAGATCCCTCTTCAAATTGATTCCAATGCAGCCACTGAAAAAGCCAGAGAGCTCCATTATTAGCAATTCGAAGTCGCCCGTGTTATGTGCATCCAATCACTTTCCTCGGTGACTCATCCTCGCGACATCAATAAAGTTCGGTAGATATTCGCATAGCTGTATAAAGTAGGCAGGTAAAGGTACCTACTTACTACAGTGTTACATCATAACAAGGGCTCGCAATCGAATATTCGAATATCAAAATAGCAGTATTCGAATTTTTGATTGATTTAATAACTCTGATGTGCATAAAATGCCACTTTAAGTTCGCACGTGATATACATTATATTAGTTTACGTAGTCAGGATGAGCTCTCTCACCCTGACTACGTATGGGTAAAAGTACTCACGAAAGCTCATCTTATCTTCAAGCAAGTTCATATAAAGTAACAAAACTACTAATTCTTAATACCTACCTAAATTGTTCGGTGTATAATTTCACTAACAAATTATTTTTTGTGTGCGACTACCACAATGCATTTGTTCCTAGAACTTCACATAGACTTTTTATATTGTTCTACTACGAAATTGCATAAAGTATGACAACTGGCAGAGGCATTATTTCACACACTATTTATACGTATAGCATTTATGATAAGAAAAGCTCGTTTGCTATAAGAACTATTACATTGTTTAATGGGTACGCTACCATAACGCCAGCTCGAAATGTCATTCAAAAGTCTTGTTCAATATCTCCGTTCCTATAAGAGCAATCACTATGAAATTTTGTATAGCTCGGGCACTATTTGTGCTCTATTTTTGTGTGTAAACTTCGTTGCTATCGTATAAGCCGTTTTCGAGTACAGTCATGTGTACGCTAGCTTGATCGTTATGCTGGCGTACCCACTAAGAATGGTCATTATTTCTTAAACCAATGAGGCACTATTTATTTTATTTTTGCACTAATTAAACTTAAACTTAAACTTTTAACTAACAGAGTTTTTTAGGCATAACCACGAACGTGAATTCGATTATGTGTACGCTATCATAACGGACACGGATCGATCCCCAGATGTACAGTACAATGTTATGCTGGGATTGGTTGGTGATAGGACTTTGTGTAAGTCCATCTGGCTAGCTACTACCACCTTACCTAATTCTGTCGTCATAACAACAATTCTCAAAAAAATGTGTTTCGGCATTCAGAGGTAAGATAGCCAGTTCTTCAGTTAGTTGAGGATTCAGGGTGAAGTGCGCCTCCGTCGGCCATATCTTATTTCTATTTTTATTTGTATAAACATAATTAAAACGGAATTAATCCAGTTACTCCAATTAGAAACATTAAAAATAATGGTACATTTTTTTTTTTAATAGTTTGAGTGATACTTTACACAGAAACAGGTTTTGACTCCTATGTCCTATCCTGTAGGAATATTCGTGCCATCTTCAGGGTGGTTCAGCCGAATACTAGCTTGCCAAACGCCAAATGCAGTGCCAAAACCACATCGTTTAACCTCGGCAAGCAAGGCTCGATAGCTTGAACAACCGTTGTAAGATAGGGTGCTTGTTCGTACTTTACAGGTTGTACTACGTAGGGGGTACCCGGGAGCGTTTCCATAATAGAAAATTGAGCCGCACGGCTAGTTATCATTAACACCTGCTTGATTTTCTGATGACGAATGATTTTTGATGGCGCTTAGTCGTTATACGACTACACCAAAAATAATTCGTAATTCGCACTGCTAAATTTTGGAATCCGCTGCCTTGCGTGTGTTTTACCACTAACGTGTCGTACGTCGTACTAACCTAACCTTCAAATCGAGAGGCATAATTTTTGTTATTAAATTTATATGTATCACACCAAGTTTAAACTTCGCCGGTTTTTACAATAAGAACTGTTAAAAAAAAACGCTTCTTGTATAAGAATCTCCCAATATTAAGATATAGTGCATTTTTTATTATTTGTCTGTAGTAATAACACGTATTCGGTCGTCTTTTGGGTAAGGAACACTAAAAAGACGTAATTATTGAAACAATTTTGTTTGTTTATAGTATATAATATATTATGTTTATAATATAAAAAAATAAATGTGGTGTAACTAAAAATGTAATGTTTTCGGAATGTTTCCTTTATGAAGCTTTAAGACGTTGTTTCGTACTATTTTTTTAAAAGATAAGATTATGAGTTCACGGAAAGTACCTACCCTACCCCGTAAGTTTTGATTCACTTGCGAGTGTCGAAAATTTGCGGCATAAACGGCTGTATCTTTTGATTGCGTTGGCTTAGAAGTTAGATCTTTTCACAGCTCCAAGGGTCTACTGAGACCTGAGTATTTGATATGAATTTCGGCTTGATACCTTCACGCATTCCTGAGATAAAGGGTCTTGACTTGACAAATAGACAGACAGACGGACAACAAAGCAATCTTGTATGGGTATAATTTTTCCTTTAGAAGTACAGAACCCTGAAAAGGAGAAAACAATCGAATACCACGTTTTTTTAATCGAAATAGTTGAGTATTCGAATAGTAGTACTTCGAATATTAAAAATACATATATATATATATTATTGGAATATATATTTATTTCATATTGGCAAGCCCTAATAATAACTTGGAGTTATCTCACGAGGAGGTTGGTGAAAAGTATGCAATAAAGGGTTTAAATCATTCGATTATACCATTAATTATTAAATTCACAGCACATCATTAAATGTGCCGTTTGAGACCATGTCTTTATAACGTCAGAAAGGTTAATTAAACAACTTACTAATAAGAAACTCAAAAAAAAGTCCTCCGCACATCCTCTGCTAATCGCATTCTGCTTTCTAGAGACGCATGAATGTGGTACAACAGGGCAGTTAGCAGTTAGCATGACATGCGGTATGATGTCACTGATGAGAAAGCGCGTCATAACTCCTTTTCTCGGGCCCACTCGACTCGACCTACACTCGAATAACACTCATATTATTAAGGCGAAAGTTTGTGTGTATGTTTGTAGCTCCTTCACGCCGAAACGGCTGACCGGATTTGGATGAAATTTGATACAAAGATAGTTTATACCCTGGATTAACCCATAGGAACGGGAACACTGCACTTTTCGGGGATAAAAAGGATTTTATCTCGGAGAGTGCAGTGTTGATGTGTGTGAAGACAAATATGTTCGTCACTCAATAACTCTCAAACGGCTCAAGGAATTTGTATGAAATTTGAGAACCTTGGACTGACTCAAAGGCTTTTCCCGAGAAAGTGCAGTGTTCCTGTGGCTATCGCCAAATAATTAAAACAATATGTGCGTTACTCTTTCATGCGGAGAACGGAATAAAACGGAGAAAAGAGAAGGGAGAAAGATTAAATTTTTAGTTTCTTACGTGTTCAAAGATTTTCGCGTTATTACCGCCTCTGTGTCTGCCTCTAGTGGTTCCGGGTTCGATTCCCAAGAGGACAAATTTGTGCTTGGTTAGGTTGGTGGTAGGACTTTATTCGAGTCCACCTGGCTAGCTACCACCATCTTACCAAAGTCTGTCGCCATAAGAAATATTCTAAATTGTTGTGCTCCGGGTGAGCTAACCGCAGAATGTTGGGGATTCCTTAAATGTTGATTTGTTCCTGCTTATGTCGAATGAATCCGGGAATTAGGCTTCTGAAGAGTAGTGATCATTTATCGCAATGGCAAGTACTGAAGAGGTAGGTATTTGTGCATTGTTAAAAATATGATGACAGTTCAGATTATTATGGTTGTAAGTAGCTGACTCTCCTATGACTGCAGATTGCAAGATTCTTACACTGCTACAACACACTGATAAGGTGATAACACAAAAATGTGTTTACCTGAAACCTATTGGTGGAAGAATGTTGGGAATGTGTGATCGTCCTTATCAAGAAGATGAATGTTGGATCTATTATCAGGACGATAGTAAAGACACGTAAGCACCAATCACATCTTAATGGAAAACTCGCATTGCATTGAATATGGTTTGGCGACGGCAACGTGCTCGCACTCAAGGAAACCATCGAGATATTCCATTCAGGGAAACTCTGAAGAACTATTATCTGGTGTGAATGTGAACCATTAGAAAGCTATGATAATGAAATTGCGCTAAGCCATTACGACTGCGTGACTGCAGTGTTTGTTATCTGTGGCTAATCTATAAATGATCGCTTGTAAATGCTGCATGGCGAGCTTATTTACATGTAAAGGGTTTTACTTTATGATGTAATAAAGTAACTTAGGTACCTGGGTATATACTTAGGTAAGTACTTGTATTGAACAAATGAGGTCTACATTCGACTCATATTTTACATGTGAGTCGAATGTAGACACATGCACATGGGGCACAAATTTGTACAGGTTTTGATGGTTTTGGCGAATGGCGGACTTTGTTTAAGTCCGCCTGGCGAGATACCATAATTTCACCGAAGTCTGTCGCCATAGCAATAATTCTAAATTATTGTGTTCCGGCATTTAGAGGAATATAGGTGTATAGCCAGTTCCTCAGACTGTTGAGGATTCTGGGTGAAGTGATTAAAGACATAAAATGTTCTCAAATTTCGAAATCCGAAAAGATTATATCTGTTATTTCTTACTACGCCTTTGAAAATCCCAAACCACTATGGCATAACCCCATCCATCATCATTGCATAATGCCTTTAATTTGTGACCCATTGTTGTTGTTACCTATCATTTATGCTGTGGTTATTGAAAAAACAATAGCATTCCACGGTACCCATAGAAAGAGAGAGTTTGTTTATATCCGCTGGTCCCGTTTCAGCAAAAAAACGTTGGACAACGTTTGCATTGTTTGTAGGTAAGGTACTAGGTACCTACTAAGTTGCTGGTCATTTTTGTATCTTGTCACTACGGAACCGACGTCTTACAAACCTGATCGCAGGAGGTACAATGATTCTGACTTACTTTTTTTTTATAATACCTACGACAGGGAAGCGCTTGGCCTGCAGGCCTATTACGTAACTCTGTTTCATTGGGGTTTCAATCAGAAATGCAGGCATTTTAATTGAAACCCAAATGAAACAGAGTTAGGTAATAAATAGGCCTGCTGGTTTCAAGTTACGATGAGGCTGAAGTTGGAAGTGCACCTCACCCGGGTGAGGTGCACTTCAGGTCGTCAGACTGTTGAGGATTCCGGAATCCTCAACAGTCTGACGAACTGGCTATCTTACCTCTAACTGCCGGAACACAATAATAAAGAATTGTTGTTACAGCGAACACAAACAAAGTCCTACCACCAACCAACCAAGCACATTATTGTGTCCCCTGAGATCGAACCCGGGACGCCTGTTTTTTTATGGTTGTTGGTCATATTGTGACAGTGCGATGACAAACTCTGGAGGAAATCTTAAAGAGTACCTAGGTAGTACCTGACTTTTCTTATGTTTTTGTTTTTCGTTTAATTACTCTGTATACCTACCTCTATGGCCTTTGATCTTTATGAATCAATGCTGCTATTCTTGGGCATGTAATACCCCGGTAACACGCACCTGGGTTTGAATACTTCAATGTATCTTACAATAGCTTTGGTCAAAATTTTTCGAATTTGTTTTATAGCTTCTCATTTAAATTCATAAGTAAGGTAATGACTTCCCAAATTAGCGAATTAATTCATCAAGGCTGGTGCTTGACGCGAACTATTAATTCGCTAATTTGTGTTTAGTACTTAGTTATAACTTTGATTCCGGTTCTGCTCTAATAAATTGTTTTCTATAAAAATATCATATAACTTATTGTGATTTATTTATTAGAAAACTGGTTCGTAGACCTAAGTATTGTATTGTGTAACGTTTGTTGTGCTAAAGTTTTCTGTATGTTATCAGATATTGTTAAGTACCTACCTTTTCTTTGATACAAGTTCTTTGCGTAGATAGAAGGCCAAGTGCTTCCCCGTCTGATAATAAAAAAAATATTCTACGAAGCTTATTATGTCATAACTGCCTGTCATCATCCAATGATTGATGGTTTCACACAAAACAACGAACTTTCATTCTACGAGCTATTATAGTTTAAACAATTATGTTCTTTTACCAATTTGTCAAATGAACATAAAGAAATTTATGTAGAAGAAAGTCAACTTGATAGGTAGGTTACCTCCTTATTTACAAAATAAAATAATAGTACGATTCTACAATCCTAGTTACATGTATCGGTAAACCAGCTGTTGAAAGCAACCAGAAAGTCGTCTCATGCCAGTTCTCTCTTCTCTTCTCTACCCATTTAGGCTGGGAGGGGGGCGGGCGTGCGACTAGATGGACGAGCGTTATTATAACGGACGCGACGCGGTTCTCGGATATCGTTTTATCAGGAATTATGGAACTGTAAATGTAAGAGAACAGCGCATTCCACCTTCTAACGGTCAAGGAATAGCTCATCAGTCACCATGACATTATTTTGTTTTTAATGTCGAAAGGTTCCAATCCAAACACAAGTAGAATACAGTTTACAATGTTTAATGCATAAACCAGCCACTGATATCACCTGCTCAGATTTTTAGAAAACAAAATGTGTTAGCGCGATCCCAAATGATCATAATCAGAGAGCCGACACCTATCCGCCTTCGCCTGTGGATTTAATGAGCCCCCGATCGTCGCGTGCGCATGATTGCGATCATAATGACTTGTAATGAGCAGCATGAATTGGCATGACTATGTGCTCGGCCTGTGGATGAAAGCTGTATGAATGATGCTGTCCTTCTGTCTGTATCACGTGTGTCTACATTATTTTGGTTTTTCTGCTACTGAATTATGATAAATTTTGTAAATCAGTAGAACAAAATAGCTTGCTGTCTGTATGCGATCTTTATAGGCGTGAAGTGGGCTGTGTGAATCACCTAGAATTTCTTTGTGCTTTGTTTGATCAGCTGGCTGGGTTATGAGTATTTACGTCCCACAACATGCGTATTTTTGCGAAAATCAGACAAAAATGCTGGATCTGATTAGTATAGACTATCTATATTATATCTACTTATACAATCCATAACATCTGCCTTTCAAATACTAGAGCTATATTTGGTTCAAAACTATTTTCGTATAAACCTAGACCTACCTTGATGATAGTTTTATAAGTGTAAAGTAACCAAATAAATAAAATTGTACTTATGCATCTTCCTATAAACAAGTCTATGCTACTCCTCAATTGCTTCGCATTACTGCTGATTGATTTGCCTTTTACGCATCAAAGTGGTTGCACTCCAACAAATGGGCGAGTAGTTGTTATGTTTCTCGTTCGTGGAACTCGGACAAAATATATTTTTGTAACGTTAGTATGTACCTATTAGTGTGTTGTTTCTGTAATATCACTCGTCAAAATTGTCTTCTCCCAAAGAGAAATCTTTTTTTTTCAATTGAGAGCTTTTCGAAAACTTCAGGTAAAATCCAGTGTAACAGCTATTTGCAATCCTCATCCCGTCACAGTGTGATCACACGTAGCGTACCGGTAACCGGAGTGGAGGCATCCAATATTCATAGAGCAGGGTTGCCAGGGGGTGAGCAACAAAACAATATACGTTAAATATGGATGGAATATCTGATGTGTGAAATGAGGATCTTCACGTCTATTATAATTGTAGGTTTCTCCGGTGCGTTGCGTTGAAAACTATCGAAAATATTTGATTATTATATGATTATAAATACATATATGATTGTTATGCCAAAAGTTGATAAATAAACGTCCCGATCCGGTTGCTATTCAAGATATTCTATAGAATTGTCACTTCCTGTTAAATGCCAATTGACTATTGAAGGACTCGTGTCGTGATGAGGCTAAGCTTCTTCTATAACCATCTTACCTAATTCTGTCACAATAACAACAATTATAAATTGTTGTGTTCCGGCATTTAGAGGTAAGATAGCCAGTTCCTCAGTTTGTTGAGGATTCCGGGTGAAGTGCGCCTCCACCTTCGGCCTTATCTCAACTTGTAACCAGGTGAGATGAAGGTCAAGCGTTTCCCCGTCGTACAATAAAAAAAAATAGCTATATAGACCTCCAGAGGCTTTAAGCACATAGTAAGTAATAGTACGCTTGTGCTACTGCCTTCCAATATTGTTTTTTAATCTTTAAAGGTTTCCGACTATCAGGTGGCATTGGCAACCCTAAGCATATAGAGCCGATGGTGCGTGGCAGCTCGTGTTTCCTCGCAGTCGGGTTACCATGTACATGTAGCTCGATAATTGCGCATTTCACATTAATCTAGTACTAACTGTCTGATACTGCAATTCTCATAACTGTGCTTCCTCTGAAACCTACTTTCAAATGACTTCTCTTGACTTGCTGTCAGTCTCAACTCAACCCAATTGCGTTCCTAAAACCGCTTTGTCTTTGTCATGATTATCCTAAGCTAACTAGTTGATTGAACTTGGCGGTAGGTATTCCTAGATATTAATTATGAAATTCAATCATGAAAACGGACCTAACTAATAATTAATAACTAATACCGGTACACTTATGGATCCTGTAACTTTCCGTATTTCCACTTGTTTTCGGTTGGGTGCAAGATGCTGCGCCTCTCACCAGTGCCGGTGCGGCCGTAGATCAATTTTGCGCCACGCAAGTCTTAATGACATTATCCGTCGAGCTTTTACCAGTGTCAATGTTCCAGCCGTTCTTGAACCGAATGGTCTGTTACGTGATGATGGTAAGCGGCCCGACGGTATGACTCTTGTCCCTTAGGAAATGGGTAGGCCTTTGGTGTGGGACGCTACCTGCGTCGACACCCTAGCGCCATCTAATCTGCCTGGGACATCAGTTAGGGCTGGTGCGGCGGCTGATTCGGCCGAGGATCACAAAAGGCGCAAATATAGTAGTCTCGACAGAGCTTACCTATTTGAGCCTTTTGGGGTGGAGACCTTGGGTCCGTGGGGAGCCGGTGCCCTCCGGGTTTTCAAAAAACTTGCGGGGCTTTTGATTGAGGCGACACGTGACCCAAGGGCTGGCTCTTATTTAAGCCAGCGAATTAGCATAGCTATTCAGCGTGGCAATGCAGCCAGTGTCTTGGGCACGCTACCGTCTGGTACTTGTCTGGAACAGTTGAGTTACCTATAGGCCGTTTTTAACGGTCTTTAGGTAATCTGACTGATTCCTTTGTACATAGTTAGTTTAATTGTACTTTTAAATAATAAATAAATATTACAGGACATTCACATACAGGGAACTAGATTACGGATAAAATACTTGAATACTTTTTGTAAATACATACGTATTACGTATTACGTATGATACAACACCCAAACACAGAACAAACATCTATATTCATCACACAAATGTTTGTCCTGGGTATGTCATTCAGCAAAATCTTTGCAAATAAAAAGGAAAATAGAGAACTCAACAAATAAAATAAAGGCTACTTGGAAAATGATTAATAATGAAACCGGTAAAACAAAACCTCTAAAAAAACCAATAGCTTTAAAAGTAGATGATACAATTGTAATTGATAATTTAAAAGTTGCTAATGAATTTAACCGTTTTTTCTCTAGCATACCTAATATTGTTACTCGGCCACTAAACTCATCTGTTGATTGTGCGTTGGCTCTACTTGAAACAAGTGTTGAAAAGTGTCATGTTTCCTTTAGTTTTAGACACGTCAACTCTGACTGTATTGTAAAAGCTTTTAAGTCAATGAATATAAAAAAATCCGAAGACCTTTGGGGGATTTCCGTAAAGATATTAAGTACGATAGTAATTGATATTGCACCATGTCTGGCATACATATTCAATAGAAGCATCGACGAAGGAATTTTTCCTGATCTGATGAAACATAGCAAACTGATCCCTTTATTCAAGTCTGGTAATGAAAAGGATCCAGCAAACTATCGACCAATATCGATTCTGCCTGCATGTAGTAAAATATTTGAAAAACTGATTCTTATTCAGTTACAGTCACATTTTAACTGCAACAGGCTTTTGCATGAAAAACAATTTGGGTTTACTAAAGGCCGTTCAACGACCGACGCTGGTTCTATGCTGTTGAAGTACGTCTTTAAAGCCTGGGAGGGAAAACAGGATGCCATTGGAGTATTCTGTGATCTGTCTAAGGCTTTTGACTGCGTAGATCATGACACCCTGATCTCAAAGCTTAAACACTACGGCATCCAGAATCAGGCAATAAACCTCATGCATAGTTACCTATCAAATCGCATTCAAAAAGTGGATATTAGCGGTATCAGATCTTCGGGAACCTCCACTAACATAGGTGTACCACAAGGATCGATCTTAGGGCCCTTTCTGTTTCTAGTCTACGTCAATGATCTACCATCCTATGTAGGGGACCTATGTGACATTGTATTGTTTGCTGACGATACTTCATTAATATTTAGAGTCGATAGGGCTAAATATAACTATGATTGTGTAAATGCTTCTCTAGCTAAAGTTCTTGATTGGTTTACAGTTAACAACCTCCTACTAAATGAGAAAAAAACAAAATGCATCCGATTCACCTTGCCTAATGTTCAAGTCAGCAATGCTAACATTATCTTAAATGGGGAAATACTTAACTTTATTGAAGCAACTACTTTCTTAGGTTTAAATATTGATGCTAAGTTGCAATGGGGTATTCATATTGAGTCATTAGCTAGCAGATTAAGCTCGGCTGCATACGCTGTACGTACAATAAGGCATCTTACTGATGAAGCTACGGCGAGGTTAGTTTATTTTAGTTACTTTCATAGTATTATGTCTTATGGCATACTTTTATGGGGAAATGCAGCTGATATTGATAGCATTTTTATTCTACAGAAGAGAGCTATACGGGCAATTTATAAAATGAAAACTCGTGACTCTCTTAGGGAACGTTTTAAAGAGATTGGTATTCTTACAGTCAGCTCCCAATACATTTATGAAAACCTAATGCACGCTCACAGAAACATTGATGAGTTTAGTAAAAGAAGTGATGTACACCGTGTTAATACTAGAAATAAAAATAAACTTGAGATACCTAAGTTTCGCCTAGGAAAAGTAAATAATTCATTCTTAGGAAACTGTGTGAGATTTTATAATAAGCTTCCTCAAAGCGCCACCAAACTCTCTACTCGTAAATTCAAATTGTATATAAAGAATAATTTAATTAAAAGTGCCTTTTACAAAATTAGTGATTATATCGACGATAAGAACGTGTGGCCCGATGTTGCTATACCAGTTGACAGCAAAATGGTGATTTCTCAATGTTAACAAATTGCCCATAGGTAGATAGGTAATAACAAATGTTTTAAGATTAAGTATTTAGGTTTTTGTTGTATCTACTTAGAATATAATTACAAATTGTGTATCTAAATGTTGAATGGATCATCAAAAAAATTAACCGGCCCGAGGTTCTTGCCTTTCTCCTTGTGTGCTGGTCGCGATTCCGAACAGGCGGTAAATTTGACGATTCAAAATGATCCTAAAAAATCTTAATGAATAAAGAAATTTTGACTTTGACTTTGACTTTGACTTTGGGTGGGAATCGAACCCACAGCCTACAGCGCCGAAGGCAGAGTTACTACCAACTGAGCTATGAGGCTTGTCATAATTTATTTTTACTTTTTATTTATTTACTTTACTTTTTATATATTTACTTTTTATTGGCTAATAATTTATATTAAGTAGGCTAACACATTTGGTGGCAGTTAACACTGTGAAGTGGTCACGAGAATAATTTTCCAGTTTTCTTTATCAGTTTCTACAAAATAAATAATTTAGACTCTGAAACTAATTTTATTTGCTGATTTACCATGTGATCGAACCCACAAACTGACCAAACGATTTCGAGTCACGCACACAATCTGCAATCAGTTATGCCCTCTCAGGAGAGATACATAACTCTATAAGTACTTATTTATTTTATATAGTTATCTACCACAGATCAACTACAATCGCGATGCCTAATACTTAGTGCATGGTGCGTGTTCATTGGGCATTTGTTTTGACTTGCTTTTCAATTCGTTTTGATTACGGTGTAACTAATTTGGGGTTAATTGGGTTTACAAATGAGTTGATCAGATTGCCTTTTCTTGTTCCGTGTTTTATATTCCTGATTAGTTTATTCGTCATTGCATTTGATTACATTTCTTGCATGATCATCAATGCGAATGCATTTATACTTCGCCGGACTTTTGATCGTTTGCGTACCTAGCTAAACAAATGCAGGGGAATCTCGTTTTACTATTGACGATTTTTTTGTAACGGCCAAGTCAAAATAGATTTATGTCTAGATATCAACTTAGTAAAATTATCTGGTTCTTGTGAAGTCCAGCTATCTGGCTCCTGAAGGTATTCTCTGTTATTTCCAGAAAGAGTCCCGCACGGACGTGCAGTTCCACCTCGCGGCGTTGAGAGGCGACTGTGACAGGCTGCGTCAACTCCTCGACACCGGCAAAGTTCACATCGACTCCAGAGATCGGGTAAGGGACTATTTTGTAAACATCTTTGTCTAAAACCTGATCAACATCAAAAGTTTTAGGTAGTATATTTACAAATACGTAGGTACCTACTCGCATTTTGGTTGGAGGTGAAACATGTTTACTGAACAGCATTTTCTGGAAACTTGAAATTTCAAAAACCCTTATCTACTTTTTCTTCAATTTTTTTGGACAAGTGCCGTTCCGACGTACTTCAAATGCTTGCACAGTTTGTAGTTGGACAGGAATCAATTCCAACCTGCCTTACACCCTTATACCTTGACCTGCTTTACGAGCAACCCACGAGATTGTAGCGGAGAATCGGAAATCTTGAATGTGTAGGCAAGTAGGTACTGTACTTCACGTTTCTTACTGTTAGTTATGCTGCTCATTATCAGACTCTGTGAGGCGTGGCCATTAACATTAATTTAAAAATGCCTAGCTTTTACAGAGCAATTAAAAGAGAGTTTGCGAGCGTGAGGAAACGAATCCCGGTAGAGATTCTGTTACCGCTAAGACTCACCCATATTGAACATAACTTACCATACTGGTACTGATACCTTGCCATACCAGACGTGACTTGTATGGAGTTCCTTGTAGGTATGTGACACCGGTCGATTGCACTTGCTAAATATGGCTGTAGGCATGCAATTAATTAAGATTCGTTCTGTGAAACTATTTCTTTGCTTACTTTGAGCATGAATTCGTATGTGAAGAAATTGCTTCTTAGAATAATTTATAATATGGCAAGTGGCAACATCACTTCTAATACGTAGGTACCTACATCTCATTTAGTGACCTGTATCAACATCCATGGTAGTTGGTAATACCTATCTCACATGATACGATTGCTCCTTCATGGTATAGCCGTCGAACCAAGACAGACAAATCACCTGTACTTAGATAGATAGGTACCTACACGTAAAATTACCCAACCCCCAAAGTATTGTCAAAATCTAACAATACTCCTAACTGAGAATTCGACAGTAAATAGGTACTTACCTGATTATAGATAATCAACTGCACGGGTTCTCAAGTTTTTCCATCACAATCATAACAGCTAGGTAGGTACCTAAAGGTCGGACGTGCATTAGCGGTTAGACGCGACTTCTTGCCGCGCCGCGGTTACAGGGCTTACGGCACTTTGTCTGCCAGTTGCCATGTGAACACTTGCTTGTACTTGTAGCACCCAAAGGGACTTACGATAAACCCTACAAATGCTGCAGCTGTAGTAGGAGCCGGTAATACTTACACACCGAAACTTGCATAACATCTTTCAAATCGTACAAAGTTGCAGTTGCAGCTTATTTTAGAACCTAAATTTCTTAGAACCAAAATAATTAGTTTAAACTTAGTCAATATCAGCTAGACTAAAGCACCAGTACTCGACTTACTCACCATCGTCCCCGTACTAAGTGTCATATAGCCTAGGTTTCAAGTAGAAATATGTTCAGTTGTATTTGTAATAGGTATGTATACTATCCAATTTTTTGTTCAGACAGGCGCCATGCTCCATCAAGCCGAACAATGCTCATTCAAAAGCTCGTTGTCCATAGTTTTTTCTCACAGTCATTAAAAGGGTTCGTTACGTAACAGTCGGCCACAGCCATGACAAGACATGACATGACATGACTGTCCGTGGCTTGCTATAAATCATGGCCCGGGATTGAATAACGGATGCTCGCTGCTCGACCTTTGTAGCCCGGGATCATAGGTGGAAGCGTTTTGGCAAAACTTAAAAGCTCTACTTTAGACGCACGTTGCCTTTTTTTATTTGTACCGACCGCTCGAGTCGAGCTACTGTATTGAGTTTATGTTTAGCTCCTCTAGCTTTGTCTCTGACGAATGTGTAACGAATTAATTATTACGAACGATCCTTATTTTCACACAAAATATCTCTTATGTAAAATTGGCTTAAATACTAATTTTCACATCTTACTTTATAAATTGTGTTTTTATTCGACCGGGATGCACATGGCCTTCATCTCATCTGGTTTTAAGTTATGATAAGGCCGGAGGTGGAGCGCACTTCATCCGGAATCCTCAAAAGTCTGAGGAACGCAATCTTAACTCCATTCTGTGTGGAATGGAGTTCTTTTCTTTCTTTCATATTTTCACATTTTTATTACAATCTCTTGATTTTTTCTGAGCTTTTATTTCTTTCAGATTTTATTGATAAACAGAATAGTCTCAACAATCAAAAGTCATTAAAAATATATTCTTACTTTTTAGTGTACCCCTTTACTTCGACGACTACATCCACCGGTTTAGGGTGTGCATTGACATTCAGTCATTATATTCAGTAGACTATTGTTAAGTTACCCAATCCCGTGTGTTTGCTGAAATACGTAATTATAAAATAAAATTCAGTAGGTAGGTACGAACGCTGCCGCCGCCGACTACGGCTATTAAAATCGTTCAACTTATACTTTTGGCCCACACCGCTAATGGCGAGTGTAGTAAGCAATTGATAATGTACGAAACTAGGGCATATACTTTACTGCTCACCATCGTATGTAAGTACAAGTCAACAATAACAATACGATACATATAGGTATGTTATTTATTATACAAATTGGTTAGGTATGATCACTTTAAGAGGTAGAGACAGAGACGCATCCACCACTAGGAGGATGTCCCATCCCTTTTTGACAGTACGTCAGATACTCGCGACCATTTTAGAGGTAAGATAGCCAGTTCCTCAGTTTGTTGAGGATTCCGGGTGTTCCTGCAAGTGCATTATTTGCCTTTTGATTTTAAAAAAATCTTAATATGAAAGAAAAAGGGAAATACGATCGAATAAATAAAAAATATTTAGCGACTGATGAGATACTGTTTTAATAACTTGAGCGGTATGAATTTGAGTAAGTGAAAAATTAACTAAACTGACGACGAATGTTAAATACTAAATAATAAAATCCAGAACGAGCTATCAAAAAATGGGTTGTGAAGAATCTATTTTAGAAATTAAAATTTCAGGTGTGTGTTTAAATTACCCTTTTGAAAAGACAAAAAATATTTTTTTAGAAATTACGCCCTTTTGTATTTATTTTGTATTTAATTTACTAGAAATTTCGGGTCATCATTAGAAAAGGGTTGGAAATAAGTATGAGTATATATTTTTTCTTATGTATGTTCCCCGATTACTCGAAGACGCCTGGACCGATTTAGAAAAAAAAAATGTTTAAAAATCTGGAAAAATCGAGGAAACTCTTCATATATTATATATTTAGGCACACTTGAAGCGATTTGGGTGTATTACTTCAAAAGTAAGGAAAATACGGACCCCATATAGGATCACACATCTGTCTGTCTGTCCGTCCATCTGTCATCAAAATAATTGGAATATGAAACAAACAAACACTTGTGTGATGAATATTGATGTTTGCTCTGTGTTTGGGTGTTGTATGATAAGTATTATTTGCAAAATAATAAAAAGTATGTAGTAAATATTATATCCCTTAATCTAGTTCCCATAATCACAAGCTTTGCTTAGTTAGGGACTAGATGGTGCTGTGTAAATTTCATGTCCTGTAATATTTATTTATTATTACTTATAGTATATCTTCTTATTTTGTATTTTATGTAACTGAAATAAATGTTTGTAAGTCGGTGTTCTGTTGATGGTTCGTCAGTCACTCACTTAGTATAGCTTAGCTTAGCTTGGGACAATAACCCAAATTAATTATTTTTGTTTCTTAACATTTAAAAGTACAGTCACTCGTTTAAATACTACTCGAAAGAAAATCATGGATCCATGGATTTATAAAGAAAAATAATATTATGCAGAAATTTTGTTTGTACATAATGCGTGTTCTCATCTTACTTTCTAATGCGTGTTTATCTTGACAAGTTGCGCATGAATGGAGCGCAGATAATATCCCTTTCCACGCAATTATAATTTAAAGAAAAATGTACGTAGGTACTATATTGTCTGGATATGAGCGGAATGTAAGATAACCCAGAACCAGTTTGGTTTTGTCGCACACAAAAACCTGCACATGGTCTTTACCTTGAGAAGGCTTACGACCGAGTTCCGAGAAAAGTTCGGTGGTGGTCTTTGAATGGAAAAAGAGTGCCAGGGAAGTACCCATGTTAGTCTTTTTTTTTGTACGACGGGTAAGTGCTTGGCCTTCATCTCACCTGGTTACAAGTTGAGACAAGGCCGAAGGTGGAGGCGCACTTCACCCGGAATCCTCTACAAACGGAGTAACTACTTAAACAAAGTCCTACCACCAACCAAACCAAGCACAATATATTGTCCTTGGTTTCGAGAAGTGAATACTAGAATGATTGCTGGATTGATGAAGTGGTTATTCCCTTGGAAACGATATGGCTGGTACGTTCCTTGACGCCTTTTGGTTTTGTACGTTTGTGTACGCGATTCAACAAGCTTTTTTCACTTGCAGAATCAGTGGTTTTGTACGTTTGTGGACGCGATTCAACCCGACCTTTTTTCACTTGCAGACTGAAACGTTCTGTTCTTAGTGATTTTCAGCTAACCGCAGCAAGTTTCCAGTTGGAACAGTTTGCACTTTGTAAAGAAATGTTTCAAAGTGTAGGAGAAATGAGGTGAAGTTGCTAAAATATTTGTTTGGCTCCATTCCCATTTGATGACACACATGGCTGAACATAAGATCAGACAGATGAAGGTGAACGAGAATGCTGTACCTACCTACTTCAATGTTAATCCCAACACAAACAGATGTTATATTTGGGAGTTGATAGGTACAGACGTTTACCAAATGGTAACGCACGTGTTTTGTGATCCTATACAAATTGTAGGGAACTTGTATCGCGAGAATTTTTCTTGTGTTCAGATTCCCAGATCATCAGTAGGTACATTTATTGCCACATACAAGTCACATGAAGGTCTAACTATAAATATGCTTATATTTATAGTTATAAATTTTCTAATATAGGTTAGGGTTCTTGTAATGTTATATTTTTGTAGGGCTGTGGGATAGATGGAATAGGACGGACAAATCTGATTTAAATTGTTACTGCACATCGCCATTGCTTATATCTTTAGTTCAGCAGCATTTTTCACGATGAAGGGATTTCAATAAACTTACGTCAAAGAACTACAATACTCTTATACTAGATGGGGAATTTGTAACAACCTTTTTAAAGCAAACCTTTCTCAAGCTCGTTCACAAATCCGACATCGGAAGACAACAGTATCTCCTCTCGTACAGCCCAATGTTACATATACCATGTAATAAGTTGTCTCTCTCGTTTCCAGGACGGCACGACCCCGTTGATCCTGTCTGCGGCGATGGGTCACACGGAGTGCATCCGCGAGCTCCTCGCGCAGGGCGCCGACCCCGCCTGCTCCAGGACGGTAAGGAACGTTCCTCCAGCTGGGACGCTCGATACTGGCCTTACCTAATGTTGGCCTGGGAAAAATTGTTTCTCACTCACTGATGTGGTAGTGCACTAATTTTACTAGCCGAACTTAATATTATGAAATGTTTTCTCCCGGATAACCCTTGTGTATGCTGTGGTATGGAGCGGGTAGTAGAGCTATTAAGTTGATATACAAAACAAAATAATCAGTAATACATACTATTGGGAATCTATAAAACCGGAAAATGCCGCTATCAGAGCATTGTCAATACGGTAGCCTCTTCCTTTTATTCATTACTCTTCAACTAAAGCAAGTGTCTTGTAAGAGACAGGTCAGCATCTTTCGTGTTTTTATGATGCTGACCACTGTAAATAGCTGTCTCCGAAGTGCGGTGTGGCAGTTAACATGGTGTATGTCAGACAGGAACGAGCGCGTTGTTCTTCGCGGCGCAGGGCGGGTTCCTCGACATCGCGGGTCTGCTGCTCGACCACGGCGCCGCCATCGACGCGCCCAGCACGGTAAACAAACACATTCAAATACAATGTACACTGCCGCTAGTATCTCTAACAAATAGTGAACTGAACATTTCACATTTAAATCCCAAATCATCACAATCGATCTAAAAATACCCTGGAACCTGTTCTTGATGGTTGCAGAACTTCATTTTCACAGAACTTTCTGTATATATTTGATAGACTGTTGTGTGTTTTTGTGTGAGAAAGCAATTGAGTGTAGGTATGTAATAATCCTGGTTCCAGGATGGCGGCACTCCCCTGTTTGTGGCGTGTCAGTGCGGACATCTACCGGTCGTTGAGGAGCTGATCCGGAGAGGAGCCAACGTCAACTCCTGTATGAAGGTCTGTCCTGTGCTCTGTATGCTTCCATCACTCACATAAGACATCACTTATGCATCTTTCTCAGTTTTGTTCCGACATTAAATCGTCATCTCTGCATGAACATTATTCATTTTAGTGGAATTCTCGCCTTAGTTGTTATTATTTGCTGCATCACGTCTCGAAACCGCTTCTAAAGTCGTAATTTTGAAAATATTGGTTAGTGGTAGAACATAGTCCATGTTTAAGTCCGCCTGGCTAGCTACCATCATCTTACCTAATTCAGTCGCCATAACAACAATTCTAAAATTGTTGTGTTCCGCATTTAGAGATAAGATAGCCAGTTCCGCAGTTAGTTGTGGATTCCGGGTGCAGTGAGTCTCCACCTTCGGCCTTATCTTAACTTGTAACCAGGTGAGATGAAAGCCAAGCGCTTCCACGTCGGAAAATAAAATAGGAAAGAAGTAAGCAATTTTCGTGTAATTTCAGGACAAAGCGAGTCCTCTGTTCATAGCGGCTCAGAACGGTCACGACGACGTGTGTCGAGCTCTCCTAGACGCGGGCGCGAGTGTCGACAGCGCCCGCAGCGATGGCGCCACGCCGCTGTGGATATGTGCTCAGTGCGGACACGAGCACGTGGCGCGGACGTTGCTACAGCGGGGGGCCAACGTCGACCAACTCAGACAGGTAACGCCCGCAGCGATGGCGCCACGCCGCTGTGGATATGTGCTCAGTGCGGACACGAGCACGTGGCGCGGACGTTGCTACAGCGGGGGGCCAACGTCGACCAACTCAGACAGGTAACGCCCGCAGCGATGGCGCCACGCCGCTGTGGATATGTGCTCAGTGCGGACACGAGCACGTGGCGCGGACGTTGCTACAGCGGGGGGCCAACGTCGACCAACTCAGACAGGTAACGCCCGCAGCGATGGCGCCACTGTGCCACGCTGTGGATATGTCATCTTTACAGCTTCCCCCGACTGTTTGTGTTACTTACATCTTTATTAATTGATCCAATATGTTCGTTCCAGGACGGCGCCACCCCGCTGTTCAAGGCGGCTCATAAAGGGCACGCAGCAGTTGTCAAAGAGCTGCTCAAATACAAACCGAACCTAGGTTTATTGCCGGTGAGTTGTTTACATTAAGTTTATTCAGGTGTTCAAGGTGAAATGTTATTGTGCATTTTAGAAAGGGATCAGTCCGGACACATATCTTTACCACTGAAGTTACATGAATAGTTTCAATGGGGGGTTCATATATTTTGGAGATATTTTATGTGCATTCTCAGTTTTTCAATCAAATGTAATGCGACCTATTTTGTACTTATCAGATCAAATAACACGATGATATTTTCTCACTATAAAAATGGATTGAATGGGGAAAAAAACTTTACATTATAGGGGAGACCAGCCCAAAACGGGTAAACTGCCCAAATCTGGTAAGCTTTTAAAATTTCGCGCCACTTGCGTGAGACTGATTGTGCTTATGCACAAAGGCTGTCCAGGCGTTAGGCGATCACAGGCAGTCTCATCGCATCGACGGACCGACCTATTGCAAGGTTATGTGTAAACAAATCATTTTGCTGGTTTTGATCAATTAATTTTTGGTTTTTGACCTGCGATTAGTCGATTTTGACTTGTGATATGTGCCTTTTACTTTAGTAATAATTATTCGGCTATGGTGGACCTTTCTTATCGGTAATAAGTAATGTAATGGACCAAATGGGTGTTTTTTTATATTTTATTTGTTTTTTTATTTTGTAGATGGTCAATAAATACAAAATAAAAAACAACTAATGCGTCATGAACGAGAAACTTGATTCAACTTAAGTATAGATGTAATTTTTTAAATTTCACAAATTTAAAAATTCACATCCATAAAAAAGACTTATCACAAGGTTGTGCAAAGCATTAACCCGAAACTGAGGATTATTATTTAGTTCCTAAACCTACTTAATCTAACTATTTTGATCACTACCCGTTTTGCCCAACAGGCCTGCCCGCTTTAGGCCCCCATCCGGGCAAAACGGGTTTTGTTTTTAGTTACCTTTATGTTCTAAATGAAGATTTATTTTAAGTTTCAGACTTGTTTGATGGAAGTAACATAAATAAAGAACTGTTATAGTTGAATAAAAGTATGCCAAATATTAAGAACCTGGATATTTTTACTTCCATCCTTAGCTTATCCGTTTTGGGCTGGTCTCCCCTATGTATGTTGCAACTACTTTCATAAGTTAAAATAAAAGCAAAGTTGCAATGAGGTATTTATAATGACGTACATCATGAGGCATCTAACTGATAAAGCCACGGCGAGGTTTGTTAATTTTAGTTACTTTCCCAGTTTTATGTTTTATGGCATTTTTCATATGAAATGCAGTATATATTGAAAGCATTTTTATTGAAGAAATCTGTACGGGCAATTTATAAAATTAAAACTCGTGATTCTTACAGGATACGTTTTAAAGATATAGGTATTCTTGCTAGCTCTCGTTACATTTATGTAAACCATAGTGATGTTCGCAGTGTTAATACTATAAATAAATATAGATATAGGTATGTACCTATATCAACATCAAGGTATCTTTCGTTAGGCTTGCATTTGGAACTGGTATCTCGGCTGATGTTGCAATGATTGCCTACGATAGAGCACGCTTGTCTAGAAGGTACCTATTCACTGCTGGCTTGAAGACTCCCATGTTGTAGTGTTCTCGAGACACAGAGTCAGACAAAGCGTTCCATTCCCTGGCGGTCCCCGCTAGTCCACGTGGTCAGGTCTGTGTCGTCGGTTGCAGAACGGTCAGTCGGCGCTGCACGGAGCCTGCATGTTCGGGGCGATGAGCTGCGTGCGTCTGTTGGCGGGCGGGGGAGGGGGCGGGGGAGGGGGAGGGGGCGGCGTGAGGAACGCGGCGGGACTCACGCCGCCGCAGGCCGCGCGGCGCTGCGGACGACACGACGTCGTGATGTACCTCGCCTCGCTGCGGGACTGACACGACACGACACGACACCACACCACACCACACCACACGGCCGGGTCATTACGTTGGAAAACATCGCAATGGGTGACTATGTTTCCAAAACAGCTTTGTTACAATAAAATTAAATAGAGAGCAGGACGAACATGCCCGTTGTATTTTAAATATAATGAGTCATACATTAGTAATTACAGTTAGTACCTGCACAGCCGTCCTGTATGTCCGTTTTGTATCCGCAACATGTCTGTTGTATGTTGTACCACACTACCACACTAGCACACTACCACACTAGCACACTAGCACACTAGCACACTAGCACACTACCACACTACCACACTAGCACACTACCACACTAGCACACTACCACACTACCACACTAGCACACTAGCACACTACCACACTACCACACTAGCACACTACCACACTACCACACTACCACACTACCACACTAGCACACTACCACACTACCACACTAGCACACTAGCACACTACCACACTACCACACTAGCACACTACCACACTACCACACTACCACACTACCACACTAGCACACTACCACACTACCACACTAGCACACTAGCACACTAGCACACTACCACACTAGCACACTACCACACTACCACACTAGCACACTACCACACTAGCACACTAGCACACTAGCACAGGCCAACGGTTAACTAGACCTATCAGTATATCGAGCATTTTTATTTCAGAATGTTAAAAAATATATTTTCATACTTGTGAGTGTTCATTGTATGTTGAGGAATAAGAGAAGGTACAGACAAAGATATAATTGTATTTACAACGAACTTCGTGTCGTTATTATAGAATGTTGTATTAGGAAGTGTATGTCTATGTTTCATTATGTGGTTGCTCCGTTGAAATATGTATGAAATTTGTCGGATGTAAAGTTGTGGTCCGCTGACTTGGATGGTACGAGTACGTCTACCATCAGAGAGGTTTTGTTTCGAGATCAAAAGCCTCGTCATTCAAGTACTTCATTTCAATACTGGTATAATACCTTGCGAGTACTTTCGACTTGAGTACCTTATCAGTTAATTAAGACAGTTTTCAAGTAGATTCATCACGTTTTGGGATCCAGCTAATTCTAAACGTAACTATTTTATTGTTTTTTTTTATTGGTGATAGCCATGCGTTAGAACAGACTACCAACTCATTTGTCAAAGAAATCGATAATGGAACATCTACGTAGTTGTACCTGCCGTACGTCTGCTGGTCCGGTGGTGGAAACTACTAATAGTAGCTATAGTACTTCAACGCTACAAAAAGGTATTAAATAATGAACGATTCACATAATGTCGTGTTAGTCGAGTTCTCTGTCCGTTAGTCTGTGACAATTAAAGTGAATCAAAGTTCCGTAAGATCTGTTGTCAATCTCGTATTCCTAAATAACTATATTTAGTATAAGTATTGTATGTTTAAGTAGCCATTGTAAGCTTTACAAATGCCTTAGCGATACGATACCTCACATTTTACATAAAACTAAACAAATGTTCAGTATACCTACGTACGTACGTACGTACCTACTGCGGCGACGGCGTACGATTCACGTTTCCAATGTGTTAGCAAACGTGGTTCTGCTTTTCATATTGTTATAGTAACAGACACGTTGTTGAGACTTGCAATGGTTCAAGAGAGCGGGACCACGTTTGTATGGAATGGTTCCATGGATGCTTCTCATAATAAGTTTGACATAGAGTATAGTTAGTAGGCGGTACGTCATCACAGTTGATATGATAGCGCTGTGGTACCTAACCTGTACCTACTGATGTAAAGCGCAAATCTCTGAATGTGATACTTGATCCTGGCTCGTAATTACTACTAACTCGAATATCTTAAGTCTAGTACAAACGTAGTTTCCGATGTTGATGCTTTTCCGATTCAAATTAAATTTTGCATGTATTATCGGCTATGGATAATCTGTCGTTTGCTATAAAAAACAAATCATCAAATTGATATCATCAAACATGCTAAATTGAATTTGAATCGCGTGGGAGACCGGTACTACTGAGCCTTCGTTATATTTTAATATTATAATTATTATAACTCACTCATTCATTCAAAATAAATATAATCATACCTACAGCACTGGCACAGATATTCAAAAGAAGTCTCTATAACATCACCTGCAAGATTCATTTGATTTTGAACCGGTTTTATAATCTCAGTTTATAATGATATTATGGTAACCATAGATGTTGTGTTTATGTCTTGTGTTTACTGAAGGTGTCGTCATAATGTTTCATGGATTTTATTGTAGGTTTTATGTTGTATGTACTATACTATACACTATACACACTAGTCACGGGAAGCGGGCGCACAGACGATAGTACAGTCTCCTTCCGCTAGCTGGTTGGAAGGCAATCGGCTCTGAGCAAAGATCCTTTTCAATTATTAAAATCTGGCCTTTGCTTGGTAATATTATATAATAATAGTACATTTGAACAAGGCATGTCCTTTCTACTTGTTTAAATATACTTTTTTCGTTTGATGTGTAACCGTGTTACGTATGTTAGTTAACTACACGATCACCCCTACTAGCTCCAGGCTAGGGATTGTATTTTCATACTCCATATGTTAGAGTTAGGATATGAATAACCTGTTGTACCTATTGTTGTAGTTGATAACTTTTAAGGTTAAGCATTATTACATTATTTCTAAGCCTATTTTAGACATCGCTCAGGGTTAATGTGACATATTTCAATAAGTTAACCAAGATGCCTCTGTCACCGTGAGATTGTAAACACCGTCCGTTTGTAATATGCCTCGTCATATTGCTCCTTACAGGAATGTACAATCCTTCACGCGGCGTTTATTGCTTGAAGCACATGTGGTGATCCCTTAGTGGAGACAAGACCCCTAGTGGAGGTGCAGACTGAACAAGTAAACAGGCTCCCGTCATCAACACGGTTCGGTTCGTGACATCCTTGAGTGATGTTATTTGTGATGGATGTCATTCTCAGTGAGCTCACTGGGGTCTCGTTGTAAATGATGGATGTCATTCTCAGTGAGCTCACTGGGGTCTCGGCGCTCACCGACAAGTTGCCACATTCATTGTTTTCGGTTGTATGATATGAAATCTTGGTAATACTAATATCGTTTAGTTAAGTTTTTATATAACAAACATTTGTTGAAGGTCTTTTTAGTTGTTAATAAAAGTATTAATTTTTACAAAAAGCTTGTTTTATTTGTATAAAAATATCTTATTTATAAGTACTTAACTCATTATTTTACTTATACTGATTTAAAACGGCAACCTTAAAATTCTAAGAAGCAGCCAAACGTGGCATATTTATCAGATACATGATCGGGTCCGTTTTAAAATATCGTACATCTTATCTTTATTTCAAGGATCTGTTTCACAAACAGCATATTTATAAAATATCTTATACTTTATCTGAGTTACTATCTGAACAGAAAAACAGCTAACATAAGTAAAGCCGCCTTAGAACTATGGAATGGAAAGCACACGTGCTTTTAACATCACTTAACGTTATATGTATGATTGTTAAATAAAATACATACTTTTTTTAAAACTAGCCAGCTAATGATTTTCAGCGAATTTAAGCTTAATAACAAAACGAATATCTACTGAAGCGAGAGTAATGAAAAACGTGAGACTCCTCCAGGGTTAGGAATCCCTGATTCAACATTAGTTAGATGGTATATATTTTTATTGTTGTTTTTATATACTACTAAGGTTGCAAACAGACTCATACAGTTGACCTGATCGCAAGTGTATCGTAGCGTCGCCTGTGGACGCTGTATACCTACACCTATACATAAATACATAGTGTTATTTGGCAGATGATCTAAATCCAAAGCGAGTAACTCTCTGTAAAGCATTAGTATAGATATAGATACAGTGAGTGTGTGTGTATGTATGTATGTATGGAGCGAGTCACGTGACCTGCATCATGTCCGCGGCGATGGAGGCGAGGGCGGCGGCGGCGGGGCGGCGCTCCGCCTCGGCCTCCGTGCACGCCAGGAACAGGGCCAGGGGGTCGCCGTACTCCTCGGCCGACACCTCCGGGGGGGGAGGTCTGGTGCCTGCGACACACACACACACACACTACATTGAGGGTGGGCCGACACAGACTAGTGCGGGCTGAATTATCCCCACCAACCAGGATTCAGAATGACAGTGGGGATTACGCCAAAACTTTTTGAAAATTGACAAAAACCCCATTTATGGGCACAGCTTGGTGGGATTATGGTAATAAACCAAATTTAGCTCATCGGGTTTCTGGTAAATTGTAGCTTTTAACACATTATGGATTTTAAGTGTGTTCTGCCGATATACACAGGCTGCAGCATGTTACACAAATGTGATTGTAATCTAATATAGTAACTAAATCAATTATAAATAAACATAGGCTTCAGTGGTGAAGCCAAACGCTCATTTTAATTGCAAAAATAAGTTCTGCTTAAATTGTGGCCTAAGATAAGAGCATATTTGCCTAAAAGGAATCCTTTTATTGTGGACTACTTTTATTCAGAACCAGAACTTTAATTATTCAATATTAGGGCACCACATCATACATAAAACATACAAAATACATATACTCGTAGTACCTTTTGTGTTGACGTTGTAATTAGTTTAAACAAGCCTCACAGCTCAGTTGGTAGTAGCTCTCCCTTCTACGCTTTAGGTTGTGGGTTCGATTCCCACCCAGGACAAACATTTTGTGTGATGAATATTGCTGTTTGTTCTGTGTTAGGGTGTTGTTTTGTAAAACAAGTATGAATTTACAAAAAAAAAACTTATTAAAAAAGTAGTATTATGTAATATAGTGTTTGTGGGTAGATGGCGCTGTGTGAATTGAATGTCCTTCAGTATTTATAATACCATATCTCTGTTGGCAGTAGTCCTCCCTGGCCTCGGTGATGGTGGAGAGGTCCAGTCCGCTGAAGCTGGCGTGGAAGGACTCGTCGAATTCGGGAGAGTGCGGAGGCTTCAGCGCCATCATCTCCCACAGCGTGAGTCCGAGCGGCCACACGTCCGTCTTGTGCGATATCTCTCCGCCGGCGAACACTTCCGGGGCACTCCATGCCTCAGTACCTGCGATCGACTACCTCATTTAATATATGATTCATTCGTATTCGATAGCATCACTTGAACCGGGCTCATTATCCCGTTCAAACAGATGTTCGAAATACTCTGTCCAGCGCTTAAGCACGCATCTTTCTCCACCAGTATAATTCTGGTATCTGATGTGAGTTCATATTTTTTAGTTTTTATTCTTTCTTTCTTTATTTTTTTCTAGAATAAAGTTGTTTTTTTTTTTTGTATTTTGATATTCTGTTTGATTTTTAAAAAAGCTCAATTACGTATACAGTAATAAGTGGTTGTAATCGATTTTAAATATATGAATATTATTGAATGAACATGTTTTTTTTTATTGTATGACTGGTGTAAAGTTATAATAAGCCCGAAAGTGGAATCCTCAACTGGCTGAGGAACTGGCTATCTTACTTCCGGAATAGAATAATTTAGAATTGTTGTTTAACGACAGAATTAAGTTTGATGGTTGTAGCTAACGTGGTGGACAAAAACGACGTTTTACCATCAACCAAACCAAGCACAATATTGTACTCCGCTGGGGATCGAACCCGGGACCTCGGGATCTGACAACGGTGGACGAACTGGTGTACTAGACCACAGAGGCGATCGATTCTTACCATAATAGTGCACTCCAGTATTATTCTCATCAAACACCGCATCCTCGGTGACACTAGACCACAGAGGCGGTTGGTTCTTACCATAATAGTGTACTCCAGTATTATTCTCATCAAACACCCCATCCTCGGTGACACTAGACCACAGAGGCGGTTGGTTCTTACCATAATAGTGCACTCCAGTATTATTCTTATCAAACACGCCATCCTCGCCGAGTGGCAGAGTGACTCCGAAGTCACACAGCTTGCAGATAACGAACTCTCCGTTCACCAGCACATTGTAGGACTTTATGTCTCCGTGCAGGATCCGCATGGTCGTGTGCAGGTACTCCAGGGCCCTTGCGATGTCCACCGCTACCTGGTAATCCCATCAAACAATTCAAACCGGAACACAGTAATTCTGATTGGTGGCTGACATCGGTGTGGTGGTACTCAACTAGAAGGTAGAACTTCACCTTGACAATGTTTGGTTCCATTACAAATATGCTGTTGCCTAATAAGCTTGTTTTTTGAGTAGGACAAGTAACATAATGGTGTTGGTGGCGTTTACATTTTAAATAAAAATAAAAAGTTAATTTTATTGCTCCTTGGAGCAACCTCAAATATCATAAACAAGCCTCATAGCTCAGTTGGTAGTAACTCTGCCTTCTGCGCTGTAGGCTGTGGGTTTGATTCCCACCCAGGACAAACATTTGTGTGACTAATATAGATATTTGTTCTGTATTTGGGGATCATATAGTACATATGTATTTATAAAAAGTATTTAATTATTCTATCCGTAATCCATATTACAAGCTATGCTTATTTTGGAGCTAGAATGTCCTGTAATATTTATTTATTTATCACATGTTAAAGTCAAAAGATCTGATCAAATGTCCCTCATACATTTTTCTGTGATTTGAATACTATTTCTTTATCGGTAGAGTTCTCCCAGAAATAATGTCATACCAAAGAAGGGATGCTATCTACCCGTGATATGCTGTCAATAGTGTAGGAGTACTTGCAGTTTTTGATAACTTGAAAGGGCATACAAAAACCTGTTTAAGCTAGTACACAAATTGTATATATGCGATTTCTAATTTAATGTTAAGTTGATATTTAGCAACTGAAATGACTGTTTTTTTATATGTATTACCTGCATAAAAAAAAACAGTTATTTTACATCTGTTCATATATCCCTACTGGTCTATCCCCACACATGGAGAAGATCAGCTTTTTTATCAAAATTTGCTACTTTACTACTTTTCATAGCAGTTAATTGTGCCACATACATTCACTGATACTAGTTGAACCCATGAGAACTGGACTACTGCAGTGCCTGGCAAACATTATTGAAGAGGCCGACCAGCTTGCAGTCTTCTGGACTTGATCAATATTAATAGCAAATCTGTGCACAGCAGAAGTTGAAGCATATCTATGCACATTTTTTTCTCCTTCCAGGATTCATTTCTGATCACTACTCAGAGTGTGGATCTTATGAGGATCACCCACTAGGGTGAGTCAGAGGCACGTCTAAACTTACATTTGGCAGACGCACATGGTTTGCATGTTACTAGTATTAAATATGAGACAGGTTGCAAGCCCATTGCCGCTTAGCGGAATACTAATCATTTCAGTCCTAGAGACATGCCGATCATGTGACCTTGTTTCATCATTGTATCATATTACTATAATATATTGTTGCGGTCTGACCACAGCCCGCAACTCTCATAGTAACATCATACAATGCTTTCAAAATAGTAACCTGAAGCATAACATATCCGATGCACCAAAATGGGCACCCACCATGTTATCATGAATAACATGAATAACATCTCTGTTCCGTTCCAATGGCACCCACTGGAACTGAGATGTTGAATCTGCTATACATTTGTTGAAGGTTATCATCCGATAAACAGTTAACAGTTAAGCTGTTAAAATAGGTTTATTGAGGATGTAATAAAGGATGCCAAGGTTCAGCAAGGTTTGGTTGTTTATTAGATTTGAGGAAAGTAGAACAACAATAAAAACCACAACCAGGTACTTATGTATCCTAAATGTATTGATGTGGGTTTTTCTACATCTGAGACTGAACTTGCCCTTAGACTTAATTGTTAATAAATAAAAAACATACCTTTAACACCTGCTTCGGAGTAAACGGATCATAGTGTGCTTCAATCTGTGACTCAATCAAATCTCCCAATGACTCATCACATGCCTCCATCCCCAAATAGAGGATCTTGTTTTCACTGAACGCTCTGAATCCTACTATGTTGGGATGAGACATGTTCTGGAGAATTTCGGCTTCTTCTCTCAAGCGTTCTGAGAAGACCTTGTTGGGTTTCACTTTCTTATTCAGCATTTTCAACGCCCAGGGCGAACGCATTTGACCTTCTCTTGGCGAACGGAGTAGCTGCATAACTGATACACCTGGAAACATGATTAAACTGCGTAGAAACGTTGAAACTTTTTGCAAGTCGGTGTATAGATGTGATTAATCACATAGATTAGATCATGTATCTCCTCGGAATGGAGAAAGAATCGAAGGAAAAATAATGCAGGATCGGCGTTTGTTACCTGTGCCATACCCGAGACGGTTTAGGAATGGAGAAGGTGGAATAGTTATCTCCTCGCCACTGTTGTTTTTTACTGGAGTTTTAAATTCGGACATTCTCAGATAAGAATTCAAAACACAAATAACAAATACTTGAACAGGAAAATTACAGAATTTATAATTTAATTTACAGGCGCAACGCAAGCGCAACGCAACAACAACAATACCTCTATTAGAGGTGTGACTAATGTATTGTACTATATGTATTCATAATAGGTATAGGTAACCTAATATTAGCAATGCATATTCGTAGTAGGTAGGTATTAGAATCTTCGGTATTATATTATTTTATAATAGTCAAGTATTAGCCTGATCCAAGATTCGTTTGGTGAACTTCACAGAGCGGCGAAACTGGTGGCGATGGCGCGCCACACTCTGCTGTTAGTGTTATGTGTTCTCGTACGTCCTGTTAAGCGCTGTTGCTACGCTCGTTTATGCAAGCGAGAGTGAGATGAATATGTATTCTGTGATTTGATCGATATGCGTCTAGAAATGACTGTATATAAGTAACCTAATAGTTTCTGTGATTGATATTGGTCTTTTAATGAGTGAATTTGTGTGAATGATTTTCGTCTAGTAGTGAGTGAATCTAAGTAAATACCTAATAGTTTGTACTGGCAAGGAATAGAATTCCTTGCCTTCGTCTGTTTTTCCGCACGAGTACAATATTGGAGACTTCAAGTCCAGAGTAAATAGGTGCCTTTTTTTATATTTTTTAATAGGGCAAGCGTGCTCCATCTTAGGCCATCCATAGGCCATAGGTTACATCCGTTTTCACCAGAGTATGCATACCTACCCAAAGATAATACCTGTGTGCTAAGTGTGGGTTAAAATTGAAGATCACTCGATGAGCGTTTGCTCACCGCAAATGGTCACTAAGTTAAACCAACTAAATTTAGAATGAAATTTACCACTATCTGGTCGCGTTGTACCATGGACCAATTTAAAATAGGCCGACAACGTTTCTGCTGCTTGTAAAAGATAGTAGGTAGGTTTAAGTAGGTAGGTACTATCTACTCACAAAACAAAATATAAATATATCTAATCCCTATTTTATTATAATTATAATTTAAATGGTGCTTATTTACGTACTTATTCACTCTACTCTCATTGTGAAAATCCAAGCGATAGTAAGTGATAACTTTACGATCGCGTAAAGTAAAGTTTACGCCAAAATGATTGTGGTTGGTTGAATCAACCAACCATGAGCGATAGCGTCCCCACTCTCGTACGATACTCGCTAGGTTTGCCGTACAAATCTTGCACTCGCGAATTGTGTTTCATATTAATTACACCAGATGGCGATGTGCTAATTTGCTAATTTCATACAAATCGTGGCAAACGCTAACGCGATCGAGTAGGTATGGAGCAATATTACACCTGACACTCGCCACTCTGATAGAATATCCATTAAGTCCCGTAGGTAGCGTTGAATACAGAATCAGAATCGATCGGAACACTACCTATTATTTTACTATTATATTATAATAGGTATCATAACATAATCCAAGCAAAGCGTTATATTCACAATATAAGTGTATTTATTCGTCCATGAGAGGTGGCTAGTGGTGCACATTGAGTAATAAAATTACTTAACAGAAAACCATTCCTTTAGGCTACTTATTATACTACTTATTATTTATACACTTCCTTAACTTGTGTTACTAATAAAGAATCTGAATCTGAATCTGAACCTTAAATTTTTTACTAACATATTCACTACCAATTATCATCAACTATTAAACTATTAGTAGGTATCATCAGCAGATAATAAAATATAGTGTCAACATCCTTACCGACTACCGAAACGTCATTTACATAAATTAAAATTAAGGGAGGGCTTAACATCGAACTTTGCGGAACACCTAGTTGTATTTTAGGAGATAGCCATAAGTGTTACCGTCTGCCCCTACGTGGGGGTCGTTCGTGGGGGCAGACGGTAACAATTCGTATTTTATTTACATCTGATCTAAAATTTTCAGGTACTTCAGTAAATACTCAGAGGTCTCTAAGTGACGTATCCGACGACGCCGTACCTACCTACGTTAGTATTATTAGTTATTCTGTAGTACCTAATGTCTAATAGTGTTCCCGTCAAAAATCAAATCTATGGCTGTCTTTGTCAAATCTGCTGTAGATAGACCAATTTGTAGTCTTCCCTTTTCGGCTACGAACCATTTTGAGACCTAACTGTGGTCTAGTGGTTCAACCCACCGATTTCAGATCCACAGGACCCGGGTTCGATCCTCAGGAGGAGTACAATTTTTTTTTATATATTGATAGATTTTAAATATTGATTGATTTTTTTATAGTTTGATTGGTGGTAGGAGTTTGTTTGAGTCCACCTGGCTAGCTACCACCACCTTACCTGTGTTGTTGTGCTCCGGCATTTGGCCAGAAGAAATCAAGCCATTCTACCTAAAACAAGAATGAACATGATAGAAGATAGAGTCCAATCAAATTATTTCTGTACCTAGTGGGTGCCTACGTACAATGTTTATGTTACCTACTTAGTAAACTTTGGGCTTTGAGACTGAGACTTTGGGTTACATACAACTTCAAAAGTTACAGATGGTGGTGAGTTTATTGAATCCAATCACAAGACAAATGAAGTTGATTTCAGACAAAGGCTAGCCTTTGTCTGAAATCATTGAGCAATTGACATTGAGCTACCTTAGGATCTAGATCCTAAGGTAGCTCAATGAAATCTAGAAAGACGTCCAACGTTCATGATCAAGAGTTGATGTGCAGCTCGAGTTATCATGTCACCCTTCCCGTAAGTACTTCCGCGCTTCCTTCGATCGATCCTTTTTTACACCATGTCGCACACGCAAGTAAACTACATCAAATATCATCGGTATCTACGTACTTACTAACGGTAACTGTACCTACTGTAGCTCAAAATGGTGACACGCGCTGGCCTGTGATTTGACCATAGAGAATGTAGCGCTACATTTATATATCAAAGTCAACAATAGGTAGTATGGTTGTATAACTTTAGCCTTCCCGTAAAGGGGAACTAAAAAAATCAAGAAAAGAAAAACAAAGTCAATAGGTAGCCTTGATATAAAAATGGATCTACACGATCGAGCAGAGATATTGTGCCAAAATATTTTTATCCAAGCCATGCATTTGTTGTCATTGGTTCCGAGCATTCGATGATTCTTTCGATGTTTTTCAGAGTACATTTCTTAGATATTCAACTAGCGGATGTGGGGATTTATTAGATACCTATATACCTACCCCTGAGATAAAAAAAGTAAAAAAGGTACCCCTACGATTGTCTTTTTTTTTATAGTACTACGGGGAGGTTCTTGGCCTTCATTTCACCTGATTTACAAGTAATTAATGACTAGCTTTTGCTCGCGGCTTCGCTCGCGTTAAGAAGTATTATTATTAATTAGGTATAGTTTTTGCGGCTTTACTTTTGTTTAGCGTGTGTAAAAAAATTGGGCCTACAAAACTTAAAAACGACAGTACATTCTTCATCTTCTCCATTAACGTTCAGATTTCCTTTAGCCATTTTAAAAAAGTCTAACCGACAAAACCTATACTTAAACCAAACGAAAACAAATCAAATGCCAAATACAAAGCAGAGTCTACTCCAAAACTACTAAACCGAAATAAAACAAATGCGATCGGTTTAAAATTGATAAAGTTTCATACAAACTTTCACCCCCTATTTTATCTCCTTGGGGTACAATTAATCAAAACCCTTTCTTAGCGGATGCCTACGTCATAACATCTACCTGCATGCCAAATTTCAGCCCGATCCGTCCAGTGCTTTGGGCTGTGCGTTGATAGATCACTATGTCAGTCAGTCAGTCACCTTTGAGTTATTACTAAACCGAAACTAAACAAATGCAAAATCTCAAAATCCCTTCTTAGGGAATGCCTACGTCATAGTAGCTTTATGCATGCAAAGTCTCAGCCCCGATCGGCTTAAAATTGACAAAGTTTCATACAAACTTTCATCCCCTATTTTATCCTCTTGGGGGTAGAATTAATCAAAATCCTTTCTTAGCGGATGCCTACGTCATGACATCTACCTGCATGCCAAATGTCAGCCCGATCCGTCCAGTGGTTTGGGTTGTGCGTTGATAGATCACTATGTCAGCCAGTCAGTCACCTTTGAGTTATATATATTTAGATTGATAGATATGGCCGAAGGAAGTAACGCACTTCACCCGGAATCCTCAACTGTTTGAGGAACTGGCTATTTTACCTGAACCTCTGGACACGGGTTTAATTTATGTTAATTAAAATTGGCAATTTAAGCTTTCATTTGATACCCATATTGATAGAGCAGTCATTTATGTGTCCACCCATTTTATGTGTTCATGAGCCAGAGACTATCTAGTTATGTATCTACCTACTTGATAAAGGTTTTCTGCCGGATATTACTACATTTCTAAAACTCTTAAAATTTCGACTGGGAACCTTATATGGGCGGACGGTAAGTAGGTAATGGCATACGGACATCCCTGATTTCAGTTTCCTAATCAAATCTACATCGATAGATAGGTAGGTAGGTACCTAGCGAAGTAAATTGCACGAAACGTGCCATATTTGCATGATGAAATTAGCAATAGGAAGAACCTACCTAGGAGGTAGATCTAGTAAGGTAGTATGTAGGTATGTGGTACTACATATAGTAAGTAAGTAATTCATAAGTTGGTAGGTATAGGTAGGTAGGTCTATCTAATTGTGATTTTGTTGGTAGGCTAGGCACCTAAGTATAGTTATGTTATGATTTTTACTAGTTCCTTTATTCAATAAAAAGTACAATTAAACTAACTAGGTACAAATGAATCAGTCAGATTACACTGGACCGTTACAAACGGCCTATAGGTAACCCAACTGTTCCAGACCAGTACTAGACGGAAGCGTGCCCAAGACACTGGCTGCATTGCCACGCTAAATAGCTATGCTAATTCGCTGGCCTAAATATGAGCCAGCCCTTGGTCACGTGTCGCCTCAATCAAAAGCCCCACCATATTTTTGAAAACCCGGAGGGCACCGGATCCCCACGGACCCAAGGTCTCCAACCCAAAAGGCTCAAATAGGTAAGCTCTGTCGAGGCCACTATATTTGTGCCTTTTTTGATCCTCGGCCGAATCAGCCGCCGCTGTTATGATTGATTTAGCTAAAACTCGTGAAACCTCAAGGCTGTTTTCCGGAAGTACCGGAACAGTTAAAATGAGGAGAAGACGTCCTCACCTAGCCACCTGCGTGTTTGTTGTTTTTCAATGGGAGGAAGCGGCTCTGTAGGCAGTAGGTAGCTACTGTAACATCATTGCGGAGGGCTACTCAAAAAGTGCAAGTAATTCCCTGAGCTCTGCGGCTATTCAATCTTTGTTTTTTTCCACAAGAAAACTGATACTTTTGTAGGTACCTACCTGGCTGTCTACTGTATGTGCATAGCATTAGGACATTCCTACCTGGTCTGCGTATTATATGAGATCTAAGTTTAGGTTGAACTTATTAGGTGTCGTTTCAATATTATAGATAACCTAATATTTATCAGTTTAAGATTTATCATAACCTGTGAAGAGGATAATGCAGGTGTGTCTGGGATAAGCTGCTCAACGTCAACGAGAATACCTACCTACTTATATAGTATGTTGTAATATAGTAGGTAGGTAGGTAGGTACCTACTGAAATAGTGTAGGATATCCGTCCGCAGCGTTTTACGGTAGCCCCCTACAGGTATCGTCATATCGTGTGGATGTGGAGATGGAAGGTTCGACTCGCCGGCCAGGACGGGACAGTACCCCAGCGCTAGCGACGGAGTGCGCTGCTCGAGCGGACATCATGCCGGACCCTGGCCTCAGGTTCAGGTAAGTCACACGTACGTGTACCAAACCAGACCGTCGTCTACAGCCGAGCGTCCCCTGATGCTTGAACGCGAGGATGGGGATAAAGTGTTGTGCTGTGCAATTGCCATTGATCACAACACCTTCAAAATAGAGATGATAGGCATTTTCTGTGAAACCTCCATCGTATACCCCATCCTTGCCCGGGCAAGCCGCAAGTCAAGAGCAGACTCATGGTTAAAGTGGTGATGTCGCACATTGTGATCGAGGCAGTGCCGCAGTCCCGTCCCGTTTGTTATTGTACGATGGGGAAGCGCTTGGCCTCATCTCACCTGGTTTTCAAGTTATGATAAGGCCAAAGGTGGAAACGCACTTCGCCCGGAATGCTCAACAGCCTCTAAATGCCAAAACAAAGTTCTACCACCAAGAACGATATTGTACTTCCCCTAGGGAACGATCGCGGGACCTCTGGATACCCTTACTTCAGGCCTTGGTGCCTGTGTAGTGCAGTGGGAAGGGGATGCTTTTCGGTATTGTCGGGTGGAAACACAATGATCTCACAGTCGTGAAACATACAGAACTGCTTGTAATTTATCCAAAGATTTTTGCCTATAATTAAACAAACGTACCAACCAAGCCGTGCCAGTTGCCAGTGAATAATAAAAAGACCTTTCTACACCTACATTTCTATCAAAAATTATATCGTTTTCTCTAAGACTTACATAATGGAGAGATATATATTCTAGTAATGGACGTTGATGCTGGTGGTTTGTCAAATAAACTCTTCGCGAAATATTCTACATTCAATCAATAATTTATTATTCAACGTGTTGGTGACCGCACTAAGTAGGTACCCATACCTACCTACCTACCAGTCGTCGTTTAGGCAGGCGACAGGGTACACGACACGAGATTGTATCAATTCTATGGTGTATTTGATACCTTCCATTGTTGAGCCGTTGTAATTGTAAGGTCGACTCGGTACAAGGAAACCTACCTACAAGCTTTACCATGTGAGGGTAGGTATAGCTCTATATAGCAGCCTTGAGGCCTCACGGCTCTGTTGGAGCCACAATCTACAACTGCCTTCTGCGCTGTAGGTTGTGGGTTTGATTCCCAACCAGGACAAAACATTGTGTGATGAATATACTTCGGAAGATTTTGGTTCGTCTTCGAGGACCTAGACTTGACTAGCTAACAGAAAGGGGATGCGCTGTGTGTATTAGTAGGTGTATAGTGCTTAATACAATAGTACTAGGGGTGTACTAAGAAAATTCCCCTAGTTCCCAAGTACCTACATTATAAGTCGGTACCTAGGCTTAGGTATGGTAGGAATGGCTTTGTGTTGGATCCAGTGTAACCACCCCATTCGCCGTACTGCCTCCGCCCCCGCCACTGCCGGCATCAGTACCGACCTACCACGGTAGCTACCATGAGACCTTCGACACTAACAATGTGCGGTGGACGGTGGATGTACCGTCACGCGCGATTTCATACCATTACCTTTGACAACGTTGCCTGCGCCCGCGCCGCTGTGTTGCCATACCACTAGACACGACGGATTTGAAAGACGGTTTGGTAGTATGTACATATGTATTATGTATGTGGTTAAAGTGCGAGTGATATGGAAAATTAATCCTCAAGTTCAATTTATTATCGTTCAGGGATAGAAACATCGAAAGATCAAAACGATTAGGTACCTATCATAATAACAATTCTTAAAATTCTTAAAATAAAAAAAAAAAATGTTGTGTTCCGGCATAGTTATAGAGGTAAGATAGCCAGTTCCTCAGTTAGTTGAGGATTCCAGGTGAAGTGCGCCTTCACCAGGTGAGATGAAAGCCAAGCTTCCCCGTCGTACGTACAATAAAAAATGGTCTAGCTCAGGCCGAGAGGAAAAACTGCAGTTATTAGAGCTGACTGACATTGCACTCGGTCTCTTGGCAATGGAGAGACAGGTCACATGATCTAGGACATGCGGTGTACCTAGGTACCTCTAGAACAGACACGTGGCGTGGTGGTACAAGCCAACGAAAGGTATCAGGTCCCACGTCTGATACCTGCCTAGTTTTACTCTGAGCAGTTAGGTAGTAGCAGTTTGCTATAATTATTTTGTCTTCCATTTGATTCAATTCCGAGCTTTCACTTACTATGTTGGTCCTATTAGGAGGTTGTTAACATAGTTAAGTACCTACCTAAATTTTTTTGGCTCTGCAGAGTTTGCCTATGTTTCCGATTAAAAACATTATGCATCATTATTTCAAAGGAAGGATATTCACGAAGCATGATTATAATAAATTATATACATAGTTTTAACACTAGGTACGTCGTAATTATAAGCAGAAGTTATCGTTTACCAGCTACGTACCGACTTTTATCGGTGAAATCCGCTCCTAAATGAATTCTCGCTGAAGTTAGTTAGAGCATCATTAGATAATAACTCCAATACGGCAACACGCCGAGCAACATTCTGGGTGCATCCACATTATCGTAATGTACATTATCCATTCAGTAATACCACAGAATATAATCATAATATCTAGTACAATCACATACATACTCACATTCTAGAATGTCAATCGAGTTTCAAGCAGGTTGCTCCTTGGATACCAATTCCACATTGACATTAGTATACTCGTATAGTATAAGTGTACCTGTCCAAAATTGAGGAGTTGAACTTGAAACCTTGTGATTTTGATGCGTAAACGTCCACTGGACATGAGCCTCCGCAATCCAGCAGGTCGCAGCTCGCAGTAAAAATACCTATACTTATAACTAGCAAAGTATATTAGCAAAGATAGGTATTTGCTAGAAGATCATATAATAGGCAAAAATCCCTTGTCGCCTTCCACAACATCCGGGGTGAGTTAGAAGCTGACGTGAGATCACTATCACTGTCGCAATATTAAGGCAATTAAACAAATGAATAAGGTTTGTCAATAGTCGCCGGTTTCCAGTAGAAAGGTGTATTTATTCATCTACCCAAATAAATATTGAACTCTACGCGATTTCTTTGAAAAAGTGACAGCACAGTGGCACTAACGGCGAGGTTGGCAACGTCCGATCTGGAGCAATATGGTAATCCTGCCACGGTCCACCGAATGCGCCGGCCGAGGCCCTTCGCGACACCTACCTGCCAACTACCGAGCCTCAGAGCTCAGTTGGTGGTAGCGCTGCCTTTGGCGCTGTAGTTGGTAGTAGTAGTAGGGGTTCGATTCTCGATTCACATCACTCAGAGCAGAAGTTTGTGTGATGAATATTAAATGTTGTATTGTAGCATACGCATGTATTTTGCTGGTGGTAGGACTTTGTTTGGGTCAGCCTGGCCAGCTACCACCATCTTACCTAATTCTGTCGCCATAACAACAATTCTAAGATTGTTGTGTTCCGGCATTTAGAGGTAAGATAGCCAGTTCCTCAGTTAGTTGAGGACTCCGGGTGAAGTGCGCCTCCACCTTCGGCCTTATCTCAACTTACCAGGTGAGATGAAGGCCAAGCGCTACGTACAATTAAAAAAATGTACTTAGTATTCGATCCGTATCAAATTGTCACTCACAAGCTTCGCTCAGTTTAAATGGCGCTGAGTGAAATTAATGTCCTCTAATATCTATCTCCTCTAACCCTTCAACACTAAAAGTATGAGATGATATGCCACCACATTATATGGCAATCCAAAATGAGAGCAAAGCAATACCTGCATAACACCAACCGTACGTCGTCGGTGGGTGGGCAGAATAAAATTAGAGAATCTGTCAACTCTAACTTATGAAAGGGTTGATATCTAATGTTTGAAAAGTGCTCTCAAAACCATTTCCTTCGTACCTAGGCGTGATGCAAAAATGTACGCCTACATCCCACGGATGTCGTAAAAGTCAACCAAAGTTTATGAATGAAATATTTAGAATGGCCAAACCACGGAGATCCCGTTCGCTTCGCTCATTCGATCAATAAATCAAAGCAATAACTACATAATGATTACAATCGTGTGTTATGTCTCAGAGCTAAACAAACGGCTGCCTTCCTAACAAAAATATAAAATCGCCGAGTCGGAGCGGATGTTTAATAATATCCATTGTCTTTGTCTGTCTGCTCGTTGCGTCAATGTTTTAATCCAGAGCTCACCTACCTTTCAGATCTACTCACTTGTTTTAAAATGCAAAATAGCATCATCTTGGAAAGAATATTTTTGTTTTGGCTCCTACATCAGTTTAACGATGGAACATATCGCAATCCGCGTTATTAGGTTCTTATTTAACTTTACTAACGGAATCTCTTGTGCAAGAATTTAACCAATTGATTGAAATGTATTTTTTTTTCCAGAAAACTCACGGTAACACTTGCAATAGCCATCATAGCTTCTCGATCAAATGGATTCTCAATAGATCGCGTGACGCTAGATGACACGGATCTAAGAGTAGCCACAGATATAGACCAAGCACCGCAAGAAAGCTTTAAGGCTTCTAGTGTGACAAATGTAAACGATATCACAAGAGGCAAAGACGATGGCAAAATTAAGAACAAATACAAGTTTACAAGTGAAATTGGATTACAATATTCAACGGAAGAAACGACACTGGATACTATTCAAAACACAGATAGCACGCTAGATTTACCAGTCACTGGCTTACCATCTAATAACCAAGATGTTGCAAACAAAAGTAATGAAGATCTGAAAGTAACTGGTTTGAAAAAGGGATCTAAATTCAATAAAAGTATAGCAACTGCCAACACTGTAACAACTTTATCTGGTAGTACGGTTGGTTTGATTAGTCAAACTTTGGTCAATAACAATGATGTCCTTGATATAATTACAAACGACTCGGGTATTTATCAAGTTAAACAATTAACGTCAAACTTGAGTCATCATGAAAATGAATATCTTACCACAATGTCTGATGTCATGAGTAAAATAAATTATAATATTACTCCTTCCACAATTGCTATTAAAATAAATGATCAAATGGCAATAGATTCAGAATCCGCTGAAAAATTAACAGTTAAAAATCAAAATACAACTGAGAACACAACTGGAATTATGAATGCCAAGAAAGAATCTAATATAAACAGCATACCAACATCAGAAATACCAATGAGTGATGACAAAAACGAGAATCTAAGCAAATTAACTGAATTAACAGAGATTTCAGTAAATACAGCAGATTCAAATAGCATGACGAGTTCCACGACACCGTTTGGTAATGTCAAATATGAATTATCAAACATCACAACTGAAGCTTCAGACACTACATCATCTAGGGCAAACTCAATTAGTATTGATAAAATATCAACAACCTCACTTGATGGAAACAAAAATGAGAATGATTACATGAAAACGGACTCAATAGTCATAACACCATCTAAAGCAGACTCAGATAGTATAAAAACATTAACAACACCGCTCGATAATAACAACAATGAAAAATTAAACACAAAAACGGAATCATCATACATTGTACCAGCAACTACAGTAGACTCAAATAGTCTACAAAGTTTGATTTCACCATTGAGTAGTAAAGAAATCGAACAGGCTAACATAACTAAATCGACAGACGCTATACCATTTAAAGCCAAATCAAATAGCGTACAAATGTTGACAACACCCGATTATAAAATAAATGAACCACCTTACTTATCAACTGAATCGACAGAGTTTCAACGATCTAGAGCAAACTTAACAACATTAGAAAGTAAACTTGAATCAAACTTAACTAACGAAAAGGAAAAAAGTACGTCAGCAAGAGTTGAAGTGAGTACAAGCACAAACGACCAAAGCGAAATCTCAAAAAATCCTTCTTGGAAAAAATATACATCGATAGTAAGAAAGCGTGTCACAAGCTCTGAAGAAATTTCTCCAAGCAGTAATAATGATTTAGCCAAAGCTGAATCAAGACATACTACTTTACCTATTTCTATGACTAGTACAAATGAAGATTCGGTGTCGAATGTAAATCTGTTATCTACAGCAACAGAGACAAATATTGAGAGTGTAACTACGGAATTCAAGCCAGGGTTCGAACCGACTCAGAGTGTATCAGAAAACTTAAGCACCGTGTCATCCAAACGAGCAGGATTTTTAGATTTGTCTAAAATGACCACTGCACAATCTGAGGACACAAGCACAGTCCAAGAAACAGATTTTAATACTTTGTACGAAATGGAAGCGGCTGATATTGAAACACAGGAAAATAAAAAAGTTATAAAAGGTCACGAGTCTCGCCAATTGGTACGTTTAATAAATTTTATATACCCATAACATAAACGTATAACTTTATATTGCCAAACATACCATTATCTCGTTTATTTTTCAGGCAGAAGATGCAATACAAGAAGAATTAATGAAAGAAGAACTTATAAATAATCACAATGAAAACTTAAAAGTGTACGAAGCAAGTGCAGAAAAGAAACAACATACAGACCATCAAAGACTTTTAGACTTGACCACAAGCCAGTCGATGATTGATGACAAACTCAGTGTGCAGCCAATCAACCAAGATAGACGTACCACCCTGTACACCGTCGGAGCCAATTACAAACCGATGAAGAGAATAGAGGTACAACCAGCTAAATCAGTCGTCCGAGACCCAGATGACAACAGCTGGAGAAACGAAAGCATCAGCTCATTAGGCATCGTTTTTAAACCATCAAACTCTTCCATCAAATCATATAAAGAAGTACTTAAAACCAAAACTGAAACAGTTTTCAACAACTTACAAGACAAAGAGTACAAGGACAATACGCCAGAGCTGAGGGAACGACTCGAGAAAATAGCAGAAGTTAGAAAGAAAAAGAAGAAGTTTGATAAGTTCGGAGAAGTGTATACCGATTACGAAGAAGGAGGTTCTGCTGAACGCACCGCTACTAGCACCCCAAGTTCTGAAATTATTAGTTCAGGAATTAGTCCTTCAGAAATGACGTCGACTCTCCCGTCTCATCCACAGGCAGAGATAACCTCGCCAATGACCACGACTACAGACGATTCGTACTGGAACAAAAAACTTGGGATGATCAGCAAAGAAGACATTTTCAAGGACCTCGGGCTGGATGTTCTCACAACCCAAAAAGCTAAGAAACCTTACAATTTAGCGGAATACTACGAATCGACTGACGAATACGACGCTGATTATGTCACACTACCGAACATCGATATCAAGAAGAAGTTCACCCAGCCTGCTCCTAGAATGACAACATTCCCGCTTTCGACGGCGCCGCTGGTGCTTCCAACTACCAGGATAGCAGCTCCGAGATTCCCGGAAAGGAAGCCCACAGTGCAGTACTTCCCACCCACGACCAAACCCCAGCACGTAAACGTCAATGACTACGACGTGGACTTTGAGAAAAGGGTGGAATTGTACACCTTGAAAGACATGCCCAAGACGAGCAGACCTATCGGATCGGAGAGAGTGGCCACCGACCGACCGCGGGCAGACTTCACCATGTTCACCCCGCACTCCCCGGAGGCGCGGGGCAGGCCGGGGGACGTGGCCGGCGTTGGAGAGAGCGAGCCTCGCAACATCGTCGTCGACGACGGGAGCTACAGCCGCGGGACTTACGTCATCAAACATTTCAGGGACTTCCTAAGCGACGCCGCGCAGGACGACCCCCCTCCCGACTTCGAGCCCCCCACCGAGTCGCCGCGGGGGATCCCCGAGGCCGAGCTGAGAGGTACCGGTGAAGGAAAGTTCGACTACGACTACGGCTCGCAGCTGAGAAAGGATATCATGAGTCGATTCGTGAACAATTTCAACCAGAACAGCGATAAATTCAAGGTCGACTTTCCCGTCTTGTTCAACAGCAGCGTGGTTCACCGTTCCGGCGACGACGAAGGGAGTGTGGTCGCGCAGTCGAGTACCTTCATGAAGAGGTTGTACGGGAGCGGGGCGGGGGCGGGGGCGGGGGCGGGGTGCGTCGTCAGCTGCGACACCGTGGAGCTCTCTCCCGAGTACGAGCTGCACTACTTCGTCCCCGATCAGGAGGAGATGGAGCCGCCGCGTCGCTCCGGTCGTTATGAAACGAACGGGAATCGTAACCGCTGAACCGTCCGATGCGTGCCGAGGCGATTGTTACAGCGATCCACCATTATGTAAATAACACTCCGCGAGGCGTCCTTGTGGTTTGGAGTAGGTACGTTGTTGTCTGTGGCTCTGCTGAACTGAAACTAGATTATGTTAGTTGCCAAAGACGCTGTATAAACATTATTATTTAACTTAATTTTAGCTGTCTGTACTTACTTCGCGGTGTATTTTCCACTGAAGCAAACTGAAGTTATTTTATTGTGTACCTACTTTCTTCTTAGGTATTTGATAGCACTGCTGTACGATATCGTTATCAAACCTAGACTTGGACCAAGCATAAGTATTAGGTAGTATTTTTTTAATAGGTATAGACTGATGATGACGAGATTTCTCGAAAAGCCAATAATGCCCGGTTGGTAGGTATACAAGACAGATTATACCGATATTGTGATGTTTTATTAAATTAAAATTATACAGAATCTGTGTTTCGTTTTAATGAAAGCCCTTGTTACCATGCTCCCACAGTACCTACATATATTTGGATTTCAATTGTTTTCAGAAACAGTAAAGCTCTGTAAACCTGTCCCTATCCGATGATGTTGCAAGCATACATCTACTGAAAAAGTGCAATAACAATAAAGTTTTAGTGCGTTCGCCTAACAGGAAAGTATTTCCTAGAAGGAATTGAGTTTTACAAACAAGTAATTGAAGGGGTATGTGGTGTAAATGCGACAAAAACATAAATTTGTGTGATTTGTCGCTTTTGAAAAAAACTAGAACTTACATGGACAGACCATCTCATCATTATCATCATGTATGTTTTTACTCCGAACAGTCGTATAGAATCTTCAAAACCAACAAATCGCACTAATGTTATTTTTGTCGCATTTACATTAATTACCTTTCAATTCAAGTATATTTGTAAAACTCAGTTCCTTCTAGAACGTATTTGTCGTCGTCCCATGCGGTCAAATCAGTTTTTCAAAGTAGATTGACCACGAGGAAGAAAGAACCCGATTGTATCGGCAAAATTTATTTTGAATCGGACGTGTCTTTTGTAAGGCAAACTAGAACTAAAAGTAGGTACTACTGGGCTTTTAGGTTAATGTTTTGTGCATAACTACCTAAGTAGTTACTAAGGTACGAGCAACGGCTTGTTCCTCATGGCCAAAAGTATTGCAGAGGTATTTTCATTTAAATAAGTAGCTAGCTGTACTTGCTTTGTCTATATAGACACGAGTTCGGCCATGAGGATATGTTAGTCCTCGTAGCTAAGTGAGGCGAAATAGTTTGGCCATGAGGAGCAAGTCCGAGCAACTCGCCTGGTGTCCACTGGTGGCTACGGAGAGCTCTGCCTCGTATCTGACAAGCCTCACAGCTCAGTTGGTAGTAGCTATGCCTTCCCAGGTGTAGGTTGTGGGTTCCATTCCACCCAGGATAAACATTTGTATGATGAATATTGTTGTTTTGGTGTTGTGTTGTATGATTAGAATCTATGTATTTTAAAAAATGTATATAAACAATATTTCCGTAATCAAGTACCCATATTACAAGCTTTGATAGGTGTGAAATTATCTATTGGTACCAATTGATTATCCTACGTATTCATACGTAAGATAAAATAATACACAAAATACTTTTTAAAATACAATTTTATTGACATTTTTCATAAATAGTAGGTAGTTGCAAACATTCCTCGTTCGTTCGATCGATCACTCTCACTCCACGCTGCGGGTTATGTCATGTTGAGCATATCATCATCATCATCATAATCATAATGTTACATACAATACAATACAATACAATACAACGTAGGTATAGGTACAGTACAGGAGACATAGCTAAATCATATCTCGATACGGCGACAGCTGTGATACATTCATCGAGTGGGAAATGCAATTCTGGATCAAATTAATAAATAAAATAACATTACAATCTCAATCGATATAAAACAAAAAATAAAATGACCAATTTGACAAATGAACACATCTCTCTTTGGGTCGGACTCTCTCCAACTACTCTCACACGTTTACGATGAGAACTCAACGGCTCGTACGTTCACGATGAGAACTCAACGGCTCGTACGTTCACGATGAGAACTCAACGATTATAACAAATAAACGTGAAGTAAAATAAGAATAGCGCACTTGAACCTTTTCAAATGAATATAATTATGTAAAACTCTACAATGCAATGATGGCAGGTTCAAGTGGCGATAGGAACACTAAACTGAACCTCGGTGCGCGATCACAAACATCTCTCGCACAACGAATGCAAGTCACCTGTTGTCGACCGCTTACTTCTATAAAACTATAAAAAGGGATTATATTCTGGTAAATTATAAAATTACAAATGTATTGACTTTACAATATTCCTATGCTGTTTAAATGTATTTTATTATTTAAAAGCAAGCCTAGACAGAAGCGATCAACACATAAAATCATGACAAATAAATAGATGTTTACTATGACGTATGTAATCATATATTAAATAGTATTTCAAGTGGTAGGGTACATTTTATTGACAGTATATTTAATATAGTTTAGAGTAAAAGCGAATATTTACAAAACCACGGCGTTCCTGCCAAACCTGCCTCTCACTAACTCTCCTCTAAACTGTATGCGCTACACATTCTTTGGAAACGACAGAACATTTACTGAATGCTAATTAACCTTTCAACCAATTTATATAAATTATATTAAGCCATTTTATACAATAAATAATAGAACGACATGACAAATTTATCACAGACAGCTTAAAAGAGAGCTATAACCTTCATAGAACCGAACCTAACTCTTTACCTTAGCCAGTCTTTCGTTTACTACACTAGACTACCCCTCCTCCTCGCAAGCCAGACGATACTACCCCTTCTCACGATGCAGTAGCGTACATTATAGCGTGAGTTAGTCGGCGACTAGCATCTAGATAGTTCAATTCACGGCGCGGCAGTACTCAGTCTCTCCACACAACCTGCAGTGGACTATCTGAGGAATGAATCGCTCGCAGCTCGAAGCGATGACTCGAGTTGCGAATACAGAATAGCACTACGGTGATACACTCCACTTCGGAAAACGTTGCGACAAAATATACTTGAAGTTACAAACAAAAAAACTTATAACGAGATAATGAATCGTCGCGTTGGCACCTCGCATATTTGGCACCACTAGCACTAACCAAACATAAATATAATTTCTTTTTAAATTCGGAATGAGCACCAAAACAAACGTTTTAAAATTAGGAACAAGGCGCCTCAAGAGTTCCCACATCGCTGGAACGTAGCACCGTCAGCCCCACGCCCCCCGCCACCCCGCGGCGGCGGCGGCGCGGGGCGTGCGTGATGCGAGTACTACGGTACACAATGACATGTCAGATGACATCTATTACTTTGGCTTTGATTCAGTTAGGAAACCAATAAACGTAATGTTTTACACAGATTTTATAGTCATTTGCACTTATGTAGAAACGTAACGTTCTGACAGCAAATAGCCGGAATTACGATACGTTTGTAACATTAGCGGTATTTTGAACAGTGTCACCTGGTAGAGGTTAGGTTACGTATATCGAAGCTAAATAACGCCGAACTAAACGTGTATAAATGCAAATATATACTTCCATAGTACAATATAACGATCACACAATACGACGGAGTAGCCGCACGGCAATAGCAGCTCCATACAGACTGCGAAGTTATAATGACACGCATGTCCAATTGTCCAATTGACCAACACACAACTTGCGCCATTCAATATATGGACCAGGTAAACTTCTCTGCAAAAACCGAGCGGTACAAAAGCAGTGTTGCCATTGCGTAATAAGCAAATTTCAAATCTTTACTTAAAAATGCTTGTTTTTGAAGGCAAATATTTTGAAGTAAAATAACTGCTTAAGACTGTTGTGCATAGATAAATGTTTAAAACACACTAACTTTATAAGACACCTCAACAAACAATGAACCGATGTTGCCTTGCAGCGTCACACTTGCCTGTCCGCTTTTAACTATTAGTTAACTCCGCGCGTATCTTGCACATATTGTTTCAACTGCCATCACATGTTGTACATGACGTGTGATTTTGGATGTGACGAAGTTCACTCGACATGATTTAACTATTAGTTAACTCCGCACGTATCTTGCACACATTGTTTCAACTGCCAGTTGTACATGACGTGTGATTTTGGATGTGACGAAGTTCACTCGACATGATTTAACTATTAGTTAACTCCGCACGTATCTTGCACACATTGTTTCAACTGCCAGTTGTACATGACGTGTGATTTTGGATGTGACGAAGTTCACTCGACATGATTTCTAATATCACAAATAAGTGTATTCGACGTCCGTCGCGAGTGCAGTGCAATTTAAACCTTAACATTATAGTGAGTATGTTCATTTTACCGTATACTTATACATAAAGCTCTAAGAGGAAGCCTCGCTATAGTTAGACAGGGCGATTCACAATCTAGGTATCACTCCACAAATGAGCGTTGTACGATAACTCGTTTTGTTTGAAACAATCGAAAATGGTATACAATGCATACACCCTTTTCGATGAACAAATATGAATGAAGGCTCCAAAGATACAGTAGTTACTACGATTCGAACCAGGTATCAATTAAAGGAAGACAGATTTTTGATTCGAAAGTTTTTGATTTAGATTTTGTGATCCGATGGTAACAGCGGTAAAACTGTTCAATGCCCCTTTCCGGTTTAACATTCAAATTGTGAAACACCATGAATTAAATGTAATATTAAATATAATTTGTAACATTATACACATTCATACAAAATATGTACAAATCTAAAGCATTCTCGATGTTTCGATCGTACCGAACCGAATACGCTCAGACGATATTCTGAAAGCACTCACCCGGATCGCGTGATGAAGACGAGGTCGTGTTTCGGTAGCATAGTTGAAGGCTGATAGCAATAATCCTTGCAACTAGTTAAACACCACAATTTCTAGCTAATTGATTCAGGCGTTATTTTGCGGAAATCCACAATTTCTCATCAATTCGCTATCGCGCATCAAACAGAAAAAAGGCCAGCTCGGCTTAGGCTGCGATACACGTGATTTCAGAATAAGTCCGAAGTAACCGATCGGGTTTACACAAATACATTATGTTGCCTATGTATTAGGTCAGAGCAACGATTCGGTTTTAGATTCACACTCGACTAGTATTGTTCGGGAGGTGCGATGTCTCAATGTCGTCTTGAACTGATAACTGAATGCCTCACGGGTATATCTCTGCAAATACATGCAATTTGACAAAATCGAGGAAATCATTTGATAGCAACACTTCATTGCTTTTTGCGGATTTTTTATTGGTTTTCTCGCCCTCGCACCTCCGTATAAATTAATTTTCTCGCTACAACCCTGAGACTTGATATCACTAACATTCTAACCCATCGAACTATTGTGACAAGAATCAGTCAAGTCACAAGAATTAAACACATATTCACAAACAAAACTTGCGTAATTTGTGGCCTTTAATGCCAGCAGATGAGAAGAGTGCGACGCGTGAGTGTTGTTTGTGAATAAGGTGTTATTTACCTTATGTATAACTTTCAAACATTACATATTCAATCGCAGCTCGGTTTAATACTAAATCATTCACTAGGGGACTTTCCCGATCACTCGTATGCAAAAATACTCAATGCGATACAAAATCTCTTCATAAGGTCTTTTACTAGGTAAACGTTATTATACATATGCATTTATAACCTAATCTAAAGCTACACGGGTACAATTTAGATCTAGACATCAGTTTCCGTATAAAAATGCTTGGCGGTTCTTGACAAGTAGATACAAACGTTTTGAGATAAACGAAAGCGCTGAAAGGAAACACAAATTGTGGTTTGATTGAGGATCTCACGATGCCCCATCGTGGAACACCATAGCGCAGAATCCGCTATCGTTTCCGTAGTTCGTCTGCTCGTAATGCAAAGTTCCCACCCCGCGCGGCCCCCAGTTAGTCTATGTGTCAAGTTATATCGATACAAACAAGCCTAGTGCTCTGGAAGGTTGTCTTTGTAGATCATTACAGAACGACCCAGTACAAACTAGTGAACATGGCCTTCACCGTGATTATTCTTTATTCTGCAAATATTCTATTTACAGTCCATATTTACGAGATAATATAATGTCTCGTGTGCCTAAGAGTTAAATTTTGACATATTTTCATTAAAAATGCGCCAAAAACTAAAGTGCATTGGTGATCTTCAATTCTTTAATACAGTAATTCTGTAGGAGCTTACAGGTCGCCAAGTAACATCGATCGCATTAATACTACCTGTACTAGGCCTAGTAAGTGAAGAGTGTGCGATAACATAATGGTTATAAGACCGCCGATAATCAATTGTACCGAGAGTTTTATTGAAGATGGATTCCGGTCAAAAATAAACCTTATTACCCTATACATTAGAATCGATATGCAAAAAACAATAGATGTAAGGTGGCGCTGTAAGACAACTCGATACATACTACCCTATACTAAACATTCTAGACGAATAGTCTATTTAAAGCCGACTAAGATACGATAATTTGAATTTACCTAATTAAAGTACCGAGCGTGACTTACAGCACCATCTGTTGGAACAAATATTAGAAAACGATGTGATACCCGACCTCACATTATAGTTATAATTCAAATCACAGTAAACCAATATAAAAATATAATATTCATATGGAACAAACGTGCACAAAATGAACTGAGGCAAATGTTAAATACGATGATGATACGAAATAGCGGGTATTACATAACATTTATTATTTGATCCTGGCGAGTGACTCGCGTGCAGGTCTGCACAGAGACACTTCTCACCACCTCTTTAATATGAATGCAACAACAAACACATCCACATAACGTACCAGCATCGTTGTGAAAGTGTACGTGTCACGTGACCTCACGTGACCGGCAGTAGCCGGGACTGTACTGGGCTGTACTCGAGAGTACCGGCCAGCCCCCGACTAGTCTGCTGCGTTATCGCGATCTATCTATTGCAATGCGCTTAATCAATCGAAAAGTTCATTTCAACTTGTTTGTTTGGTGCAACCGTTGTGTCGGTACCGACGTCACTCTGTTCTATTGATGAATCCGATCAACGATTCATTTACATCGGACACAATAAATGTAGCTACACTGCTTCAAATCTGAGAAATACCTTTTGATAGCTGTCCGTAAACTAACAAAAAATTCCATTTAATCTTGAAGTATGCCACCGATTTCACAAGCCTCCGTGCACGCTAAGGGGTCCAAAGTTTTCTCTGCACTATAAAAGTTATAAGTTCACCTGGTGAACAGATCAGACAGTAATTGTTTAGATTGTGAAGACTGTGATGTAATGTCGCACACAGTGTACCTCCTCGAGCCACGGCGGAGCTGGAAGACGACAAACTAGCAGACGGTCACGTGAGACGGCAGCACAAGTCGAGTGGGGGAGGGCGGGGGGGGCGCCACTAGCTGGCGACGTGCTGCGGCCGGCGCGTCTGCAGCGCGGGGGGGGCGGGGGCGGGGGCGGCGGAGGGGGGCGGGGGGCCGTAGCTGGAGCGCAGGGACTCCTCTATGAGCCGACACAGCTGGTCGCGGTCCGCCTGCGAACACAAACCTCCATCAGTTATAATGTATCGATGGACACCTGCGAGGTGGTAGGTGGTAGGTGGTAGCTTCGCAGAGTATGCAAGTTTAGAGATCAGGAGTTGACCTATCGTTAAACCTACTTAACTGTCAGATAACGCACAGCCTAAACGAACGGACTTAGAAGCAAGGCACAAGAGTTATCGTTACAGTGAAAGTGAGCACTAAGGATTCTTAAAATTAATTCTTACATCCCTTCAGAGGGTGAAAAGGGTTCAAAAGTTTTTATGCAAGTTTCTTTTCCTTTTTGAAGTTAGAAATATGTTTGTAAATTAAAATAATAACCACCTCTGTGGTCTAGTAGTTCAACCCACTGATTTCAGATCCAGAGGTCCCGGGTTCGATCCTATGAGGAGTACAATATATTGTGCTTGGTTTGGTTGGTGGTAGGACTTTGTTGAAGTCCGCCTGGCTAGCTACCACCATCTTACCTAATTCTGTCGCCATAATAACTATTCTAAAATTGTTGTGTTCCGGCATTTAGAGGTAAGATAGCCAGTTCCTCGGTTTGTGGAGGATTCCGGGTGAAGTGCGCCTCCACCTTCGGCCTTATCTTAACTTGTTACCAGGTGAGATGAAGGCCAAGCGCTTCCCCGTCGTACAATAAAATATATATATATATAATGCTTATCTACAACAATAATATTGGAAGCCAAAGTCTCAAACTTTTGAATAATAAAATTTCTATCCAAACATGTTTGTGAAATGAATATTAAAATTTCGAAAAATTCAGTTCTAAGACAATCTGCCGAAATTCATCTATAATAATTTTTAGATCGCCAAATACTGAGTCCACATCGCCACCTAGGGTTCCGTCATCTAGATACCAAACATTCAATTTAGATTTCAGGCGTTGAATAATTGGGTGAATGACAAGGGTAAAAATGGCCGGGCCAAGAGGGTCACCTTGCTGACAGCCAACTGCAGACGAAATAGTTTGGTTCTTGTAAATTAATTTAGATGGCGAACCATAACATTGAAAAACAAAAGGATAAATTAATCTTATTATATTGTAAATGAGGGACTGTTTAGTGTTTAGTTTGGTGCGGTGCGGTTTACCTCGTGTATGAACCCGAGCTGCACCAGATCGTGCGCCAGCGCGGGCGCGGAGTCCCGCCGCGTCACGGCGCACGTCAGCTGCCGGTTCATCTTGTCGTCCATGCGGAGCAGGATCGTCATCTGAAGCAAACTCTTCATTCGTTCATCTGATCTCACCAACGATCTGATACATCGCCCGAGTGCGACAAGGACACGCAATAACAAGTCTGAGATGGCCTTCACTGGTTTATTACATTTTGAAACTGTAGAGACAGCGATAATTTCTCCATGCTTCGTCGTAGATGCAACAAGAGGGCTTACATCTCTTCAGTAGAATCATCCTTAGGAGACAATGTGAAACGTTTATGGCGATATGTTAATAATAATAATACAATGCTATCCCACACACAATTAAATATGGCAATCGTCAATTTTCAGATAGAAATCTCATGCAAAATGCGAAATTCTGCCAACTCTTTTATCATTATTTCACAACAGTTTTTGGGAAGTCCGCTGATAGAATTGGAGCTGCTGCTAACGAGGACACCTATCTAAGCAATAATGCGCTAAATATACAATGATAACTGAAGGGGACTCAAAAAAATAAAATAACTCGATTCTGGAAAGGGCGCTGGCCCAGATGGGATACCCTTGCTTATCTTAAAGTGCGGAAAGGTACTCTGCATGACACCTTCTCATTTGTTTAATGCCTCACTGCAAGCTGACGTTTTACCTTCACAGTGGAAAACTGCCCATGTCGTACCTATTCTTAAATCTGGAGACAAATCTTAGTGTGAAAATTACAGACCAATTAATTTCTGTCCTGTTTAAGTTATGTTTTTGAAACTCTCATCTACGATAGTTTTTATCATTATAGTTCACTGTTTTCATCTCATCGGCAACATGGTTTTATGAAAAAGAGATCAACTACCACTTTATTAGCTGTTAGTTTTCAAAAATCAAAAATTCTAAAATAAAATATATATCTCTGTAGTACTTTCACCAAAAAATACACAGGTAGAGAGGATTTATACTGACTTTTCAAAAGCTTTTGACAAAGTAAACCATGCAGTTTTGCGAGGTAAACTTGTTGAGTTTGGCGTCCGTGGCAGCCTTCGTGCAGCGTTGAAAAGTGCTTTATCATATCTTCAAAGTCAAAGTCAAAGTCAAATATTTTTATTCATTAAGATTTTTAGGATCATTTTGAAACGTCAAACCTACCGCCTGTTCGGAATCGCGACTAGCGCACAAGGAGAAAGACAAGAACCTCGGGCTGGTTAATTTTTTGATGATCTATTTAACATTTAGGTACAGTGTTTATAATAATTTAATAACATTACAAGTGTTACCTACATCATAAAACTAAAAACGTAATATTATCTTAAAACATTGATTATTACATAACTACCTAATGGGCAGTTTCTTAACATTGAGAAATCACCATTTAACTGTCAACTGGTATGGCAACATCGGGCCACGCGTTCTTATCGTCGATATAGTCACTTATTTTGTAGTAAGCTCTTTTAATTAAATTATTCTTTATATACAATTTGAATTTACGAGCAGAGTTTGGTGGCGCTTTGAGGAAGCTTATTATAGAATCGTACACAGTTTCCTAAGAATGAATTATTTACTTTTACTAAGCGATACCTAGGTATGTCAAGTTTATTTTTATTTCTAGTATTAACACTGTGTACATCACTTCTTTTACCAAGCTCATCAATGTTCCTGTGAGCGTGCATTAGATTTTCATAAATGTATTGGGAGCTGACTGTCATAATACCAATCTCTTTAAAACGTTCCCTGAGAGAGTCACGAGTTTTCAATCTATAAATTGCCCGTACAGCTCTCTTTTGCAGGATAAAAATGCTTTTGCTAACCTCGCCGTGGTTTCATCAGTAAGATACCTTATCGTACGTACTGCGTAAGCTGCCGAGCTTAGCCGGCTAGCTAATGTATTAATGAATACCCCATTGCAACTTTGCATCGATATTTAAACCCAAAAAAGTAGTTGCTTTCATAAAGTTAAGTATTTCCCCATTTAAGATAATGTTAGCATTGCTGACTTGAACGTTAGGCAAGGTGAATCTAATGCATTTGTTTTTTTTCTCATTTAATAATATGAATACCGTAAACCAATCAAAAACTCTAGCTAGAGAAGCATTTACACAATCATAATTATCTTTAGCCTTATCAACTGTAAATATTAATGAAGTATCGTCTGCAAACAATACAATATCAACATAAATCCCCTACACAGGAAGGCAGATCATTGACATAGACTAGAAACAAAAATGGCCCCAAGATTGACCCTTGTGGTACACCGATGTTAGTGGATGTTTCCGAAAATTTGATACCGTTAATGTCTACTTTTTGAATGCGATTCGATAGGTACGCATGAGGCTTATTGCCTGATTCTGAATGCCATAGTGTTTTAGCTTTGAGATTAAGGTGTCATGATCTACGCAATCGAAAGCCTTAGATAAATCACAGAATACTCCTATGGCATCCTGTTTTCCTTCCCAGGCTTTAAAAACGTACTTCAACAGCATGGCACCAGCGTCAGTGGTTGAGCGACCTTTAGTAAACCCAAATTGTTTTTCATGAAGTAGCCTGTTACATTTAAAATGTGACAACAACTGGTTAAGAATAAGTTTTTCAAATATTTTACTATCTTTCACTAGCAAAACAAACAAAATCATACATAATTATCAACTGCAGGGACGGATTTTGGATTGAAAGCTAGAGGTAAATATTTTGAGAGTATTATTTGATTCGTATTCAATAATTAATTTCCTTTTTGTAATGCTTGTACTAAACTTGTTAAATCATGATGAGTACATAGGTATATAAACTAGGTGGTATGGTTTAAAATATTTTGACGATCCCTTTTTATATCTGATCATTTGGTTATATTCTGTTTTACGCGTCATATGTATTGAAAAAAAAACAAAATACATAAAAAATAAAAAATGCATCATAATTTGACCCTGAACCCTCTCAAATGCACGCACCGCTCGGGCGGCGACGTAACACTTGACTCACCAGAGAGTCGCTGTGGTCGGGTGTGGGCTTAAGGCTGCACATCATGGTGACGACCCTCCGTGTCTCCAGGTCCCGTGGCTCGGGCGAGGCGGGCGCCGAGTCCCCCCGGACGCACCGCTCGAGCGGCGACGCGGCGCGCCCCGCCCCGCTGCCCCAACCGTACGCCGTCAGGGGGTAGATGCCGTTCCTGGACCACAAACACACCATGTTATACAAATGTTTCATTGATTGTTGTTGTACCGAAAATCTTTAGGTTTTGTATATTGTTTTGTTATGGTGATAAAAATCCGAAAGTCCAAAGTTCTCTTTCAGCATTTCGGAAACAAAACAATTTAAGTTAACGAGAACTCATGACTCTTTCGGTGATTGTTTTAAAGAGATTATATTCTCACAGTCAGCTCTCAATACATTTATGAAAATCTAATGCACGGTCACAATATCATTCATGAGTTTAGTAAAATAAGTGATGAAAGCAATATTAAAACTAGAAATCAAAATAAACCTCATATACCTACCTAGATATCGCTTAGGGAAAGTAAATCCTTAATTTGATTGAATTTTCAAGATTTCAATCTTATTTACCCCTTTTGCAACCCTTAATTTAAATACAGGGGTGGTTTGGTGAATGTGCAGCCGATACTCTTTCAAATGACACCCCACAAGCCAAAAATCTTAATGTCTCACTTAACACCCCTATTTCTCAAAAACTACCCTAGTGTAAAAAAAATCCACGTACTGATTGATGAGTATTACTATAATCTCAGCATTTTTAAAATTTTGAATTAATCGTATCAGCCATTCAAAAGATATGGGCGAAAAATTTTATTCGTTCGCCTCGCTCACTCAATCAATTATAGAACACAAATAGAAATACGTGATGATCACCAACAAGAGAAGAGAACTCCCTAAGAGAGAAGAGCGCGATGTATAGCAATGGTATGTAACTCACTTGACGTCCTCGACGAACTTCTCCAGCTTCTCCTGATGCGGCTGCACGTCGCGGGCGGCGCGCTCCACACGCTGCCCGCCGCGCACGCACGCCGCCAGCGCGCCGCCGCACGCGCCGCCCACCTCGTCCGTGATCGTCTCCGAAATGTTGGCTGGAGCACACGTACATACGTCGCTTGATACTTTACACATATACTCCTACCTACACGCTCTACGCAGACCGCGGAGCGGTCGTCTGCCATTTACCTATCAATATGAACGTTACAATCAAGTTAACATTCAAATCTACCAGCTATTTCATTTTAGGGAAACGAAATCCTTATACTTACTCCAGCGATTATAATCTTGAGTGAAGCTAGTTTAAGTATTTAGAAAAAATATGTTATTTCAAGGCTGAAGTACTGAATAGCAGGTTTACCGGTAGTATTGACGAGTGTGTGCGCGGCCAGCAGCTTCAGGGAATGGACTTCGAACAGGAGCGGGTGGAACAGCAGCTCGCGTGCCGTCGGCCGCAGCGCGGGGTCCTTCGCGATACATCTGGAACGTGCATCGATCTCATTGACACTTGGAACACACGATTTACCAACCATAGCTACATCTACGAATCATTGAATGTGCTTTGTGCTGGTCGACCACATTCACGTTCACTTAAGTTCCAAGCTATAAATGGAGCGAGCCTTCCCAGAAAATGCCGATAACACTTAGTTGACATTTAGGCCACCGCCACCACCTGCAGACACATAATATTTCCATAGCAGTCACCGTGTCACCTGTATATAAAGTCCTTCTGGCGCGTTTCCTCGAGCGAGTCCACCGTCCGCTCGATGTGTTCGTCGGAGACGTGGCTGCCCGAGTCCCCGTTGCCCTGGATCTCCAGCGCCGCCGTCTCCAGCGCGCACATACCGAACGAGTAGATGTCCATGGCTGGTGTCACCGTCTGACTCGCTGCACATAAACATCTATTCGTTAACACTCGTACAACTTATTTAATTCCTATCAAATCATCCCATTGCTGGACGAAGCTCTCCCCTAAGCTTTCCACACTTGACGATCATCGGTCGTCTCCTACCGGTTAGTACGGAAGGAAAGGCTATCGTCACAATAGGACCGACGTTTTCGAGGCCTACCCCGCTGTCTTCGACATCGTCCTATTGTGACGATCATCGATCGGTGCCCATCGGTCGGGGTGCACGCAGCGTAGTATTACGAATTTTGATTTGTCTCTTTGCCCCTAGAGCTTTGCGCTCCATGGCTCGTTAGCAAATTATGAGACTCGGTTAGAGACCAAGATTGTGCACCATAGGTGCAACACAAGCAAGACGCCGTTATCGATAAGTTTACGCTTTAGTGATATTGGAATGTTACCCTTCATGAACTGCCTGATATACCAGAAGCTTTTCTAGGCGTTTTCGATTCGCCGGTCAATTCCTTATTTTTTTCACTCTACTTACGCACTTGATGAGCTGCAGACTACAGAGCTTCGGCAACCTCAACAACATTCCATATTATTAGTACCTACAAGTATAGGTTTTACCTGTAAAATGTACTTAATGTGGTTGATAGAGGTGTATTTATTGGTTGGTGTGTAGACTCACATCCGTATTCGGGCGCGATAAGGTGCATGTTCTTCATGTTCTCGCGGCACGTCTTGACGTGGTGGTGTATGGCGTCGGGGGCCACGGAACCTATCTTCACCAGTCCGTTGTGCTGGATGAAGATCGTGTCGCACGTCAGGTTGCCGTGCACTATGGGCGGCATGCAGCCGTGGAGGTAGCTGCAACGGGAACGTAGTTTCATAACTCAAACACTCATCAGGTCAGGCTTCATGATGACTTGATACGAGAACAAAATTCTATGGGTATCGGTGAGGAAAACATGGTTGGTAATGTTACCTTAGCGCCGATAAGATCTGCGTACACCACCGTTTCCACGCTTGCAGAGGTAACCTTTTGACGTTGCGTTTTGTTCTTTTGAGGAACTGTTTCAGTGACCCGCACGACATGTATTCCGTTATGAATATCACCTGGAATAGACAACGGCACTGTTTCAAATATATTCAACAGGATACGGAAGCGAAACGATATCTTTTTAGTTTAATATTGCGTTCACTATAAAATGAGTAAGACTCGATTCGATATAAAGTTGTTATGATATGCGAATATTATTATTTAATTTGTTTGGATAATGTTGTCTGAATCAGTGCACATTGAACTCATCAACTTCAATCAGCAACAGATTCCGCGAGTTGCCTCGGTGCACCTACCTCGTCACGTGTAACAGAATAGACGTCTAATACCCACAGTCCCGTCCAATCCATGGAGAAGTACGCCTTACTTGGAGAACTATTGAAACAAACGTACCCTGGGCTTGTCATTGTGCGTGTCCGTCCAGTACCGGTGGAATTTGACAATATTCGGATGCTCCAACCTCGTGAGGTTATCGAAGACCATCTGTATCTTGTCTTCCTGCGCCTTGAAGTTCTTCCTCTCGGAGAACTGCACCTCGTTCCACACCACCTCGACGCCCTCCTCCGTGTCCATGGCGAGGTGCGCCACGTCGATCCCGGGAACGTCGCGCTGCTCCACCTGTACCAACACATGATCACAATTAATGCTTCATCATAAATCGCCAAATGGGACCACATCTGGATGATTACAATTTTATTGTAATATCTGCGACGATTTGCACACAATGCGATGAGTCGGCCGGACGTGAAAGCAATCTAGACAATTTATAAGGTTGGCAGTGCATCCGGCCTTTGAGTCGGTACTAGTACGGGGGACAAGATGGTGGTTTGTGCTTCTACAGGGGTAGCTACGGAAAATGTTTACAACAAAATAGCTTTGTAATGTACTGTTACTTCGTTTTATCTGTTATACTCAACGCGCAAATTTTTGTCCCGTGCCTAGGCACGCATTATGAACTTATGGAACACCACACTTATGGAAATATATATATATATAGAGTATGCACTTATGGAAACCACTACACCTAACCCTAGGGTTAGGTGTAGTGGTTTCCATAAGGGTCTATTGTAGGCTACACTATGTGTGTGGTTGAGGTGCATTGCTAATATTTTGATAAATTAATTTACGCAACAATACACACAGGGAAAACGTTTTATACATAGACAGAAAATGTCTATCCACGTAAGTATATCATTGACATGAAAATGTTCAAAAATCAAATCTATCAGTTTTTTTGTGTCATCCCTAAGCCTCTAATATGTTGTCTGAATTGATGCCTAGAGGCTCGGTAGCTATAGATAGCTCAGCAATCATTCAATTGAGAGGAGAGGATGCGAACTTGAACGGAAAATAACCAATTTGGAATCTCGTGATGTCGATGGAGAGTTTGCAATACGACTACAGAAGCGATATAGACACTGAAATGCATTTGTAATCAATCATACCGAAACCGAAGAAACGAGGAAGTAGGAAATAGAGTCGATGAAAAAGTAGACTTTTACGGAGATACATACCTGTCTATGGTATTGAATGGCTATTTTAATTATAAGGTAAGGACAGCTTCACTTATAAGGGTATGAACAAGTAGGTTTAATGTTTATGTGCGCTCAATGAAGTAGGTATGAATATGTATATATGTATATATGTATGCGGTATTCAAGTTGATACGGATATAATTAGCCGGGGCTGTCGACCGATAGTGAATTAATGAGGGTTCTGTCTCCGTTGAGGATGTTGTACACTGGTTTTAAGGAAACATTCATAGGGATTCAATTATTATTGAGCAGGAATAATTGATGATATTTTGTTAATTCATATATTTTATAATGTTTTTGGTTTACAACTCATACGATTACTGTACTCGATTTGCAACGCACCAAATGCAACTTTACGAATAAAAGTTGCCATCAGTTAATTCTGTACCTGAAGCTATCGCTGTGACATATATTTATAATCAAATTACTTTTTATTTATAGGCAACTATAACGATGCGATATAATCGTCAGATACTCAAATCTAATGGATTACTTACAAATTAGGACGATGTAAACTTAAATATTAATTACTCAATAAATGACGCACTATTACCAAAAGGACATGCCTATTTAAAGGTCAGATGACCAATCAGACATGAATGTGGTAAGTTCATTACTTAAGCTCAATATCATTAGTTACGGGGGCAGGTGTGATATACTTGTGGTAGACCACTATAATGACGTAGTAGACGTTGTAGACATTATCATTAGGTACGGGGGCAGGTGTGATATACTTGTGGTAGACCACTATAATGACGTAGTAGACGTTGTAGACATTATCATTAGGTACGGGGGCAGGTGTGATATACTTGTGGTAGACCACTATAATGACGTAGTAGACGTTGTAGACATTATCATTAGGTACGGAGGCAGGTGTGACATACTTGTTTTAGACCACTATAACGACGTAGTAGACGTTGTAGACATTATCATTAGGTACGGGGGCAGGTGTGATATACTTGTGGTAGACCACTATAATGACGTAGTAGACGTTGTAGACATTATCATTAGGTACGGGGGCAGGTGTGATATACTTGTGGTAGACCACTATAATGACGTAGTAGACGTTGTAGACATTATCATTAGGTACGGGGGCAGGTGTGATATACTTGTGGTAGACCACTATAATGACGTAGTAGACGTTGTAGACATTATCATTAGGTACGGGGGCAGGTGTGACATACTTGTTTTAGACCACTATAACGACGTAGTAGACGTTGTAGACATTATCATTAGTTACGGGGGCAGGTGTGACATACTTGTGGTAAACCACTATAACGACGTAGTGGACGTTGTAGACATTATCATTAGTTACGGGGGCAGGTGTGACATACTTGTGGTAAACCACTATAACGACGTAGTGGACGTTGTAGACATTATCATTAGGTACGGGGGCAGGTGTGACATACTTGTTTTAGACCACTATAACGACGTAGTGGACGTTGTAGACATTATCATTAGGTCGGGGGCAGGTGTGATATACTTGTGGTAGACCACTATAACGACTTAGTGGACGTTGTAGACATTATCATTAGGTACGGGGGCAGGTGTGATATACTTGTGGTAGACCACTATAATGACGTAGTAGACGTTGTAGACATTATCATTAGGTACGGGGGCAGGTGTGATATACTTGTGGTAGACCACTATAATGACGTAGTAGACGTTGTAGACATTATCATTAGGTACGGGGGCAGGTGTGATATACTTGTGGTAGACCACTATAATGACGTAGTAGACGTTGTAGACATTATCATTAGGTACGGGGGCAGGTGTGATATACTTGTGGTAGACCACTATAATGACGTAGTAGACGTTGTAGACATTATCATTAGGTACGGGGGCAGGTGTGATATACTTGTGGTAGACCACTATAATGACGTAGTAGACGTTGTAGACATTATCATTAGGTACGGGGGCAGGTGTGATATACTTGTGGTAGACCACTATAATGACGTAGTAGACGTTGTAGACATTATCATTAGGTACGGGGGCAGGTGTGACATACTTGTTTTAGACCACTATAACGACGTAGTAGACGTTGTAGACATTATCATTAGTTACGGGGGCAGGTGTGACATACTTGTGGTAAACCACTATAACGACGTAGTGGACGTTGTAGACATTATCATTAGTTACGGGGGCAGGTGTGACATACTTGTGGTAAACCACTATAACGACGTAGTGGACGTTGTAGACATTATCATTAGGTACGGGGGCAGGTGTGACATACTTGTTTTAGACCACTATAACGACGTAGTGGACGTTGTAGACATTATCATTAGGTCGGGGGCAGGTGTGATATACTTGTGGTAGACCACTATAACGACTTAGTGGACGTTGTAGACATTATCATTAGGTACGGGGGCAGGTGTGATATACTTGTGGTAGACCACTATAAAGACGTAGTAGACGTTGTAGACATTATCATTAGGTACGGGGGCAGGTGTGATATACTTGTGGTAGACCACTATAATGACGTAGTAGACGTTGTAGACATTATCATTAGGTACGGGGGCAGGTGTGATATACTTGTGGTAGACCACTATAATGACGTAGTAGACGTTGTAGACATTATCATTAGGTACGGGGGCAGGTGTGACATACTTGTTTTAGACCACTATAACGACGTAGTAGACGTTGTAGACATTATCATTAGGTCGGGGGCAGGTGTGATATACTTGTGGTAGACCACTATAACGACTTAGTGGACGTTGTAGACATTATCATTAGGTACGGGGGCAGGTGTGATATACTTGTGGTAGACCACTATAATGACGTAGTGGACGTTGTAGACATTATCATTAGGTCGGGGGCAGGTGTGATATACTTGTGGTAGACCACTATAACGACTTAGTGGACGTTGTAGACATTATCATTAGGTACGGGGGCAGGTGTGATATACTTGTGGTAGACCACTATAATGACGTAGTAGACGTTGTAGACATTATCATTAGGTACGGGGGCAGGTGTGATATACTTGTGGTAGACCACTATAATGACGTAGTAGACGTTGTAGACATTATCATTAGGTACGGGGGCAGGTGTGATATACTTGTGGTAGACCACTATAATGACGTAGTAGACGTTGTAGACATTATCATTAGGTACGGGGGCAGGTGTGATATACTTGTGGTAGACCACTATAATGACGTAGTAGACGTTGTAGACATTATCATTAGGTACGGGGGCAGGTGTGATATACTTGTGGTAGACCACTATAATGACGTAGTAGACGTTGTAGACATTATCATTAGGTACGGGGGCAGGTGTGATATACTTGTGGTAGACCACTATAATGACGTAGTAGACGTTGTAGACATTATCATTAGGTACGGGGGCAGGTGTGACATACTTGTTTTAGACCACTATAACGACGTAGTAGACGTTGTAGACATTATCATTAGTTACGGGGGCAGGTGTGACATACTTGTGGTAAACCACTATAACGACGTAGTGGACGTTGTAGACATTATCATTAGGTACGGGGGCAGGTGTGACATACTTGTTTTAGACCACTATAACGACGTAGTGGACGTTGTAGACATTATCATTAGGTCGGGGGCAGGTGTGACATACTTGTGGTAGACCACTATAACGACTTAGTGGACGTTGTAGACATTATCATTAGGTACGGGGGCAGGTGTGATATACTTGTGGTAGACCACTATAATGACGTAGTAGACGTTGTAGACATTATCATTAGGTACGGGGGCAGGTGTGACATACTTGTTTTAGACCACTATAACGACGTAGTAGACGTTGTAGACATTATCATTAGGTACGGGGGCAGGTGTGATATACTTGTGGTAGACCACTATAATGACGTAGTAGACGTTGTAGACATTATCATTAGGTACGGGGGCAGGTGTGACATACTTGTTTTAGACCACTATAACGACGTAGTAGACGTTGTAGACATTATCATTAGTTACGGGGGCAGGTGTGACATACTTGTGGTAAACCACTATAACGACGTAGTGGACGTTGTAGACATTATCATTAGGTACGGGGGCAGGTGTGACATACTTGTTTTAGACCACTATAACGACGTAGTGGACGTTGTAGACATTATCATTAGGTCGGGGGCAGGTGTGACATACTTGTGGTAGACCACTATAACGACTTAGTGGACGTTGTAGACATTATCATTAGGTACGGGGGCAGGTGTGACATACTTGTGGTAAACCACTATAACGACGTAGTGGACGTTGTAGACATTATCATTAGGTACGGGGGCAGGTGTGACATACTTGTGGTAAACCACTATAACGACGTAGTGGACGTTGTAGACATTATCATTAGGTACGGGGGCAGGTGTGACATACTTGTTTTAGACCACTATAACGACGTAGTAGACGTTGTAGACATTATCATTAGTTACGGGGGCAGGTGTGACATACTTGTGGTAAACCACTATAACGACGTAGTGGACGTTGTAGACATTATCATTAGGTACGGGGGCAGGTGTGACATACTTGTTTTAGACCACTATAACGACGTAGTGGACGTTGTAGACATTATCATTAGGTCGGGGGCAGGTGTGACATACTTGTGGTAGACCACTATAACGACTTAGTGGACGTTGTAGACATTATCATTAGGTACGGGGGCAGGTGTGATATACTTGTGGTAGACCACTATAATGACGTAGTAGACGTTGTAGACATTATCATTAGGTACGGGGGCAGGTGTGACATACTTGTTTTAGACCACTATAACGACGTAGTAGACGTTGTAGACATTATCATTAGGTACGGGGGCAGGTGTGATATACTTGTGGTAGACCACTATAATGACGTAGTAGACGTTGTAGACATTATCATTAGGTACGGGGGCAGGTGTGACATACTTGTTTTAGACCACTATAACGACGTAGTAGACGTTGTAGACATTATCATTAGTTACGGGGGCAGGTGTGACATACTTGTGGTAAACCACTATAACGACGTAGTGGACGTTGTAGACATTATCATTAGGTACGGGGGCAGGTGTGACATACTTGTTTTAGACCACTATAACGACGTAGTGGACGTTGTAGACATTATCATTAGGTCGGGGGCAGGTGTGACATACTTGTGGTAGACCACTATAACGACTTAGTGGACGTTGTAGACATTATCATTAGGTACGGGGGCAGGTGTGACATACTTGTGGTAAACCACTATAACGACGTAGTGGACGTTGTAGACATTATCATTAGGTACGGGGGCAGGTGTGACATACTTGTGGTAAACCACTATAACGACGTAGTGGACGTTGTAGACATTATCATTAGGTACGGGGGCAGGTGTGACATACTTGTGGTAAACCACTATAACGACGTAGTGGACGTTGTAGACATTATCATTAGGTACGGGGGCAGGTGTGACATACTTGTTTTAGACCACTATAACGACGTAGTGGACGTTGTAGACATTATCATTAGGTACGGGGGCAGGTGTGACATACTTGTGGTAAACCACTATAACGACGTAGTGGACGTTGTAGACATTATCATTAGGTACGGGGGCAGGTGTGACATACTTGTGGTAAACCACTATAACGACGTAGTGGACGTTGTAGACATTATCATTAGGTACGGGGGCAGGTGTGACATACTTGTTTTAGACCACTATAACGACGTAGTGGACGTTGTAGACATTATCATTAGGTACGGGGGCAGGTGTGATATACTTGTGGTAGACCACTATAACGACGAAGTAGTTTTATACTATCAAACATGAATTTTGAATTTGAATTTTAAACATAGGCTTTGCGACTCGAGAGTCGAGACACGCCATGACAATAACGACAATATTATATATCATGCCATAAGGCACGATCTATCCAAATAAAGATCCACTGCGCAGTTAGATTGTAAAAATACTAATATGCGATCACTGCGCGCATTTACGGTACAATCTGTAAAAGCTTCGCTATTAGCTTTTCGCTTCTAACTTTAGCGGAGTATGTTTTGTCACAATGATGTATTTTCACGTTACATGAAATCAACTTACGAGTATGTTGTGTACTAGATTCAAACCTTTTCATGATTTTATGAAATAAAAATTTAAATTATAAAAAACAGACGAAAAAAAGACGAAAGCCACAGAGACGATTGAAGCTGAATAAAATGTACATTTGCGACGTGGCTTTCTGGCACATTGTCGGTAATAGCGCGTGAAAAGGGACCTAATGTGGACAGGTCCTAACGATGGCGCTATAAATATCCATGAGTTGGGAGCCTTAGACAAGGGGCTTTTATGCTGATAACTGAGTATGATGTGCGTCAAGCTGCTATTTCGATAAAGAAAGGCTCTTTGTGCTCCATCGGCTTCAAAACTATCTTTAGACAAAAACTACATTTCCTGAACACAGCCCACAACACTATAAAGAAGCTGTTTACAAGATTTGACTGAAGAAATTTGCCACAGCTGTGTGTATCTGTACTATACCTTACTATCTGTGTGATCATGATAATTACCTATTACACTAAGTTTCAATGTCAAAGTCAAATCAAATATTTTTTACGATCACTTTGAAACGTCATTTCTATCGCCTGTTCGGATTCGCGATCAGCACACAAGGAGAAAGACAATAACAACGGGCAATTTTTTTTTTATGATCCATTACGATAGCTTAAAATTATTTAATGCCAGGCTTTCTTATCTTCTAGGTCATCAGAAATTTTATAATAAGCTTTCCTAAATAGCTTTTGTTTTACATTTTTTTTTAATTTATTATTTGACAAGCTTAGCACATCACTTGGTAATTTATTATAAAAGAGTACAGTTTAGCCTATGAATTATTTATTAACTTTATGGAGACTAGTTGTAGGAAGAGCGAGTTTATTCTTATTTCTAGTATTATAATTATGTTTATCACAGTTTTTATCAAATGAGTTTATGTTTTTACACGCGTACCTATATAAAATTTTCATAAATACATTGGCAGAGCATAGTCAATATTTATATTTCCTTAAACTTTTATCATAATGAATCTTTTGGACCTAATTTGTAAACATCACGAACAGTTCCCTTCTGCAATACGAATATAATTATATGGTGTCTATATCTGCAGCACTACCCCACAATATTATGCCATATGACATAAAACTGTGTAATTAACTGAAGTAAACTAGCCTTGCTGTAGAAACGTCTGTGAGAAGACGTATTTTCTTTACAGCATATGCTACAGAACGTCTCTTTGCCAGTTTATCTATGTGTGGGCCCCATTGACGTTTATTATCCAAGATTAATCCCAAGAACGCAGTGGTACTACTAATAATTAATGTTTTGTTGTCTCTTTAACTTTAACATTAGCATCAACTTCAGTTACATTTGGTAAAATTAATCGAATACATTTTTTTTTTCTGATTGAGTACTTTTAAGTTTTTGACTTTAGTTATTGACAAGATTAAAAAAGATAAAGAAGATTTAAGTTATTGACATTAAACCAGTTAACAATTTTGGAGATTGCATTGTTTACGTTGTCAAAGTTAGTCATTTGTCGCTTCAATCTAAATAGAAGTGACGTATCATCTGCAAACAGGACAATCTCATGGTCATATTAATGTATTTGGGGCAGATGGATCATTAATATATACTAAAAATAAGAAAGGCCAAATATTGAACCCTGCTGCACGCTCATGGTAACCAAAGATCCTGAAAAAAGCTGGTCGTTCTAGTCGACTGGCTGTATGCGATCATATAAGTAAAACGTGAGTAAGTCTAGTTGGTGCACCAGCCTTACCTAACCCCTTGATACCATAGTGATCTAATTTTATAATGTTTCATGGTGCACGCAGTCAAAAGCCTTCGGACAAATCATAAAAGATTCCCAACGCATCATGTGATAATTGTGGAATGGTCGAGGTTATCCCTTCCTGGCTACAGTATCACGTTTTATCAAAAAGGACGTTTCAAAAACTAATTTAACTATCGATCGAATCCAAGTAAAGTAACGAGCAAAAGCTATGGGGGTATACTTAGGTTACCAAAAACCGAAAACTTAGCTATATTCCGCCAGTGACAGGAAATTTGCTTATTTTATTTTACCACTGTCTCACACCTCCGAGTCCGACTACCTTAAAGTTATTCGGATAAATAGTTGTTCGGATAAAAAACGTTGCGTCTTGGTAACAAAAACATTTGTAATTTTTTAACGTTTATCGATATGGCTGAAATATGTTTTTTTTACGTTCAACCTTCAACCCATTATTCGCCATTTTGAAATATTTTCAAAAACTGAATCGACAAAAAAAAGTCATAATTATCGAACCCTGTTCACAAAATTTATTCAAGAATCGTAAGCGACCGGTAGAGGAAACAGACATACAAAAGCATTTTTGTACAAACTGACACGGAGACGCTTCGCTCTCACTCGGTCAATTATAATAACTCTGAAATTACTAAAACGATTTCAAAAAATCCTTTAACAATATTGAGAATGGACTTTTAGAACACCATCGACATAAACTGCAACCAGATTTTTTTTTCATTTTTCATTGCTTACTGTTGGAAAGGCCCCTATGTATGTGCCGCTCCGAACGATTATTGGCTCTTATTTTCCATATAATGTCGAGAGAGTTACGTTATCGTGTCAACAATGTACTCTATCAAGTCAATTATCATTTTAACAATGCTGCCGTTAGTCCGATGGGCCATAAATATAAATGCTTGCTGTAATAAATGTTGAACTTCATAAGCATTCCAGATGTCTATTGAAATGGACACAGGCATCAAGGCTCGACATTTTACCATGAGTGTAAAATAAGTGAAATAAGTATAGTCCCATCAAAGCATCAGGAAAGTCCATATATTAATTATTACTTCTATGAAATTTTGACTTCTTTGTTAATCCTCAGTCGCAGACTCGATTCCTATTATCGATATGAAACTGCCATGAGCTTCCAAAGCTTTATCATCGTGAAGCAAAATTAATAGATTTCCTTTTCTTATACGGTGTATTACCTAGTACGAATTACATAAGTAAATATGAGAAGAATGTAACAGGGTGTACCTTAATATTGATACAACATACTGTTAAAACCAGAATATTGATATGGAATACAACCATGATGTCATCATGGTTGTGAACACTACAACTTATAGTCTTGTCACTGTTTTGCCGTGATCGAGTTGCGTTCGAGAAGGAAACCAGCGATAGTGTCGCTACTCGCAGTAAAACACTGAAGAGGAGGCTACACCGTTTAGTCGACCAATAACTACCTTCATTCCTACTCAAGGCAAACGCAAAGACTTCAGTCAGTGTATCCGTGACCCTGCGTCCAAATATCGGATAACTCGTTCAACAACAAGTCATGGTAAATATCCCGTTACTATTAGTATGAATATTGATGTCCGTACCGTACCAACAAATATCGGGTATTGGCACTTTCGTTTTCTCGCAATCGCAGCTCGAGTTTGTAAAGCGGGTGTGTATGCGCGGTGTCCTGCGAAGTATTGTCATTATATTACCGAAATATGGTTAGTATTTGACAATGTCCGTGAAATATGTTGGAAGTCGGAGGACATTCAGTTTCGACTCAGTCGGAGCGGAGTTGTTAGAGCCACCTGCCACTCTAGACTGTAAAGCGAGCTAAATCTCACGATACGGGTGGGCGCGCGACTTTCCCAACCAATTTATAGCCTTCCGAACGCGCACATAATTGTCGGGCACCGGACTAACCGAGGCAACACTCATCATTTGTGGTAGGTACCTTTACTATCTATAGGTGATCAATGTTGTGCCCATCGCCTTTCACTGTGGATTCCGCTGATATGCCAACAGACACATTCGATGGGAAATACTTTTAAGATGGCTTATGGATATTACGTGTATTTTCAAAATATCATACTTGAGAAATAATGTAATTCAAAACAAAGGCGAGTTAATAGGAACTGTCAGCTTATGATCCGAGAAAGATAAATCTCCGGAAAAGGGTAAGTTGAAATATTCATTCATTTGTAAGCATGATATATTACTGAATATTTAAATGTTTAGAAGAGAGTACTTACTCTGTCAAGAAACCTTCCTGGAATCCAATTGATATTAGCCAACCAGCCTTCGTTTTTGCATTCTGTCGCACCACTCAGATTGGCCCCAACGCCGCTGGGGCAGAATCACAGGCAGAATTACATGTGAAATTGCATTCACGTCTCGAACGTGGGAGTTGTTAAACACGAGACATTTCTATTTATGGGTAGGAATTTATGGATTGCAGCAGGTACCGACGATATCAGTAATCTTTCTAGCTGGTAGCTAGGTAGAAGCTGTGATGTTGTGTAGTGAGCAAGATTTGAAACTTGGGTGATGGATCGAAGCTTCATCTCGACAGATTTTGAGATAGGGGTAACATTTCAAAGAAGCGCAAAACACAATACGAAATAAAATAGGTCCTCATTTGGAGCGATGTATTTTTTCAAACCTTTCAAAATAATAATACCAGGAAGTTCGTTATGTGCCAAGACTTTCAAGTGAAGTCGGTGTTGCATCTAGAATATCACGGTACTCACTGTAAAATTAACTTATCATAAATGATTCCCAACAGATTTCCATTATCTTACTATGATAGAACCGAGCTGTAATGTGTCTTCCACAATGACAATATTTAGAAGTCGCGCGGCTCAGGCGCTCAGTTTGCCACAGTAGGTAGGTATACCTTATAGCAGTAAGGTTTATGAGTTGACTTGAACATTGTAAAATGTGTCACGGTTTATTACTTCGTTAGCCATCGTTCCAATCACGCCTTTACAATCTCGCAGACGATACCTTTGCGAGGTGAGACACAAGGCTCTTATGGAAAGGTCAGTTCATCAAAGGTGATTAGATACTCCTATACGCTTCCGGATTGCAAAACGTCTGAGAGGACTGTTCCTAGCCTAGTATCTGATCAGGTCACTTTTTTATGAGATAAATATAAGAAACTCTGTAAAATAAAGTTTTCTTTGTTCTAATAATGTTATATAATTCTTGAAAAGGAAATAAGTCTTGACCGGTTGTGTCAGAAAGGTCAACAGCCGGATGATAGTGGCCCTAAAACTAGCCTAATTGAATTGTTCGGGGGGATACGTGGACAAGGTAATTGGATAGCCCAGTTTGCGCTGTACCGACTGTTACAAATATATATATTTAGTTCCTAATCTTTGGAGATTCAACTGGTAGATAAGACCATAAATAATATACGCACACTCATTACTATTTACATCTGGATGATATATATTAGAACTAAGCGCTATCAAACGTTGGCATGGAATTAATCATCACATCACAAATGGTTAAAGCATATGAGCTGGTATTCCAAGTCGCAATCGCAGCACAATGGCTAGGTGTGATGTGGTGTGAACGTCAAACGTCAATTGAATAATTTAATACAAATATTCGTTTACTCGTCCTAACGTTCAATATTACGAGTGTAAACACAACATAAAACAAATGGCACTGATGTTTGTGAGCAGTTTACAAACACACGATTATCCGAGACCAAGCGCTCAAAAGGTACCTAAAAGGTACTTGTACTAGATATTTATTCTTTGTTTTTAATCACTTGATCTTCGCAGAACTAGCGAGCTGGTTAACGAAATGCGTCACAAGATGAACATATTTATTGTTCAATTCTAAGACTTTTGGATAATTGGCAAAGAGAAGGGCTGAAAAATGCAGCAGAAATAACAGCATACGTGGTAAATGCAAGGGGCTGGGCCGGAGACGGCTACTGCAGTAGGCGCTGGGCGCGGCATCTCTTCTTACTCCTCTACTGTTACACCGCAGACAATTGTTATTGACACATTGACCGAGCTTTTATTGGAGATACATCCGTTACCTATACAAAATTAGCTAGAGTACAGTTCACAAAACACTACAAGACAAAACCAATAAGATAAGTCCTAATCCACCCTTGCAAGATACACCGCAAAGCGCAACCCACTATCAATATACCAATATTATATATCAATATAATAACAAGCCTCATAGCTCAGTTGGTAGTAACTCTGCCTTCTGCGCTGTAGGTTGTGGGTTCGATTCCCACCCAGGACAAACATTTGTGTGATGAATATAGATGTTAGTTCTGTGTTTGGGTGTTGTACTGTATGATAATATGTATTTACAAAAAAAAAAAAAGTATTTCAGTATTCTATCCGTAATCTAGTTCCCATATTACAAGCTATGCTTAGTTTGGGGCTAGATGGCGTTGTGTAAAATGAATGTATGTTTAAAAAAAAAAAAAAAATGAAATGACCTGGAAAATGGTGCTTTAATAGATTTTTTTAATATAGTTGCTCAAAAAGTGGCGTATAGCGTTCGGGATGTGGGCTATTACATACTCGTGCTTTTTTTTACCTTTCCCGAACTCGTGCGTTCTCTTTCCCTTTATGTAGTAATCAATGTTTTAAGATAATATTAAGTTTTTAGTTTTATGATGTAGGTAACACTTGTAATGTTATTAAATTATTATAAACACTGTACCTAAATGTTAAATGGATCATCAAAAAATTAATCAGCCCGAGGTTCTTGCCTTTCTCCTTGTGTGCTGGTCGCGATTCCGAACAGGCGGTAGATTTGACGTTTCAAAATGATCCTAAAAATCTTAATGAATAAAAATATTTGACTTTGACTTTGACTTCCCAACTGTCAAAATAATGTCTATTAAAAAGAAAAACCGACCATGAAGTTTTTACTAAAAAAAAATCATAGAAGTTTTTATGATTCTTGCAAATACGTTTATTTCTAAAAAGAAGCTACTAATTTGTTTCTATATCAGATTTAATGATTTGATTGAATAAGTTAGGTTAGGTTTCATTTAATTTCATCTCATTAAATTTCATTTTCATTTCATATCAATAAAAAAATTCTACTGAAGACTTGGCTGTATGGGCATAGTTACCTTTGCCTACCAGAATAGGTGAAAAAAAAAATCTCTTCTTATATTCTACGGTTGGCGCCATTTTCTAGAAATTTTGTTTGCGAGTTGCGAATTTTGTTTGCGAATTGTCTTTGTTTGTTGTACAAAATTAGTAATTTCGACCTTAATTTTTTTGAATTAACACCACCGGAACTCAGTATAATTGCACAAAATGCTACTAATTAAGATTCCGAACACAAAAAATAAGATACCGAGAAGCTTTGTTGTTGAAGGAGACTTTCTTAGAATAGTGCAAAAATATATGAATCAGCGGTCCTAAAAAGGAAAAATTTCAAAATTACCAAAAAGGGAAGTGTACAGCTCAAACAATCGGGATAAACAAATTTGGTAATATGCTCAAAGAAATAGCTACGTTTCTCGGTCTGCCGGATGCTGAGTATTATACTGGGCACAGCTTTAGGAGGACCTCTGCTACATTATTGGCAGATTCAGGAGCCAATTTGACGTCCTTAAAGCGACTAGGAGGTTGGAAATCAGACAAAGTTGCAGAAAGCTATATTGGTGATTAATTAAACAACAAACTAGAAACTGGGAAAAAAGTCACACAATCCATTAATTTAAGGTCCATTCCGTCTTTTTCACATGTTGATTCTCTTCAACATGTGAAAAAGACGGACGTTCGTCCATCTACCTTCGTTGATAATGATAATTCATCAGATCCAATTCCATCAACTAGCAAACGCCATTGTATGACAAATATACATGAACAATCATACGAAATTAATAATAGATTCCCACTCAGGACAAACATTTGTGTGATGAATATAGATGTTTGTTCTGTGTTTGGGTGTGTATTGTATGATAAGTATGTATTTACAAATAAAAAAAAATGTATTTAAGTATTCTATCCGTAATCTAGTTCCCATATTACAAGCTATGCTTAGTTTGGGGCTAGATGGTGCTGTGTGAAATTAATGTCCTGTGATATTTATTTATTTATTTAGTTTGTCTCAAACAGTAAATATGCAACCTAAAACTTCCCCAGTTAGTATAAAAAAACTGTACCAATTTCAAACAAATGTATATGTGAATTATAACTTTTATAAGAAATTAATGATTAGATAGTTGAGTTTAGTGTTTTTGTTATTTTATTAAATTGCTTATTTTTTTCGCAACTGTATTAAAAATAGTCGTTCAGTACGCGTACGGAACCGTCATTGCAACTTGTTCCGACTGTCAACCCTCGCCTTCGGCTGCGCCTCGGCTCGGGTAGACATATGTCGGAACTCTTTGCAATGACAGCCTTTCCGAACTTGTAATGAAATATACTATAATAAGATTATAGTGTGAGGTAAGAAACAACCTGGTTCAGATGATATGGCTTTACCTCGCCCGGCCTTAAAAATCTAGAATCGATGCAACTCGCGCTTGATGATGCGGCACTTGCGAATTGCGAACCCGGTTGCTGAGTTAACACGTGCGTGACATTTATGACACTTATCCCAACGAAAATTGATTAGCGAGAACACTCCAAAGCAATTGGGCACAAATAAAACTATTAAACTCGCTAATAAGATGTGAAAAAAGACATAATAGCGAGTGGCACTCACTTGGCAGTCACGCATACTGTAATGAGCACGAGGAAACTGATTTTAATTGTGAATGCGATGGAGTGCAACAAGACAAATCGGCTATGATATTCACACGGGTGAGTTAGCCACGACAACAAAATAGTCAAAAGTAATCCTTTTTCAAATTATGAACAAATAGGAACTTCCTATTCATTTGGAACGTCGTAGTTTTTTCCATATAGTTTTGTCCGATATCAATACGATCCGTCACACATTCAAATCGCAGACGGGTATGGGTACCGTTCTGGGTATGGGATGGATATAACCGACGAAGGTCGCGACATTGAACTTCGCTGAACGGTACCGACCGATGGATCAACCCCGGCGAGAGGCACGCACCGATTCAATGTCAAGAGCGAATCTATTCTTATCTGTAGGTACGAGTACGTAGTGTTGCGTCACAGGCTCACGGGGATCCCTATAAGCTGATACGGCTCCGCCCACACCACGCACATTACACATTACAGCGTTTATTGAGATTACAGAGCGTTGGGTGACGTCGTCGACGATTCCGTCGCCGCGTCGCGTCGGATGTACTCAGGTGTATTTCGCAGCGTCATAGTGCAAGATAAATGACGTTCAAGGGGCCAGGCGTAGGCGAGGAGAATCTGGAATTAGAATCGCCAAGTCTGTTTACAGCAAGCTCATATCGAGAGACAAATTACAAACATCCGCCAACGAAGTCCTCGGGTACGCTCCGTCTTGCAAAGCTCGACTACATTAAGGACACATGGCTTTACATTATCTAAAGAGTTAGTTGGCGAAACATGTTTAAGGTGATTCATATTACCCATAACAGTTTTTTTTTATAATAATATTGATTCTCCGTATACTCCGTACGTAGGTACTCCGTAGGTAAAAGGTAAAGGTTTTCACCAGCCTTCTTCATCAACGGTAGGTGTCGTCGACCGGCGCCCTGATGCTGACGCTCGACAATGGCCTCTGCTGGCAGGACTCCAAGCGCCGCATGGCGTCTATACATCAACACTCCTGCCTTGCACATGCAGCCGCCAAACCCAAGGCCTTCTGATCCAAAACAAACTCTCGTCATACGAATCTTCAACTCTCTGTCCATGCTCGAACACGTATGGCAGATTCACAGCGCGCAAATCTAAATTTGCCCCTTGGTAAATTAGCGAAAACGGCCGCTGCGTCTTTTGATGTGTAAACGTCGAGGAAGTATTATTTTGAAGATGCTGTAACGTCGCAGCTCTGCCAGACATGCAATCCCATTTATGTCGAAATGGAAATAGCTCGGGGGTCGACTAAATTAGCGAAAACGGCCGCTGCGTCTTTTAATGTGTAAACGTCGAGGAATTATTATTTTGAAGATGCTGTAACGTCGCAGCTCTGCCAGAGATGCAATCCCATTTATGTCGAAATGGAAATAGCTCGGGCGTCGACGTTTAGCTATCTCACGATTCCCGCACCTTGCAATCATGCAATTGTAAATTAGGAGTCAAAATAAACGAAACTCCACGCCAGGCGTGCGGTGACATGACACTACGTGATATCAAGAAGGGAAAATAATTTCGAAACATTTAGAAAAATGTAGGAAGTTAGTATAGTATTACTAAAGCGACGAATGGCGTATTCTTTGTACGTACTTGAAAAACAATCGTAAAACAGCAAACTGACAAATATTTGGAAGTTGATAGCTCAGTAATGATTAATGTTACATGGAAAACTAACAGTTCACACTAATGCGCATTTGATCGCGCATTCGAAACATAGTTTTTAGTAATGCGATTTCAAAAGAATAAATACGAGTTGCACCAACGCATCACACATAGAAATAATGGTTGCTACATATTCGTTTGTGTGCATCCTCTTGTTTCGATACGAAAGTATTTAAACCATAACATGACATGTTTCTGGGGCCCAATTCTACTAAATCAATTGTTTCACAATGACAATGATTTCATCGCAGAATAGCCATCATTGATTCCTTTTGGTATTCTACTAACCCAATCTATTTTCTATGACTGTCATTGAATTGACTTTGATGATCATTGAAAAAAGAGAGTCAACTTTTCGTATTCTGCTAAGCAATGGCATAGCAATCGCTAGCGATAGTGGGCAACATTTGGTATTCTGCTATTTTTTGACAACCTCCTCCAATCGTAATTTCATCTACGAATTAGTCATAATGGTATCAGAGTGCAAAGGTTGCTTTTTACGTATATTGTTGCAGGGTATTGCGATGTCATACAAAAAATTATGTATGATACAAGGTAGAATTTTAAAGGCGAATAATGTTATCTCACTCATTTTCTAGGTAGCCTCGGTTTTTTTGTATGGGGTCCCATCTCTTCTTACGTAGTATTTAGTATTATCTTTGTATATCGTAATATAACGGGCAAATCTAATAAGTTTTATAATATGTACAGACAAGAGGCTATTATGCTAATATTAGGTATCAGCAACGTCAGCTTTGCTAGCGCAGACATCTTCGACATTGTTGGGCTGTTTCGCAAAGCACGCTGGACCCTTTTCGAGATCTCCACGAGACGAAAGGAGATCTACTCAAAGATCAATCAGTATAAGGGAACGCCACCGTGATGGGATGTCAGTGATACAAAGGCAGGTAAGTAATGAAACATTCTCTGTTCTCGAGTTTGCTAAGTTAGTGTAGCTACAAATCATATAATTTATCGAGCAATATCCTGCACTACCTAACACACACATTGCAGCCCCAATAAAGAATTTAAATTTCTACAGATTGAAGAAGAATTGAGAGCCAATGCTAAGCACTGGAGATTATTTGGGGTTGACGAGCATTGCAGCAGGATATTGTTGACAGGTGATGGACAAGAGAAATTAAATGCAAATGTATAAATATAATTTAAGCATTAACCTATGTAAATATGTCCTATTAGGTAATATATACAGAGGTGGCGGTCACAACTTCTTTAGGTATACGGTTCCAGTTTCGTTTTACTCTATTGCAGAGAAAACAATATGCAGCGTTCATATTCTTCTTGTTATTTGAATTAACTTGATTTAAAATTATTGCAGGGAAATGCTGTGCAACGCGTTGCGTCTCCGAAAACCTTATATTGAGTCAGAAGTAAGTAGATATCACCCGCCGACGTCGACATCGTTGTCGTTTCTGAAAAGATAATTATGTATCTTGAGAGTTATAAATAACATCACCATCATAGAAGTTTATTTATCTCCGCAATCTGTATTAAATAAAACATAGAACATACCTTCATTTTCATTACCTACATACTATTAAATGTATGTAGGTAATGAAGTATGCTTTACTCACTAACCTTTTGCTCCATAATACTCGTAAGTTGACCGAGCCTGTCTGTCAGGAGTATCAGCACAAGCTGCCCAAAGCTAGCTTGAAAAATTGTGGCCCTTGCTCTTGTGGACGTGACCAAGCGCCAACTCTGTGGTCACTTCCTAGACTCGTGGCACTCTAGGAAGTCAAAGAGGGCTTCAATATGTACTATGTGTAAGTAGAGCTGTGGTTCTTTAGATATATCTGAATTCTCGAGAGAAAAGAGTTGAAATAATAAACAAAGAAAATATTACAAAATATCACAAAACACTAATATCCTAACGATAGGTATTGACTTGTAAGTTAACATGACGTTGACAACTTTAACATTTTTAAGTCTTTTGGCTATGTAATATATGGTACATCTCGCGCGTAATATTGTGATTTAGATGCGTTGGCTATACCGACCAAACCATTGTCATTGGAAGTCATAGTCAGAGATAAACCATGTCATTGACATGGTTTAATATGTCAAATATAGCAGAATACCAAAATAACAACAATCTTAATGATCAACCAATAGCATGGTGCCACTATGATTATTTCCTTAAAAATAGCAGAATTGCCCACCTGTTTGCCAAACATCAGATTATCATAACCAAGAGCTCCATAATCGTTAAAAGCGTTTATCTCAATCATAAAAACATTTAAAATCCTGTACTGTACTTTTGTCAGAAGCATCCTTGAATTTGCATCGCAGATATGGAACCCTTATTATGATGTATATATTGAAAGAATAGAGCGCATTCAAAATAAATTCATGAAGTACCTCTACTTTCGTCTGAAAATTCCATATAGTTCATCTAATTACGTTAATCTATGTAAATAATTCCATATTCTTCATCTCAATAAGCGGCGAGAAATCGCCGACATATCTTTTCTGCTAAAAATAACTTCCAGTAATATTAACTGTCCCGATTTAATAAATAAAATTTATTTAATTATTTCTTATAGACGTTTACGATTCAACCCTGTATTAATCTTCCTACTGCTGGTACTATTTACCGGAAAAATACATTTCTTTGGCGAGCAAGTGTACATTTTAATGAGCTACCTAAGCGATTTGACTTATTCTGCACAAGCGTCAGTTCAACAAGGCAGTCGCTGAACGGAGAATTCTTCGGCGAGAAGTTGATCGCAATGTAATGTTACTACACTAAAATAGTATATACAATTAGATAAATTTAAATTTCACGTTCATTGTTCATACTGTCTTTACTCATGAAAACCTATTATTAGCTCACTGTTATCTTAATTAGTTCTTATACTGTATTTTTAGCTGTTGGTTTTTCAATAAGTAAATAAAGTAAACAGGCTTTCGCTAAACATATCTAACAATGGAAGTATTGTATCTATAGAGCTAGCATTTTCTCTTGCTTTAAGGTACTTAGTGGAATTAAATAGTAGCGTATAATATAAATAAACACGTATAATGCTTTTGATAGGGACAAGTGCACCAGTTTCTCCGACAAGAGCCTAACTCTAAAGAATAAAAACCACATCCTATTGTTGCTCTATTTGTAGTTGCCCTTGTACGAAGTGCAGTATTGAACAGTCTTTAGACAAAGATAACTTACGGCTGTCAAATGTACCAAAAAATAAACCACGTAGGTTATTTATTTAGTGTGGTATGGTAGCTGCGCGGGATGCAAGACAAGAATCGAACTGAGCTGTCACGGTCTAGAGCAGCGCGAGTGATGCATGGCTCTGACCGTCGATACATGTTGCTTTGCATTACTGAAATAGACTTGTTTTATTCTCAATCTATAACGAATAACATGAATTTAGATTTTTGTCAGTTCATAAAACCTAATTACACTTTGAAATCAGAAATGTAGAAAAATCTACACATATTCTGATATAAGACAAGCGCAGAAGAACATTTTACTGTTGAGTTTGACTCAGTCTCATTTTTATTAAACTCACTGCGCCTTTCGTATTTTCTCGGAACTGACTGTTCATTCTGAAAATAGGCATCTTCAATTATATACGAGGGAAATGAAATGGGTAACTGCGACTATTCCCTGAATCACGGTCTCTCGGTAATCTATTAAGTGTAAATGCTACCTTGGTAAGTATTCGATACGATATCGAAATATCGTTTTGCACTACTAATTTTGGTTATTTGGTTACTTTAGTATACTTAGCGAGACCATTATTCCCCCCAAAGTGATGGAATTGTAATATTTTGTAATCTTTCATCGGTGAGTGGCTTCGCACAAAAGGAAGCTTTGAGCTAAATTTATTTTGGTTTTAAAGGTCTGATGTCATTTTATTCGGCGTTTTGGAACCCAGACAAGGATGTCCAGTCCAGTTGTTGACCATTATCGCTGAGGCTCAAGCCACACAGACGGGAGCTTGGCTTGGTGTTACGCCACCAGCTACGTTGCGTGCTGGGTAGATGGCTTACATGCTCTAGCGAAGTAACGCATCGATTATCAAATGATGGCCACGTTGAATGACGCTTGGTGCCAAGTAGCATAACTTGTTTTTATTTGTTTGGTCCAAGCTATCCGTCAGCTATCGCACCTTGAGTGTCTCGTAGTAAATAATCAAGAACAACCTGATAAGACAACTAAGCTGGTTAAGTATTCCACACTGCGCTTTGTCACTAGTTCATTATGGCTCTAAAGTCATAATGAACTAGTGACAAAGCTTGGCAGCGTAGCATGGTAGAGGTGGCTGGCACCTAGCGAACCTACCTGTGAGCTGCAGCTTTGTATCAAACTCATATCAATTCTAAGACCAACTTTGGCAGTGGGCGGGTCACGAGAGAGCTAATATCATCAAACTTAGCCAGATTCTATTCATATTCAATTTGTTTATTGTTGACTCGATTTTTTGGAAACAGGGTTAACATAATTTCCAAAATGATTGCAGTTGTATATTTCGTATATTTTGAAAGTTTAACACCTGTGTATGGCCTTTTATTGACACCGGAGTCAAGTGTCGGGTTAAATATGTAGGTATGGTACTACATTATGATACACACTACATAGCACGGAGAGACGCATTATTTATGGAAAGGTACGGATAAGGATCTTGATATCGACATTGATAAAGTATACTTTAAAGTTGTAAACAAAAGAAAGGAACTATTCATAAATAAAGGTTCCCTTGCGAATCTGTTAGTAATTATCCGTAATTTGATAGCATTGAATTCTAAGCGACTGGAGTTGGGAAGTCAATTGACGTATGGCAAAAGCGCCGTCTTCATGAGCTCGTCACAGCTAATTCGAACAGGCACACACGTGACGATGTTTACCATCTGTCCGCACTACACCCACCTCTGGTACACTATTTTGTCAGTATTCTGTGTAAATGAGACTAGGATATTCGATCGATACATCATTGGCATTAGGTTTGTTTCACGGTATTTCGCATTATGTAATAAATATCCGAATGTTCTTTAATAGTCGGCTGTTTATGACTATTCGGATATAACATAATGTAAAAGTGACAAGTCGACAACGAAATACGTGGGTCCGAATTATAACCAGCAGGAAGGTATCATCGTTGACAGATGGAACCGATTGGATTCGCCTGCCTTTCCAGACGACTACGATCTCGGAGCGCAAGGTGGGGTTTGAGGCGCAAGGAATAGTTTAGTATTGTACGAATATACAGCAATATTTGTAGCACCGTGATCCCGATCGCCATGTTATTTATCTGAAAAGCTTTAGCTCTCGTTACGTATCGGAATGGGGTTTACGTGTGTACGATTTTACGACGCGACGCCGATATGGTTACATTCTATTGTTTGTCGACTTTATGTACTGTACCTACCGACGTAATGCTTGGTAACATTGGGTAGGCTCAAGGCATTTGTACAGTTATGATTTGCGCATTTTGCAGCCAGTAAGTTAAAACGTTAAAAGATACCTGAAATGTTGGTATTTGATAAATTTAGTTGTATGTTGGATGTTAGTATGACACACTGGTATGAGGACAACCAGGAAACGGCGATGTTAGATGATCATCGTCAGCTCTGCCAATAAGCTCAACAGTGAGATTTAGTTGAACGAACCGCGGTAGCGCAAACTCATGACTATTATGCGTTTTCGTATTCATTTGCTTTTCAAGTATTTTGGCTCTTTAATGCAAATGTATTTTGTTGTTAATTTCGGAATGGCATGTCCGATTCAAAATAATTTACGCTTCAGATCTCTAACCAATTTTAACTTTTAACCGTCATTGTGGTCTAGTGGTTCGCCTATCGGTGTAAGAATCAGAGGTCCCGGGTTCGATCCCCAGGGGGAGTACCATATTGTGCTTGGTTTGGTTGGTTGGACTTTGTTTAAGTCCGCCTACCACCCTAACTCTAACCTCTACCCTAATTCTATCGCCATAACAACAATGATTAAATTGTTATGTTCAGGTATTTAGAGATAAGAAAGCCAGTTCCTCAGTTTGTTAAGGATTTAAAATGAAAAATATATTTATTGCTACTTTAACAAAATTAAAGTTAATACAGAACAATATCTGGGTAAAATAACATTTTTTTTTTGTATAAGTAGAGAGGATTCACTTAAGTACTCAAATGACAACGATTTCAACACTAGGCAGGGCCGGTATCGCGGGAACCAATATAATTAACAGGTAACGAGCAAAAGAGCCTCAATTGACTGTCAAAATATTATACAAAATAACATTTTACAAAAACAAAATAATATACAAACAATTAAAAACAAAGATTATATTTATATAAATGAATTAAATAAAAGTGAAGGCATGCTTAAGGAGAGTTTTAACAGTAGATCTTCGGTTTCATCGTATGATAGAGTCAGATTAGATTCCGGGTGAAGTGCGCTTCCACCTTCGGCTTTATTGTAACCTGAAAATCAGGTGAGATGAAGGCCAAGCACATCCCCGTCTACAATAAAAAAACCAGCAAAATTTTACAACTGGGTCTCTTTAATTCTTGCTACCCGTCACCTGAACTTCAGGTTAAGGGAGAATATTTACAAAAAACACTTACATTTTCATGACGATGTGTGTATTTCGATCTCTACAAATGTACATATAGGTATCCGTTTTTTGTTAAGTTATAAATAAGAGCTGTTCAGGTTCGAATTTCCAATAGTAGGTACTTAGTAATGAGTTTGTGTCGCTGACCGTGCGACAACGCGCGTGTATTAGTATCGTTCATTAAACTCATCTGTATTCAGGTCTAAAGTACAAAAGTATAGCGGTTAGGTTCAAAGTCTAACGTTATGTTCATATAGATCGAGTAGGAGTTTTACATAAAGAGGCCTGAAGCCAGTTTTTGAAGAAGAAGTTTATGCCAAGAAAAATTATAGAGATAGGTGTGGCTTTATTTATATTTGAAATGTGTCAGCTTTCGACCTCGAAGCTCGCACATGCAAGGCTAAGGTCTACGATGGAGCCTACCCAGAAGGTGCCTATTAATTATATTAATTGTGAGATATCAGTGTCGTAAGGCAGCGAAAATGCAGACGCTGGACGGTTTATTGGTAGACTAGGGTTTCATATTGTTGTTTTAATTCCCGTAAGTAATGTGTACCCGATATGAGCGTACCGTATAACTATGGAATTAGATAACGATAAGCTACTGTCTACGATAGCATTGATAAAAGGAATAATCGTCTAAACTATAAAACCTATCGTGTTCATACAATCTACTTGTGACCTACCTATAATTAGAAAAAAAAATATTCATTAACATTTTTAAGGATAATTTTGAAACGTCAAATCTACCTAATCTATATCTGGTAGTTTGACTAAAATAGTAATATCAAAGTAGCATTCTACTGGTGGAGTCGTCTCAACAAAGCCCAGTTGCTAGAATAGTAGCTTTACTCTTCACTACTATTCTGTGGTTGTGGGTTTAATTCCCACGCGAGACGAATATATGTGTGATCAATTTTTATGCTTGTTTTATGTTAGGATTTTGAATTGTATGATAAAAATGTATTCACAAAATAAAAGTTATACGCATTATATCCGTAATTTAGTTCCCATTTTAGAAGCTTCATTTAGTTTGGTGTTAGATGGCGATGTGTGAAATGAAAGTCCGGTAATATTTATTTATCTGCCCAACCTAATGGTCAATGGTCACACTCATGATTTATCATTATGAGAGCAACTCTGCTCTTCGTTGTAAATGTATAGATGCTCTCGTTAATATTCAGGTTTATAACTACTGCGCATTTTCCATCGATCAACTTCCAGACAATGTAGGAAATGTCTTTCCTTATATCGTCAAACACGACACTTGTCAATCAACAACAACTACAGAGTTAACAGATTACGATAATTTACATTTATTTTATTAAAAGATTACAATGTGAATAGCTACCTTACAGAGAAGCGTGCTCCGTCTTAGGCTACATCGCCACTTTTTTTAAGTAAGTTGTCAAACTCTCAAAAAAAAACCGACAAATTTAAGATATTATTATAACATACCATAATCTACGCTGATAATGTTATAATAAATCGTAGCAAAACTGTGTCTGTACTGTACATTCAATATTTCCAAGCACAAATTGTTTCTACCTGCTAAACACACGCAGCTGTTGAATGTGAGAGACGCGTTATGCAGTAGCCCTTATAGGTTATGCTTCTGTGCATTCTGATTTCGATGATATGATTCTGTGGGCAAAAAATTTTTTACGTGCCTACGTAAATTTTTTTTTGTTGGTAATCACAGTATCGGTGTTAGGAAGGTACTAAGATAGATGAAGCTGCCCGCCCATCGCCTGGTAATATATCGATTTTACCAGGCGATGGGCGGGATTCTAATAAGGGTAGTAGAATCTAACGATATCCACGGGCGGGTCAATATAAGTCCCTCTGCTAGGGACGTAATATTCTTTGTTGCATTAGATAATAATAATGTAAAATGACACTTCGTTTTCGTGGGGTAGGCAGAAAAGATCCAAGTTTTAATGGAAAACATGTATTTTAACGTCCTATGTTATGTGCAAGTGATACTGCCCTGGAATGATACACCACTCCCTGTAGGCAAACATCCTACTATAGCAATCAGTCGACGTAGTCTCGCATCGCGAGATATTATCGTCAGATGCATTTTTACCGTTTAATTTACACATCGATAGTTACCTAATTAATCGTCTACTGTTTATTATGGAAATTTATCACAATGAACCGCAAATATTGTATCACGAACTGTTGGAACACGCGATTACCTATTATTCTGGAACTAATTTACGAACCTAATATACCCAAACTAGCATCAGCTCGCGGCATCGCCCGAGTTCTACCTGCGTATATGTTTTCCTGGTTCAGAACCATATCTATTCATTGTTTCAGCTCAATCTGTTCTGTAGTTTTTGTGTGAAGGAGAAACAAAATACTAATCCGTTTTGCAATGTTTGACACCTCATTCTCTCTCAACCCACAGGAACACATGTTTGACATCTCATTCTCTCTCAACCCACAGGAACACATGTTTGACATCTCATTCTCTCTCAACCCACAGGAACACATGTTTGACATCTCATTCTCGCTCAACCCACAGGAACACATGTTTGACGTCTCATTCTCTCTCAACCCACAGGAACACATTTTTGGGAGAAAATATAGCCATTTGTTATTGTTTGTTCATATACAAATGTCATCCATATTCTTAAAGCTATTTACGCGTAATTGAGTGACAGACATATTTGAATTATTTTGCCATCCCACGGGAACTCTTCACTTTTTAGGGATAAAAGTAAGTAGCCTGTGTGTTAATCCAGGGTATAAACTATCTTCATACAAAATTTTAACAAATTCGTACAAGTGAAGGGGTTACAAACATACACACAAACTTACGCTTTTATTATAATAATAACGTGTAACCATTAAATGAGCTTCATAAAATGGATTCAAGGTTAACCTAACCTACCTATAGAACCTATTTATCTTCATGAAACTTTTAAAAGTATGATTATACGTATATGTTTTATGTATGGTAGAGATCTGTATAACTCTAAATGGTATGATGGCATTTCGCAGAGCAGAAGCATGAAATGTTTAGTTGTGTACTCAATAAACACACGGAGTATAATTTACCTACTTATATTGATTCGTAAACAAATCACTGGATAAACGCTAATGTGGCCTGTTATCAGATAGACGGCTATTATTCTTGATGAATGTGCCTAACATCGGTTTAACAAAGCCTGTACATATTGATTGTTAGCCATTGTTATGTTTCCGATAAGCGGGCTTGCCTGGGAAAATATGTTTCCCATGGTGGAAGCTCGCACTTCACTTCGTTTGCTCCAATTTCTTCGCGAGCCGTCCGGCGATAAAACGATGTATTATATAATATGTGCTTTTAAAAGCAATGTCGATTTGGTTTAGGACGTATGAGGTTTTTAGGTAGGTATACCCATATATATAGGTACGAAAATCGGCGAGTGGCTTTACTTTGTCGGGTACAAATATTATAATTACCTATATAGTATTTGCAAATTAAATTTATTTTAACCAGCTCTCTAGTGGTTCGACCATCGGTGTTAGATCCAGGGTTTCGATCCGCAGGGGGAGTACAATATGCTTATACATGCTTGGTTTGGTTGCTATTAAGACTTTGTTTAAGTCCGCCTAGCTACCACCGTCTTACCTAATTCTGTCGCCATAACAATAATTCTTAAATTGTTGTGCTCCAGCATTTAGAGGTAAGATAGCCCGTTCCTCAGTATGTTGAGAATTCCGGGTGAATTGCGCTTTCACCTTCGGCCGTATCATAACTTGAAAATCAGGAGATGAATGAAGGCAAAGCACGTCCCCGCCATACAATAAAAAAACTCGTATAAACAGTATATGACGGTATAACGGAATAGTATATGACCGGCCATGACGGTATCAGTGTTGAACACCTAAGACACGCAGGGGTTCATCTACCGAGAGTACTGGCTCTTTTCTTCACAATGTGCATTAGTCACACTTACTTACCACATGACGTAATGAAAACCATCATAGTGCCCATTGTGAAGGACAGAAAGGGGGATGTATCGGATATGGGGAATAACCTTAATTAAATTAAGGTAATTCCCCTAAATTAACTTAAATTTTAATTAATATAATTGCTCTATTTCGCTGGCAACAACAATTGCTAAAGTGTTGGATAGTATGCTAACTCTTGTATAGAAAAGTACTTAACGTAACATGAAGCACAGTTCGGATTCCGATCCGAACTCTCGACTGAAAGTGCGATCGCAAGTTTAAAGCATACTGTCCAAAACTATACTGATCGTACGACGCCGTATACGCCAGCTTCCTGGATCTCTCCAAGGCATTTGACCTTGTGTCTTATGATGTTCTCTGGGGAATGTTGAGGAGCAGGGGTGTACCTGAAGTGCTTAATTTGTTTAAATTTTGGTATGCAAACCAAACAAATTATGTAAAGTGGGCTGATTCATTTTCGGATGTGTATGTATTAGAGTGCGGGGTGAGACAGGGAGGGCTAACGTCTTCTAAACTCTTCAACATTTACGTTAATGATCTCATCGTTGAACTGAGTAGCATGCGAGTCGGTTGTCGTATAGATGGTATAAGCATTAATAACATCAGCTATGCGGATGATATGGTGCTACTCAGTCCGACGGTGGGTGGCCTAGTAGAGATGTTGAGGGTTTGTGAGACGTATGCTGCTGTTCATGGACTTATATACAATGCTAAGAAAACAGAATATATGGTTTTTAAGGCCGCCGGAAATGTCCCGAAAACTCGACCAATATTACCCTAAATGGCTTGAGTGTTAACCGTGTTTCGGAGTTTAAATACTTAGGACATATTATTACCGACGACCTTAAAGACAATATTGAAATTGAGAGGGAGCGTAGGGCTCTGGCAGTTCGAGGTAATATGCTGGCTCGCATATTTTTCCGTCGCAGCGAATCAGCTAAAATAAGGTTTATTAAAGCTTACTGTCTAAGTATCTACACGGGAAATCTGTGGGTCAGTCATGCCAAAAACTTGTTAAATACCCTGCGCATCCAACATAACAATGTATTTAGGTTGATGTTGGGACTGCCTCGCTTTTGCAGCGCATCAGAAATGGTTGCGGAGTATAAAACGGACTGCTTTAATGCTGTAATCAGCAAAAAAAACTGTATCCCTGATCCGCAGACTGAGGAGTAGTCAAAACACCATCCTAACCACATTAGCAGACCGGTACACTTAAGCATTAAAGATGGTTTTCTAATTAAAATCTGTGATTGCTTCAGAGTTGCTTGCAGTTTTACGGACATTAATTAAGTTATGGGTTGGGAGTTCGGGTGGCACACCGGACGCCCTTGTCACAAATTTATACACCTTTATAGGGAATAAAAGCTCACGGGGAGACATTACATGAACCAGGTTGCCGTTTTATCTTTATCGCGATAACTGCGCGGATCTAATATGTATATGTACTACAAATACAATGTTAATAAATTATTAATAATATTTCATAATTGAGGGTTGCGATTTGAGGCGCCTAAATAACTATTACAAGACATTAATATTTACACAGCGCCATCTAGCCCCAAACTAAGCATAGCCTGTAATATGGGAAGATTACAGATAGAATTCTTTTGTAAACATATACGTATCTACAATATCATATAACTGTCCTATATATACACCCAAACACAACAAACATCTATATTACTCACACAAATGTTTTTCCTGGGTGGGAATCGAACCCACAGCCTACAGAGCAAAAGTCAAGAGTTACTGAACCAACAACCAACTGAGCTATGAGGCTTGTTAATCCAACACATTACGATCGCGGACGTCCCTAAATACATTCTATTAACATTATATTCTATGTAAATATATTTTTTACTGGGTGTCTTGTGCGACTTTTATGTTGCGACGATTTGATGAAAAATAATACCTATTAACCAATCACGGTGAGCAAAAGCGAATCACTCAAAAATGCGCCTACCAACGAAATACAATCAAAAAAACTCCGTCGCACTGATGGCTGACTTCGGCGGCTGTACACCGCCGATAGATTGCGATGAGCTCTTGTGAAGTGCGTGTCGACTCGCAAACAGGAATCCAGATCCTGCAGCTAAGGGTTTACGCGCAATTGCATCTGATGGCTCGTAATTCTGTCGGAAAGGTCAGGTATGATTTTGAGCATTACGTACGACAACTTTAAAAAAAGAGACTTCACCGCTACTAAGATGCGCAAACAAATAAACAAGTCCTGTGGTATATGTGGTTGCATTTCTTAACATTTGATGTGTGTGATGAACATTGATGTTTGTTATGTGTTTCGATGGTGTATTGTATGATAAGTATGTATTTTTAGTGCGGAAAGTGATTACTGGATATCCGTCACCCCTTTGGTGATTTTATCTTTAGGTACCTTTGTCTTTTTATTTACTAACAAATTAGTTTTAAGTTTGTTTTGTTACTAGCCCATATGGAGTTTTATTAACTGAAATAAACGTTTTTTATTTTTTTTATTTATTTAATAGTACTGAAGATGTATGTAACCCAAAGAGTTCTACCACGGTGACAAAACAGTAATCTATGTTTACATTTAGATGAACAAACCATTTAGGAGTTATATATATCGGCGGTTCCTCCACAGGAACTGAAATGAAGGAATTCACTAAGTTCAGGAATAGGTTTGCCCGAGGGTTAGTTAATAAAGCGTTTGTACAAGACTAATAAATACAAGCTGGGTAAAACATAACGTCTGACACCCTTCGGCATTATGCAAACTCGTGTTGCTTGAAGGTAAACTCTCAAAACATTCTATTATGTGAAGTTAATTTTGGGTTTACAAACGGGTGTTATACCTACCTCCTAAACTCCCGTTCAACTGTAAATGGATTGGACAACAAAAGTTGTATAAGATCGACTACGAAGGCAGGCCCGACATGCACACTAAAATCGCGCGAATAATGAGCGTCGGATATTTATGTCCACGTCGGTATCAGATCGGTGTACGTATCGGGCATCGGGCATCGGCCACTCGATCCGAGCCGTAGACCGCGATCCCACCGCGAACAATACACGCACTTGCGCACGGTATCGTGTTTCAATAGCCACATTATTGGCCTAGGAATGCCGACCCACCTATGTAGGACAAATAGAAGACCAAACAACGCGTCGTAGGTACAAAATACATTTTACAGGATTAATGCGATAAATGAAGCAGACAGATTCACAAAGGCACAAAGAGAGGCGAGATTTAACTCAATTCGACGTAACGATGGGGTACTACTTACGAATGTCGATGCTATGGACCGATACGTTGCAAGTTGCTACGATCAAGCACGATATCTGATTTTTTTTTTTTAGAGTGGTTATATATTCAGCAGAAATTTCAACACGGACTTCACAGCACATTGCGCAGGCCCGGGTCTACTTCAAACATTACCTTGTGTTTAGCATTTTCTGAGGCATTTACCCTGGCCTGGCCTGTATCGTTTGAAGCAGCAATTATTGCCGATGCTGGCGCCGAGGATCGCTGAATCGACAACACCTGCCGCGTCTTTCAGTGCGCGAACACATTCGTAAGTTCAATGTCACGGACTGCAATATGTTGCTAATTGATGCCATTGTGGGACCTACATTGCTTAACCTGAAAACGTGAACCTGTCGATTTAATAAATTCCGTAGAGCGGTATTTATTCAACGCCCAAGTAAGGACATACATCGGACAACATCAGCTACAGTACAAGTCCACTCCACTCCACTCCACTCCACTGCAAGGTCTGAGACGTAAGTGAACGTCATTAACATTGTCAGTTTATATGATTTCGGCGTGGATTTAATTGATTATCTACCTACTTGTACTACAATCGCAGTCACACCCTGACGAATGACACATTCATTAGGTACCTAGATTTTATACGCTGTCTATTTCATCGGGACGACCTTTTGTTCTTTGCTCGTTTCATAGCAATAATGTCGATGAATGTGACCTTTACGGAATGGAATAGATTTCATATAAACGGTGGTAGATAAAATGCACATTGTACACATAACAGGATATTAATTTCACACAGCGCCACCTAGCCCCCAAACTAAGTGTAGCTTTTAATATGGGAACTAAATTACGGATAGAATACTTAAATACTTTTTATAAATACGTACCTACTATATGATGCAACACCCAAACACAGAACAAACATCTATATTCATCACACAAATGTTTGTCCTAGGTGGGAATCGAATCCACAGCCTACAGCGCAGAAGGCAGAGTTACTACTAACTGAAGTATGAGGCTTGTTAATTACAGCTCGAAGACAATTATGAAAACCAATTAGTTGGTATTTTACATTTTTTTATTTATTTATAGTATTTCAATGGTAAGTGCAGGCAATTAATTGAGGTAGGGAAGTTACGCATACTCATTAACTGGACCTATTGGACTGTCAGATCTAAATCAATACATTTTAATACATGTGAAAGTTTTTCATTGTACGACAGGGAAGCGCTTGGCCTTCATCTCACCTGGCGTCAAGTTATGATAAGGCCGAAGGGGGAAACGCACTTCACCCGGAATTTACCACAGTCAGAGGAACTGGCTTTCTTACCTCTAACTGCCGGAACACAGCAAATCCTTAACACAAAAGAATCATTTTTTTAGTTTCGTCGTGTTCAATTCGTATATTTCTTTGTGCATAATGTTTAGCTTTAAATAAATAATATATGATAAAATCAGTTTCAATGTAAATGGTGACCTTCGGTGTGCTAGGTACCTAAGGAATGAGTCCCTAATGACGTAATGACGATTAAGGTCAAGTCCCAAATATCGGGTCTGGCTCTTCTGGTCTCTCAATTGTTTGAGGTAACTGGTGACTTAGGAAACTTCAATGCTCTATTCAATGTTAAATTATTAAAAGACCCATTTAGAAATGACCCCTAAATAGCCGGGAATGGGAAGAAGGCTCATACTGGGATGGTTTATGAGGGAATTAGGTCCGTTATATGTCAGTAGAGATATAAATTACAAACGGTAGACGGAAGCTCCCGACCCGAATACATTGAATGGAGCTGATGACGTACAGTAGAGTTCACGTCTTTGTCTCCAGTAGCACCATCAATCATATAAATGGCTGACACAATAACCGTAATCAGCTGCAATAATATTATCGCAAAGCATTCTCCTTGCACTTATGTTATGCAAGCGTTCACGTAACTTATTGTAAAGGTGAATGACTCGTCTGTCTGATATCGTGACGAGGACTGTCGTCCGCCATTTAATAATTATATTGCAGGTAAAATAACCTTGGAGGAAACACAAAAAACCTTAAACCTTATTTTAGTGTTTCTGGCACTAGATGAAACAGACAACTAAACATTACGGTTGCCCTATCTGTTTTGGTCAAGACGACGACGAATAGTTATTGAAAATACAAACGATTACTTAAATGGAATGGAGTTTAAAAGGTAAAAGTTTATCATATTGCAGAACAATATATGCAGAAGGTAATAATAAAAGATATGGGTACTACAATTTAAAAACCCACATTTTGTACGCATCATTCGAAAAGGAATTTATGAAGTAATGTATACTCACAGCTATAGGTATCTACGAACACGCTATGTTGAGAAACATTTTCCCAGCGAGAGGGAAATTATGAATTTCAATAGAAGTGATAAAATAATTGGACGTGCCCGTGCTTGCCGCACATGTATACATCTTACGATCGTGTGTGTGGGTACGTGTCTGCATTGTGTGCGCAAGTGTTACCAATAATGACGTCAATGGTCATTATTGTTTTAATTGCATTTGTGTTCAGCAGACATGCGGCTCGCGGTTATTCATTATTCTCAACTTTATTCGGAAAACTGCTTTTTTAAAGTCGAGAAGACGTAACTAGTAACTAGGACTCATAGTGGCCACAACATTGTTGGACGGTAGGTAGTAGATGCATGATAATGATCACAAGTAACACATAATATATTTATTTATTAAGAGTAGTAGATCCCATTGTAAAAGGACTCGTCCGGGGAAGTACTACCACCATACCTATTTCAGCCACCAAGCAGCATTGCTGTGTTCTGGTTGCCGGTGAAATGACGGGCACGCGATGCTTACACCTTTATGTCTCAAGTTGACGGACGCAACGCAGTGCCGTGTAGGCTATGTTCTTTGTGGATGTGACCTACGCAGTGAGGCATTGTTTTAGACAAGATATGCATTCAACATCAGGTGGGCTATGTGCTTGTTCCGTCTCCTAGTTTAAAAAATATATACAAGTAAAACTAATGAAGGACAATTATAACCCTATCCAATTTTAACTGTTTAATTTCAGCCTAAAATAATAAATGGCGTTTCGAAATGCCATCGACGAACTGTGTTTGTATGGAAGAGCGGTACTACTGGCGTTCTTTAGTTATAGATGTAAGTAAACCTTCCACCGAGATTCGAGATATCGTGAAACACTGTTTCGACTTGTTCTTTGCACTCCTTCGGCTACATGAAGCTACCAACGACAACACCAGCAACAACTTGTGATCATCTAACTCGGTGGTCTCCCAGCGTCGGTTTCCAACAACATTTAACTTTACGATGACGTGATTATAAAGCGCGACGGAATCCATTATAAAGTTAGGGATATCACAGTATTAGGGTTTAACTAAAACGGATTTCTGGGGACTATTTTATCAATAGTTTAGATTTAGAGATAACACCGATAATTTATTAAACAGACAGACAGACAGCACAGAGAGAGCCAGATACTAAAATGTTAATAAGTAGGTATATTGTACTATACATGTGAGTGAACGAGGCTAATATAAATTTGATGTCAATGCCTACCCCTTTGGGAAACAGGCGTGAGTTTATGTATGTAAGTACATTTATGTATTTTACACACGTACTACTAATTTTCTTTTAGAATAGTTGTTAAGGCGACAGACTTAGGTACAATGATGGTAGATAGCCAGGCGGACTATAACAAACTCCTACCAGCAACCAAAACAAGCACAATATTATACTCCCCTGGGGATCGAAACCGATACCTCTGAATCTGACATCGGTGGGAGAACCACTAGACCATAGAGGCGGTTAAAATATCAAAAGAATAAAAAAAAACTTTTTTTTAACTAGGATGGGTTAGCTTTTGATCGAAGTCAGGCTTGCCTGGACAAAGATTTACAATGGAGCGAGTCTGCCCAGAAGAAACCTCATTTATCTGTATAATTTATAATGATTAGGGCTAATCGTACGCGTCACGATGTTTCCACACTCGAACCACTGTTACTCGTTGCCCACCGTAGAGCTTGAATTTAGAACAAGATATTAATCTTCACTATGAAATTAAACATCTACAGATAAGAACATTAACGGTATCGAAAAAATCCCCGAAATCAAGATAACATTTTGTACGATTACAAGATTGCTAACATGTAAACCTCAATGAATGAAGCAAGATAAAAACATTAAAGCGTTTTGGGTTCACACAGGTGAATATTTGAAGCATTGAACATTACAGATCCTATGCTCCTTGACGCCCGCACCACTCAATCACGATTAGGAATCATGAAATATATTACGAAACATGACCGGACTCATCAGGTCAAACTGTGGCTCAAATTGTTACGATGTAAGAATATATTTAAAACGGTTGAGACATGATCAGAAATTTTCTGCTTAAGGGAGTCTGGAGAAATCGGTGTAGCGATAGTGCGACGGTAGTGTCGCTTTTTATTGCTTTGTAACGAACAGCCTGTCCTGAGATATCGGCGGAATGTTTAGAAAGTTGTCTGCCACATCGACAGTTATTGCTTTTCCTCAAATAGATTTGCTAGAGATTCGCTTTATCTCGATAAATGACAAAGCTAGTATCGAACGCAGCGTAGAGCACTGAAACCAGACACTAGCTTCGACGTTGCATTACAACAAAGAGACAAGCAGGTACACAGGCACAGGGAATCAAAAACCTCCGTCAACATTTTTGCTGTCAACTTAATATTAGAATTATCTAATCAGTGATCAATTGAAAGAGATATATTCATATCAGCCGATAACGATATCTGTATGCACAAATTAACAACAAAATACGATAACATTCCTTCTTTGAATAGAACGATAAGCGCGCGCACGTCACAAAAAATTGCGGCAATGCTTCAAAATCCAAGTGATTGCAGCGATTTAATATAATAGATCCCGACGGATAACGGAAAGTTCTCCCGCGAATAATTGAATCGAATCAGGACGCAAATGAGCGCCCATTACTCATTGGTGAAGCTTCGTCGCGCCCATTACACAGGTTCAACTATTAGTGGTATCGATTACTTTTTTAAAAAAACGACACGATAAAAATACCATTCTGGAAATTACATAAAAGCAACGATTTATTGCTACCAACAAAACAAGCAAAGAAACGGAGGTTATCGAGTATCAATTCAATATCTGTTTTAGGTATGTACGAATTTAATACTTTCGTAGTTGAAGTCACGTATCCCATGATCCGGAGTCCTGCGGAGGCAGCAGCCCCCTGCTGGATACTGCATGTCATGTGCAATTTGAGATGAATTTAATACTTTCGTAGTTGAAGTCACGTATCCCATGATCCGGAGTCCTGCGGAGGCAGCAGCCCCCTGCTGGATACTGCATGTCATGTGCAGTTTGAGATGAATTTAATACTTTCGTAGTTGAAGTCACGTATCCCATGATCCGGAGTCCTGCGGAGGCAGCAGCCCCCTGCTGGATACTGCATGTCATGTGCAGTTTGAGATGAATTTAATACTTTCGTAGTTGAAGTCACGTATCCCATGATCCGGAGTCCTGCGGAGGCAGCAGCCCCCTGCTGGATACTGCATGTCATGTGCAGTTTGAGATTAATTTAATACTTTCGTAGTTGAAGTCACGTATCCCATGATCCGGAGTCCTGCGGAGGCAGCAGCCCCCTGCTGGATACTGCATGTCATGTGCAGTTTGAGATGAATTTAATACTTTCGTAGTTGAAGTCACGTATCCCATGATCCGGAGTCCTGCGGAGGCAGCAGCCCCCTGCTGGATACTGCATGTCATGTGCAGTTTGAGATGAATTTAATACTTTCGTAGTTGAAGTCACGTATCCCATGATCCGGAGTCCTGCGGAGGCAGCAGCCCCCTGCTGGATACTGCATGTCATGTGCAGTTTGAGATGAAACGCCCCCGAGAAAGCTTTCCGATAACGCGTTTATCGATTGAGAAGGCTCAACTCAATTTACAGAGATTAATAAAATAATAAATATTATAGGACATTAATTTTTACACAGCGCCATCTAGCCCCAAACTAAGCATGGCTTGTAATATGGGAACTAGATTACGGATAGAATACTTAAATACTTTTTTTTTTTAAATACATACTTACTATATGATAGAACACCCAAACACAGAACAAACATCTATATTCATCACACAAATGTTTGTCCTGGGAGGAATCGAACCCACAGCCTACAGCGCAGAAGGCAGAGTTACTACCAACTGAGCTATGAGGCTTGTTGTTCGAACTGCTTGTTAGCTGTCAGCAACATTGCAGAGACCGATATATTTCGATATTCTGAAATCATCACAATATCAAAGACATCAGTTCAAGTTTACTGCACACATCATTTAGCTAAATCTGAGAACGGAAACTCCTACCAGAGTGCTCACAGATATGAATGATTAAAGTTTTAAGAGTAGTTCGAGTTATTTAAGTAGGTATCAACTATGCTTCATGATTTAGCCGACCAGCCCGTAAATAATTACCAATATTACAAAAAGGCCCGTTCTTGGCAGGGTTTGGCTATAATGTCAAAACATTTAGGATTTTAGTACTTAAGACCAGGCTGTCTAAAAAAAATTCTATGCTAGCTCCGCCCATGCCCCCCTAATCCTACCGAGGCAAATATGACGCGTTGACGTTCCTAGAAAATAGATAGCATGGAGACTTATTTTTTCGTTTACACAAAAATAAATTGATTTAGATTTGATTAGTACCTAACTTACCTACCTTTTGTTATTGTTATTGAGATGAAAAAACTAAACTTGCATATATATTTGAGTAAGTATCGCTCATTGGATAAATAGTATATTTGGAGTCTGCTTTATATTATTGTGGTAAGTAAAGCAGTTTTTTTGATTTGTATCGTACTACGGGGATGTGCTTCACCTTCATCTCATCTGATTTTCAGGTATATATATAAAGGCCGAAGGTAAAAGGGCACTTCACCCGGAATCCTCAATAAACTGAGGAACTGGCTATCTTACCTCCAAATTCCGGAATACAACAATTTCAGAATAGTTGTTATGGCGACAGAATTAGAGAAGATGGTGGTAGGTGATGAAGGTGGATGGTGGTAGCCAGGCGGACTTAAACAAAGTCCTACCACCAAACAACCAAACCTTGCACAATATTGTAGTACCCTTGGGGATCGAACCCGCGACCTCGGGATCTAACACCGGTAGGCGAACCACTGGGCCACAGAGACGGTTCAAGTAGGTGTGTTTTATATTTGTTTGGTTCACAAGCGTACAAAATTAGTTTTATTTTTTGTTCGCATTTAAGTTTTCTCATCAACCTTTTAATTTTTATTCATCTAGATACACAAAATTGACAAACTGACATACTTAGTTAACTTTTACTTATTTTTGTAACGGTATCTAACGCGTTTTACCTGTATTGCTCCCGACGGTTCTGCAGGTTTGCACCAGCCATAATGTTAATGAAAATGTTCTAAAATACTTTCTTATTATAGTATAGGTATACCTACTTAACATAAAAAAAAATTCGATGTCGGTGCGGCAAATATAAAAATTGAAATATAGTTTTATAGTAAGTTATGTAGATTAATTCATAACAAGGTAAGTGATAAAAGAAAAACATAAGCAGGTACACAGAATATAAAATAGCTTAAGTTATTTTTTTTATTTTAAAAATTATTGAAGTCTAATCTTTTTTTTATTACGGAAGTAATAGATATGTATGTGGAGAGTACAATATTGTGCTTGATTTGGTTGGTATCGCATTTATCGCACAATCATTGAAATGAGTCTGCACTGCAATAAAGCTTTGGTGATTCAATAAAACACATTCAAGTTTTTTTGGAAATAATTATCATTGACTATGTTTGAATAAATAACCGGTTCTTATCGTTTTTTTTTAATCATAATATGTAGATTATGTAGATGTTCAACGAACGCAATGATAACACCTTCAAGGCTTTAGGGTCACGCTATGAGGGGTTACCTGCGAGTACGGATGACGATGTTGAAAATACAGAAACTGCTTAAACAATATACAGAAATTTCTCCTCCAAACACGGCACACATAAAATCCGTAGAGAATAGAGAAAGATCAGCAGACGCAGCAGACCAAGCCGTCGATCAAAATGATTATGATTAATGATTCACGTCAGCAGCGGTCCTAATGAAATGTTAGGCCCGGTGCGCGGGCGCCGGGCGCCGGGCGCCGGGCGCCGCGTTTTTTGCCACATACGACTGTAGAGCAGAGCCGCCAACAGATTTGCCAATTCGGTAAATGCTTGTGACAAGCATGTCAAATACTGCCAATTCCGTAAAATGTTCATGACAATCATTTTAAACTACACTGCCAAAATCGCCGGAGAATTTAAAGTCGGATTATATGACAGACAGTCCACCTCACGACCTAGCCATTAGCATTAGCCTACGATGGTCGTAGACCAAGGTCTCCAGAATGGCTCGCGCGACCATTCGACGAGTCAAACGTGATTAATAATGTCCATAATAATAATAATAATAATAATAATAATAATTTATTTATTTTGAAGCCAACAATTATTCATATTACATTCTATTTAACATTTAAACAAACATGCGTGCTAGTGCATGCAAATCTAGCATTATCTTAGTAGGTAGATAAAGTAAATTTAAACAAAATGAAAAAAAAATATTGAACACTGGTTCCCACACTAGGATACCCTGTGTTGTGGGTAGCTAGTCTCTTACAAGTGCATGTATTTATTTATGACCTAATATTACAGGTATTTGGTTGATTGTAGATATTGGTTTTATTCAGCAGAAGACCAAATAAGTTTGTTAATTAAATGTTATAATTTTAAAATTACATTATTATGGGTATAAAGTAAGGAATGTATACATTGAAAAATAAATATATAGGTACCTACTTGTTTACCATCTGCAGATGTATTCCAACCTAAATCTCATCGGTACTTGCTAAACCAGTTAAGTATCATTATAGGTAAGTAATGTATTGCCAATACCAACTTTGGTAGGGACTAGGAGGATAGGAGGTAGTTTGGTATTGGAACGACGTAGCTAGGAGTAAAATGCTTGCAAGTAGATAATTTGGCGATTGCTAAGCTTGGCACATTTTGAAAAAACTACTTCGCTAGTCCCGTTAGCGGTGGCTATTGCAAGTACTCTAATAGGACTATTATAAGCAGTTCGACTGTTGTTTTGAAATGACCTGTCGGAAAGAATAACACTTTTTTGTGCGTGTTGATGAATCCAACCGGTGGTGCGGTGGTGGGCGGATGATCTAAAAAACTCTAAATACGAAATTAACGATTTCTTATTAATTAAATATTTCTTGTATTGAAACTGATAATAATAAGGCTAGGATTTCTACAGTTCGTGTCCATGACGTGACTAGTGTACTAAGACTAGTAGTAACTACAGTAGGTGTTTTTGAACTTTGCAAACATATAGTGTACATTCCAAGAGTAGGTTAGGAAGACGTCCACGGGATAGAACAGTAGCCGAACATTTTCAATCACAGGTCACAGATGTCGAACAGGGCGAATAATATATTTAAGTTAGACTGTCTAGGACCCAGTTCATGTAGGCCGTTTGGAAAAATTAGGGGCTAAGTAAAACTTATGAAGAAATACAATTAACAGTGAACAAGACAATTCGATTACTTAAAACACAAAACGTTGAAACTTTTGATATTTATCTAATGCTTAACGCAACAGACGTACAGCGAAGGCTTACGATGGATTTTTTAGCATCCGTTTTGCACAGTACCTTAAGCACGTAGGCTCAAACACGTGTGACCAATTAACCCAACACAATACGGTTAATCTGATGAATCAGCCGCATCAGGCACAAGCACAGACACAGACACAGGCATGCTTCAGTCAGGGTCGCCGACTGATGAATCACGGCTCGGCTTCACTATCCAGACAACTTCCATTGGTAGATATTGCAAAGCCGAATCTACTAGCACCAACAAACAGGGCTGCCGGAGGATTCACTACCAATACAAACGCGATATAGATTATTCTGATTCGGAAGGGTTCTTTTCTAGGTAATAACGTAGGTAAAATATATATTAATATTTGAAAATGAGTTTACCTATTAACCTGATAACAGACAAATATTTAGTAACAAATCCACAAGTTTATCTATTCCAATTTTTTTCCATACATATATGAAGATTTTGAATACGCTATTAAGTATACCCGCCCATACAAATTGAAATTTGTATGCTATGACGGTTTTTTTATCTACGCATGTCAATCGATTTTTCCGCGTTAAGATCTCGTCTGAAATTGGTCCCATTTTGATTTGGTGAAAATTAGATGAAGATCTGGGGACCTGGGGACCAGAACTCCTCAAAGAACAGTAGGAAATCATAGCTATCTCCGCCAATTGTGGTCCGATTGGGGTACCTAAGATAAATTGTGATTTACATTCATCATTAGGTATATATAATTAACAGTGATGAAAACCAATATAGGATGGTCATCAAGCAATAAAACATCGATATTTGACGATATTGCTTGTCGTTTTTGTCAGTGCTATTTACTGTAGTTTTGTATTAATTTAAAAAAAATCCGTGGAAGTGATGTGATTAGAGTGCCCATTATCTTGATTACGAGAAACTTCAGTGTATTACGTTGTCAAGATGTTTCCCAGCAGTTCAGCATCCAGCAGAGTATTGATCAATCTTCGACAGTGTATTGAAGACTCGGGGCCCGAGTGAGCAGTTTCTCTGAATCATGTCACGGCGCGACGACGCATTAACTGACTGTAAACGAGTTGGGATTCTTTGCACGTCTACGGGCGATGATTGCTTAATGGATTCAGTAGTTAGGAGACAATTAGGAGCTTTACAGAGGCTATACAGATTTTAAATGGTATCGTTGAGAAGCTATAATGAGCGCTTTGAACCGAAAACATTTAGGAGAAGATACATAAAACAAGTAGGTACCTAGTTAACGTTCAAGGAACGGCCACCTTCCGGCGCACCCTTGGATTTTACCATAGCTATACTTAGGCACGGTACATAGATTATAAGGTCAGTGAACAAAAAGGCAGCCCGACCGTCTAATAGCTGGAACATCAACAGACAGCAAAAAGTTAGACCACACCAAAGGAAGGTGTTTGCACTCGGACATTTCAGATATAACAAGGCTTGCTGGCAAAAAAATAAACACGTTTCAACTTGCTCGCTCCAAGGCCTTTTTACTCAAGTAATAAAATAATAAAGTGAGACTACAAGGGCAAGGTTAATAATACAGAAGTAACGCAGGATCCGAATTTGACGTGACAGACACGTATTCTTATTTTAGGAACCCGGAGTCGTTTTGCAAAGAATATATCGTGTTCTGAAGTTGGAAAGTTACACAGTAGTGATAGTATGTAAGGGCAACAACTATGAATAACAAAGAAATAATGTGTCGTGTTCTGAAGTTGGAAAGTTACACAGTAAGTAATTCTAGTATGTAAAGACAACAACTATAAATAACAAAGAATATATCGTGTTCTGAAGTTGGAAAGTTACACAGTAGTGATAGTATGTAAGGGCAACAACTATAAATAACAAAGAAATAATGTGTCGTGTTCTGAAGTTGGAAAGTTACACAGTAATTCTAGTATGTAAAGACAACAACTATAAATAACAAAGAATAAATCGCGTTATGAATTTGGAAAGTTACACAGTAATGATAGTATGTAAAGGTAACAACTATAAATAACAAAGAATATATCGTGTTCTGAAGTTGGAAAGTTACACAGTAGTGATAGTATGTCAGGGCAACAACTACAAATACCAAAGAAATAATGTGTCGTGTTCTGATGTTGGAAAGTTACACAGCAATGGTAGTATGTAAAGGCAACAACTATAAATGGCAAAAAATAATCCGTGTTCTGAAGTTGGAATGTTACACAGAAATGATTGAATTATAAAGCTGGAAAGTTGCATAGTACTTAATGATAGCATGTAAGGGCGAAAACTATAAATAACCGGGATTTAGAGAACAAAGGCTACCAATCTGCTATACGGAATGCGTCCATCATGATACGCTTCTACTCAAACTTAAATACTACGGAGTAAACGACAAAGCAATAAATTTAATAACTTCATATCTCAGTCAAAGAGAGCAGAAAGTTGCAATAGGCGATGTCATGTCATCTGGTTGCAAAATAAAAGTAGGTGTACCCCAGGGTTTGGGCAAAAGAGCCCACGATTTATAAATTAAAATGGAATGACTCGTTAAGAGATTTTTATAATAGAAAAAATATTTTGACAGTCTCGAGCCTTTATATATATGAGAATATAATGTTTGTACGAAAATATATTATTATTAAAAAAAAACAAAGTGACATTCACAGTGTCATAATACTCGAAACAAAGATAAACTCCGGATCATACGAGTATAGGTTACAAAAATGTAACAAGAGTTTTGTAGGCAACTCTGTACGTTTCTACAACAAAATTCCTAGTGTGATTCTGGATTTATCTGAAAAAGCCTTCAAAAAATGTGTAAGAATAATGCTTATAAAAAAGGCGTACTATACTATTAATGATTATATTTTTGACCCCAAGGCATGGACCGACTAGTTTAACCAAAATGACGTGACTAAGTGTTCCCTGTGATCCTACAGTATGAATAAATAATTGAATTAAATCACGCGGGCGACGTTTTAATAAGGAAACCCGCATGAATATTTCGCAAGAGAGAAAGGGTGCCTTTGCCATGTCGTGGGTTTTTTTGGTGACGGATTACCATTATTCCATTAAATCGTTGGGTGAGCCCCAAGCTCGTCTAGTCTATGGAGAACACACCGTGTGTGTATACAGCACCCGACAAAACAAGTTACATAAATCGTATGTTATCAATTATACATTGTTATTTATAAAGTGTTTGTTTTCAGAAAGTGCTAACTCAAGTTTACAAAAACTTTAATCAAAGTGGGTGGTGGTGTAAATCTCACCTAGACGACTGTATATGATCACTGTAGACGGTAAGTAATTGAAGATAAATTATCGAGGAACAACCTTTTATAGAGGTTTAATAGATACATCTAATAATGGTATCGTCTATTAGCGACATGGCGTGGCCTCCATAACTCACCCTCCCAAATGTACGGGGCCAACTTTGACCAACAATAACCTCTTTATGTAGGTAAATGGATTTATACAACTTGACTGTATCGTTAGTGTAATGTATTTGTTGTGACTAGAGAACATCTTGGACATAAATAAATACCGTGCACGAGTAGTTGATCGAGTGAGCGAAGCGAATGAGATCTGCGAGTTAACTTGGGAAATCCGGCACCGTATGTATGTATGTGGCAATGTTTGTGACGGCATAACTCTCGAACGGATTATCCGATTTTTATTAAATTTAAACAGCAAAGACTTAGACATAAATATAAATTGATTTTAGCGGGGGATGTTTGAGATATTGTGGTAAAAAGGAATACAATATTTCGCCGATCATAAAAAAATAAAAAAATAGTTGATCCGATCATAAAAAAATGGTTAGATACTTGATACTTATATTACAAATCAATAGGTATTCGTTTTTTTATGTCTCAAGGCCAGTTGTTGACAAATAGGGATGTTCAGTGAGACAGGAAATATGCATTGTGAGTTTTTATTTGAAAGAGTATCGACTTCACATTTCAAATAAAGGTATTTTACTTTTAAATAGGGGGTGGTTTTTGAATCATGGCGGCGCGTTAAGAGCGTAAAACGCACTGTATGTCTGGTAGGATATAATTTTATTGAAATTAAGGGTTGCAAAAGGGGTTCATAAAATTAAAATCTTTTGAATTTTTCCCTCAATAGGGTTGACAAGCCAAGAATGTCGCAAAGATCCAAGAATTACTTTTGGAATGTCATACGAGGGGCTTGTTTGACTACACCCAAACCACGTCACAATGGCACATTTTCGTCCACCACGATGTAGAAAGTAGGTACTATCTCTAAAACTGTAAGGACATCATCATTACGCTTGGGCGGCTGGTACAGCCTTCTGGGTACGCTCGCTTCATCATAGACCTTGCCCATTCATGCAGGAGTCATGAGCTAGCTAATGTTATTTTAGCTTTGCGTTGTCGAGGCCAGGTTCGGTTTCATAGATAGCTACGATCTATTCCACAATGTTCAAATGTAATGTAATGTAAGGTTGTATCTTGTAGCACTCACAAGCCAGAACAATGTTCCAGCCCACGCTGTCATTTGTAACGACGGCGGCGGCGGTGGCCGCGGTCATCGATTTATTCTTCCCTTCAACTTGATCTTACTGATGAAACCACGGCGAGGTTAGTTTATTTTAGTTACTTTCACAGCGTTATGTCCTATGGCATATTTTTATGGGGAAATGCAGCAGATATTGAAAGCATTTTTATCCTGCAAAAGAGAGCTGTACGGGCAATTTATAAATTGAAAACTCGTGACTCTCTCAGGGAACGTTTTAAAGAGATTGGTATTATGACAGTCAGCTCCCAATATATTTATGAAAACCTAATGCACGCACACAGGAACATTGATGAGTTTGTTAAAAGAAGTGATGTACACAGTGTTAATACTAGAAATAAAAATAAACTTGACATACCTAGGTATCGCTTAGGAAAAGTAAATAATTCATTCTTAGGAAACTGTGTACGATTCTATAATAAGCTTCCTCAAAGCGCCACCAAACTCTCTGCTCGTAAATTCAAATTGTATATAAAGAATAATTTAATTAAAAGAGCCTACTACAAAATAAGTGACTATATCGACGATAAGAACGCGTGGCCCGATGTTGCTATACCAGTTGACAGTTAAATGGTGTTTTTCAATGTCAAGAAACTGCCCATTAGATAGTTATGTAGTAATCAATGTTTTAAGATAATATTAAGTTTTTAGTTTTATGATGTAGGTAACACTTGTAATGTTATTAAATTATTATAAACAATGTACCTAAATGTTAAATGGATTTTCAAAAAAATTAATCAGCCCGAGGTTCTTGCCTTTCTCCTTGTGTGCTGGTCGCGATTCCGAACAGGCGGTAGATTTGACGTTTCAAAATGATCCTAAAAATCTTAATGAATAAAAATATTTGACTTTGACTTTGACTTTGACTTTGATCTGTGCGGACAATGAGTCGCAACGATCTCAGGGACACTAAAACAGAGGGTCGCCAGTATGCACCACATACAGATAGTTGTTTTGATCACCAATTGCTGGTATTTAGTATAAACCCCGCATCGTTTTATCTCATCGTTGCGGGTTATGGAGCGGGGGTTCACTCGAGCTACGAGAACGTTTGCCGACAAATACTTGTTGCAAGATTGGCGAATAGGTAAGTACGTTTGTTGGGTCGATGTTTGTGAATACCGACCGACCGACGGTAAACACGGTATGCCACTGATTTGTTTGAACTTTTGCATTTGCAGTTCCTTGCATAATAAAATATTTCACGAGTATTATTTATATTATGTCTGTCACGCAGTTCAGTTCAGGCTGATCAATAAGTAAGGAATTTTGCAAAATACCTACAAGCATATTCGATGTCAGACTAGCATGGTTGAAGGTATAGCTACAAATCGTGTTGTAAACTCGATGGCTAGCCGAAGTTTTCACATTACTCTTCATTATTATTTGATATTAGAGGATAAAATATATCAAACAAAGAAATAATGTGTCAACATACCCAACAGGAAAGAATTATAAAAGGTCGCATGCAGAGCCTTTTGGCTGGCATTCCGCCAAACCATTCTTTAGGTGCGGTTACTTCTGCGCACTTCCAATCGATACTTCGATCACCACGCCAGGCTTCACATTCTACATTTCTCGTCGCTCTGTCGTTATTTCTGAGACGGCTCACGACTCTAATCGCATTCCAATGAAATTAATTCGATAGATTATTTCACGCAAAAATATCTGCGTAACGATAGATTACTTAAATCGCCATCAAGCCGATAAAATCTGTGAAGTAATAGAGCGCGTGATTGGCGTTGGTCGGTGATGATCCGGTGAAGTTTGCGACCTTTATTGAGCAGACCGATGGGCCTCATAGCATAGTTAGCATCGTGTGACGCAACTAGCCCAGCGAGCTCAATGCACTCGAGTGCGTCCCCAGAACCGGTGCCTTTCTCTCGTCTGCTGGCCGTCTGGCCCCGCCGCTTCGCCCTGCCTCGCCGCCGCCGACGCGCTCCACCGACCAGATATCAAATTAGGTAACTCATGCGGAAGTTTTACCTATTTGGAATTTATGCCACTGATCAGGCGGATCTCGTACCCCACCCTGTGTAGTTGATCACTCGCTGCGTTGGTTATTTCTAGTGCAAGACTTTCAAATGAGGTAAACGCATGTTTTACATGATTTTTGAACAGTATGTTTACTCCTGCGATCCCCGCATTACATTAGCTCAGTACCCTGACATTTAAGACTGTCGTAATGGCCAGCCAAACAATGATGTTATTTCGACGAGGCGCCGAGCCAGCGATCACGTTATATAACACCTTTCAGCTCAGAATACTATATCCACTCAACGTATTATTAGCCGGGAGAAGGAACGTCAACATAATGTGAAGAGTCTAAAGATAGAGCCTGAAAAGCAGAAAGCTTTTTGAAAAAAATGAAGGTTTTTTTGCGAATTCATGGTTCGTCGCCTGCCTGAAGATGTACACAGTTTTGTGTTCATTGTGAAATTTGATATTTCTGTGCCGATTAACAACTGCGACAGACTGTTTAAAACTACTTATTTATTATTTAAAAAAAAAAAAAAAAACTACTGTTTCATATTTATTTATTTATTATTTCTCAATGTCCAGAGAAACGTATGCCAAGTCAACTCAACTTTTGCCGGAACGCAATCCAGTTTGCTTGAATACAATAAGCACAACTTCAAAAACATGATCTTATGACAATATTCTGCATAAACAATAAATAATGTTTGTAAAGAAAATCATAACAGAAGATCATTGAACTCGAATGATCTTTTTGAAATAAGTATCTAATTATCTAGCTAGGTCATTTGCAATGAGGCGTCGAACAGCTATGATGGTACCGGTTCACGTAATCCACGTAGCAACGTATCTCATTTCCCTTAATCCTCGATTGTCATAATCAATTACTACGATGACCTAATGAGAAATCCGACGCTGACCACAGCACTCGCGGATTCGCTTTCTCAGAACCGAAGTGACTTTCCAAAGCGGTAACGTAAGATACGCACCCGTTTAATTAATTCTGTAATTAGATGTTACTCGTGAATTGAAAAATATATATATATTACAGGACACTAATTTCACACAGCGCCATCTAGTCCCAAACTAAGCATAACTTGTAATATGGGAACTAGATTACGGATAGAATACATAAATACTTTTTTTTTTTTGTAAATACATACTTATCATACAATACAACACCCAAACACAGAACAAACATCTATATTCATCACATAAATGTTTGTCCTGGGTGGGAATCGAACCCACAACCTACAGCGCAGAGGGCAGAGCTACTACCAACTGAGCTGTGAGGCTTTTTTTTTTTTTTTTTGAAAAAAAAATTTGATTGTGAATTGTGATTATAGTTGCGATAAGTAACCGCCTGGGCCGGCCTCGAGTCCGTAGGTGTTTTACCAGTGGCCACAAAGTGCCGGTAGTCTGATTCAGCCGTTATGGGATAACGACATGATCATGGTATGCTTGAGTACAGGATTCAGGTTATTTTCTATTAATGACAGACAAAACAATAGGTATTTCCAGTGGTTCGCGTGGGAGGGGTCCGGCTTCGGGTGTAGCACGCCACTCGCCGGCTCGAATCCCGGCTGTTATCATCAGTCGCGATCGCGAGAGGTCACCATCGCGCCCAGTCGATGTTTGGGCGACTAATGGCCGAGGTCTCGCCTCTCCGATTACCTAGTTAAGAACCGCGGCACCGTATTGGTTACCATTCAATTACGGCGACACTTCAGGACATTAGCCCCCTGGAAGTTCGGACGGACGCTGTCATCACCCATCTGGTGATGACAACGATCGACTGGGTAATTCTATAAAATATTATTTCATTTATAGAAAATCCGTTTATTATATTATTATTTTCTTCAAGTTTGTCTACAAGTTAAGTTGGTAGTATAATTAGTTGGTTTCATTTAACATGAATCATTCTTCTTCATTTTTAATTGTTTGTGAATAAATTTGGTGCTTGGTGAAATTTGGTGTTCATCTTTCTTTTAAGCACTTTTCTAACAAAAATGTATTTATATGAAAACTGTACTATTTTTAAATTTAACATTTTCAAACACTATTTTAAATTGTTCTTGAAATAAATGAATACTTACTGAATACTGTAAATACTGAAAAATGTAAAAAAAAAAAAAAAAATGCGCGTCGGCCGTAGGAAAATTCTAAACAAATATAAATCGAGAGCACGAATGACACATTCTGTTCGACAATAGGTACGGCATCATCTATGTATATATTTTTTTCTCGAAACCGGATTTCTAGCGTCATAGTGCGACCTAGAATTTACGGTTCTTTTCCCGACTGCCTCAAAAGGAGGGTTATGTTAACGAGATACATGCAATATGTTTAAGTATATTTCATTAAAGTGTGCCATGAAATATACAATAAATGTTATACTTTAAACCTAAAATACTTGATGGATTTTGACGTGTGATATACAAAGTTTATATTAACAATAAGAGTATCAAATAGGTAGCATGCTGATTTTAGATATAATATCATATCTCTAAATATATATAAGTAACTCCTATAAAAGGTGACTGACTGACTGACATAGTGATCTATCAACGCACAGCCCAAACAACTGGACGGATCGGGCTGAAATTTGGCATGCAGGTAGATGTTATGGCCACACTTAGGCCACATCTTTACTTGTTTTACATGTAAGTTCAAACGCTTGACTATTATCAATAAATAAAAAAAAAACGTTATTATAATTTGTTATTTTCAACCTTTATAATAACAGAGTTGGTGTGAGTATTGCTTACTTGGTGGAAAATGAATAAATGAATAAGAAAAACTGGCCAAGCGTTAGTCGGACCAGCACTAATACTTCATAAAGCCTGCATGTTTTGGCTGGGACTGTGGGTCAGAACCCTCGGAGAGCGTGTCTGCACACCATGTAGGAGCTAATCGGTCAAATTTGTCCAGATATCCAACAAATTGATATATTTATAGATAATATAATACTTGCACCTATTTCAAAAAACCAATATGCGCACGAAGTCGCGAGTAAAAGCTATTATCATATATAGGTAGTCATCAAGTAAACGTATATCAATATATTATCATAATTAAGTACAGCCGTGTTTTCGTAAAACCAGTCAAATTTTGTGTGAATCGACAAACGTGTACCTAATTGAAGCTCGAGATCGTCTCTACCTACCCCAATAGGACAACAGGCGTAGCTTTTAATTAAAATTGCAGTCGGGTTTTAGTTTTATAATCTTACTTCACCTAACTTTAAACTTTGATACTGATCTTATAATAAAACAAACAATTACTTTACTCACAATTTCTAGAATGTGAATTCTTCGAATTGCCTTAGTTGAGAAGACTTTGACGTTCATTTTACATTATCTTAACCAAGTATTAATGAATGTATGTTGTATGAAAGCTATTAAACGAGATCTACATAGAGATATGGTCGTTTGAAGTTTGACAGCTGTCATTGAAAATGTAGATCTCGTTCAAAGCGTTCATATAGGTACTTTTAATTGAAGCATTTTAAATTTGATACATTATGCATTTTAATCTTCGGTATTTCAAGGATATAGGTAATTTGATTTGACATATTATGTTATGTAAATGTTTCGCTTGCGCATAATCCTATTCTCGTGGGAATATCGGGATGAAAAGTATGCTATGTCTACATTCAAAACTTGGTTGCCGAACAAACATTACACATACACAAGCTAACAATAGTTTATTTAAGTTGAACTTAGTGGAATATGCGGTATTAAGCATAGATTTAGCAAATTTTATTTTCAATTGACGAATTTATGTATTTTATAAATAGCGGGTTTCGTACAGTCGTCGTTTCAAAGAACGTACAAGTACATACAAGGATGTATAATAAATCTCCACGAGGATGTCCACAAATCATTACAGTCAACAATAATTGTGCGGAAACACAAAATATTGAAATACATAGCACTTTCACCGAGTACCAAAATAGAGTTGAAGCGAATGCCCCATACAGTAGGTACTTACCGCTGGCTGACAGATCATGTAAGGGTCATTTTCACTTTCCAATAAAAAGTCAGACAAAAACACCATGTACGGTATCACATAATCTGTGTCGATGCCCTGCGATGAAAGTGCTTAAAACCAACTAAGCTAACACAATGGGATCATTTTTATGTCGCTTCTACCGTTGCAATACGGTTCATATTTCGACAAGAAATAAGGTAGTTGCGCATGTTAAAAATTACCTTGTAAAAAATGAAACACGATATTTTATAATGACGAATGAGTCAGCGTTCCGCGTTGGCGAGATCGAGATAAGTTCGGTAGAAAGGAGATGAATTATCATTAATTTAATTTTAATAACGATTTCAAGCAAAACGCATTTGAAATCTCAGTTTTTTAGACGATTCGCGAACTTATTTATGGGGATCGATAAAATAAAAGTACCACACACGTTGTGGTATTTCTAGACGGATCAAACATTTTGATATTTAAATGAATTCAATTCAATAGATTATCGCGTTTAGATAAAAATCTAAAAATGGCCACACTCGTCTCAGTTTAAAAACATAGACATAAAGATCGTCTGTCTACCTACGACTGCGTGCGGACACATTTCAGGTAATGGCCGCCACCGTCTCCTGGCTAATCCGCATGTCACCACAACACGTACGATAGGTAAATACAGGATACAAGGGGGCCTCCCCGCCACCTCATTAATTATATGCAAATAAACATATCGGGAGTGTTACCACTATCCTCCCTCTACCTATGGCATCCTTTGTATTATTGCTAATCCGTAGACAATTTACATAAGTACACGTATATTCGTAGCTCTACGTGCGTACATATACGAGAGAATAGCTAATGCGTGAGTCAGCCGATGACATACGAATCCACGTCTAAATCCATTTCTTGTTCAAGTTACTTGCAGGATGCTATTGAGCCCTTAGTTCATTCTGGTACAGAAATAGTTAGACAAGGGAACTAGATAATAGAAAACTTTACTAGCATGCTTTATATACTTATATACATGTATACATATATATGTTGTACCTATTGAATGTTATTATGAGTATTTGATTTGCCCCCTTTTGCTCTAGAGTAACATTATTCTTGATTGGTAATATAACAGTACTCTACATAATTTATTTAAACAAAATAATGTTCGTTTCTGATGTTATCAAATCAAGGTGTTAGCATCCAGCCATTCAAGTTATATATTATGCCTTTACTTAATCGCCTTCTGAATCGTGAACTTTATTGGGAACGAGTATTTAATGTGAAGTGAAGACATTATAGGTCCTTCTTATGATGTAAAAATTAAAGTAAATGCTACACAATAATATTCTCGTCACGAAATAACGCTACGTAATGTATTGGCAGACTGGCAGGCGGCCCATCGTGATAGTGTAAATAAAGCACTGCTCATTTATCAACAACAGCTAAAATAGCATTTTTGATGTCATGAAATAGCAGAGTATTGTCAAGAATAGATGTGCAAGGTTGTAAATACTGTAAAGCCTACCGAGTGACACTACCCTGCAACGATTACACCTTGCCATTGCAATGGAAGACGATGTGCGAGTTATATGCATCACGGTCTACAATACACTCAAGGTAATTTCCCAACAGCAGTTTAGAAAATAAAGCAATTTGTGCAAAAGTTTGCAGGCGGAACAAACTTAACTCCATTGTTAGTTTTTGTGAGAGCCATATACGAGTATTCGTATCTGAAGACAGAGTTATCAAACAAGCAATCGGTGAACAGACAGAGAAACGAGACGAAATCACGAACGATCATACGATATTGAAGGATTTGATAGTTGACAAGAATACACGCATCACAACTTTTTTGTACCTAGATGATCAAATTTAGCGAGGCCCTGGTTTCTATCTGCAAACGTCCCAATTTAGTATAAAAATGTATTCCTTCGAGTATAAGTTGGAGGATCACGAAATGGAGCATCAGAATCTCTGCTGCAAAGTATTATCGACTTTACATATATTGTATTATCGACTTTACGAGGACAGACAATGACGAGACACGTCTGTTTAGTTCCTCAGGCCATGGGAAGGATGAGGATGCTTCGAGACTGGGCGAGACTCAACGCGTCCCGGTTCGAATGTATCTACTATTGGTAACGGTAGGCTTTTCAGTGCTGCAATACAAAGTGCTGGCCATATTCGTCAGAAAAATAAATTTGTTGAAATAAATATGAACCTTTATCTGGCATAATTATGTTCATAATATAGGTAAACATTTTTTTTTTATATACAACTAGGAGACGAGACAAGCAAGTAGCCTACCTGGTGTTAAGTGCATCTCTTGTCTATAACAGTGCCTCACTGCATAGGTCACATTCACAAAGCACATAGCCTACACGGCACTGCATTGCGCCCGTCAACTTGAGGCATATAGGTGTTAAGCCTCGCGTGTCCGTAACTTCACCGATATAATTTAAAAGGTGGAACCTAAACAACATACATCATATGTCAAAACATTTTGTCTTGATATTACTGATACCTACTTGAATTATGATATGCTCCATTATTATATGTTTAATTATTGAAATTTATTTCAGCTTCAGATGAATAGAGATCACTTGACAGGAAATATCAATGTCTATATAATGAAAGCCTAAAGATAAAACATTTTCAAATACGGACCTAAAAGAAATGACGAGCACGACCCCTTCATTTGATACAATCCTCCGAACACCAACGAGTGCATCGCTGGCTCATGCCACAAACGTTTCCAGCGCGAACAGATCTCTCGTTCCTTAGAACGACAATCGGCGAATGACAAGTCGACAGTCATTTGACAGGAAGGACTTATAAATATTACATACAGGACATTCGTTTCACACAAGCCCCAAACTAAGCATAACTTGTAATATGAGAACCAGATTACGGATATACTTAAATACTTTTACACTTTTTTTATTTTTATTGTAAATACATACTGTTAATACAATACAAACACCCAAACCTCCATATTTATCACACAAATGTTTGTCCAGAGTGGGGATCGAACCCACTACCTACAGCGCAGAAGACCAACTACAGTACGACTACCAACTGAGCTATGAGGCTTGTCATATGTCGTTATAAAAGCGGGAGGGATATCAGGAAACTAGCGCGATAGACATTTGCGCGAAAATATCACAAAATTCCTAATATCTCAGGAAATAAAGGTCGTAAAAAGATGTGGATTTCACCACTATGTAGGTGAGATTTTCCTTTTTCTTCTGTATCACTTTTCCTCATCCCTCCCCATTTTTTCCCAATATCAATAAATCTATTTTTTCGTAAGCTTCGTAGGGCGTACTACGTTGCTAGGCGCCGACGGACTCGCGAAGCATACATAAGCCTTCATTTAAGGTATAACATATATATACGGATTTGATCGGATATCTCACTTGATCAATGAATGTGTTCATACCAGATGAAGCCGACCCCAGCGCATTGCCAGCATTCATTGGACCCACACTAAGTCAGGACTTCCAGCTAGACTTGCCAATCAAACCAGTCTCACCCAAAGAGATTTTAACCGCCTCTGTGGTCTAGCGGTTCGCCTACCGATTTCAGATCTAGAGGTCCCAAAAACGCGTGTATCGTCCCGGGTTCGATCCTGGGGATCGAACCCGGGACGATACACGCGTTTTTGAACTATGTTGTTTTGGATGGTAGACAACGCTATCTTGGCATAAAGGAGATTCTTGAGGCAAGCGAGGATGATTCTAGAATGGATCTGTGTTTACAATCGTTGTTATTGTGTGACGAAACTAACATTATGCCCAATTTAGAATTCACGAAAGACATTTGCGTGAAAGACACATGCGCGAAAGACACTTACCCGAATGGACATTTGCGTGAAAGACACTTGCGCAAAAAAAAACAGAAAATGTCTAATATCTCAGGAAATTGAGGTCGCAGAGAGATTTGGATTTCACCATTGTGCAGCTGAGCTTTTTTCTTTCTTTAAATATGTATTTCCTTCTCTCAACCCTTCTCCAGATATCAATAAATATTTTTTAGAGCATGCTACGATACTACGTTGGACCCGCGTAGCATACAAAATATTTAATTATAATGGGAAAAATAATGTTGTTAAATTGTGAAGTATTTTAAGTTATTTCTGAAAAAAAAACGGTACCGACTTCACCACACCACTTATGTGTCAAGGTTTATCCAACAGCGATCCATCAGTGAAGAGAGAACCTAGAGGCCTAGAGAGCGACAGTGATCGGTTGCGCAAGCGCCGAAACGCAGGTCGTTGACCTCGGGGGAAAGTGCCGTATGAGCGTTAGGTATGAGTGTGAGAGCTAAGTGCGGCCTGTCTAATTACATCAAGGGGAGAGGCGACCGCGATACAAACTACCGACGTGAACAAAACTCGCGTTTTTGCATGTTGGTAACTAAAGGTTGCCTAAAGTGCTTGCTCTGCCAGTTATCATCTTATCCTGAATCATAAATGATGTAGGTAGGTACTGTTCAAAATATGGAGTCCATACTACTTACCCAAGTATACAAGTATGGCACACTGGTTGAAAGTTAAAAATCTCAAACCCAAAAGCATAAGGTTTTATGTAAACACACCCATTAAAAGTATTAGGTAGAACAACTTAGTATTATAGGTATTACCTATCTACACTATTATTAAATAGCAGATAAGATTTGTATTGAAATTTGTCAAAAAAACTGCTGAACCAACAAAAAAAAATTACCAATACCAATATAAAAAAAATTGAATATTTTAGTATCACTGAGTACCATAGGAATCCTTACAAATAATCTAATTAATGTAACCCATGTGAAAGAAAATTATCAATAAAATTCCTCAGGTATATTGCATGCGCTGCAAAAGCTATTGCTGATAGAACAAGGTACCTACTTAATGTTCTAGGTAGGTACAGTTTCAGTGAACACATCAATACCTACAAAAATGTCAGCAATAGCATAATGTCCAACTAGGTATTACTCATAGTTATGTCACTATCGCCACCTTTTCATGTTTAAAAAGTTCATATAAATGCCGGCAGAAACTGCTCCACTTTATTTGTACATTAATAGTATGATATAATCCTTATAAAAAAAATATTCAAGGTAATTTCTGTACCTGTTTAGTACATTTTTAAATTATCCAAATTGGAAATTTTATTCAAAAGCTATCATAAAATCGAAACTACAATAATTATCTTTGTCTTAAAGATTTTTAAAGAAATCAATCTATAAAAAACCAACCTAATATGAGCTCTTTGTACAAAGAATTTACTTTGTGCGAGGTGTCTTACCTGTATGTATGTCTCCCATATATTCAATTACAAATAAGTAGGTATGTTTTCTCAAATGAAACCAAATCTCACAAAACAAGGGCACTGTCAGCTGTCGCTCATGTCCTGTTTTATATTACCTTGTAAATACAATGCAACTACTTTCTTCATATACAAATCATAATAAAGAAAAACCTACTTAATACTCCACTTGGGCAATTAATAGAAATGCATTCATCTTTTCAAAACTACTTTATAATAAATATAGCTATATCTTTCATAGTGGGATTAACAACATATTATTATGTTGGAAAAAAAATCCAAATAAGCACATATTTTTAATAAATCCTATCTTACTCCTATATCCTTGTTTTTTTTATGCTGACCTCACACAGTTCAACTTGTGTTAGTTCATCACTATCTTTTGGGGCCATTAAATAAACACTGCCGAATGAAGAATTTTCTGAGAATCCAGCGCTGACTTTACATTATTTACTTAATCATGAATTACCTCTATCCACTATGAATATATAGATATAAGAAAGGCTCTGATGAGGTTATGGCTCATTCCTCTGTTAAGTGTGGTGTTTATGGTCAATTTTATATCCTATACAGAGTTCAAGAGCTCACACATTTCAAATTGAAACCTTAGTACTTATTTGTAATTTCATTGATCATCAATGTATGGAAAGAGCATCTAGGTAAGACCTCTTACACATAGCAAACTTTTTGTACACTGAGCTCATATTATATTGGTTTTCTACAGCCAGGTTACTTATAAAGCCTTTCAACAATGATTATCATAAACTTGTATAAAAATGTTTCCTATTTGACTTCATATTTATTACAACTTTCAAGTCAACTTTGCAACCCCTTATGTACGCCAATATGGTACATTTAATAATTAAAGTCTTTAAAACAATGATTATCTTAAATTTGTAAAACAAATGCTTCATAATTTAACTTTTATTGGTATTGATTGCAACTTTATAGTCATTCAATCAATATGTTTTATGCATTAAAAAAAATAGAGAACATTGACACTAAGTTTTGTGTTCCTAACTAATCCTTTCCAGTAAAAAGTTGCGTACAATTTTTATTTTATTTTATGTGTTTTTAGAATGAGTAAAAATTCAACCTGCAAAATGTATTTTGTATTAGACATGCCATTTCAAAGGTACTACTAGGCCTTCTAAGATACAAATTTTCATATTGCATGATGTAAAACATTTATTCACCAAGAAAAGTACATCAATAAATACATGTTAGCAATGACACAAGGCTCTAGGCATGTGTTGTGGGTACCAGAACAGGAGTCCGAGGGTATCCGGAACCAATATTTTAAATATGATGAACATAAAAATAAATACCAATAACAGTTAAGCGGTAAAAGCAAGGCTGTGGATATATGAGTTGACAACAAACAGACAGGTGATCTTGATACTAAACACTCAATGATTTTGTGAAACAGTTTATAAAAGCTAATCTGGAACTTTAACTAGGTAATTTAGGTACTTACAATATAAAAGTGTTCCCGGAATAAGACCTATTATTAGAAATAGTCAACATTGGCAAAGGATTTACAAGGAGTCACAGAGCACTATGTAGGAGCATAAACAATAGTTGTACATTCAGTTATTTATATAAATTTTATTGAATCTTATTGAGTGTATTGTAATTGTATCATAAGTAATAACAAATTATTTAGCAATCGAAGAACTAAGTATTCAAGAATGTATAGACATTCTGTCAAAGATGCTCAAATAAATCTTCAATAGAAACTCTTAAACATATGCTAACATCGATTCATTTTCTTGCTGAAGGTAAAATGTTTGATGAAATGTAATTTTAACAAAATGTTGAAATTAATGATGTTCAGTCTTGTCTCCAAAATCGAAAAAAAAACAAAACAATCGTTATTTACGTAATAAAAAGTGCGTCTTATTTGTGAAGCATCAGTTTAACCTTGTGAATCGGCAGACGATTGATTGTCTGGGGCCTGGTCTGGGCTGGCCTTTATGCAAAGGAAAGCTGGGTAAATGTAGCTTACCTCTTCGCGACGCTTCAGCCAGCGGCCGCAGGGGCTTTCCTCCAGGATCTCGCTCTCATCCTCGGAGTCCTCGCCGCTCTCCCGAGGAGACTTGCGCTCCTTGTCGATACTCCTCCCGCCCGACATCGCACCCACCCGACACCACAGCACTAATTAAACAATCCACAACACTGTCCACCCGATACTCAACAAAGGTTCCAAAAAGAAAACACTCGCTTTATTTTCAAAATACACTTTTTCTTGAAACAGTATCCAAGGCTGAATCGCAAGACGTCACTGTCGGTTGTTTCCAAACCATTATTTGATGCACAGCACTGGTTTGAAACGTTTTAACGGGCGCTCAAGTAGGGATATTTATTACATAAAGCTATGGCACACTGCGTAAAAGGCGTGCTTGTTCATGATAAAATGAAATAAAATATCAACCGGCAGCGGACGGAGCTCCGTTTCGCGACACAAATATAAAACCATAGATAATGTAATTTTTTTCTACTTTGTCGTCGTATGAGTCATAGACAACGCACAGACTTCATTAGCACCAAAGATGTTCAGATTATTGTTCTAGAAATTCTAAAAATAAAATCTTAAAGCCAGGATCCAGGCGTGGCGCGGCATCACTATTTGAGAAATGTTTAAAATAACAACCATGGGATATTTTTTAAATTAATGAAATACTTTGTTGAACATGTTAATGCTGCCATCTATGGACACAATGACGAACGAGCTAGGCATCAGCCAAAGGCAACGCAAACAAAGAATCATTTCCTCTGCAACTTTTTGTGCTTTAAGATAGATGGCGCTTTTACGAGCCATTAGAGTTTAGTGTGTTTAGTAAGTAGGTATTATAAGTAACTTACCTATTTAATTTATTTACAAGAAGATAAAAAACATTATGTACCTACAACTATTTAACTGTCTGTCAACAGAAATGAAAGCTGTTTCGAGTGTCAGCAAGTTTACTTCAGACTTGAGGCAGCTCTTGCTGAGGGAATGTTTTTACTCAGTTGAGGACTACTTAAATCACAGTTCCTAGCCTCTCAGAAATCATAATAAGTTATACCTATGCTATTTTTAGAATTTAATTTATATGATTCTGATATATGATTTTTATTTAATATACCTTCGTTTTAATATATCTAATTGTTGTAATAAATAAATGAAATGAAATTCAACTAACTATACAACGTGTAACATAAATCTACTATGACGAAACGGGGTAGGTACAGGGGAAGCGATAGAGTTTGGTGTCATTTAATAGAGCTGTAATAGGGGTAAATAAGAAGTCTTAAAAATATTCAAAGTCAAAGTCAAAGTCAAATATATTTATTCAGTAAGATTTTTTAGGATCACTTTGAAACGTCAAGTCTACCGCCTGTTCGGAATCGCGACCAGCACACAAGGAGAAAGGCAAGAACCTCGGGCTAGTTTTTTTTTTCATGATCCATAACAATAGCTTAAAATTATCTAATACTAATTACAATTTATTCACTGAAGCAAATTTTTTTTTTAATGCCAGGCTTTCTTATCTTCTAGGTAATCTGAAATTTTATAATAAGCTTTCCTGGATAGCTTTTGATTTGCAAAATTTTTTAATTTAATATTTGACAAGCTTAGCACATCACTTGGCAATTTATTTTAAAAGCGTACAGTTTTCCCTATGAACGATTTATTAACCTTATGGAGCCTAGTTGTGGGAACAGCGAGTTTATTCTTATTTCTAGTATTATAACTATGTTTATCACAGTTTTTGTCAAATAAGCTTATGTTTTTACGCGCGTACATAATATTTTCATAAATATATTGGCAGGGCATAGTAAATATATTTATTTCTTTAAACTTGTCTCTTAATGAATCTTTGGGACCCATTTTGTAAACAGCGCGAACAGCCTTCTTCTGCAAAACGAATATGGTGTCTATATCTGCAGCACTTCCCCACAGTATTATGCCATATGACATAATACTGTGAAAGAAATGAAGTAAACTAGTCTTGCTGTAGCAACGTCTGTGAAAAGACGTATCTTCTTTACAGCATATGCTGCAAAACTAAGTTTCTTCGCCAGTTTATCTATGTGTGGGAACCATTGAAGTTTATTATCTAAAGTTAATCCCAAAAATACAGTGGTTTTGACTAATTCTATGTTTTCCTCTTTAACTTTTACATTAGCTTCAACTTCAGTTACATTTGGTAAAATAAATCGAATACATTTGGTCTTTTTCTGATTGAGTACTAAGTTATTTATATTAAACCAGTTAAACATTTTTGAGATTGCATTGTTTACGTTGTCAAAGTTAGTCATTTGTCGCTTCAATCTAAATAGAAGTGACGTATCATCTGCAAACAGTAGAATCTCATGGTCATCTTTAATTATTTGGGGCAGATCATTAACATATACTAAAAACAAGAAAGGTCCCGATATTGGACCCTGCGGCACACCCATGGTAACCAAAGATCCTGAAGAACGCTGGCCGTTCACGTCACATGCTGTATGCGATCACTTAGGTAAGACGTGAGTAAGTCTAGTGCAACACCCTTGATACCATAGTGGTCTAATTTTGTAATTTTGTAAAATTGGCTGCACATTCATGAAATACAAAGGTAAAAGGTAAAAAGGACATTTAAAGGTATATTTAACTTTTTAAGAGTGTTTATTGTAACAAAATTGTGCGTTATGAAGGTAAAACGCACTTATGTATACCTATTGTATACTTATGCACTTATACTTTTATGATAGATTGCTAATGGGGGTTGACTTCACAATTAACTTATTTTTTTATGCTATAACCACCCCTGTATTAACATTAAAGGCTGCAAAAGGGGTAAATAAGATTGAAGTCTTAAAAACGTGTGAAAACCGCCTCTGTGGTCTAGTGGTTCAACCCACCGATTTCAGATCCAGAGGTCCCGGGTTCGATCCCCATGGGGAGTACAATATATTGTGCTTGGTTTGGTTGGTGGTAGGACTTTGTTGAAGTCCGCCTGGCTAGCTACCACCATCTTACCTAATTCTGTCGCCATAATAACAATTGTAAAATTGTTGTGTTCCGGCATTCCGAGGTAAGATAGCCAGTTCTTCAGTTTGTTGAGGATTCCGGGTGAAGTGCGCCTCCACCTTCGGCCTTATCTTAACTTGTTACCAGGTGAGATGAAGGCCAAGCGCTTCTCCGTCGTACAATAAAAAAAAAAAAGAAGTGAAATATCATAATATGAAAGGGGGTTACTAAGGCATTGTTTTTGAGAGCACTTTTCAAAACTTCATCAACCTTTGTTTAATGTTAGTAAGAGATGACATTCACTTTATTGTTTTCTCATTTACTATGATGTAGGTACAGTCGGTGGTTCAGTGCTCTTATGCAGGCTTTGCATAAAATGAGAGGGAGGAGACAATGAGGGAGAGCCTCAAACACTCAGGTGAATAAAGAGAGTTCCAGAAACAAAGGTAAGTAAGATGTAATGAAAGCACACTTTTATAACTTGTTATTTAAGTTCTTTTTGAGAAATAATATCCGTCACATATCAAACATTAGGTACGAGATCTCAGTTCGGGGCGAAGCCTACATATATACCTACACCTACCTACAGACTATGTTAACAAAATATATCTATTCATATTCTAATAAATGTACTTACTTGCCCATATTTATAACGGCACTCCGTTCGCTTTACCTAAGTACCTACATAAAATAATATTAAACCCTAGATCTTATGTTTTCTATAAGCCAAGCTTTGTGATTATTTTTGTGTCCTTACCGTCTTAACTTGCCTTCTTCTCGAAATTGTAGTTATTGTCAACATGAAACTCAATCCCTCAATCACATCTTTTTTGAATGTTCGTCATTCAACATTTAGCGTCTTGTATTGATTGACGACCTAATGGAACTCCATGATAATCACGAATCAGTCTCGCGATGTTTGCGGGATCTGCTTAAAAACCCGTCTAATTTTAATTGTATATGCAAATTTATGGTTAATACTGTACACGATATTTAATTTGATAGTTTTAAGGTCATTGTAATCAAATGTAGCGTAATCTAGACTGGGTCTAGACCGGTACAAATTTATAAATGAAAAAAAAAAAATGGATTTGTCAAGTTGACAGACAATAGATACTTTGTTCTACTATGACAATAATGGACTTACGACAAAATACTCTGATAGAGACTTAATGGACGAAATATAACAAAAATACAAATATATTATTTGGATAAAATGGAAGACATAAATTTAAAATTATCAACTTATGAAAATATACAACGTGAGACAAGGCGGTATGGTTGTGAAACTTTAGCCTTCCCTTATTGGGTTAAAAAAAAAACTAACAGCTGTCAAAGTGTATTTCTTAGATTTGATGAACTGTAGGTATTAAAACATAACTACCCCCAGGTGTTGTCGGGTATATATAATATTAGGTTTACATAAATCACTCAAGGCTAGAATAACGTGATCTGCGAAGCACAGACATCACCTGACGGTCTTTGTGCAGAGTATCCATTAGTTCAATCCATTACCGCCACAGACTACGTAACAGTAGATAGTTACAATAGCTAACGTTTGATTAATGTGCTACCCTGGATCTCATCGGCTGAACCTATAGATAACTTTCCGATTGTATGCCCCAGTAACTTTGAACGATAAAAATACGTAGCACTAAGTAAGCAAGTAAGGTGCTTATCTGGTATAGCGGTTATATTTATATTTATGATTTATAATTAATAAGTATACCTACTGTTCTATGGAATATGTCGTTAGTACCTACCTAACTGTGACTAGTGCGAGTTTTCTGCTTACTCCATACCTGAGTCCTTTTTTGTATGACCAATCGTGTCTTACGACGGCTAAAATCACAAACGAGCTATATGATTTTAATTACAACATAAAGAGATACAATTGATTATTGCGGGGCCTTTCGATAACTCGAGTAGTTTTTGAAATGTTGGGGTGGAAAGAACTACAATATATTTTGAATGGTTGATAAATTCCAAGTCCAATAAATTAAAAATTTTGAATTTTCAGAAATTACACTTATTCTACTAATTAATTGGTAAAATATTATTTTGAAGTGAAAACTTCTTTAGGTGATGGGAAAAAGCTGTTGAACTCGCGACACCACTTTTGACACATTTGACTAACAAATTGTCACGTTATATATCTTTACGATCTTGATGTACGGGTTAGGACCAATCGGCATTTTTTGAGATGGAAAAAAATCATTGAACTCGCGACCATAATACATTTTACCGGCAGCACTTTTGACTTTAAACACATTATCGCGTTATCTTTACGACCTTATGAGGTACGGGTAAGGACCATTCGAAGACTGCCTCTACCTATAGACGAGACGAATAACCTTCTACAAAAAAAATAGTTTTCAGTTCTGTCGGCAATCCCAGAGTGCCAATGTTTATTTTAATTGGAGTAGGTTTTGAGAAATTGAGATGTTAAGTGAGACAAGAATATAATTATGTGTCTTGTGGGGTGTCATTTGAAACAGACTGAAAATTAAAACCCAATTAACACAAAAAAATATATTTTACTTTGTGACGTTAGGGTCGCAGATAGGTAGGAGGTATAGTGGGTATTAAAAGAGGGTTTAGCAGCCTCACTTTTAATGTCCTTATAAAATCACACAGCCGCACAAATTGCGCACTCAACAGTTATTTACACCAAATCACTGGCCTGAGCACGCGAGTCCCCAGTAGGCTGCTTCCGGTAGTGGGTAGACGCTCCAGCTCTCAGGGATGAGGAAATATTTGTAGTAAAGTCCAGCAGTCGTGTCGGTAGCGACTACGAGATTGGCAGGCAGGTAGGTAGGAGGTAGGTAAGTAGGGCAACCAATTAGTTGTATCCCTCAAACTCCCGTACTGGAATCCTGGAACAAGGAGAGACTTAATGCCTGCTCTTTAGGAGGCCTGCGAGTCACCGGAAGGACAGCTGATCCTCAGTAGCGTGGGTGCAAGGTCCAACGATTCGGTGAGGGTGAAACTACCGGCAGTTTAGCATGACTCGTTCAGACAGCTTTACAATGGTATATTAATCTACAATTGCTAAAGCGCTACGGCAGGTGATAGTGAAGGGGTTACATTTATTAAAAACTCACCCTAGAGGGATCCTGAGTAAATTTGGTAGGTCGTAGGTAGGTACTTTAAATAATTTTATATACGTGCACACGCGAAGGCGGTAGTGAGCGATCTCTCAGTGCATTGGCAATCAACTGGTGGTGTCACGTGGTACACCGAGGCCGGTTTGAGATGGCGTTCCGCACCGCTTCTATGGTCGCGCAGAAGATCCTTTGTTTTGAAATAATATTTTTGTGGTTCCGTATGCATATTCTAATTATAGGTAACGGCGCTAGACGCAACGTTACAGTACCCCGCCAAAAAACGTAGGATTTTACTTAAGAAAATCCGACTTACTACACTGAAATTCCATAGTACTGTCCTACATTCATTATAACAATCATACTTCATCTTTCATTATTCCTAACATATTGTCTGTAGTCACTTTAGGGGTGCCATAAGACCCTAACATTCAGAGTATACTTGCTAAACAGAACATGTACACTCGAAACAGTAATTGAGGAGTTCAATTTTTAGAATAGGTACTACAACTCATAATATTATGTAGGTAATTAAACGTAGGTACTGAAATATATATACTCACTTTTAATGTCCTTATAAAATCACACAGCCGCACAAATTGCGCACTCAACAGTTATTTACACCAAATCACTGGCCTGAGCACGCGAGTCCCCAGTAGGCTGCTTCCGGTAGTGGGTAGACGCTCCAGCTCTCAGGGATGAGGAAATATTTGTAGTAAAGTCCAGCAGTCGTGTCGGTAGCGACTACGAGATTGGCAGGCAGGTAGGTAGGAGGTAGGTAAGTAGGGCAACCAATTAGTTGTATCCCTCAAACTCCCGTACTGGTATCCTGGAACAAGGAGAGACTTAATGCCTGCTCTTTAGGAGGCCTGCGAGTCACCGGAAGGACAGCTGATCCTCAGTAGCGTGGGTGCAAGGTCCAACGATTCGGTGAGGGTGAAACTACCGGCAGTTTAGCATGACTCGTTCAGACAGCTTTACAATGGTATATTAATCTACAATTGCTAAAGCGCTACGGCAGGTGATAGTGAAGGGGTTACATTTATTAAAAACTCACCCTAGAGGGATCCTGAGTAAATTTGGTAGGTCGTAGGTAGGTACTTTAAATAATTTTATATACGTGCACACGCGAAGGCGGTAGTGAGCGATCTCTCAGTGCATTGGCAATCAACTGGTGGTGTCACGTGGTACACCGAGGCCGGTTTGAGATGGCGTTCCGCACCGCTTCTATGGTCGCGCAGAAGATCCTTTGTTTTGAAATAATATTTTTGTGGTTCCGTATGCATATTCTAATTATAGGTAACGGCGCTAGACGCAACGTTACAACTTTTGAATAATCGTGGTGTTTGTAACATTTTTTTTTATTGTACGACGGGGAAGCGCTTGGCCTTCCTCTCACCTGGTAGCAAGTTGAGGTAAGGCCGAAGGTGAATCCTCAACAAACTGAGGAATTGGCTATCTTACCTCTAAATGCCGGAACACTATTTTTTTTAAGAATCGTTATAATGGCGACGGAATTTGGTAAGATGGTGCTAGCAGATTTAAATAAAATCCTACCACCAACCAAGCACAATATTGCTCCCCCTGGGGATCGAACCGGGACCTCTGGATCTGAAATCGTTGGGTTGAACCACTATACCACAGAGGCAGTTAACAGGGTAAAACGCTTCGTATGTTTTAGGATGTAATGTTAAAGGGGGTTGACTTCACAATTCACGAAATGTTTATTTATTTACTAAACGACCCCTGTGGTTTCAGCACTCCACATCCAAACCATTGCCATTAGTCAAAGTTAAAGTCAAAGTCAAAATGATTTTATTCATTAAGATTTTTGATCAAGTTAGCGAAGCGAACGAGATCTCTGAGTTAAGTTGGGAAATCCGGCACCGTATGTATGTATGTATGTGGCTATGTTTGTGACTGCATAACTCTCGAACAGATTATACGAATTTTCATGAAATTTTAACTGATTAGAGATAACGTAAATATAATTTAATTGTCGCGGGGGATTTTTGATTACTCGATTTTTGAGATATTGGGGTGAAATGAAATACAATTTTTCGCCCATATCTTTTGAATGGCTGATCCGATCGATTCAAAATTTTGAACATGCAGAGATTATATTGATACTCATCAATCATTCCGAGGAGTTTTTTGACACTAGGGAAGTTTTTGAGAAATAAGGGTGTTAAGTGAGACGAGAAGAATTTTGGCTTGTCAAAATCATTTGAAAGAGTATCGACTGCACATTGATTTTTATTAGGGGTGGTTTTCGTAACAAATGGTAAATAAGATTGAAGTATTGAAAATGTGATAAAACATAAAATATCATATAAAAGTGGTTGAGACTGAAGATATCAAAATCAGTTTATTTTTGAACTTATTGCATGCTTTTGAATATGAATGGACAAAGGATGATCATCAGGTCTGGTAAGATAAGAGAGGGTATTCGAAATTTCATTCAAAGTGGTATATTTATTTATTGTTATTCATTCAATAGGGAAGGGAGTCGATAAAATCCAAGAATAACATTTGTGGTTTCGCAAGGGTTTTGCGCATATTCCATATCAACAATACATTATAACACTAAATGACATTATCCGTCGAGCTTTTACCAGTGTCAATGTTCCAGCCGTTCTTGAACCGAATGGTCTGTTACGAGATGATGGTAAGCGGCCCGATTGTATGACTCTTGTCTCTTGGGAATGGGCTACCTGCGTCGACACCCTAGCGCCATCTCATCTGCCTGGGACATCAGTTGGGGCTGGTGCGGCGGCTGATTCGTCTGAGGATCACAAAAGGCGCAAATATAGTGGTCTCGACAGAACTTACCTATTTGAGCCTTTTGGAGTGGAGACCTTGGGTCTGTGGGGAGCCGGTGCCCTCCGGGTTTTCAAAAATCTTGCGGGGTTATTGATTGAGGCGACACGTGACCCAAGAGCTGGCTCTTATTTAGGCCTGCGAATTAGCATAGCTATCCAGCGTGGCAATGCAGCCAGTGTCTTGGGCACGCTTCCGTCTGGTACTGGTCTGGTACAGTTGAGTTACCTATAGGCCGTATGTAACGGTCCTTAGGTTATCTGACTGATTCCTTTGTACATAGTTAGTTTAATTGTACTTTTTATTTAATAAATAAACTTTTTATATAACACTACACTGTGGAAATAACTTCCTCTATAACAGTAAGATACGGCCATTATCACCACGCTAAGCAGACAGATTGGTGCTCACAGTTACGTTTACACAAGTTTTGTTTACACAAAGTAAAAAGATGATGCCTTTTTTGTTGACTTGACGACATCCGTGGACTGGAGGGATAGATCTTAAAACACGACTACTACGGTTACATTTTTGAGAACAGTTTTCGTATAATAAATATCAACCTTTTCATATTAGTAAGGGGTGACTTATAAATTTATTGTATTCTGCCCATCCATAATGACGTACGGTCAGTGTAATGGTGCTTTGCTCTAATTCTGGCTTTATAAAGAATGAGAGTTGGCATTGACAGAGAGCCTAAAACACTCACGTGAAATATGAGTGATTGAGAAGAAGTGTGCTCCGATAATGGTATTACACCATTCTCTAAGCACACTTCTCTTCAGAATTTGTTTGCCAAAATGGCAATTATAGCTCTTTTTTTGTGCGATAATTTCCGTATTTAAATACCAAACTCTAGAGATCTCAGTTCGAGGCGAAATACTATACTTATACTCAGGCATGTGTTTCCACATATTTATTTCGTGCGTTTAATCCGAATTGTAGTATATATATAACATTATTTTCATGGTATAATCAGACAAGCGTTGAGTGATAAACCCGGTATGGATACGACAGAGTTTTTCTGTGCTTATTCAAGCGCTTTGATTAATGGCTGGGAGCGTGATCTGTGGAACTCGCGCGGCAAATTAATCTACCGAAGGACCCTGGCACATGGCACATGGCACATGGCGGCTCGGCTTAGCGCCTCTGTTCGAAGCGAAGCCGCTTTCATTGTTTACATATTTATTTACAAGTTCCTTGCTCATATATTCAGATGATGTGTAACATTTGATACTTTGGGTGGTTTTGAGCGACATGCGCAGAAGGTTCCAACGTGACTCCATACAAGAAAAGGGTTTTAAGCAAATTGCAACAAATTTTTTGGTCCTGATGTATGACAACAAATACTAAAAACCACCCAAGCGGGAGTTGGATCCACAGAAACGCTCCTCAACGAAAAGCAAAAAAAAATATTACCTATACCTCTAGTGCCGGAACACAAAAATTTAGAATTAGTTGTTATGGCACCAGACTTAGGTAAGGCGGACCATCTTAGATCTTATACAAAGTCCTACTCCGGTTTGATACATAAATCAAGCATAATACTCCTGGGGATCGAACCCGGGACCTCTTGATCTGACACCAGTGTGCGAACAACTACATGGTGTTCATCAGCGGAACATTACGATGTACTCATAAATACAATATCGATCTTTACAGGTTGACACAGTTCCAATGTTCACTAGATTATTTTGTCTGAATGTCTTCTAATGAGGTCGCTTCAGAGTAGTTCCGATCTACACAGTCAACCCAGTTCCAAAATATTCAGTTAAAAGATGATCATATCCCATACATTAATTATTGAGCTGCGTACGCATTACTTCGCAGCGAGTACTCAGGGGTCGCCAAATTAATCTTCCGCCCCTGACGTTCCGGCTTAAGTGTGCGTCCTGAGTGACGGCGGCGGCGGCGGCGGCGGCGGCGGCGTACTGAACCGCGCGCTAAACTTGCTTGAGCTTGGAGTGCGAGCGGGCGCGCACACATCGATGTGCTTGGCAATACGTGCATTTTGATGTTAAGTCCACCGCCATACTTTAACCGCCTCTGTAGTGCAGTGGTTCAACCCATCGATTTCAGATCCTGAGATCCCGGGTTCGATTCATTTGGATGTCCAGGCACCCTGAACATAAAAATAAAAGGCTTGATAAGCTGGGATGGAACGAAATAAATGAAAAGAAAATTGTAAGTTTATTTCAATATTACAGAGGATTTTCAGAAAAATAACGTACACATTGGTGTATCTAATTTGTACACTTAAAAACTTACTAATGCTTCCAGCATTATCATAATTATCTTTTACCACATGGAACACAATCATTGGAGTTGTTTGCCATGATATGAGTCCCTTCTTTATCTTATCTATCTATCTATCTATCTTTCTTCTAAATATACTCAAAGGTGACTGACTGACTGACATAGTGATCTATCAACGCACAGCCCAAATCACTGGACGGATCGGGCTGAAATTTGGCATGCAGGTAGATGTTATGACGTAGGCATCCGCTAAGAAAGGGTTTTTATTAATTCTACCCCCAAGGGGATAAAATAGGGGGTGAAAGTTTGTATGAAACTTTATAAATTTTAAACCGATCGGGCTGAGACTTTGCATGCATAAAGCTACTATGACGTAGGCATCCCCTAAGAAAGTATTTTGAGATTTTTTGTTTTGTTTCGGTTTAATAGTTTTGGAGTAGACTCTGCTTTGTATTTGGCATTTGTTTTGTTTTCGTTTGGTTTAAGTATAGGTTTTGTCGGTTAGACTTTTTTTAAATGGCTAAAGGAAATCTGAATGTTAATGGAGAAGTTGAAGAATGTACTGTAGTTTTTAAGTTCAAAAAGGGTTCAAAAAGAGGTTGAAAGTTTTCATTAAAAGTACGCCCTAACTCTGAAACCGTGCATGATAAAAGCGCAAAATTATCATTATAGATTCTTTATATGAAATAGATAAGAACGCAATCCATGTTTTTTTAATAATTTAAGGGCCTTTTATTAGAAAAAAAAACAAAAAACATTGTTATTTAACAGAAAAAAAACGCGATGTTCTCGTGGTTCTATAATAAACTGGTGTATTTTGAGTGCGCTTTATGCAATTAATGAATGTCTAAACTACCATGGTCTGATGATAGAGTGGAATCATTATAAAGGGTTATTTTCAGTAAATAACAGTAATACATATTAAGAGCGTTGCGCATTTAAAATTATTGTATGTGTGATACTCGTCTACGAACCATGTAAACCAGGGTCTTACGATGTTGACAGCGGAACTCCTGAATAATGCATGGTATAATAGTCTTGCTTATACTTTTTGAAATCGGTATAGCGAAGCATTCAACGACAAATGTTTTTTTTTTAATTTACCCGGCCGTAGCAGTCGTGGCTTAAGAATTGACCCCCTCCAACTCAGCCTGCGGATGTCTTAAAAGCCGATTTAAGGGATCTCACCAGAGGAAGCGGCAGCTTCCTGCTGTTTGTTACATAACACCTTTACTTTGATCACCAACCCGCCTGCCAAGTTTTGTGATTTTGGCAATACCCTCTTGGTTTTGGAAGAGACTCTGTCCAATATCCAACTAACCACTACATACATAAGTTGTAGACGTGACTGTATTTACGACCCTTGACTAATGTGGCATGACTACTTGATGACACAGTAATCTTCTAATGCATAAAAGGACAAGTCCTGAGTGACTGATTCAACTAGATACAACGCACTGCCGCTGGGCGCACAGACTTGAAATTTCAAGGGCATGTTTGTTTTGGTGTTTAAACGCCTGCTATGAAAGGAATTTTGAAAATTAGCACCTTTAAGGTTCAAAATGGGGTTCAAAGTTTGGAGTAAAATGTTGCATATCCCTGAAACCACAAATGATAGGCACTTGAAAATTAGTATGTTGATTGCCCATAAGGAATAATGGCATATTTTCGGTTTTTATTAATTTTCAGAAATCAAAGATAAACAAAAAAAAAATATTTTCGATCTGTTTACTTAGGTATACAGGTATTACAGTATACCTAATAACAAAGTTTGTGTGAGTATAGTGCTAACTTTGTGGCGAGTAAATTAATGAATTATAAAATCTGGCCTAACGTGAGTCGGACCGGCACTAAGACTTCAAAAAGCCTGCATTTTTGGTCTGGGAATAAATGATTGTTATTTTTTATTATCTATTTAAAATATTGTTTATTGTAATGCTTGTTGCCACTGTCGCGTTGGTTGTGATATCGTTTTACAAGCCTACGGTAGTGATAGGAAGGTGAATATAAAATGCTGGGTAATAGATAAAAGTAGGTATATTATTAGGGGTATGATAGTCTCTCTCTTAGGCTACAAAGGTAGACTGAAGGCCTGACCTAAAGGGCATTTAGAGTCTCTAGGAACAATCACTCGGTCACCACTGGTACTGTCCTGTAGTATGCTGCTGATGCGGCGTGGACTTGTGGCGACGCTAGGTGGGGAGGAGCGTGGTAGCTCGGCGGAAACGCCGGTGTAGTGCAGCTCGGTAGGTAGCTGGTCGGCAAGCAGTACTGAGTAGTGGAAGCTCGCCCAACGTGTGAGATTCTCAATGTTGCACCCAGCTTGTAGTTGGGTGCAACAGCCCCCTATAGCCGTTGTGCTATAGTGTCATGTTACGTGATGGTGATTTCTATCGTCTTAGGAATCGCAGTGGTGGGCCCAAGTGTGCCACGCCACGCGGAAGATGGACAAGTCGACCGGGCGTCCAGACACTACGCCTTCCTACCACTTTTAGTACCTAGTAGATATGTAGAATGTAATCATAGAATACAAGGCTACAATTTACAAATATATAATGTTATTTCAAACGTCCTTAGCAAAGAGTATATAATTCTGGAGGCTATCTATAATTTTGGTATATCCATAATTTTGGTTACATTAAAAAAGTTTATAATTAAGGTAGTCGTTAAGTTTTCTTAAATTCTCTAGGTTTCTGCGCGATTTTCTTAATTTTTTTTATGTAAGAACCTTCTACGAAATTTTAGAAGTCATTTAAAAAAAATATGAATGAAATCGGTCAAGCCGTTCTCAAGTTATAGCGTGACCAGGAAATTGTTGTTGTTGTGAAACGAAAAGTTGACTCACTTGCGATTTGCTGACGACCTGATAATTTTTGCATCAACCAAAGAAGAAATTCAGCAAATGATTAGCCAATTAGATACTGAAAGCCGGAAAGTAGGACTTAGCATGAACACAGAAAAAACTAAAATGATGTCAAATGACATAAAAGAGCCAGTAAATATAAATAACATCAATATCGAATATGTCAACGAGTACACCTATATAGGCCAAATAATATTAACAAATGACTTAATGTCAAAAGAACTAGAAATAAGGACAGCTAATGCGTTGAAAAGATACTGGTCTTTTAAAGAAATAATGAAAAACAAGGATACAAACATGTACTTCAAGAGAAAACTTTACAATAGCTGTATTTTGCCAGTTCTAACATACGGGTGCCAGACTTGTGCGCTAACAAAATCCCATGCCAAGAAGCTAGAAGTCTGCCAATCCGCCATGGAAAGAAGTATGCTCGGAAAAAGGAAATTAGATAAAATAAAAAACGAAACACAAAGAAGACGCACAAAAATAGAAGATGTTACGCTTAATAAAGAAACTTAAATGGAGATGGACAGGACATACAGTAAGGGGAAAAGAGAAATGGAGTAGAATCCTGATGAATTGGTTCCCGAAGTACAATAAACGTAAAAGAGGCTTTCTAATATTCTAAACGTTTAGTTTTGATATCGACATTTTTAAAGCCATAGTATAATAAACATAGCACTAATAATCTAAACACGCTCTTACACGTCAACAATTCCACGTGCACAACGGACACGTATCGGCGTGTAATCCGCTCCGCTATCCGCCATACGATGTGCCGCCGTCACTCAAGACGCACATTTATTACGCCTCTGCTCCAGCGAGCTATTTGTTCCAAGTTCCACAGAACATGGTTACAGTACGCTCAGATTGAGGACACTTTGGGAGGTATTTAGTGCCAATTTGATTAACGGTCACATTGTTCTAATTCGATTAGAAATTTATCGATCCATCTATTGTTCTAACACTGTTTAGATTACCAGCAAAACTTGAAATATTATGATGATTTTATGAGGTCAACATTTTGACGCACTGTCTCAATAAATTTTGTTATTATTTATTTGAAGAATTTATATGGTTAAATAAAATACTTACTTAGTTTTGAATAAGTAATAAATAATACGTCCACACTCATAAATTTTATGCATTAATACCGGTAAGTGTGTGCAATAAAGTACCAATAAAAATTTAAATTATTTGTAATGATACACATAAAATTGAGCCCATTTGGTCACTTTGCCGGAAATGTGTGTTTTAAACTTAACTGTGTTTATAATTAAACACTATGATGAAATAAGTCTTAAATTATTCTAAACTAAAATATTATAAAAATAAATAATTCAGCCGTTTTCGAGTACCATAATATACCAATGCATTTTATTTAGCACACAATAAATGCCAACTAACCTATTAACTATCGTTAATGTTTTGCTTCTGGGCAAATCTCTTTATTACCAACTACGTCAGCAGCTGCCTGTAACATAATTTTATCTATTGGTATTATAGAATTTAAAAATAATTTGCTCAAAACTCCAAACTTTCTGCTCGTAAATTAAAATTGTAAATATTAAAATGTTAATCAATATTTTATTAATGTTAACTACATTATTTAAAACTTTGTCCATAAATATTTAATGGATCATCAAAAAATTACCTTGCACGAAGTCAGAACGACTTTCTTCTTTCTTAGGTTTAGATATTGATGCAAAGTTGCAATGTGGTATTCATATTGAGTCATTAGCCAGCAGATTAAGCTCGGCTGCATACGCTGGCTGTACGTACAACAAGGCATCTTACTGATAAAGCTACGGCGAGGTTAGTTTATTTTAGTTACTTTCACAGTATTATGTCTTATGGTATATTTTTATGGGGAAGTGCAGCTGATATTGAAAGCATTTTTATTCTACAGAAAAGAGCTGTACGGGCAATTTATTAAATGAAAACTCGTGACTCTCTCAGGTAACGTTTTAAAGAGATTTGTATTCTTACAGTCAGCTCAGAAACATTGATGAATTTAGTAAAAGAAGTGATGTACACAATTTTAATACTAGAAATAAAAATGAGCTTGATATACCTAGGTATCGCTTAGAAAAGTAAATAATTAATTCTCAGGAAACTGTGTGAAATTCTATAATAAGCTTCCTCAAAGCACCACCAAGCTCTCTGCTCGTAAATTCAAATTGTATATAAAGAATAATTTAATTAAAAGTGCCTACAACAAAATGAGTGTTGTAGAATGTTACTATGCCAGTTGAAGGCAAAATGGTGATTTCTCAACGTTAACAATCTGCCCATTAGGTAGATAGGTAGTAACAAATGTTTTAAGATTAAGTATTAAGGTTTATGATGTATCTCTTAGAATATAATTTAAAATTGTGTATCTAAATGTTGAATGGATCATCAAAAAATTAACCAGCCCGAGGTTCTTGCCTTTCTCCTTGTGCGCTGGTCGCGATTCCGAACAGGCCTACCGCCTGTTCGGAATCTCGTTTGACGTTTCAATGTGGAATTTGACGTTTCAAAAAGATCCCAAAAAAATCTTAACACATAAAGAAATTTTGACTTGACTTGACTCCTTGTGTGCTGGGAATAGGCGATAGATTTGACTACGTTGCAGTCTAATATAAAATAATAATATAGAATTTAATTGAAGCGTTTGATCACCATTTCGCTTAAATAAAATAGCTTGTCTAATAGTAGCACGAATTGGGAGATTTAGCTAGGGAATGAAACAGGAAGAATAACAGGCATGTCAACTGACACCATCTCAAAATCTTTTATACGTTGAAAAATCTGTTATTACAATAAACAAACGGTGTTGACTGTTTCTCGTGTGGTTAGCCCACATTGGAGGCCTATTTTGGTCGACTGGTACTCTCGAAATTTGGTCGGCAAATATCAATATGCTGTTCTGACGTCACTGACATCCCTGCCCAGCTACTACAAGGTCGCTTTACTGAGTCTAAACTGAACTACCTACAAATCCATCGAAAACTTAGGCTGTATGTAAAGTATTTTGCAATCATGTCGTGGGTACCGTAAGCTATATTGATTGTAAAAGTTTGTTCCGATTTATATTAAACTTTACAGTGTATAATATATATTGTTAGCCGTATACGATGATTATTATTTTTTATGCTGAGACCATCGAACACTACATCATAGCATATTTCTTCTCTAATCTCTAACTAGTAAATTACAGTCGATAGCTGCCTCTGTCTATTTCTTTACTTTCGAGCAACGGATTTTGATTTTGATACGGTTTTCATTCATAGGATGGGTGATAAGCGAGAAAGGTTTATGTAGGTATATATAATTGCCTAAACAAGTCGTTAACTTATTTGGGAAACATTTCGAGGTTTTGTCACCCTTACGACAGGCAATAGTAAAATTAAAGTGTCGATGCTACCCTGATACGAGTGATAGGTAGTTAGGTGAGATATGTCATCCAAATTATGAGTACGGGTAAGTCGCCAGTATATGACGGGCTTAGCGTTGACAAAAAAAAATTCTTCTGATTAAAAAATATAAATGTTGGTCCCAAGTGAGATTCGAACCCTCAACCTACAGAGCAGAAGGATACTCCCAATCTCAACTGAGCCAATGGATTTGATCTTAACCGTTTACATAATGTCAACGTAGGTACCTAGAACTTATTGAATGTTTACGATTTACGATTCAGTTTAGATATCGTCGACGTGACTGGGAGAAGGTCTCGCAAATAAACTGACCGTGTAACCTCGGCCGAGGTGTGACCGCGCCATGCATGCAAATATTGTATAATTTATTTGAAAGGATAACAAATATTTTCACCTCGATTCCTTTTCCTGGGCCAAGAGACAGTTGCTCGGAGCCACTTTGGAATTGATGATCATAACAGCCCAACCATTTATTTAACAGAACATTTACAAATACAAAATTCACCTACCTACTTCCACAACATATGTAGTTAAGGTGTCCTTCGTACCTGTCCAACCTTCCGTGTTGTCATGTAATGTAATACATCACGAGTACATCTCACGAATCACTGGATCGAACATCAAACGTGACTTTGATAGCTTCCTTGTCATGAAAACGTTCCTCTCTGGAGGTAATTTTATGTATACCTGAATCATCAACTGTAACGGTGCCTTTAGATTTATATATTGATAATACTTTATTGCGCAACTTTACGAGTATGTATTACACCGGCGAGTATTACGCACCAACAATAGTGGTACACAAAAAAGTACTTGACCTGTACTAGATACACCCAGAGCAGAGCACCAGGGTACATACATCACTTGACCTGTACTAGATACACCCAGAGCAGAGCACCAGGGTACATACATCACTTGACCTGTACTAGATACACCCAGAGCAGAGCACCAGGGTACATACATCACTTGACCTGTACTAGATACACCCAGAGCAGAGCACCAGGGTACATACATCACTTGACCTGTACTAGATACACCCAGAGCAGAGCACCAGGGTACATACATCACTTGACCTGTACTAGATACACCCAGAGCAGAGCACCAGCGTACACACATCACTTGACCTGTACTAGATACACCCAGAGCAGAGCACCAGGGTACATACATCACTTGACCTGTACTAGATACACCCAGAGCAGAGCACCAGGGTACATACATCATCCCGGAAGCTGCGAGCTCGCAGTGATCTAACAACGACAAGCGACTCTTGAAGAAATCAATTAGGGATTCCAAACTTCAAATCCAATCAGAAGTTTATTAAATTTATTTGCTTTAGTCGAATCAAATTAAATTCAATCTAATATTGGAATACATAATCCCGATACGTATTATACGCACAGTTTTATGAACAAATGACTCGATATCTACGGTATAATAATAATCAGGAGAATCAAGAATCATTATTATATCTACGGTATCTAAGTTTATCTCAAAACATACTTGTTTCGATCAAACATTAGCCAAGCGAAGAACTCCGTTAGAATTAGGTATACATTTCACACAACATCAATGAAGATATTTCTCTTACACGCGATATAAGAGACATAATAATCGTATTTTGAAATTCTTGTAACGGTGTCACGTTTTCTCATCCCCCTGGGCTCCTTAGAAACGTCTCCGGCCCGCTAAGAGATACAGATGACCAGATTACCTCGAATGTATGGAACGCAAAAGTATGTCAAACATAATAACAAACCTACCCATATCCATTAAACATACTATTTCAGATCCGTTAATTATGTAATTAAAATAGGCCTCGTAGGCTTTTAAAAGCTATAAAAACTATGTGTTTTGATTTGTATAGTCAAGAATCAAGTAAATAAAAAATCTATAATTATATTCTGGAACAGTTGAGTTACCTATATACCGTTTGTAATGCTCTTAGTAACCTGACTGCTTCCCTTGTATCGAGTTAGTTTAATTGTACAAATTGTTTTACTTTTTTGTTAATTAATAATAATATGTAGGTACTAGGTACCTACATTATTATATTATACGTGGCTAGAAGGTATAACTTATGCTAGAAAAACAGAACTGAATGTGTCTCATTCAGAATACCAACTAAAGAGGAGGGAAAATATTTTGCACAAAGTCCTGCTTTCAGTGCAAAATATACCGTGTATTATGCATTGTCCCCTTGCTATCAGCCAACTCAGCAGCCACCCAACCACTTGTCCCTCAGAGGTGGGCCCAGGTGAAACAGATAGATTCATTCTGCTTACGTCGTGTGCTCCCACGTGGTACACCGTTTCTTCCCCTCGAGAATATCAGGAGCATAAGTCACTGTCAGTAGCACCTATCTCAATCTTCAATTCTAAATTGAAAGTGTGCTTGGACTCTGAAATAAGTGCAAGCCCATGACTTAGAAAAAAACAAATGTTTACTCTTTCCTTAAGATTTCAGTGATGAGGAAATTGTCGCGGCCTCGTCACTCATCATTTGTTCACTCGTGGAGTCACTCGAAACTGCCTTTGATATTCACGTAGGTACCTTCAAAGTAATTTGGAGATGACGCATTAAGATTATGAGATGGAGGAAGCTATTCCATCTCGCGAGACTAACCTATATTAAGTCGGAATGGGGCACTTTGCTAAGCTTTTAAGTACGAGCATTTAGCTGTAACTTTGGGAACAGTGTCTACGCGTATGTGCGAGGCAATGGAAGGTTGTTTATTTATAGCTTTTTATGTTATCTTTACTTATACACACCGCTTAAAAACCAAATTGTTTTTTTACTGGTAAAGCTGAGTTTTTGACCACCATCTCACTTGAAATATCAGTTAAGATATGGCCTAAGATGGAGACATCAACATAGACATAGACATTCATTTATGGATTTTTGGAGCACGCTTGTCTGAAAGGATCCTATTCAATCTGGATCTTAATGCTTCAAAATCGTACTGGTACGAAAAAACAGGCGAATGCAAGGAGTTCCATTGCTTACCAGATAATTATAAAGGTTACCAATATTTAAAAATAGAGACGAATCAATGAGTTCGGCCAATGGAACATCTACAAGGTATACAGGCGGGTTGTAACCTGCCGTCAAAAACATCAGCAAGGCTATTACGTAACTCTGTTTCATTCATACATCTATCAATTTTAAATGCAACATATGAAAATGGCGGTTTTGCGATTACGTAACTGGCATCGGTTTCAAACAAAGCTTGATTGAAACGACATCTATCGATAGTTGAAAACAGCGATTACGATGAACTCAGCAATCAAACTAGATAAAATTCCATAAATTACCTAAATATTTGCCATAAATATAATAAGTACACACTCTTTGTGTGTACTTATTATATTTATTACCTACAGCAAAAATATAAAAGGTTTTTAGGCAAACATCGAAGCCAAAAGGCACAAGATCAAAATACCAAATTAATTGAACCAAATATAATCGAATTACAAATTAATTGTTCATTGCTAGTCAAGTTTCAGTGAATATCGCTAGGCTTCAAATTCGATTATGTATGTAGTGGTAGCGCTACTTTAACTTGTTTGCAGAGCTCTAAGTCTAGATTAATCACATCGGTAAGGTGTCAGCAACACCCGAAGACATGCGGTGCGATGGAAGCGCAGCTGACTCCGTTACGGCTGCGTTTCGTGGTGACATACGAGTAGCATTGCTACGGCTGCGTTCACTCACACGATATCTCATTGTATTTTACAGTTCAGTGCGATGCGCGAACGGAAACGGACGCGTTTCGCTCTATCACTGCCTTGGATTTATAATAATTAGTGATAAGCGCGGCTCTCGCCGATGCCCGCTGCCGTCGCTATGAGCTCCAAGCAACTTATCGTGAATGAGTTATTGGCATTTATCCAGAATGCCATCGACACTATGGACGAGATCAGCATCATCCAGATATGCAAATCCAACCTCAAGGGAGAGGAAGTTTGCAGTGAGAAGGCGCTGATCTACCAAGCGTTGGACAAAACTACCTTGCTGTCGAGACGTAGAGACTGAGGGAGAAAGGGTCTCCAAGACATCATAATGGTGTTGAAGGAGACCGATCCAGACGACGTGCCTGATCTCGTCGCAAAGGACGCCAGTAATGACGCACTGCGCTGCACTTTTTATTGATTTCTTATAATTTCCACCATTTCAAAGTTTTTTAAAATGAGAAGAAATTGAAAATTAATGATTTAATGTTTAAATTTTCACGCTTCCGTCTGGTACTGGACTGGAACAGTTAAATGGCTTGTATAAAAAGATGTAAGGGTTACAGCACCTACACTAAATTGCGAAGACTTGTGTCGTAGATAAGTCGAGTTAGCTATCCCGGTCCTCAGGTAACGCGACTGCTTCCTTTGTTGTGTATATGAACTTACCCTTAGAGCTATTTTTAAGTTTTTAGTGGTGAAGTTGGTTCAATTTTTTTCCAAAAATAACTAATTACCTTTAAATGTATGTTTCACGAATAAAATAAACTAAAATACAGAAATATACTATGTTTTGTGTTGATGATGATAATAATGTAGCCAATCTCGTTGTGTGCAACCGACGGAACCGCTCGGGCACGAAGCGGTCGCAAAGTTTTTATTAATTCCCTGAACAGATATTTATTTGTCCTTCTCGTGAATTACTCGCCCGCCTTACGAGACCGGTCGATGGAATAAATCTATCGTGACAAACAGACCGCTTGAAGAACACCATATTCTTCATTACTCAAATTCAAAACGCTCTCGTGTACTGGAATAAACATTGAAGCGAAGTATTGTGCAACATATTCCGATTTTTCGAGGTGTTTAGAACTTTTACAACAAATTGGGGATATCTCATGTGAGTGTCCTACGCATATGTGTAAAACTGCACTCATCCAAAGTAAAGCTGTATGATGTATGTATTATATGTATGTGGCAATGTTTGTGATGGTATACTAACTCTCAACCGGATTATCTGATTTTGATAAAATATTAAGAAATGACATAAATAAAAATGAATTCATCAAAATGATAACATATTTAAGAGAATCGCGGAAACGAAGTTTTTGAGAAACAGTGGTTTAATGTGAAACAAGAAGGTCTAGTTATCATTTGAAAGAGCATCGACTGCACATTTCAATAAGTATAGCTTTTAATCAAGTTATTAGAAAATTAGTGGGATGTTTTTGTATCGTGTCAAAGAAAATCAAACGCTCAGTATATCTTGAAGGAATCACCCCTGTATTGACATTAAGGGTTGCAAAGGGGATAAAGAGATTCAAGTCTTCTGAATTGTCATATGACATGTGAAATTTTGACAGCAGGTTTCGATATCATTATAAAATGTCAAGGGGTGAGATAGTGATTTGAGGGTGTTTGGCTTCGTAATTTTAATGAATACTGGTCTATTTGTATATTGACTTTTACAAATTACAGGCCAAGCTATGGGTGTCGATAAAACCTAAGCATTACCGTAGCGATGTCATGCAAAAGAATTAACTTTGCATATCCCGCATCATATTTGCTGTTGATGTGACCAACCGCCCATTGATGTCGATCACAATGTAGAAAGAACTTCCTCCAAATCTGTTAGGTATGACCATAATCACCACGCTTGGCAGACGAACCTGTGAGCGGCTGGATTTTCAAACTACAAACTACTACGGGAACTGTATTTTTCCAAAAAGCTGTTTTCAACGTTTTCATATTGGTAACTTATTTACTAATTGCGTTCTGCCTACCCACTATGTACGTCATAGTGGGTAGGCAGAACGCATTGCTATCAGTCTGGCACTGCATTGAAATAGCTACGAGAGAAACCTTAACCTCTCAGATGAATAAAGAGAGATTGACAAAAACTGTGCTTACAGTTTAATGAAAGCACACTTTTGTCGTCGCGTTAACTTTATTTTTGTGATATAATCTCCGTAAAAACCTTACGCAAACCAGACATAGCGAGATTTCAGTTCGGGGAAAACTACTCGTAGTAGGTACGACGTATGTCAATCAGCGTGAAGTAGTTGTGCTTGTGGCAAGGAACGCTCGAGGTTACCTGACGTGATCAGCGGCTACTTCTCATCTGGCAACTTCACGGCAGTCAGTGGTTGGTAGGTACTCGCTTCATTGTCCCGATCCCGACTGTCGGTATCTGTTTCAATCGCTACAGCTATGTTAATTCGTTTTTGTAACTCGGAACTTGAGAGCTGAACGATTACACCATCGCGATTACGCGTAAGAATATGTGACAGAGAATTCTAATGGTTTCTCGCTCGAAAGGGTTTTTCGAAGAGATCTGGCTTAAGATTAAATTAGATAAATATTTAATTGTGGCACTGAAAGTGCCAACAAAAACATGGTACCGATATTTCAAAGTAAAGCTACACTCAATTCGTATTTTAGACATCTATAACATACGTTTCCATGCGGTCAACCATGAAGACAACGTGCAAGAACGTACCTTGTCATGAAGCTTCATATTTTTCCTGCATCTGGCTCTCAGACCATGCATTTGTTATGAAAATAAAGAACCCCTAGATCCAGGGCGATTGAATGTTAAGTCGAGTTGTGCGGAGACGTTCCGAGCTCACTCGGTATGGAGATTTGTCAATCCGGTTTATGTTCGCATCGTTTTGTACACTCGGCTAATTTATCGATACGACGGTGACCGATCTCACTATACTAAAATTACTTTTCTCAATTCATATTCCAAGAAAGTTTTCGTTGAAATTGTTTGCATCTCTTGACCGAACCAACAAGGTTTATAAATACAGTCGCTTGCTCGAAATAAATACAATTCATAATTTTCAAAATGGTTTCGCATCTCCATCTGGTAAATAAGTTATTAATTTGGTATTCAATTGTGTCTACAATAGTTTATATCTATCAGGTCTATAGTAATAAAAAAATAAAGTTCCTTAAAATTGACTGTCAACTATCGCAAAGTCCTAGAAAAGTAGAATAAATCACAAGAGATGATGGGTCACCTGGACGTTTGCTTTTATGAAATTGTAAACGGCAGTCTGCTGAGAGGATAAGGCCGAAGGAAGCCCACTTCACCAGGAATCCTCAGCTGTCTGAGTGGCTATCTAACCTCTAAATGCCGGAACACATCAATTTAGAATTAATGTTTTATTTTTAAACCTCTTTGTGACCTCTGGATCTAACACCGGTGGGCGAACCGCTCAACATAGAGGCAGTTGAAAATAACTTAGAGTTCGGGCGAAAACGAAATCACTTACCTTGCCCATATAGGTAGACTTACTGTAGCTAGTAACTGTCATAATACATAATATACTAATTGTACACATTCTAGGGATATAACACACATGTCTGTGTTTGCCCCAGGCTTATAGTAGTAGGTATATATTTATACGAAAGTTATGACTGAATAGATATACTTATAAGTTTTCTTGACTACTTGGCGACGGAACAAACAAGCAGCCGACCTAATGCTAAGTGCATCTCTTGCCTATAACAAAGCCTTACTGCGTATGTCACATCCACAAAGAACATGACCTACGCGGCACTGCATTGCGCCCGTCAACTTTAGACATAAAGGTGTTAGCTTCGCGTGCCCGTTATTTTACCCTTCAAACCGGAATATAGCAATGCTGCTTGGTGGCTGAAATAGGTATGGTGGTAGTACTTCCCCGGACAAGCCGTTTCACAAGGAGCTCTACTACCCTACTGATTTTTAAAATCTTTTAACTAATGCCATCACTTTTAAAATTAAGAAGTCTACATACTAGTGCAGGTGACGTAAATAAATAGGTGCATGTCATTTTTAAAATACACGTTCGTTTCATCCTCATAATGGATACAATAGGTACATACACTACTATATACAAGATTGGATAAGATCACGGAATATAAATTCAGTATTCCGTTTCCAAAAAAAATACTAGACATTCTTCGCACGCAACTTGTAGCTAAATTACAAGTCTTGATTGAACGAGATTACACTATGATCGTTCCACATTAATGTTGTTTGCTGATCGGGAATTAAATGTGGAAGCTGGCGATCCAGAGGTTGAGGTAACCGTTGTAAAATGTAGGAGTATCCATAACCATCCACGTAGCACAGTATGTATCCTTTGTCATGCTTCGACCCACTTCTGTAACAATGTGTGAAGTCGATCCCTGAGCCGTCACCTACCTTTTGTATTAGACATAACTGTACTGAATCAATTCACTGAGGAAGTTTGTGCCACCCATAGGTACCTATGTATCGTAGACCTCATCATTGCCTACGCAAGTTCCAAGATCTAGAGCTTATCCATTTCATTTAAAAATACATTTTACGTCATAGACCTCACTGTTATCAGCGGTCTTATTTTGCTTCTTAAAAAATCTGCAGTCATATTTGGAGTAAAACCTGAGATGCTCTCCCAAACTTTCAGCAACATAGTGTATTACTGGGGGACAACCTGTTGATCCGAATTTGGCATTCCATAACAACTTTTGCCATAATAATCAAAATCCCGAAACCTATTTTGTCGACTATCATTTTACCTTTTAAAATTTATTGCAAATTCTATAATAATTAAAATTCTGAAAATATTTTGTCATAATCGACATAATCCCGAATATTCAAAAGACAAAAAAGAAATAAATTATTTATCCATAGTTTGCTTTATCATAACAGTCCTGTTGTGTAAATATAATTATTATTATTATGAGTCGTATGGGTCAAGGTAGATTTATGGCGCATGCTCTAGACTCCAATTGAGGCTTAGAACTGTGCGCCGAAATGAACATTAGTAATAGGCAGTGTATCACGGGTGTCACTGCGGGTGTCACTGCGGGTATCCTGCTCCATCCATTCCTGACCCGGCCCTCGAGACTACCGACTCCAGCACTGCCGATTGCTGTTCAATTTGTACGTCACCAGCACGAATTCTCTTCTCACCTCTAGGTTATAGTAGGTATCATATTATTCCCAACACAAAAAGAGTAGGACAGGAGGGAAAAAGGGATGTATCTATACAACTTGAAATAAATAAATCTGGAAAATAATTCTCTAACTTTTCAACAATACTTGTGTATTTTTTATGTCAATTCCACGTTGGCTACAGTGTTTTGACAGAATTAATTGTTTTGGATTATTATTGTCAAAACTTAAACAACCATTACTAGATGGTGCGTGATTCGTGTAAAATTAATGTTCTGTAATATTTATTTCCTCAATTATATTATTTAATGCATAAAGTCGTATCTATAAAACATTCAACTACGTATGGAGATATGTAGTTGAATGTTTTATGATAGAGTCCATTGACCCGTGGGTATTTCGGGTCTCAATACTTTTGTTTATTCTTATTATTAGTTTCAGGCTAACCTTGTGCAGTCGTGGCCACTTACACATTATAGTGCGAGGTATTTATAAACCAAATGAGTCAAATAAACTCTGGTTTTTATGCAAATGCTGACGCTTTGCAATGAATAAACTTTCTAGATTTCGCTTAATATGCAGATTCGAACAAAATATGGGCGAAACATGCTTCGGCATTATTAAATTACTCTTAAAAATATGAAGTCTGGCGCATCCTAAGTTCAAAGCTCTGCGAGAGCGAGCATCAAGCTAGAAAACTTATATCAAATTCAGGCTTTGGACCCAAATAATATGTGTTCAAGCTAAATACACATATTTTTGCTTTCAGCGTAGAAAAAATATCTACATGCATACAAAATGTTCGGAATTCTTTGCCATCTTCAGTCTTTCCTTCTCCATTATCAATAACATGGGGTCTCTGCTTTGATATCTCCTAGAGCATCATGTCACATCGCCGCAGAACATAAGGTGAGATTGTGCTCAAGCGATGGTCTGTCAGACATAAAAACAACACAAATAGTGAGTGCATTGGTATACTCGGCAATATCAGATGAAAGCGCCATCGATATTCAAACTATATCCTCCAGTGACCGAATAGTTACACAAAGCTACACATCTATTACACTCCACTTAACTTTAAGCAGCTGCTCCAGAAAATAAAAGTTCTAGACATCCTGTGTAGTGTGTGTACTGTAACTGTAGGGGTAACAAGTACCATTAGCAACGAGCAGTCACACCGTCCACTACTTCTAAAATCTTAAAAAAATACAAAGCCGAGGGGAGCCGGGGTATTGACTAGTACATGTTATTGCTCATAAACTTGCGAGCATTCAATTAAAAGTCACAGTATTAAATCCCCAGATACAAAGCGGGCCACGTACCTAACCACCACCGATGTACTCGTGCCGCGCCTCGGATCTCACTTTCTAGCTGATTCAAGACACGTGTAAGCCAAGGTGATGGGTGAGCTGCTTTGTGACGATTTGAATACCTACATAACGCCATTGAAAGGGAGCACCGACAATTGTATAGTACCTTGGCTTAGTAACTATTTGTACGAATTTTAAAGTTTAAAGAGCAAGGGCACGTTGAACAAAAATTACACTGTGGAAATATGACTTGTATTATTCTTATGAGCCGTGGAGGAACGAAGGTACCTACCCACGTTTTAGAGGCCGGGAGTTGCTACGCGGCCCCGCCCGCCTTGTGCTGGCAAATACACTGCAGCATACCGACACATTCAGCTATGTAACATACTACTCAACAAACATTAATTATACAAATTATTTTTTGTCGAATACAAGTTGGTTCAATGGTCTAATACTACTAGTATTAGAACATTGAACAACTAGAAATAGCACGTGAAACGAGAGAAGACGAAAAAAGAGATACAGTGACAGATGCCTAACAGTGCCATGTAACATTATAACTCTTTGCGAAAGCCATATCAAACTTAAAATTCGAAGAACATAGCATCAAATGATAGATTTAATCAGGAATGTGAACAAACAAACATATTAATAAATTAGTAATAAACATAATAAAACACAAAACACAGAGCAAACATCTATACTCATCACACAATTGTTTATCCTGGGTGGGAAGCAAACCCACAACCTACAGCTGGGAAGGCAGAGCTACTACCAACTGAGCTGTGAGGCTTGTTCACTTGCCGGTAACACGTTGAAGAAATGAGAAACACAAACGAATGAAACTTAGAGCGATCTTATCGCTGAATAACTTTTTTAACATATTTATTATATTTAAAAATAAAGAAAGAAATTTATCGAGAAATAAATCAACATTGGCAAAATGATCTCGTGTCACCCGCGCCCGCGACAAAATATATTATCTCGTCGTCTGCATGGGAGGACCAGCGTTAGTCAACTGGTAATCAACATAGACTTCATTTTTGACATATAACACCTAGCCCAGCAGGCCTATTGGCTATCTCGGTGGACCACTGTTAGTGAAGATCACTTGGCGAAGTGGTCAACGATCAACTGTCAAACAGCTAGTTTCGCATTGGCTATCTCCAGTGACCATCCAGTGACTAACTAGGATGACGTCATGAGCACTCAGTTTTGTCGATAGTCACCGTAACACATTTTGACAGATGTATTCGTTATGATTGCGATTGTCTATGCATAGTGGACGACAAGTTGATAGTCACTGTTGGTTGTCATCGTTTTCTTGAAAGACACTACTAAATAGTAGTGTTTTATAAATCCTATTGATAAGCACCGAAGCCAAATTTCATCAAAGTGAGCAAAAGTAGCTACTTTTGATTTTGAGATAGTATGGTATTCGTGTTTGTAGAAAAAAGTAACTATGGCGCGTGCTATCTTGTTAGGATTTGCTGAAGAACAGCGAAAACGAAATGTTTTAAGAATTGAGAATAATTATTAACCCTACTTTTCCTTCTTTTCGCCATTGGTCTGGTGTTTCAGTGATTCCCTCAGCCACAGAGTTTAGTTGGACCGCTACAGAGTCCCATGCCTCCCTGGATGACGCGAACGGCCAGTGGTCCTCCCGGAAGCGACTTATTGCTATATCGCGATGGGCCTCCGCGAACTCTACAAGCAATTCCATTTGCCTTTCGGAAACTCTTCTTCGTGCTGGCATTTATAAAGTTTACACATTTTTTAATGGAGACATTACAAGTCTCAATACTACAACCAGCCCATTAGAGTCAACCACCAGTGCAATGCAAGTAGGTAGGTACCTAATAATAATGTTATTTCAAAACACAGAAATCTTTATCTTTGAAAATAACATCATCATTCTCCTGCCCTTATCCCACGCTAGGTGGGGTCGGCACAACATGTTCTCTTCTTCCACTGACTCCTATCAACCGTCAACTCTGCATCTACACCTTTCATACCCATGTCCTCTTTCACACAATCCATCCATCTCTTTTTCGGCCTTCCCTTGCTCACATGTCCATCCACGCTCAAATTCATAACCCTTTTGGTCAAATGACTATTATCCCTCCTCATTACATGCCCATACCATGCCAACCTAGCACTCCTCAACTTTTCTACAACTGGTGCCACTTTCAAACTTCCCCTTATAAACTCATTTCTGATCTTATATAACCTTGTCACCCCACACATCCATCTTAACATTCGCATCTCAGTCGCATGCACTTTCCTCTCATCCGCCTTCTTCATAGCCCAACCCTCTGATCCATGCATTGCGACAGGTCTGATGACCGTCTTGTAAATTTTCCCCTTAAGTTTAAGAGGCATTTGTGGGTCACATGTTGTTCCCGAGACCTGTCGCCACTTCATCCATCCCGCATTCATTCTATTTTTCACATTTTATCTTTGAAAATAACATAGGTAGGTAATCATGATCACATTCTAAACAAATCTTTATCGTTCACCGGGAGTTTACCTCTAGTGGTTGTACTTACCTTTAGCTGTGGATTTATGTGCTTAGATATTTTCACAAACTTATTTTATTACTTATCATATATTAAACAATTAATTCACAATAACACAACTGGCACTGGCTCGACACAAAACAAAACAAAATGAATTTACCGCCAACCTCACGTCTCAAATTTAAATAAGCCGTATAAAATAAAATGTCTTCTAAAATGTAGTATTGTAATGTTCAAAAGGCGTTACTAAAACTTAGTCGTATATTAGTCGATAAAAAATAGAGTCGTCAAGTGGTGTGGCGATAAGCACTGACACCCGCCCGTAAGTCACCGTAACGTGATAGCCACTCAATGTGATACGCAATACCAATGTTATGAAATTCTCGGTTGTCATCAAAGTTCGGTGTACAACCGAAGCCAGTTAGTCACCGGCACTGAAAAAGATAGCCAATAGGCCTGCAGGACTCAACTGTCACTTTGGTAATTATTATTGTCAAATTCTGACGGGGTTTGACACGGGTATTCGACTTGATGTTCAATGAGGCTACTGGAGTTACACGCTGTTACCTATTATAAAATTAATAAAACTAGCATACCCACGTTTATTTGGTTTGGGGGCTAGGTATTGCGATGCACAATTCATCAATCTATCTTAATTGTTAATTAAAAAAAAAGTGTGTTTGCTAATTTTGTTTGGTTGTTACTAAATAATGTATCCAAATAACTGATGAAATATGAGATCTATAAGTGATGCGTGCGTGACAAAGGGCTAACTGAGCAAAGGTCAGCGAATTAGCATTGCTGTTCAGTATGTATGCATGTATGTATGTACGTACGTTTGTGACGGTAATCTCTCGAACGGGTTATCCAATTTTAATTTAAGATTGCTTTACACATTAAGGCAACATAAATACAATTTATTCTCGCAGGTGATTTTTTATTTCAGGGGTAGTTTTGGAGATATTGGAGTGAAAAGACATTCAATATTTTACCCATATCTTTAATGGTTGATCCGATCAATTCAAGATTTTTAATATGCAGAGATAACACTTCATGCTCATCAATCGGTATCAGGATTTTTTGACACTAAGGTAGTTTTTGAGAAATAGGGATGTTAAGTGAGACGAGAAGATCTTTGTTTTCTGTGGTGTCATTTGGAAGAGTATCGACTGAATTTCAAATAAAATTTGAAATGGGCGCGGTTTATGTAGAATGGGGGTGATTTATGAGGGATAAAACGCTTGGTATGTCTTGTAGGAGATATCATTTTCCGTAATTTTAAAAGTGTTTTTGGCTCCCCTGTTTAGCGTACAAATGTTTTTGGAATTGAATTTTTAAAACAATTGAAATCAAATATTGTTAATTTGTGTAAAATATGTGTAGTTTTGTTTGTTCGGTCACCAAATTTGGAATGTAGACAGCCTACTTTCTATCTCGATATTCCCACGATAGTGGGATGGGATTATCCGCAAGTGAAACGATTACATATCATATTATAAATATTACAGGACAGGATATTAATTATACACAGCGCCATCTAGCCCCAAATTAAGCATAGCTTGTAACATGGGAACTAGATTACGGGGAGAATACTTAAATACTTTTTGTAAATACATACGTACTATATGATACAACACCCAAACACAGAATAAACATCTATATTCATCACAAAAATATTTGTCCTGGGTGGGAATCGAACCCACAGCCTACAGCTCAGAAGGCAGAGCTACTACCAACTGAGCTATGAGGCTTGTTAAATCAAAATGTATATCCTTGAAAAACCGAAGATTAAAGTACATAGTGTTTGAAATTTATAATGCTTCTATTAAAAGCAAATGAAAGCTATTGAAAACAAATACATTTCAAAGAGCAGCCTGTAGCCGTATCGACATACGTAAGAGTTGCAAAATGTAATGTGTCAAGGTTTGCACAGTTTGGCCAGCAGATTTAATAATTCGTTTATTTATTACCTACATTTTTTAATTGCAAAGGATAATCTTCAGGTTACGCAAGATGTGTAAGGCATGACTTGTGAGGGCACGGCTTCTTATTTAAATTAAAATTGGTCTATATACTCTTCTTTTACACTCAAGGTTGCCAGAGCCTCAAACACACGCGGAGACTGAAGATAGATTTAGAAAAAGTGTGAACTTTTGTCGTAGTGTTAATATATTTCTGATAAATTATTTCTGTGGTTAAATACATAACAATCTAGACATCACGAGATGTTTGGAGCAAACTATTAGGTATTAAATGTTATATGTATTTCTTTTTTTTTGATAAATCATCTGATTAAAAGCCATCTCTCTCGTATATGGTCGAATTGATAAAAAACAGTGGCACGAAAACAGGCCGCCATATGTTCCGTTTCACGGACCACGGTCGAATCCGGCTGAATCACGGGAGCACTGAGCTGAGTAATTACTTAATTGGCTTGCTGCGTTGGTCCGCTGTGACGTCACTTGTACTATACACAAGAATGTGAATGTTAATTAACGTAAATGCAATTTAAAGCTATCATTTTATCCGACACCCTGGGGGGTTTTTTCGTAGTATGCTACGTTTACGTAGTAGGCTACGTTTACGTAGTATGCCACGTTTACATGAGAGGAAAAAGCCTACGTTCATTTCGAAACGACATGTCCGATTTAAAATATACTTAGCAGCTACACGGATCAGAATAAATTAAAGTTTGTAGCGCTATATTTTTACTAAAAACACAGATATTATAATAAAAAGAGTATGTATTTACAGGACAGGACAGGACATTAATTTCACACAGCGCCATCTAGCCCCAAACTAAGCATAGCTTGTAATATGGGAACTAGATTACGGATATACCAGATACGGATGTATGGGAAATTACATCATCAAATAACGTTTTATACCATTGTGGAGTAAAATATAATTTTTAATAAATGTATATTAACAAAATGTTCGATTCATCAATCCAATCAAATGAGAAATAAAATTACTTGAGCAATTATTTTTTTCTGTAAATCGATTTTGGTAGTTAACAGATATTTCAAAAATAAGCTGTGCCAATTTATAATCTTCAGCAAAATGTGATGATACTCGTATTAAGATTGACATGAGTACCTAATTTAAATTGTATTAATATATATAAGGGGGCAAGATATTGGTGCTAACTCGAGCAAACTTTTAAATTTGAAGCATGTCCAGATAGTGAGGTAATGAGCGTGTTGATCAGTTTAGCAAAATAAGTTATGTTCACAGTATTAATACAGTTTATTTTAATATATTTTTAAATAAACTTGACACAAAGATATCGCTTAGGAAAAGTAAATCATTCATTCTTAGTTAAATGTGTGTCTAAAGTCGCCCATACTTCGATTAGCTAGTTTTTTTATGTCCGAGCAAGTATAGTCTCCTAGATTATCAAAATCAATAATGGAAATATTTGTATTTGTTAGTTAACATCCGTTTCTAGATGTAAACAATAATGTAAATCTCTTGTAATTCTTTATTGTACACATAAATATGATTATAACATGTCATAAGAAAACATATGTACAGAGGCGAGCTTAACCCTTAAAGAGTTTTCTACCAGCAAACCTTTGAGAGAGTGAGAGTTGCTACACTGAAAAGGTAGAAAAGTGTACTTGAATTAAAATAAAATGTTAATAGACAAATTAAATATACATACAGATATCAAAAGTATACCTACACAAATATATTTAATTCTCTGTTTTAAGTAGTTGTAGCTAAATGAATGTTACAAACCTCTGTTCTCTAATCACCGTGACGCGTCGCACACCAACTGAATGTTGGAGCCTGCCTGACATTTTTAACTGAATTCAAAAAAGGAGGAGGTTCTCAATTCAGCTGTATGTTTTATTTTGTTTGGTTGTTTGTTACTCGATTTCTCCGCCAATTTGTAATAGATTTTGAATCATCAAAATCTTGTTATGTTTGGTTGGCCATACTTCCGAGGTGGTCCCATAGAAATTTCATCAAAATCGGTATAGTAGTTATGTTTTTATATAAAAAAAACTGGAAAAAATAAGTCATCCAAGTAAACTAGAGTAGACCCATTGAACTGCTTACCTTCCAGTATCATCATGATCATTATCAGGGTTTTGCCATAATCACCACGCTTGACAGGCGTGTTGTTGATCGCAGTAATGATGATCCGAAGTAGTCCCACTGGACTGTCTGCCTTCCGGTAGGTCTAGGGTAGGTCTTTGACTTCATCATCAGATGACAATGATGACGATGTTCACCGAAACTCCTTAAAAAACAATTTAACCTGGCCTTGTTTGGCCTTAGTGGAATTGCCTTATGATGCAATATATATGAACAATATAAACGTCTTGCATAAACCTACTTTCTGACAAATAAATTATTTGATTTGATTTGATTTGATTTGATTTGATTTGATTTGATTTGATTTGATTTGATGCATTCTGGCTATAAATGCTGTATACTGGCATCAGTACATCATCATTACAGCCCATAAAAGTCAACTGCATAGGAAATGGGCCTCCCCCAATGCAAAAGAAAGCAATGGAGAGTTTTGAGCATAATTACCACGCTTGGCAGGCGTCTTAGTGATCGCAGTAAAGATTCGTATATACTTTTTTATTGCAAATACATATTTTCATTCTTTATTAATATATTATATTTTTATCAGAATCCCGTATTATTGCACCCTCACACGACTCTTAAATAGAGTGTCGGAAACATTGTGGTGTCGTAGGTTTTACGACTAAATTTATAAGTTGAAATATTTATAAGTTTTTAGTGGTGAAGTCGGTTCCATTTTTATTCAAATAAAGTTTATTATAACGTACGTTTTAAAAATATGGTCAAAAATATTTTATTCATTAAGATTTTTAGGATATTTTGAAACGTCAAATCTAACGCCTGTTCAAAATCGTGACCAGCACACAAGGAGAAAGGTAAGCAACTCGAGCTAATACATTTGTTGATGAGCCATTTAACATATAGTTTTTTTTTTACAACTAGGAGACGGAACAAGCAAGTAGCCCACCTGATGTTTAGCGCACTCTTGCCTATAACAATGCCTTACTGCATTACGCCCGTCAACTTGAGGCATAAAGACGTTAAGTCTCGCGTGCCCGTAATTTCACCGGCAACCATACCCTTCAAACCGGAACACAGCAATGTTGCTTGGCGGCTGAAAACGGTATGGTGGTAGTGCTGCCCCCCGTAGTTGTACAGTATGAAATAACTTTCTAGGTATCATAAACCTAAATACTTAATACTATCTTAAAACATTTGTTGTTACCTAACGTCAATCCGTAGTTTGTTAACATTGAGAATTCCTGTTTCCTGAAACGAAATTGAATATAAAGTTCAGTTGTAGTTAACTACAAACATACTCGTGAACTCTCATTTAAGTATTGTTAAATCTTTATCAAGTCACAGTTCTTTTAGGAAGGAACTTAAAACACTAGTCACTCTCTAAGTCTCATTAACTATAAACCCACTTATAATAGTCGAATGCCTCATTCATTGTTTAATTTGTATCATTGATTTGTTTCATATTTTAATTTAGACAAATTAGCGAAAAGTAAGTAATGGCAAGTGAAATATCGTCGATAAGACGCGAGTCTGTACCAGGTGACAGCTGACTGGGGATTTCTCAATGTTAACTAACTGCCAATTGAAGTTAGCTAATAATAAATGTTTTAAGTTAGTATATAGTATTTAGGTTTATGATGTACCTATATTATTTAGGGCTGTATGTTTACCTAAATGTTGAATGGATCATCAAAAAATTAAAGAGCCCGAGTTTCTTGCCTTTTTTCCTAGGTATGTGCTGGTCGCGATTCTAAACAGGCGGTAGATTTGACGTTTCAAAATCATATTATCATAAAAAATCTATATAAAAAAAACATTTTGACTTTGACTTTGCGTTAAAAGCCAACCACATGGAACCTTCTCTAAGCATTGATTAAATAAAGATCTTTAAGATAATTTTAACTAGTCCCAATGAAGCACCCCAAGGAAAACAATATTCTTATATTTTATAATACTCTAAGCGTGTAGACGTCGCTGGAGAACAGAGGACTGGCTCATTTCACACTCAGCGAATATGTTTGATCGTTGAACGCGGGAATGGAGCCAGTGCTCTTGTAGACGTCGCTGGAGAACAGAGGAATGGCTCATTTCACACTCAGAAAATATGTTTGGTCGTTGAACGTCGGAATGGAGCCAGTGCTCTTGTAGACGTCGCTGGAGAACAGAGGACTGGCTCATTTCACACTCAGAGAATATGATTGATCGTTGAACGCAGGAATGGAGCCAGTGCTCTTGTAGACGTCGCTGGAGAACAAAGGACTGGCTCATTTCACACTCAGAGAATATGTTTGATCGTTGAACGCGGGAATGGAGTCAGTGCTCTTGGCATCTCACTGCAGGATATTTTTTGAGTTTATAGTAAATCACCTTTCTACATGTTAAGTTTTAAATAAATATTCCTTATTGCAAGAAAACAAATCGTATTAAAAACATAAACATATATGTAAACAGTTAACGTTATGCAAAACCCCGCCAAATTAGTTAATTACAGCTAATATACCCTAGTACAAGCTCAGTTCAAAGGTTCTTTGATGGTTTCTGTTCTTATAATTGGTATTTATACATCTGAGTGGTTTTATAGAATACTGCCTGCCTTATATTACGGTATTTATATTGATGAGTTGTTAGAAAATGTAAAACCTTATATTTGATTTAACCTGCTAAAGTACTTTTGAATCAAACTTGCCATTTTTATCTAAACAAAATAACTGGTGATGTCGCTGCTGGCTATAGAGGTAATGAATGAGTTACTGTAATGACACAAGTTGATACAGAGCTGCGCCACAGAGCGGTCCACGGACATTGCTCTTGTTTTATAACTCCCTTGTTTAAGTGTTACTAGTTACCACTCTGGCTAATTAAATTACAGATACATTTTGTGAGCGCAGATCCCTTCAGCCAATGACTCGGAAAATTGCATATTACTGTAAATGCTATTATCATGCGCAGTTCATTAGACTATATTCAGGTTGTCTATCTTTCTGTGATTCTTTACTGAGACCATTATACCAACATTGAGTCTGAATAAACGTATTTGCACTTGAATTGAAATTAATTTTATTGTGTGATTGTGTCATTTTGTTGACATTAGAAAAACTTATTGCATCAAAACAAGCACGAGAAAATTAAATCAGCAAATATCATATGAAATTACCTAAATTATAATATATGATGTTAAATTAAATATAATTTATTATATAATGTTATAATTTATTATATTATATTACATATATTAGTTTATTTAATGGTGGATGTTTTTTTTTTAATTTACAAATTTAAAAAAAATATTTGTAAATTAATAAAAAAGCATCCGCCGCCCACTCAAAAAAACAATACATTCTAACAGCAGTAAGCGATCGGAAACTTTTGGGCAAAGCTCTGAAGTTCACTATAAATATGTAACATAAACATTCAAATACACACCTTGTAAGTTATTTATGTAACAGACGATAGCTATAGAGTAGTTTGTATTTAACAATAATATTTTCTTGTTTCATACTTTTTAGAGAGTGACTTTTCGGTAGTCGAGTTTTCGTTTTTGAACTAAACCTTTTGAAATTTGAATGAACACCGATCGATATCTAAAAGTCACCTTTTCCGCATTGTGAGAGTTATGGCATCACACAAAGCTATCATCGATAAAACGCGTACCATTGCGTACCATTGCGTACTGTTGCCGAGGTCCGTGATATATCGGACCCGGGCCGCGGCTGGCTCTACTCACTGGCCGCCGGTGTACTGACCGTTTGACGGATGGTGAGATCCATCAGCGACCGATCCCCGCCCGCCCTCGTTCCGACAACTATTTCTCTGGGAAGATAAACGCTCAAATGGCTCGGTTTAGCTCTCGGCAGAAACTATGAGACATACAATGACCGGTTATCGCGTTCTAATTAATAATCATTTATGATTGTTACAGAGTAGTAGGAATCAAACCTACTAATGGATAGGGGACATTTACAATACCAATAAATCCCAGTTAAATACACTATTTTGCACAGGTTACAATTTGTTTCTGACGTGACTGGAACAAGAACTAAAAATAAATAAAACCAAGGAATTCACACAGCCAGGTAAAAAAAAGGAGTGACCCTTTTTTTGCAGCGTTGCCAGGTGACATAAAAAATGATGCTCAAACAATAGATGGAATTTCACAGGAAGCTGGTTATCGTAACTTTTGAACGGAGCAAGCTACGTTAAAATGGCTAACTGGCTGGGTCTCTCCTGCTAGCGAATAAAATGCACGAGGTTTGATTCGTTGTGCATCACCGGTCATCAATCAATCCCTACAACTTTACAGACACTGACGATACTTCGGACAGAGCCTTCTTCAGTAATGGAGATTGGAGACGCACCGACATCATATACTCGTATCATCCCTCATCATCGTCTGCTTAAAACTTCCGGCCCAAAGTCCCGATCCCTTCGCAGCCGACGTTTTTCCATTCGGAGACTCAATCAATCTTGCTACGAAAACCATCTTAAATGATACCACAACGATAAATCGTGGGTTTTATCTATATACACTTCGGCAGCTAGATGTGTTCCTGTAACATATTAACTTATACAGCTTTTATGTAGAAGAAAATATGATAGATGGATGTATAGTATATTGATATTTTTTTATCTTATCTCACTGAAATGACTAAAATATACGGTATATCTATGGGTATCTACACTACTTACAAAATAAACAAACTTAATATGAGGCAATGTTCGGCCTTATTGCTCCAATAAAAATCGGAAGATGTAATGTAAATTACCAGCCGAAGCAAGTCTCGTAGCAAGCCTCGTAGGCGTCTACGCGTACGTGCTACGTGCTACGCGTACGTGCTACGCGCCGCGAGCTACGACATTCAAAGACTTGCTTGGTACAAGGCGCACTCTCCAGAGCTGCCCGAGCGACTCGATCAGTCCGCGCGCGGCTCTCGCATCGGAAGGTTGTGCCGTTTCGCTCCGTCTCGATCTAAACTTTACTCGTGCACGAATTATCCGCACATTTACGACGCTAATAATAAAAGTTTACGCCGATCCCGCATTTTGTGTTGCTCAGATTTTATGCAAGATTACTTTCGGAGTTCCTAAAACTTGGTAAGCTGAAATCTTTTCGCATGTTTATTTTGTTATCGTGATTCAATTGGTAGGTAATATCACAGCGCAGTTATCGTTTATCGATAATTGTTATCGGAACTTTGTAATTAGAAAGTGAACGATGTCGGATAGGTAAAAGTTCCGTGTATCTCCCGGGTGGCAATATCTCTAAGGGGGATATTGATATATGTTTATATTAGGTTTGAGTTTAAATAGTTGGACCGTTTGTAACGGTCCTTAAGTAGACCGACTACTTTCCTTATAAATAGCTAGTTTAATTTGAAAAAATGTATTATTTATTATTTGTTTTGATATTAATTAATTTCGTACTAACGTAATCATAATACAGTTTAGTCAATGAATGTGAATTAGTTATACTGTTATTATGAGTATGTTACCGGCTGGGACGACACACTCCGGTAGTACTTACTTACCCTACGGTGGAGCCTCGGAGAGAAGCACGCATGTAACGGTTATTGGTAAATTCACGTCCTTCAACAGCATTGTTAAAATTAGCGCAGGCTTCAAGGGGTAGCATTAGGCTGACGCAGGGCTCGTTCGACGGACTCGACACAGAGCAGATCCAGTTTACGTTATATTTGTACTTATTTATGTTACTTATTTAACTACTTGTGATTGAGATTGTGACGTGTATGTAATGACGCTTTCATTATACAACTAACAAGCAAGTAGCTCACCTGATGTTAATCTATCTTATAACAAAGCCTAACTGCGTAGGTCACATACACAAAGAACATAGCCTACACGGCACTGCATTGCGTCCGTCAACTAGATGTATATGGTATTAAGCCTCGCGTGGCCGTAATTTCACCGGCAACCATACTCTTCAAACCGGAACACAGCAATGCTGCTTGGCAGCTGAAATAGGTATGGTAGTAGTACTTCCTTAGACGAGCCCCTTCACAAGGGGGGCTACTACTCTTACAAACGTAGTACTTAATCTGTATTGTTGTTTGACAAAAAAAACTCTTGATGTTATTATTATTTACTATTATAATATTATAGCCTGTATGTGATGGCAAACTTCAAGTTTCTGAAGCCACATCGTGTTTTGTAGTCACATTTACCAAAAACCATACAACGCGCACCACAAGACAGTTATTGGTATGGTCATCAGTTTTATAAATGGAGTAAACCATTTAGTTCATTATATTCCTTAGGATTGGGATAGAAATTGTGCAAATACAGGTACTCCTATCCTACTATCATTATTTTAATTAGTATTTTTTAATTTTTCACGATTTGAGCACAAGCAGTCCGCCCGCGACCATAACTGGCACCCACTCGATACGTCGGAAATCATAAGCAGGTGCACTTCACATAAGTACGTACCCGAACAATTTATTTTCATTTCTAAGACGTGAGTGTGCGTGGGCAACTATTACGTATTCTGTGGCGTGGGTAAGAAGCCAGCTTAACGTATTTTATTTATATTTTTTTTAATTATTCAACGGGGATGTTCTTAGCTTTCATCTCACCTAGTTTTCAATTTATGATAAGGCCAAAGGTGGAAGCGCACTTCACACGGAATCGACAAGCATAAGATTTATAACAAATCCATGGCAAATTGGTAAGACGGTGGTAGTTAGCCAGGCGGACTTAAAAAGCCTACCACCAACCAAATCAAGCACAATATTGTACCCCCCTGGGGATCGAACCCGAGACCTCTAGATCTGACACCGGTAGGCGAACCACTGGACCACAGAGACGGTCACTAAACCACGGAGGCGGTAATATCAATGTGAAGCCGTCTCGTCACCATCAGATGCGTGTCTCGTCCCTGGGAGTGAGGTGGAGTGGGGGGGTGGGGATGAGACCTGAGGCCCGATCACGAATATGCTATCGTACGGTAAGCGTGCCGTTCACGTTAGCATTTTGTATAGGATTTCTCACAGCGCCTCTACAGTACGTAAATAGAACTAAATTTGCGATCACGAACCATTTGACACATGTATCGTAATTTAAAGGTAACGTTAACGTATCGTCAGTCGACGTCACTCACGTTTACCTATCGTTGTGATACGAAAGTGCTTCGTGCTTCCAAGTAATGTAAAGGTCCGTAAAAACGTTACCTTAACATTACGATAACGTTAGACATTCGTGATCAAGCCACTGGTCGCTATCAACTGCTGAATTGCAACTTGATAGTCTTTTACCTTTTTACCGACAACCACGCATACGATATATCGATCTCACATATATCTAGACATATATCTAATAAATAAAAACGCAGCAAGAAATATGACATTTTAAAGTAGGTATTGACTTATCTTCTGTAACTTTATGTTTTTAAATGGCCGCCCTCCATTATAGAAGGATATAGAATCATTCTGTAAAGTAATATAAAATGATATTATCGCGAACACTCGAAAGTACACATTTTATGTCCTCATAAAATGAGGGAGGTAAAATTCTTGACCTCATTTTGTACGGTATCCCAAAAACCTTCAAGCCATTTAACATTCAGAATCAATCGGTGTAACGAGAGACTTGGCTTCCTCTTTGTCAGTACCTATTGCTGGTTGAAACAAACCATTCATTTTATTGTCGTACACATGTGTGTAGGACATGTGCATAGAGAGCATGTGCTCGCTTATAAATACCCATAGCCTTTGAATTTTTCATGTGTGATTTTTTTATTATTTCAAAGTCTTCTTCAACCTATCTAATTATTGAAATTGAAATTTTATTTATTCAGACATGAATTAGGCACCATCTTGTTAAACAGAAAAAATAGTATCTTGGTTGATACTAATACAAATGTCAGCAGATTTTAATGCATATGTAAAATGTATCACCAGCACTTAAAATAAATAATGATGTGGCTTAAGATGCAGCTTTTCTAAAGGAACCTAGTCAATCTATGAGCTTACTGACTTAGCTGACTCACATATTGTACTGGTGGAAAAATGTAACTACAAACTGCATTCATTCAATTGCAATAATTATAATTTGTTAATTTGCAAAAAATTGGTATCGACTAACAGATGTTGTACCGGCAACGTTCAAAGCAATATTTAAATGTAAATAATAAATGAAGCTTCATTATATCCTTACGATAGTCTGTGGGACTGAGATCTGAATTAAATAAACATTTTGTTGGACTCCATTTCTTGACAGTATTGAATTTGAAAATAAGAATTATTTGACTGCTAACAATAACAATTAACATACAATTTTGTTAACATCTATTCCAATAAAAATAGTACCTATGTTAATTATTAATTTTAGAATTAGAACCTTTATTCAGATAAAATAATATTTATTTCATAAAAATGTTGACTTGGATTAAGGTACCTTCTTAGGATCCGAAGTCTTCACTATGGAATTTTTTGAGTAGTGTACCTTGGCTGTCCCTGTAGCTTGTAATTATAGGAACTGGGTAAAATTCAAGCTTATCATACAATACAACACTCGAGTATTAATATATATCGATATGGACACAAATATGCTATATTATATATAATTCTAATCCATCATTGCCCGAAAATCAAGAGGTTGATGCGTGACTTTAAATTTAACAGAGTCACAGGCGAAGGTAGCGGATTTCAACAAGCAAGTGTATGTAAATGATGAGGAATGACTCCTGCGCACGGAAATGGTTCAAACGAATGAAAAAGTGTATAAAGCTGGTGAAGAAAGTTCAGAAACAATTCATATCTACTCGTATCTTGTACAAATAACATTTAGTAGGCAGACGGAGTGTCCGCGATCGCCACGGCGGCAAGCCTCGTTATTCAAAATGGCGTCGCGTAGCTCGCTTATCGATAAATTTGAAGCCTTCAAAGCCTTTGTCTGTTCTAGGCATCCAAGTAGTTAGTGCGCGTTAAAACGTCAATTTATTGTAAGGTTAATGGGAACCATCCCCGTCATCTGCCACCCTTACGACAATAGCTTTAAATTTCGCAATTTCCCCCTGACAATCTCCATGACTCTCGCCAATATTTAACTAAGATTGAGGTGCGCGGCGAGTTAACAACTTTACGCAGAAAATACTTTCACTTAGTTATTGTGGCTGAACGGACAGATCTCCGATCACTTAGCGTAGAGTGCGAGTATTGTGATATATTGATCTTAAGGCTGAAAGAGCTTAATGTGTTGCAGTACGTATTTTTATTTTTGTGTAACTAGTAAACAAAAAGTAACTGTATATTATGAAAATATCTTTTGATGGCTTGCTACTTCTACGGAGATGATTATCTGACAAATAGTCATCTTTGTGTGCTACCACAGGCTTTGTCAACTTCACTCACTAGAGAGGACAGCTAAAAGATCATGTATTAGCATTTTGATATTTGATTCTACTTCAACTGCCCATCATTAGAAATTTAAGATATATATAAAGACATGAATTTGTTCACTAATATAGCACACATGCACAAATATAACAAAAGAAAATATGTATAAATTATGAATCGCATCAGTTGGAGGAGGCCTATGTCAATGATAATAGTATATGCCACGGGAATCAACGGAGGCTGCTATTATCATTAGGTAAGTAATATGCAGGTAGGTCTCGGTACCACGCTGGTCGTGTCGCGGGCAACAGCGAGGAACTAATATGACATATTCGTGGGCAGACGTACGCAACGGTAACAGGATGGCCATATCAGTTACGGTGCCAAGTTAAATGGAAACTTATGGAGTTGTAATATGTAGCGGCACGACGCGACGCGACGCCCGGCGCCAAGGATTAGTGACTCGCGTCGGCTCACGCATCTACCTACCGGCTATCACGATTCATTTACCACCTTTACTCCAGGGAATAGGCTCTGAACTCCAACGAGCAAAGTGAAAAAGTATTGAAACTTATCACGATGCGATAGAGACGGTTTTGGCCGATCATATTTGAAAATGATGAGCTTTTCGCGATGTGGGTGAGTAAGTGGACAGGACGTACCTATACAATGTTCACGTTTGTCGATGTCATAGCAAACTAGCAAACTCGTATTTAATTCGTGGTATTAAGGGCTGGTTTGTCGTGGCAGGGTTGACGCGATGCTCGTATTAGTGGGCATTGGGTTTAGTTTGATTTGTTTGTTGACAGTCGAAGCGACGGAGTGGGGTCTAATCAAGTATGGATGTGGAGTTATTAGACCGTACAGTACTAATATTGTAAAAGCGAGGTGTTGATGAATGTCTGTGGCTCGCCCTCGCCTCGGCGCAACATTAACTAATGAAACTAATGAAACTTTTTGTAGGTACTCGTATGTTGCAAATTACTAGACATTTTGTGAACTTTGCACTATAAGCTGATCGTTAATTAGCGAGTTGATAGTGAATGGGAATAAGCCGTGGTTATAGTTTGTTTCTAGGGTAAGTATTTGCAATACACTCTAAGAACTGAGTGGGAATACGGGTACTACTATTAAACTCAATACTATTTTCAATAGAGCGGTGACTGTGAAAAGAAAAGAAAAGCTAGAAAAGAGGATGCGTGTGTCATTTTGTGTGTGAGTGAGTCAAAGTCAAAGTCAAAATTTCTTAATTCATTAAGATTTTTTAGGATCATTTTGAAACGTCAAATCTACCGCCAGCAGGCCTATTGGCTATCTTTTTCAGTGCCGGTGACTAACTGGCTTCTATGTGACTAAATGATCTTCACTAACAGTTGTCCACCGAGATAGCCAATAGGCCTGCTGTTCGGAATCGCGACCAGGAGAAACAAAAAGCACACAAAGAGAAAGGCAAGAACCTCGGGCTGGTTAATTTTTTGATGATCCATTCAACATTTAGATACACAATTTTGTATTATATTCTGAGTAGATACATCATAAACCTAAATATCTTAAAATAATATGTATTAGAATAATCTTAAAACATTTGTTATTACCTATCTATGTAATGGGCTGTTTGTTAACTTTGAGAAATCACTATTTTGCTGTCAACTGGTATAGTAACATCGGGCCACGCGTTCTTATCGTCGATAACAACTACCACTAATTTTGTAGTAGGCAATTTGAATTAAATTATTCTTTATATACAATTTGAATTTACGAGCAGAGAGTTTAGTGGAGCATTGAGTAAGCTTATCATAGAATGTCACACAGTTTCCTAAGAATGAATTATTTACTTTTCCTTAGCGATACCTAGGTATATCAAGTTTATTTTATTTCTAGTATTAACACTGTGTACATCACTTCTTTTACTAAACTCATCAATGTTTCTGTGAGCGTGCATTAGATTTTCATAAATGTATTGGGAGCTGACTGTAAGAATACCAATCTCTTTAAAACTTTCCCTGAGAGAGTCACGAGTTTTCATTTTATGAATTGCCCGTACAGCATTTCTGGTTTAATCTTTTATAATCTACCTATTTAATCTGTTGATTTTATTTATTTATTATTTGTAGAGTGATACATTATAGTCTAGTATAATGTCGTAGGTACCCTATGAAGGTTTGACTGGGTTGGGTACTAGCATTCGTCTTAATAATAGAATAGTTGTAATATTTGTAAAGGTGGCAAATAGGCATTCGGTTCACCTGATCGTAGCCGGCTGCTATCGTCTCTGGACGCTGGAAACACTACAATCATCTCTGCTATCGTCTCTGGACGCTGGCAACACTACAATCATTTCTGCTATCGTCTCTGGACGCTGGCAACACTACAATCTTCTCTGCTATCGTCTCTGGACGCTGGCAACACTACAATCATCTCTGCTATCGTCTCTGGACGCTGGCAACACTACAATCATCTCTGCTATCGTCTCTGGACGCTGGCAACACTACAATCATCTCTGCTATCGTCTCTGGACGCTGGCAACACTACAATCATCACTCGCGCGTGGCCGACTACTCACCGCAGGAACAAAGCACTGTCTACGTATTTTTTTGCGATATTTTGTAAGGAGATACTTCTCGAGACACGACTTTATCCTAGAAAGTCGTACCTCTCGAAGCTTTCATGAAATAAACGGATTTCCTTGGTTCCTCTCAGCAACAGTTTTTTTTCCGGCCTTTATATAATCGCGTTTCAAAGACAAGTAAATAAGGCGGACACTGGAGACGGAACGATGACAAATGATTTGCCCGATCGAGATGACCGTTCATTCTCCAGTAGGTAGCCATTTTGTTTGTGAAAGACCTTATTACTTTCTTTGACAAAGGAACGTTTTATTAATATAAAGGCGGCTCTGTACACACAGATAAGCTTACTCGGCATAATATTTTGCTGTATGTACCGAGAACCTGTATATTTTTAATGCACATTTAGCCTGAAAATACTCTGCTCTAAGAAACAGTGTGTAACATAAGGCCTTAAATACCGCGTCAAGCGATTAGACCTCTCCATTAGAGCGCAGTAGGTTCTATCGCTTAATCCAAAAATGGAAAAAATACTGCTCCTTCACAGTTCCAAATATCTCGCTATCGCCGCGGCCGTCCATTCAACCGCCGCGGCTGACATTTTGTGATGTTTATACACTCAATTCACTAAAATCGGATAACACGTTCGAGAGTTATGCCGTCACTAACATTGCAACATACATACATACAGTGCTAGATTTACCAACTTAACTCGAAGATCTTGTTCGCTTCGCTCACTAGATTAATTATGATATCACGAAACATTTCTAATAATGCCACGTGAGAAGTGATCACGTGAGTCGAAGTCATTTTCACCAAATACCTAACTTTTTTTGATATCTGACTTACTTTGTTTATTTGATATCTAATTTTGACACAGCGCCATCTAGCCCCAAACTAAGCAAACATTTTTAGAGATTACGAATATAATACGTGTATTTTTTTTATTCAAGCAATGATTTTGGGATCGTAAAAAACATCCGGAGAGCAATGAAGACAGTCAACTGATCCTAGGACTGCTAACGTACAGTACGTTAGTATTCTAATATCTTTGGCTACAGTAAGAGCATCTAAATAAATAAAATAAATATATAAATAACAGGACATTAACTTTACACAGCGCCATCTAGCCCCAAACTAGAGAAAGCATAGCTTAGTTTGGGGCTAGCATAGCATCACGCATTACGATTTCGCCGACACTTTGTTTGTATATTTTCCATTACCTTCTCCGGCGTCAGCTTTGCGCGGATCACTGGCTTTGAGCCTGAAAAGGGTACATCTCAAGCACGCGAGGGTCCAAGAACAAACAGCCTCGTAAATTTGGTAGCGGATGAGTTGTCTCTTTACTTTGCTTAAAGTTTAAGATTTCCGGCACACTTTGTAACATTTGCCCTGTTTCGGTGGTTACCCGAAACATAAGCCTACATTGCACATACAGGCCATACCTACTATTAGTTCTCTCATACTTGTTTTGTAAGGTAAAACAAATTAAAGTGGTGTGCTTGATATACCTGATCACAAATCAGGACTGTAATATATAATATGTAATATATACATATTCTATGTACCTGTATGTATGTATGTATGTACGAGTATAAGCAAGTAGCAATTCCCCAAAGTACGCACGGGCTTCTCAGACTTTATTATAATAAACAGAGCTTGAGATTGGATCGCTCCCGTTCGGAGATAGCTTACGGAGCGCGTGGCCCGACCTCGCCTTATTTGGAGATAAATTGGAAGAGACCTCATAAATCCAGACCTCTTGGAGACAAACACCTCAAACACAACATAAAAGCTGGTTCAAAAAGGTTGAAGTGAAGTAACCACACTCCGTAGATACGATTCATGGTAAGTTCAAATTACTTCATTATCAAGATTGTTTACACCGTGCCGTTAGTTAGGTGACATGGTTTTGGCGAGGTTACAATATATTTCGTGGGAGTTTTTTTTTCAACGACAATTAGAACAAATTTAGTTATATGATATTATGGTATAAAATGATAGCATCCAAAGTAGATATCAAAGTATTTAGATAAAGCTATTACCCGCTACCGCCAGTAGCACCCACTTTATCTTCCTGCCTCAAATTAGATTTTGTCTGTAACGAGCGACCTGCCAATAATAAGGAAGAGGCTGCGCAATAACTCGATCAAGTATCACTTGTCTATTTGCTCTAGTTTTAGATTACGTCACAGTTTTCAAATGTCGATGGGGTTTTTGGATCGACGACAATTATGTTAAATATTTGATTTCAGTAAATGTAAATTAAAACTGATGCGGATGATTATGTCATGGTTTTTAGTGTACATTAATAAATATGATAGAAACCAGTTAGCCAAACTCGTTATTCTTTTTTTATTGTACGATGGGGAAGCACTTGGCCTTCATCTCACCTGGTTACAAGTTGAGATAAGGCCGAAGGTGGAGGCGCAAATCACCCGGAATCCTCAACAAACTGAGGATCTTCAATCGAAAAGAACGTAGAGAAGTGGTTGTGCTACGTCGATGCCTCCTGTGCTGGATTTATGGGGACAAATATGTTTATACGTCAGTAGTTCTACCGTATTTGAACCTTCGGGAGAAGCGTTGAGTGTTTTCAGATATTTGTATGCACCACATTCACATTCAATGGAAGCGGCTGAACGTTCAGCTAAAATAGCTTTTACATGTACTATTTGTGTCTAAATTAAGATTTGTAAATACCTAATATCATAATGGTTGATACGCAGTAGGTCCAACCAAAGGATACCAACATTGCGTATACACGTATAAACGTTTCCCCTCTGATGCTGATAAAAGATCTGACTGACAGCCCTGCTTTCCGGAAAACGCTAGAAGAAGCCTGTACGATACATTTGGCGCAGTATGACTATTGTCAGACTACACTATCAGGACTTAAATTTATAAAACTGTTGTTATTACGTCCTCAACAAAGGAAAAAATGTTATGTTAAAGTAAGTACTGAAAAAAAAACTATTTTGCGTTCGTAAAGAAATGCTGAAAAACCAACTTAGACTTTTCCGAACCAAGAGAAAGTGTATCGGGGGCGGAACCAGAAGATATTGCTGAAAAGGCGGGCGTTCTTAGAAAAGGGAGTGCGCCTGACAGGTTCATGTACACGGAATTTATAAACGTGGGCAGATTTCATAAATGAGCACACTTTTGAAAATATTAGCTAAGTATTAATTTTATATTGCTATTATTGAGTAGGTTGTGATTCAATTTCAAATGTTTTTCTTGTCCTAGGTGGTCTAAGTAAGGTGACTACCCAAGTAGCACAAATGTTCACTATAAGTTATCATATAAGGTCCACATCGGTAACTTCAGCATTTATATAGCCTTATTAGGGTTCAGTCAAACTACAGCAGCTGTTTTAGATGCTTTGGTCTGTATACTGACATTAATATGCAACATAATAAAATAAAATAAAAATAAAAATAAATATTACAGGACATTAATTTCACACAGCGCCATCTAGTCCCAAACTAAGCATAGCTTGTAATATGGGAACTAGATTACGGATAGAATACATAAATACTTTTTTTTTTTTTTTTTTGTAAATACATACTTATCATACAATACAACACCCAAACACAGAACAAACATCTATATTCATCACACAAATGTTTGTCCTGGGTGGGAATCGAACCCACAGCCTACAGCGCAGAAGGCAGAGCTACTACCAACTGAGCTGTGAGGCTTGTTAAATAATGATTTCACTGTAATGTTACTGGCTTTAGTATGTGTAATATAACTCAGCCTACGTTATAAAAGCAATATATCGGGGTCATACTACACTAATTATCGAATAAATGTTCACATTTGTACCCCTCAATTACATGCATTATAGAACATAACGTGTTACCTACTATAACATAAGCAGTTATTTAGTGGACTTCATTAACGATGATTTAACAACAACAAGCTGCATATGGTTGAACTTCTATAGTGTTAAATTGCTGTTATCACTGCGCTTTTACAACAGAAGTATATTTATAGTTATGTCCACATAGACGCTAGCAGTGAACTTCTAAAACGATGAATAACAATAAGCTACTTTAAGTTACTTCACATAAATATACACAAATTCACTGAATTAGATCTTTAAAATATGGTTTTACAAGTGAGTTAATTCGGTTAATGATTTACCATTGGCGTATTCATGATACACTATAACGTCGTACACCGACTAACGGCCAATTTTAATAACACATGACCTGTACTTTCCTGCTCGCTACTGTATTATAAACTACAAGTGAATATTTGTACAGCTCATATCATATACTAGCTTTTTTGCGCGACTTCGTCTGCGTACTGGTTTTTTAAAATAGGTGCAAGTATTATATTATCTATAAATATATATATTTGTTGAATATCTGAATAAATTTGACCGCACACCGAGGGTTCTGACCCATATTCCCAGACAAAAAATGCAGGCTTTTAGAAGTCTTAGTGCCGGTCCGACACACGTTTGGCCAGATTTTATTATTCATTTATTTATTTACCACAAAGTAATACAGGTCGAAAATAACAATTTATAAAAACGTTTCATGTATAGGAACCCCCTATTTTTTTTGTTTATTATTAGTTCTCATTCTTATTATGAGTCAGGTCTAAATATTGGACACCCCACCCTTTATTTCTGATAATTATAAAAAATCGAAATTATGCCATAACTTATTCCTCATGGGCAATCAACATACTAATTTTCAAGTGCCTGTCATTTGTGGTTTCAGGGATATGCAACATTTTACTAAGAACTTTGGACGCCATTTTGAGCCCCTTGGGGTGCGAATTTTCCAAATTCCTTTATTACCGGACGCCTACACAACAAGACAAACATACCCTCCAAATTTCATGTCTATACGCTCAGCGGCTTAGGCTGTGCGTTGTATCTAGTTAAATCAGTCAGTCAGTCACTCAGGACTTGTCCTTTTATGCATTAGAAGATTACTGTGTATCAAGTTGCCTAGATTCATAAGTCAAAGATCGTAAATACAGTCACGTCAACAGCCCATTTATGTAGTGGTTAATTGGATATTGGACAGAGCCTCCTCCAAAAACGGGTGATCACAGTAAAGGTGTTATACAGCAAGAAGCTGCCGTTTCCTCTGGTGAGATCCCTTAAATCGGCTTTAATGATATCCGCGGGCTGAGTTGGAGGGGTCGATTCTGAAGCCGCGACTGCTACGGCCGGGTGAATTGAAAAAAAACATTTGTCGTTGGATGCCCCGTTATACCGATTTCAAAAAGTATAAGCACGATTATTATACCATGCATTATTCAGGAGTTCCGCTGTCATCATCGTAAGACCCTGGTTTACATTGTTCATAGAAGAGTATCACACATACAATCATTTTCAATTCGCAACGCTCTTAATATTTTATGTTATTTACTAAAAAAAAACCCTTTAAATTGATTCCACTCCATCATCAGACCTTGGTAGTTTTGACATTCATCCATGGCATAAAGAGCAATCAAAATACACAAGTTTATTAAAGAAACCACGTGTACATCGCGTTTTTTTTTGTTAAATAACATTTTTTTTTTGTTTTTCTTTTCCAATAAAAGGACCTCCTTTTTAAAAGGTGTTCTTTTAGCTTCAGACACGTCAATGTATTCTAAAATTGTATTCTAAAAGCTTTTAAGTCAATAAATATTAAAAATACTGAAGATCTCTGGGGGATGTCCGTAAAGATTTTAAGCACGATTGTTTTTGATATAGCACCATGTCTAGCATATATATTTAATAGAAGCATCGACGAAGGAATCTTTCCAGATCTTATGAAATATAGCAAGTTGATTCCTTTATTAAAATTGAAATGATTTAAATCTGGAAATGAAATGGATCCAGGAAATTATCGACCAATCTCAATTCTGCCAGCATGTAGTAAAATATTTGAAAAACTTATTCTTAACCAGTTGTTGTCAAATTTTAACTGTAACAGGCTACTTCATGAAAAACAATTTGGGTTTACTAAAGGTCATTCAACCACTGACGCTGGTGCCATGCTGTTGAAGTACGTTTTTAAAGCCTGGGAAGGAAAACAGGATGCCATAGGAGTATTCTGTGATTTATGTACTGTGGCTTTCGATTGCGTAGATCATGACACCTTAATCTCAAAGCTAAAACACTATGGCATTCAGAATCAGGCAATAAGCCTCATGCGTAGCTACCTATCGAATCGCATTCAAAAAGTAGACATTAACGGTAGCAAATTTTAGGGAACATCCACTAACATCGGTGTACCACAAGGGTCAATCTTGGGGCCTTTTTTGTTTCTAGTCTATGTCAATGATCTGCCTTCCTGTGTAGGGTATTTATGTGATACTGTATTGTTTGCAGACGATACTTCATTAATATTTAGAGTTGATAGGGCTAAAGATAATTATGATTGTGTAAATGCTTCTCTAGCTAGAGTTCTTGATTGGTTTACGGTAAATAACCTCTTATTAAATGAGAAAAAAAACAAATGCATTAGATTCACCTTGCCTAACGTTCAAGTCAGCAATGCTAACATTATCTTAAATGGGGAAATACTTAACTTTATAGAAGCAACTACTTTCTTGGGTTTAAATATTGATGCAAAGTTACAATGGGGTATTCATATTAATACATTAGCTAGCCGGCTAAGCTCGGCAGCTTACGCAGTACGTACCATAAGGCATCTTACTGATGAAACCACGGCGAGGTTAGTTTATTTTAGTTACTTTCACAGCGTTATGTCCTATGGCATATTTTTATGGGGAAATGCAGCAGATATTGAAAGCATTTTTATCCTGCAAAAGAGAGCTGTACGGGCAATTTATAAATTGAAAACTCGTGACTCTCTCAGGGAACGTTTTAAAGAGATTGGTATTATGACAGTCAGCTCCCAATATATTTATGAAAACCTAATGCACGCTCACAGGAACATTGATGAGTTTGGTAAAAGAAGTGATGTACACAGTGTTAATACTAGAAATAAAAATAAACTTGACATACCTAGGTATCGCTTAGGAAAAGTAAATAATTCATTCTTAGGAAACTGTGTACGATTCTATAATAAGCTTCCTCAAAGCGCCACCAAACTCTCTGCTCGTAAATTCAAATTGTATGTAAAGAATAATTTAATTAAAAGAGCCTACTACAAAATAAGTGACTATATCGACGATAAGAACGCGTGGCCCGATGTTGCCAGTTAAATGGTGATTTCTCAATGTCAAGAAACTGCCCATTAGATAGTTATGTAATAATCAATGTTTTAAGATAATATTAAGTTTTTAGTTTTATTTATATGTAGGTAACACTTGTAATGTTATTACATTATTATAAACACTGTACCTAAATGTTAAATGGATCATCAAAAAATTAATCAGCCCGAGGTTCTTGCCTTTCTCCTTGTGTGCTGGTCGCGATTCCGAACAGGCGGTAGATTTGACGTTTCAAAATAATCCTAAAAATCTTAATGAATAAAAATATTTGACTTTTGACTTTGCCCCAGAAAACGAGCAGAATCGATGCTAAGCCGTGTCCGCGGCAGTAAAAATGGCATCCTGCGAGTTATAGCGGGTCGCGTGGACTGTCCTTTTCTAATGCATATGTGACAGCTACACATCACTTAGGTACCTAGTGCGAACAATGCTAAAATTGTGAGCTTTTTTATTATTATTATTTTGTTCAATTATAATTTGATAAACTTATTTTCCAATTACGATGACATTATAATATATAATCTATGTTTGCTCGTATTTCTAATATTATTGTATAATTTATATTTATGTTGGTAATTGTAATTGTAACTGTAATTTTGTTTAAATCTATTGTAATTTGTAACTATGGGTTCTGTCTGAAATAAATTATTTTTATTTTTTATTTATAATTTAGCAGTATAAACACGGTATAAGTAAGCACATTCTGGTATGTGTTGAAATTGGCACTAAGCAGAAAATTTGAGGCTTCCTTTATTTTTCTTAGATTGTAAAACAAAAGCTTGAACAGTTTGTTGCCCTTTTATCACACAAATAACTCGGAACGTTTCGACTTCACCTCGAAAAAGTTGCAAGGACGTTCTTTCAACGCTTACGTTGCGTTTCTTACGTTCAATTTTAACTTTCAGGTTACCGTAATACGAAATTTGTGGAACAGCTAACGTGTACGTACGGTGGGAGCGTCCAACGTAACACGCTCGAGCCCTTCCCGAATAACATAATTGCCCCCCAGTTGACAGCAAAATGGTGATTTCTCATTTTTCACAAACTGCCCATTAGGTAGATAGGTACCTAATAACAAATGTTTTAAGATAGTATTAAGTATTTAGGTTTATGATGATTGTATGATACAATGTAATTTAAAACTGTACATCTAAATGTTGAATGGATCATCAAAAAATTAACCAGCCCGAGTTTCTTGCCTTTCTCCTTGTGTGCTGGTCGCGATTTCGAACTGGCGGTAGATTTGACGTTTCAAAATGATCCTAAAAAAAATTTATGAACAAAGAAATTTTGACTTTGATTTTGGCAAGCGAGGCGCATTAACACCTTTATGCCTCAAGTTGACGGGCGCAATGCAGTGCCGCGAACGTCATGTTCTATGTAACCTACGCAGCAAAGCTTTGTAATAGGCAAGAGTGCACTTAACATCAGGTGTGCTGCTTGCCTGGTCCGTTGCCACGATGAATAAAAAAACGTTGTTAAACTAATATTTATTTATGACTATGAATAAAATAGCAAACAATTATTAACGTTACCAAACCGAACAAAGATCGGTCAAAAAATAATAAATACTTACTCTTGATATGAATATTGTCAGTTTGAAACGTAGTTCGATTAGATGGAATACGTGAGAAAATTATAAAAGTCAGGAAGGGAAATTCAAAAATAGAAAAAAAAATATCCCACAATTTTACCAATAATTATCATACAAGGGACTAAGTGTGTCTGAAATATCTCTTATAATATATGAGTTACATTTTGAAAATAAACATCCTTTCATCTAGATAATCGGAAAAATATCTATTGATGTACACACCATCCTAAGAGTAACATTTACTCGAGATTATTATGGTAATACCACAGATAATGTAATATTTTAATTTAGTTAGAAGGATATAGAAACAAATAAAAAGCAGGTTGTATTTGTAAAAAAATCTAGGTTCTATCTTAAATCCCGGCTGCAGTCTAGAATCTCGGGAGTGTAATACCGAAAGATCCGTAAAATATGCTCCATCGCATGAGTTTGGACTTGGATATTTTGGCAGACTTCGTTTGCGAGCCATATGTTAACACGGGATGTATGTTTATGTCCATTAGTTTGCGCTTTGGGACGACAAAGAAGTAGCCCTTCATCAACTCTTTCATCGACCAATAGCTCCTCCATTGACGTCTTGTTATTTTCTTTTCTTGTCGCCCTGAAGATGTATTCTTGGACCCACTGTATCACTTCTCCATCCACTCATATTTGATGCTTAGAACTGTTGGTAATAACTGTGGTCTGACATGTTCATCTTCAGTCCTATCTCATGGCTCTTTGCCATTTTGGCAAGTTCGAGAGCTGAGGATTAGAAAAGAAAAATGTCATCAGCAAAACGTAGGATATTTATTATGATTAACCTATCATCATCGACAAAAATGCCTATACCCTCCCAATCAGCTGTAAGCTTCATAAAAGTCTCTTCAAATGTGGCAGTGAAGAGAAAATCGTTCTATATGACTGTTATTCTCTTTGAACTACCTTGAATATAGTTATCGGTGCTTGCGAAATCTTGAGAGATAATTACCAACCAACTTCGTGATGTCGTTTTTAGGTGTCGGTGTGTACGAGGTATCGTAAAAAAACACTCTCATATTTCAAAATAAAATCTGAAAACAGAAAAAATATTTAGTAATAAATCCGCTAAATCTCTCTGAAAAAATCAAATCGACACGTGTTTCGCCTCTACACGAGGCATCCTCAGGAAATATAGTCTAGCTGCTCACTGACTAGCCCTCTGTGGACGTGTTGTCGCTCCGAGCTCTGCGCTGCAAAGTCTAAATATTTTTTTCTGTTTTCAGATTTTATTTTGAAATATGGTTTTCCGCAAAATAACGCCTGAATCAATTAACCACTCTCATATTTTTTTCCAAACTCGCCAAAAGAAGTACAACTTCAAAATGTCGGGAGTCTTTCTAGAAAGCATAAACAGACAGACAGACTTACAGAAAACCTCACTAAAAGACGTGTATCCCGTTACTTGTGAACCGATTCCCATTTCTGTGAACAAAATTCTTCACTATAATAACTAAAGATGTTTTAAACGAATTAATGAATACTCTGAAGTTCTTTTATTCCATTAAAAGTTAATTACCAAAGTTGTAAGCTAACACATCCTTGAAGTTTCCAACAAAAGTTCTACGCTAATCAGCCGGGGATTCGCAGAACCGAAGATGGGAAAATTACGTGACATGGAATTCAATACAAGAATAAAGAGAACCACAAAGCCCTTAAAAATATCCATCACATTTTTAATTTGTGATTAATTTATTGTAGAAATTGTAACTCGCTCCCCATCAAATCGTGATAATTTTTTGTTAACCACTATGAGACAAACAGATATACGGCCGACCCCACCTGATAGAATGCGGTTGCCGTCGCCTGTTGATGTTGGTTCGATATGTATCAAGTGTTATGTTGTTGTGTATCTTTATTCCGTTATTATAACTGAAAACTGAAATTTCTTTACATAAGTTACATGTATCGATTGTTGAAATTCGTTTGACTAAAGTTTGTATTTATTTCAAAGTTATGTGTATTTTTCGATTTATGTATTTATAGAATATTGTAATAGTGCTGGCTAATGATCTAAGTATATCAGAATGTCGCTTGATGAAATTATCAAAACCAGCTGAAGAAAATGTACGATTGTTTTATGTAATATGAGCCGTTGTTTATGAGTTTGATTGTTTTTTTTGACCCTTAATTGTATTTCTTACCAAAAATATTTATCATACTAAGTCACGAAATCGTACAGAAATAGAAAAAAATAAAAATAATCTTACTTTAATTGACTGGGATTTGAACCTTGAAATTCCATAAGTGGATGTCACACCATCTGTGAATTGTGTACAATATCATTCACAGAAAATGAGTCCTCGAATATTTCCGTAGCAGTTGTTTATTAAACTGACAAATTAATAATGTTTGACATAACAAGAAGCTACTAAAAAAAAAAAATACGGGGATTTTATACGGGGACAGTCTTTGGGGACTGCGGATAGAAGTGAAAACTAAGTAACTTGAGGAACTGGCCATCTTACCTAAATATTGATATGGCGATAGATTTAGGTAAAATGGTACCATCATTTTATCTAAATCTGCTTGCCAGGCGGACTTAGACAATCAAGGATTAAAGTTTAAATTAGTCATTAAAACTTCTTTACAAAACTAATATAATTCAAAAAGAATAATGTAATAGCTCGACGATACAAGAATGTGCGGTGACAATGACGCGAGTTTCACGCTTTTTGTTCACCTAAAATGTACACATAATATATATACATAGTATACATATAGCTCATGGAAAGCGTTCGGTGACGATGACGCGAGTTCCATGATTTTTATTCACCCAAAAGTATTCAACGCGCCTAAAGAAGTTTTCACTACAAAAATATTATAATAGGGTCTCATTGCCATTTTTGGCGTTCGCTGATTAACTGACTGGAATGAAGTCTCAAGCGTTTCAGTAGTCGTCTAAATTAATTATTACTAGTCACGATAACACGTTCCATACGCACAGAACTGGAACATTATACAATTAATCTGAGCGAGGTCACGGCCGGCCAAGTCAACAACGAGTCCCGTGTCTCACTGTCTCACGTTACACTCGGGAGATGTAGCACACCTGAAACTGCTATAATTGTTCCCTAATCATATGGCCAAAATACCAAACGGTTGTTAGAAATTGGCTTCATATTTGAACGCTTAATGACGGTCAACGATAATTTGATCATTATTGATAAGTAGTGGTAAGTAGGTTTTTTTTTATTTGATAACTATTTTAATTCAGTTTTTTAAGCTTATTTTCTATTTTTTATTTATGATAGTCAAGCGTTCGACCGCCCTCTCTCTCGTAAAACAAATAAAGGTGTGGTCTAAGATGGAGCACGCTTGTCTAAAAGGAACCTGTTTGCTCTGGATTCTGGATTTTGATTCAATGCAGGATCACAAATCCAGGATTGTGGCGCTTCGAGTTGATCGAAGCTCGAAGGATCGGGGTCTCGTGAGTCTGGAGGGAACTGTCGGTGAGTGCCGCCCGCTAGTTTAGCTCGCCATATTTTTCTGCGAATAAAAACCATTTGTCAGCTGAATATTAGGCATGGTCGACAAAACTATTTTATCGGGAAATATTCTTACCAGGGCTTGGTTTTTGATGATTCGTCCATTTATAAGTACAAACACAGGTTAGTAGTGCCTCAAGTCAGTAAAGTTCACCGAAATAAAATCTGATTACACATTTAATTACGCCCTTGGTGAATATTTAGACTCAAATAGTTACCTACACCATCTACACTCGGTACTCCTTCGGGTGATGGAAATGTAATGTAGGTACATAATTGGAACGTGGATACCATAAACGTGTAAGTATTCCAAGCAATTAAGATGTTATATGTGCCAACAAAAAAAGGTCCCTTCCAATGACCCCACAGATTTCATTAAAACAACTAAACGATTACACAAAGATATGGGCAGCATCTTCCTAACTACTTATTTAATACAAAATACTTCTCAAGTGGAGACGATTTCGAGTGTGGCAAATTCCTTGTTTCCCTGAGTATGAATGACGTTGTCCCTCCAGTGGTTTTATTCCTTCTGTGGACTTTGAATACCTTATCCTAAAATTAGTCTCCGCAAAGGTCGACCGCCTCGTGATGAATGAGATTTCAAAACAGCCTCAAGCCGCGATTCTTCATGCATATCTAATGGAGGCACGACCACGATCTAATAATATTATCAGACTCAAATAGTTACCTACACCACCTACACTCGGTACTCCTTCGGGTGATGGAACTGTAATGTAGGTACATCATTGGAACGTGGAAGATTATAACAAGTACCTACCCCTGTGTTTCAATCGCAAATACGACTAAAGACTATATTGTAGCGCCCTGGAACCCGGCTTTCAAAAGGACTTCGACTTTTTAAACCGCTTCTGTGGTCAAGTGGTTTGCCTTCCGCTGTCGAATCCAGAGGTCCCGGGTTCGATCCCAAGGGGGAGTGCAAATTGTGCTTGGTTTGGTTGGAGGTAGGACTTTGTTGAAGTCCGCCTGGCTAGCTACCCCCACCTTACCTAAGTCTGTCGCCATAACAACAATGATAACATTGTTGTGTTCCGGTATGTAGAGGTAAGATAGCCAGTTCCTCAGATTGTTGAGGATTCTGGAGAAGTACTACCACCATACCTATGTCGGCCGCCAAGCAGCATCGCTGTGTTTCGGTTTGAGGGTATAGTTGCAGGTGAAATTACGGGCACACGGGGATTAGCACATTTATGCCTCAAGTTGATGGGCGCAGCAGCGTCCATGTTCAATGTGGATATGACCTACGCAGTAATGCTTTGTCATAGACAAGAGTTGCACCTCACATAAGGTGCTGCTTGCTTCTTCTGTCTCCATGTTTTCTTAGTAAAGTAACATCGCAGTGCGAGTTGTGAACGCTGACTATTCTTATTCGAAAGAACAAATGAGGGTAGGTGGAGAAACTACCGCCACCACGAATCTAGCAGCGAGTTCTTCAACTCACTTTTAACTGTCGAGAATATTAAAAGATACCCGCAATAAATACCCGTTTCGTATTGATTGTAAAAAATATATGAAAAGTAATTTTTCCGCCTGACCCATTTCGTATGGCTGGTTTATATTGGCTGTGTTTTTATGGTACCAAAGTCCTTTTATTTTGCATAGAATTTTAATTTCAGAATAAAACTGAAACTCATTCAGTTTTATTCTAACCAATACAGTTGACCTTATTCACAATATGGAGGTCCGTGAGGCCTCGGGCGCGTGCGCTGTTTGACGAGGCTCTGTTATTATGTAAGTGAATTCCCGTAAGTACCTTCATCAGGCAGTGTTACATCCAGGTAGCGCGCCAGCAAAGCCACGAGTAGAAGCGACTTTACCAACCAACAAGACATCATTTCAGATTAACTAAATAATTTAGAATAACAGATCTATTCTAAATGAGAAAGAAATGTTTGCTAACGAGTGTAAACATTTGCAGCAAAGTAGATTCGAGGCAGATTACGCGAGTCGAAGGTCAAAGGAAAACTCGTAATTACTAGTTGATTACTGTCATAAATCATAATACATTGTCGCGACCTCCATGATTACTCTTTCATAACGGTATTGTATTGCCATACCACTATAAGGCATAGAATCTTACTTTCTTCTTTTATTAAAATTATACATTCCAATATTTTGATGAAATCATTTCAATAACAGACTTACGTATAGGTAGTATAGTACATTAATCTTCCATTTTAACAAATATATTCACGATAATCCTGGAATCCTGTAGTAATCGAGGGAACTCTTCAAGTAATAACAATACCAAAATCACTTGAAAGTGATATTGGTATTTTTAGGGTCGGTATACTTCCCAAGTGATCCCATCGTCATCAGGTCATGATCTGATGATGGGATCCTGGAAAAATCGAGGGAACTCTTCAAATATTATAGGCATACTTGAAGCGATTTGGGTGTATTACCTGAAAAGTAAGAAGAAAACGGAGCCCATATAGAATCACGATCTTTCACGATCACGATCACATTTTTTTTCCAATTATGTTTCTATATAATTGGAAAGAAAGTCATCCACGTTAACGAAATTGAATCATATTCTTCATTGAAGTCGGTTTTTTTTTTTATGTAAGATAAGCTTGCCACCGTAGTCTTAATGTCATTTCTGTCGGAACTTTACTTACTGAAGAGTTCTCTTGAACAGCTCTTGATTCCAACTTCAGATCAGCTCGCTGTAGCGATTTGTAGTTGCTTTGTTAACAATGATACACACGTGATCAAAATAAAAATGGAAATAATTAAAGAATATCACATCTACCATACATACTGCCGTCCTCATCAAAAGTGCAATAACTCGGATGTGGGTCTCCCCTATTCGTGATTCGTCGAGTACCAGTGATCTAGACCGATCACTGGTCTAGATCTAGAATTATAATACGAGCAGATTAATAGAAGCGCTGGTAGCAACTACACTACGTTATTTTTACCGCCTCTGAGGTCTAGTGGTTCAACCCACCGATTTCTGATCCAGAGGTCCCGGGTCCGAACCCCAGGGGGCAATATTGTGCTTGGTTTGGTTGGTGGTAAGTCTGTTCGTTCGTATTAGTTCATATTATATACATACGCTAAAGTAAGATCAAATTGTAATTAGTGTTAGATAATTTTAAGCTATTGTAATGGATCATAAAAAAAAAACTAGCCTGAGGTTCTTTCTCCTTGTGTGCTGGTCGCGATTCCGAACAGGCGGTAGATTTGACGTTTCAAAGTGATCCTAAAAAATCTTATTGAATTATATTTTGACTTTGATCTGTATATAAATATCCATATTTTTTCATACAAGCCTGTGGTGCCACTGCGGTACTCTAGCTATGAGCAATATCCTTCTATACCGTCCGATGGCAGTCAACTGTTTGTACTGTCTGTAATTAAAAGCAAATGACGAGGGTTGGTCACCTCGCCTCGCCAAGTATCACCACCACTTGGTAATCCATTACGAGTGTAATTTACCTCCAGCGACACCACCGCCTCATTGTGCCTCCTCCACCACAAGGTAGGCTCCGGAACTAAGGTTCGCAGTCTGGAGTACATTTTAATAATTAAATCTCATTACGAACATTGATTTATTGTTTTTAACCTTATTTATTCAATGAATAAATCATATTTACATTAGGTGTCTACAGTACTTCTTCAGTATTCATAAAACCCCTAAAATCGTTACAAAAAGTGATTAAAATAACGTTAACAACCGACTTTTCATCTATTATATATAAGTAGTAGTATAACTAAGTAGTGTTGTACTGTGTTTGAGAGTAATTCGTTTGATGTTGAATAAACGTGTCTTATTTTGAGTAATAACCCCAGCTCGTAACAATATTGCGTGTTCGTCTTAGAGTGTGTTTATTTCCATTATATAACAATAATTTCATTTTTATCGATGATATCTCTTTGTGTATGTAATTCTAGTATTTTTATTTTATTCGGAATCTATACTGTGTTTAAGATGTGATTTTATGATTTTATTTGAACTGAAATAAATATTTGAATTTGAATTTGGGAAAGCTTCCAGTCGTTTCTTCAAAATGTTTGCAGAGTATAGCTAACCTAAGATGCAGTGGCCGAGGTCTGTTGACTTTTTTTTTTATTGAAATGGATGAGCTCTTGTATTGGGTATAACATTGGCCATAAACACCACACTTAGCAGACAAATTGGCCGATACATCGCCGGGTGCTGAGTGACATGACTGTGGTAACGTGGAGTTAATGGATATAGGCGGCTCATGATTACGGGCAAGGCCTTATTTTTTTTTTGATAGACTTATGTTAGGAAATCCGAAATTGTATATGTACGTATGTGGCAATTTATGTGTCGGTATAACTCTCGAACGGGTAATTCAATTTCGATGCAATTTAAATCATAATGAGTTAACAATAAAAAGTACAATCAAACTACCTATGTACAAAGGAATCAGTCAGATTACCTAAGGACCGTTACAAACGGCCTATAGGTAACTCAACTGTTCCAGACCAGTACCAGACGGTAGCGTGCCCAAGACACTGGCTGCATTGCCACGCTGAATAGCTATGCTAATTCGCTGGCCTAAATAAGAGCCAGCCCTTGGGTCACGTGTCGCCTCAATCAAAAGCCCCGCAAGATTTTTGAAAACCTGGAGGGCACCGGCTCCCCACGGACCCAAGGTCTCCACCCTAAAAGGCTCAAATAGGTAAGCTCTGTCGAGACCACTATAGTTGCGCCTTTTGTGATCCTCGCCCGAATCTGCCGCCGCACCAGCCCTAACTGATGTCCCAGGCAGATGAGATGGCGCTAGGGTGTCGACGCAGGTAGCGTCCCACACCAAAGGCCTACCCATTTCCCAAGGGACAAGAGTCATACCGTCGGGCCGCTTACCATCATCACGTAACAGACCATTCGGTTCAAGAACGGCTGGAACATTGACACTGGTAAAAGCTCGACGGATAATGTTATTAAGACTAGTGGGGCGCGAAATGCTGCCAACTGACCTTGTGCACGAAATTTATGGTGTTAGAATTTTCTCAACCAAAAAATGTGTACTATAGATGGAAGACAAGAACGCTGGTAAAGCAACACTAGAAATTTTGCGGATACCTAAGCCGCCTAATCGAGGCCTGCGACCATGCTCTGTCATCCAACTCAATATTCAAACCCATGGAAAGGGTGTTCTTTAATATGTTGTCTAAGCCTTCCACTAGCTCACTGTGTTTCCACAGTTGAAAACATCGCAAAGCATAAGTAAATTTTGGGACAAAAAGGCAAAATTTTTTAATGGTGAAAGCCATATGTGAGTTAATTTTTGAAAGTCTGTCCGAAACCTTCATAAAATTTTGAATTTTGGTGTCGACGAAACCTGGAAAAGATTCATCAAGAATTGGTGAACCTAGTAGGTGGAGTGAACTCTTATCTACAACAGTAATATTGGAAGCCAAAGTCTCGAACTTTTGAATAATTGAATATCTATCCAAACATGTATCTGAAATGTATATTTCACATTTCGAAAAATTTAGTTCTAAGCCAATCTGCCGAAATTCATCTATAATAATTTTTAGATCGCCAAATACTGAGTCCACATCGCCACCTAGGGTTCCGTCATCTAGATACCAAACATTCAATTTAGATTTCAGGCGTTGAATAATTGGGTGAATGGAAAGGCTAAAAATGGCCGGGCCTAGAGGGTCACCTTGCTGACAGCCAACTGCAGACGAAATAGTTTGGTTCTTGTAAATTAATTTAGATGGCGAACCATAACATTGAAAAAGAAAAGGATAAATTTCGGGAATTTTGGATTTGATTTGATGTAGCAAGGCGCCTCTGTCAACCGAATTAAAAGCATTTTTGATATCTACTTTTAGAATAACCTCCCCGTAATTTCGATCTAAAAAGGTTCTTAAAGAATGGACCGCGGCCTCACAACCGCCTCGCGAACCAAAGCCTAGCTGCACGGGTCAGAAATAGTCGCCTAGGTACGCGGCTTTTTTGCGACAGCAGACTTTGGCTGCAAGGCGACGCATCCTTTTTTTTTAAGCACAAAGGTTAGCACCATATAAGATTTCTGAGTTAACATAAATATACATTGATTGTCACTGGGAATTAATGGTAAGTGTGGTAGATTTTGAGATATTGGGGTGAAAAGAAATACAGGATTTTGCCTGGATATTTTGAATGGTTAAATATGCACAGATTACAGTTATATTGATTATTCAGTATTATATTTTTTTTTATACAAGGGTAGTTTTTGAGAAATAGGGTAATGTGTGAGACATTACCCTATTTATTTCTTGTTCATTTGAAAAGTATCGACTTGAAAAAGTATCGACTGTACATTTCAAATAAAGTAATTTTATTTTATAATCAAAACTGATCTATTGGCTTAATTGTTTCACTCAATATCAAATATATCAAATATCAAGCCTATTGAGTGAAAAAATTGCCAAGCCAAGCCATGGGTGACGATAATATCCAAGAATTAGTTTTGCGATGCTATGCAAGGGGCTTATAAATAAATGAATATTACAGGAAATTAATCACACATAACTCACACAGCTCCATCTATCCTCAAACTAAGCATAGTTTGTAATATGGGAACTAGATTACCGTTTGACTGATGCGCGATTGAACATATTTGTTGTCACATTCTCATGTTCACAGTAAAAGTTTCGTTTAAAACCAGAAGAATACTGCTGCCTTTTTGGTAAAGCCCCTTTTTTATACAACTAGGAGACGGAACAAAAAAGTAGCCTACCTGTTGTTAAGTGCATCTCTTGCCTATATCGATGTCTCAATGCGTAGGTCACATCCACATACAACATAGCCTAATTGACAATACATTGCACCCGTCAACTTGAGGCATAAAGGAGCTAAGCCTCGCATGCCTGTAATTTCACCGGCAACCATACCCTTCAAACCAATGCTGCATGGCGGCTGAAATAGGTGTAGTGGTAGTACTTCCCTGGACGAGTCCTTTCAAAAGGGGCTCAACTAATTCTAATCACTAGTCTATCCCTTGGTTGACTTTTACGACATCCATGGGTTGAAGGGGTAGATTTTTAAACAAAAAAGAAAAAAGGCAACACCTTTGAGAGCACATTAGACATCAAGCTATTCATGTTGATCATGGGTTGCTTATTCACTTATTGTGTATTCCGTCAGGCAAACTCTCATTTTCTTGCATTGAATGAGAGTTGGCAACGAGTAAGAGCCTCAAACACTCAGATGAAAATGTGTATGTAAGTAGTTCTATAGTAACTTCCTTTTTGTGAGATAATCTCCGTGGTCAAATATATAACACAAGCTATACATCACGAGAACTCAGTTTGGGGCGAACTCTAGTAGTCTTGAGGCTTGCCTGGGCAGAAATTAGGTCTTCAATGGGCTTGTACGGGCTGAAATTATAGAGATAAACTTGGAACCTTGGCGCAAGCGTAAATGCGCAGGGTCAGCAGTTAGGAAATAAAGTGGAAAATTGTAAAACATTCGTTTGCTTTTGCATTGTTTCCACGTAAAATAGCCCGCGCTCCGTACACAAGGGCTATCGCAAACATGCAGTGCGTACCTACCTACCTACCTACCTACCTACCTACCTGTACGGTCGTACAGTAAAGCGCACCCTATGTTTACGTACACGTCGGAGGGGATAGAAATCTGTGTCCTTCTGTCCTTATTTTATCAAATTTTGGAATCTATGTGTATATGAAAATGAAGCCTCGAATTATTTTGTTTATGTGAGTCTCCATATTCAATTCAACGTGCATTTTTCATTAGATAACAGAAAATTTTGACTTTTTATAGTGTCAAAGAAAATGTTTCACAAATGAACCTAAAAGTGAGGCGAACGTGATATGACAAACGTGAGTATAGATATATTCTAGGTTTTGAAAATATACACTAAGTTACAGTCGAAATGCGTATATTCAACATTTATAATTAATATATAGGACATTTCGAAACTTCCTCTCGGGCTACTAATTTTTTTGATGATCCATTTACTATTTAGGTACATCGTTTTAAATCACTTAAATAACATTTATAAGTTGGTACTTACACCATAAACCTAAATCGGTTTAAAGAATTTATTTCTCATAAAAAACTTAGAATTAGTTCTCTTAATATGAGATATAAAGTAGTAAACATTTTATTGGCTAGTCATTAGTTCAATTTACATTGTATATGTTCGAAGTCAGTGCAAACAGATTTTACTTTAATAGGTAGGACTACCTGTTACATCACATATGTAGGTACGTCAAATATTCTTACTTCAACTGATGGTAGGTAGATTATAAAGATGTTGTACTGAGTTAGACTTAGACTGGTACAAAGTAGTGGAACAGCTATCTACCTTCAATTTGGTTGCGATTTATAAATGTGTTTTTATTTCTGTCAGAGTTATAGTCTAGGAGATGGCAGTAATTATACAAGTTATGATTACTATTATTCACCTTCTATAATTAGTAGTTACTTGTTATTAAGTTATGAAATGAATTTGTTTTAAACATTATTATGGTACAAGGAGATATTATTATCTATCTATAATACCTTACTTTTACTTGTTAATTTATATATTGAGTTAAGTTACCTAAAAGAACATTTGAAACGGTTTTTTTTTTTTTTTTTTAGTTTAGCTAAAACTTTTGTATATAAGTATACGATATAATAATGTGTATTTGGCGATAAGTTAGGGGCGGTCAGGACGGAAAATATTACTTTTATCAATTAGTGATTTTCGATATTTATGATTTTATATTAGTTAGGCATAGGAATAAGGCCAATAATGTGTTGTCTAAGTTTTTTTTTAAAAACATTTATACTTTGGCTTTCTTTTAACTCGCCTGGGAGTTTATTGTATAATAATGCTCCTTGGCATAGCACATTTCTTTTTCCATATCTTTCCGTTCGGGACGGACGTACGTAAAGTTTGTTTTTATTTCTAAGGTTATATTTATATTTTCTGACTGTGAATGTAAGATTTGATTTAATTGTTTTGTCAAGGATCTTTTTAACCAGAATGCATGTACTATATGTGAATGTTTGCGACAGGTTCAGTATTTTTGTTTTACTATATAAAGTTTTAGTCGGTGTTAGGAAGTCGTAATTGAATAATCGTTTTATTACTTTATTTTGTGATCTTTGTAGATCCATCAAATTTGTTTGCGCTGCAGAGCCCCATATTTCAATTAGGTACTCTAAATGTGGTCTTATAAGTGAATTGTAGATACTATTTTTGAATTTAGGTGGAACACAATTGCCCATTTTGCGCAGGGCTCCAGTAAGCGATGTTAATTTTGATTGTATGTGTGCAATGTGCGGTTTCCAAGATAACTTGTCATCTAGTATCAGTCCTAGATACTTTTCACTTTCAGACTGGCGAATGTATTCTCCATTAATTTTAAGAGGTGTAAAAGGGGGTATAATTTTATTAACAGCAGTAAGAATCATATAAGAGGTTTTAGACGTATTGATCGTGAGAAGATTGTGCAAAAACCATTCAGATAGTATATTGAGATCGTTTTGAGCGTTATTTATAATGTCATGTATTGAGTCCCCAAAGTAAAAGAGACATGTATCATCGGCATACAGTGTTAAGTACCCCTTAAGTCCAATTCGGTTTATGTTGTTGACATAGATAAGAAACAAGAGGGGACCAAGTATCGAACCTTGTGGAACTCCGCATGTCACTCTTCGAGGATTACTTACATAATCTCCTATCTTAATCATTTGTTGTCTGTTGGTTATGTACGAAGAAAGTAGATCATATGCTACACCACTTATGCCTGCATATTTTAACTTTTCCAACAGCTTGGAGTGACTTACAGTGTCAAACGCCTTCTTAAGGTCGATAAAAATTCCTATGCATAGCTTTTTTTCATCAATGTTTGTTTTGATGATGGTAATAAGGTCTACTGTCGCTGAGAGCGTGTTGGATTTTTGTCTGAAGCCGTATTGTTGATCTATAATAAATTTTTTATCGGATAGGTATTGGTTTAGTCGAGTGTAAATTATCTTTTCGAAAACTTTTGACAACACAGGCAGTACTGAGATGGGTCTGTAGTTACTAGGGTCTGATTTTACTCCAGATTTATAAATTGGTGTAACTTTTGCAAGCTTTAATGCATCAGGAAATATGCCAGTATCGAGGCATTTATTAATACAAATTGTTAAAGGTTTTGATATTTTGGGTTTTAAACATTTTATTACTTTAGTGCTAATTTCGTCAAGGCCCATGCTACTATTTGTCTTTAAGTTATCAATAATTTTGCAGATTTCTTTGACGGTGCAAGGTGTAAGTTGTTTTAATGTTATGTCATCATGGGCATGTTCTTGACTATATATAAAGGCGTCATCTGAGTAGTCTAAATCCTTAGTACTATCTTAAAATATTAATTAATACCTACAGGAACTACCTAATGGAATGTTTGTTTATATTGAGAAACCACCATCTAGCTGGCAACTGGTATAGCGACATCGAGCGACGCGTTTTTTATCGTCAATATAGTTATGCTGTACTAGGCACCTTAAATTAAATTATTCTATTTGAATTTACGAGGAGAAAGTTTGGTGGCTCTTTGAGGAAGCTTATTCTAGAATCGTGCTCAGTTTTCTAAGAATCAAAAACTTTCCCTATATACCTAGGAAGGTATCGCTCATGTATCTATAAGTTTATTTGTATTGCTAGTATTAACTAGCAATACAAACTCATCAATGTTCGTGTGAGCGTGCATTAGGTTTTCATAAATGTATTGGGAGCTGACCGTAAGAATACCTAATACATCTTTAAATTATAAATACCTATATCTTTAAAACGTTTCCTGAGAGAGTCTCGAGTCTCAGTCTCCATCTCAGAGTTAAGTTGGGAAATCCGGCACTGTATGCATGTATGTATGTGGCAATGTTGGTGACGGCACAACTCTCGAACGGATTATTGAATTTTCATGAAATTTAAACTGAATAGAGATAATGTAAATACATTTTGATTGTCGCGGGGGATTTTTGATAAGTGGGGTAGTTTTTGAGATATTGGGGTGAAAAGAAATACAATTTTTCGCCCATATCTTTTAAATGGCTTATACGATCAATTCAACATTTTTAATATGCAGATATTATATTATCAAAAATCCTCACATCGATGGATGTGAGGATTTTTTGACGATGTGAGGATTTTTTGACACTAGGGTAGTTTTTGAGAAATAAGAGTGTTAAGTGAGACAAGAAGATTTTTGGCTTGTGGGGTGTAATTTGAAAGAGTATCGGCTGCACATTCATAAAACATATATTTTACTTTTAAATAGGGGTGGTTTTCATAACAAAGGGGTGCATTTAGGAGTTTGTTTATCCTACCAGAATACAGTAGAATACACTATTAAAGGGGATTGAATTCACAATTAACTTTCTTTTGATTTGCTGAAACCACCCTTGTATTTAAATTAAGGGTTGCAAAAGGGGTAAATAAGATAGATGTCTTGAAAATGTGTGTAAACATGAAATATCATGTGTTATAGTGGATAAAACTGCAGATTTCAAAATAAATTTAATATTTTTAGGGTTGGTTTTTAAGATGTCTTCTCTAAGAGGGTCTTTCAAATCAAAGTAATCGGAATCTTATTAAAACTGGTCTATTTACTTTTATTATTCACTCAATGGGGAAGGGTAAAATTCAAGAATTACTTTTAGGGTGTCATGCAAGTGTTTTAACTGGGCATATTCCATATCAACAGTAATTTTTTGTCCACCACAATGTGAAAAGAACTTCCTCTATAACTGTAAGGTTTTGCCATAATCATCACGCTTGGCAGACAGATTGGTGCTCACAGTAAAAGTTTTGTTACCACACATAAACAAGCTGCTGCCTTTTCGGTTGACTTAACGATCCGTAGGCTGGAAAAGTAGATTTTTAAACTATGATTAAACAACGCAACGGCAACGGTTTTTAGAGCACTTTTTAAAACGTCATCAACCTTTGTTTCACGTGAGTAAGGATAATTATAGGTTAAGAGCTACATATGATAAGTTAGCCTCGAACTCTTGAGGTAAGTAAGGTGTATTGAGGGCATACTGTAAACGTTTGTTAATTACGTCCTATTTGAGAAATAATCTCCGTCACAAACCAGACATCACGAGAATTCAGTTCGGGGCGAACTACTAGTGTAAATTGCCCTCTATACTACCGAATAAAAATACCTTAACCACCCAAATAATAAGATAAACCTAGCGCTGGGAAATAAACTAAAATAAATTCACTCAATTCGCCAGTAAGATGCCTTATTGTACGTACTGCGAATGCAGTCGAGCTTAATCTGCTAGCTAATGACTTAAATGAATACGCCATTGTAACTGTGTATCAATATCTGAGACTAAGAAAGTAGTTCCTTTAATGTAGTTTAGTATTTCCCCCTTCATAAAAACACATAGACACTTCTACCGAAAAAGCAGTTTAATTTGCTTGCTATTTAAAAAGTTCTATTAAATTTCGTCTGCGAGTTCCATAATAAACATTTTAGACAATTATGGCTTTATTTTACAAAACTTTGTGTAAAAAAGCATAGTTTTCATTAGTTTTTTTGTGGAAACTAAGGAGAACATGAAAACTGATCTGCTTTAATTTGTAGATACAATTAAACACTCAAACACAGAATATACATGTATATAACACAAAATGTTTGTTCCGACTGGGGATCGAACCCAAGACAGCACAGAAGGCAAAACTATTACCAACTGCGCTGTGGGGTTAAATAGACTCGTGTGTGCGAATGTGTGTATGTATAAATAATATAATTATGTAATACACGGTGGCCCATAAGTCCTTTGAAATTTAAATTTCGAATAAAATTCAAACGATGCGCAGGAATGGCGCGCGGGGTACGGGGGAAGCACCAACGGTCTTTCGGAATTCAGTCGCCATGGAGCGTTTCACTGGTGCGGACCGTGCTTTTTGTGTGCGCGAGTTTTATCGCAACAATAATTCTGCTACCGTTGCGCGGCGTAAATTTCGAGAACATCACAATTTACGCAACTTTAACGACACTCCAAGTATTCAAACGATTAAGAACTGGGTTACTAAGTTCGAGGAGACTGGTTCTACGTTGGATAAAAAACGGTCAGGTCGACCAAGGACATCACGCACGGAAGAAAACATCGACGTAGTGAAACAGTCAATTCGTGAAAATCCTACCCAGTCTATTCGTAAGCGTTCCAGTGCATTAAACTTATCCAGAACTTCATTACAGCGGATTTTAAAGAAAGATTTACTTCTTCACCCTTACAAGATTCAATTAGTACAGGAATTAAAAGATACTGACCCTATGCACAGACTAAATTTTGCAAATGAAATGTTCGGCCACTTTACATCGTTTAATAACGTGTTATTCTCTGATGAGGCTCACTTCCACATCAACGGCCATGTCAACAAGCAGAATTGTCGCTACTGGAGTTGCGAAAATCCAAATCGCAAACATGAAAGGCCCTTACATAGCCCTAAAGTGACAGTTTGGGCGGCTATGTCAGCGCATGGCATCATAGGCCCTTACTTTTTTGAGGACAGCAGAGGTCGCGCGGTTACTGTTAATTCGCAGCGCTATGTGGCAATGATCGAGAACTTTTTTGCACCAGAGTTGCAGAATTTTCCAGGCTTCAATACGCGGACCTGGTTTCAACAGGATGGAGCAACTGCCCATACCTCTAACACCGCTATGCCCGTCGTTCGTCAACTTTTCCCTAGTAAAGTTATCTCTCGAAGAGGAGATATTGCCTGGCCACCACGTAGTCCGGATCTGACCCCAATGGACTTTTTCTTATGGGGTTATCTTAAGAGTAAAGTTTATGAAACCAACCCGCGGTCAATCGTTGTCTTGAAAGAAAATATTCGACGAGAAATGGTAAGCATTACAGAAGTTACTTGCCGCGCAGTGATGGACAATTTTAGACGTCGCTTACAGGAGTGCCGCGATCGTAACGGATTACATTTAGACGATGTAATTTTCAAAAAATAATTCCCATTTTATTAAGATTACTTCCAAATAAAAACCTTTTTCATATTGTAATTAGTTTTTTTTTAATGATTTTTTTACATTTCAAGGGACTTATGGGCCACCTTGTACATCAAAACCGTTCTGATCGGTAATGTTCAACATCAAAGTAAACCATTAGCTAACTCCCACCTCGCACAAGTCGATCACAAATTATGCTAACAATTTGCCAAACGAGTTATGTTTCTGCAGAAGTTTAAGTAAACATGTTTCGCTCTCCGCGATTCCGATCCTGTAAAACATCCAGGATACATTCCACGTCCTCCGCATATGATAGCACTGAGCTGGCTTTTTGTAGAACATGGTAGACTCTGGATTGTCCCGATCTGCTGCAAAACATATTAGTTCAGTCAACTAAACAACTGAGAAAATAAATATCACTAGTTCAGTCAACTGAACTGAACTAATGCGAATAGTCGTTTTAATGTCCTGAAATATTGATTAATTAATTTAATTTATAGCCCCCAGTATACCAATGAGACATCCAACACTTCTTGCAGTTTAATTCAGTTATTCTAAATACATAAATAATGAATTGTTCAGTAAAGTAGGTAGTTTCCGAACTCAACAAAAGAGTGATTCGGCCAGACCAGAGACTCAGATGGACTCTGATAGAATTTGACTGAAACCGGATATGCTAATAGAGTTACACTTTTTTTTTTATTGTAAGACGGGGAAGCGCTTCAAAACCAGATTCATTAAATAAAAGGTTGGCAGGTTATCTTCAGCAGCGCATCTTTTTTTTCTCAACTCCTTCTGCCACTCCAATAATCATTCTTGTGATTCAAGCACAAGAATAATTAGTGTATTATATTTAAGCAACTTGATCTAATTTCTTACAATAAATTACTAACTAATTTTTTTTTTTTGTGATCTTATAATTTATATTTTAAGTACTGTTTAATCTCGTCAATGAAATAAAAGGAATATTGTAGAAAATCGTAGTGCCTTAGACCTGTGCGCCTCTGGTTGACTATAATGTCTGTCATTTAAGGCTTCAAGCTTCATACCCGTAACCGTGAATGTCGTAAGATTTCACTAAAGGGATTTATACTTATCTAAGTCTACAATCAATACGTCAAAAGTACGTAGGAAGAAGCACCTTATTTTAAAACAAATAGGTTCTTACTCATTACCTAAAAAGCATGTAAAAATTGCCTATAGATTTTATTTATCACTAAGTTTCAATGATTTATTTGGTACACATACACACATACATGCACTTTTATAACATTAGTGTGACATACAGATAATCACATAGCGTGGGAATCACAGGACATTCTATATATATATCTTGGATACTTCATAAGCATGGCTTGCGAACCTAAACCTTACCTACTACAGTTTCCTCCAATGACCTGATGTGTATGACGTCGACTCCAATATGTTCAACTATCTGTACAACCAATTGTACATATTGTACAAATTTATTGCAGTTTTTTCAACCTAAAAAATAATAGTGTCATTTCATATTTTTCATTGTATTTTTCCCTTCAAAGTTTTTACCTGAGCGACAGAGACGCAATTGCCTTCGATTCAGCCTGATTGTAAGCGTTGATGCAGATAACCACGATGGCTATACAAATATATTTATTCATGATATATCCCAAGTAATAATGGTGAAACAAAGTTCAGTTTATTAGCAGCTAATCTGCAGCAGTATAATGTATGTGGTCCTAGTGGAAAGGTTCTCGGTGGCACGTGTTTATCGGTAGGTACTCAGATCCCGCATGTGGGGATGTGGGGATGTGGGGATGTGGGGATGTGGGGATGTGGGGATGTGGGGATGTGGGGATGTGGGGATGCTGCGCGGCATTCGGTCTGTGTGTGACGCGAGCAGACGATCCCTGTGGTATCTCCACCAGTCGCTACGCCAGCTGATATGGTTCCTGATTTGTAGGCGTTTACCTTTATACCAGATGATTGACGATCTCGATACCTCGGTGAATAGATACCTGACTGATAAGCAGGAGGTTGCAGGATCGATTCCATTGTTAGTGATGTATTTCAAATAGTCAAAGGTACCTTGGAACTTTAATAGGTACCTGACAATTGTATGGTTTTACGATTTCTTATTTAATTGAATCCAGATTGATCATCACAGGCCCTTAACATTACAGGATTTAATATTACTGGACTTTAATTTTACGCAGCGCTATAGCCCTATACTGGATAAAATACTAAAATACTTTGTTTTTTTTTTGTAATCCGTACTATACGATACAACACCCAAACACAGTATCATCTAAACTTTTTGTGCTATATTCTTAGATGGTATTTCGTTAATTTGATTTTTAAATAAAATACAAAAGTATTCGCACCATCCACCCAAATAAGTATCATGTGGGAATCCGTCTTCTCTGCCTACCTTACTGGGAAACAGGCCTGAGTGTATGTAAAGCTAGTTTGTAGAGGCAAAATATGCAATTTTTTTAAATGTGCATAGCCAGACGTGCGATATCCTTTGTTTTTTTTTATCTAAGGCTATTATATCAAAAAAATATGCAGTCTATCGCGGCGGTTATTGCCTACCGTTTTGTGCCGCCGACGCTTGTCTACATACATTCTTATCTGAAACGGTTTGTTGGCTAAAAGGTGTTGTCTAACATCGTAGAGATTGCTGAGGAAATTGATTCCCAAGCCTTTTAGCCAGCAAAACGGAATGGATATGAATGTGTGTTTGTTTCTATTTTCAGATAAAATACACCACGTTTTCTCTGTTGACAGCGTATTTAGTCATTATCTGTTATTTAGAATTTCATAATAATCATTGACAGTTTTTTTGTGTAAGAGCACTATTTGAATTCAATAAGTAACATATCTAGGTTTTTTGTAAAATTGAGTTGTTTTGTGCATTGACTTTAGAACTATATTTACGTTATGTGTCGATTGAATTTTGTTTCTTTTGTATCCGCTCGCTCAATGCATTAAGTTATTTAATCGTAGTCTTTTTTAAACTTCGCGGTTAAAACACATTAGTTCGATATGAAAAAACGCGTATTTATCGTAAGTTATAATGAATTTCAGAAAATTTGTATGTCGTCCTTAACGAAAAAAAATTTTGTAATTTACTAATGTTAAGGTCTTTTATGTACCCGTGACATTATTAAAAGTGACAGTCCACAACAACATTCAACATTTTAAATGATGATAATTCAACTTTTTGCGAATTCACCATTTTAGGATTCAATTTTCTGCAATTCACCAGATTAGGATTCAATATACTTGATTCCCAACTTGGATATTCTTGTCTTCCGTCTATAGTACACATTCTATGGTTGAGAAAATTCTAACATCCTCAATTTCAGCTGTTCCTGGCAATACACTCATAATTTCTTATCTTGATGAGGCTTGAAATGCTTGGCATTGTGCTTGTCCTAATACCGATCTCCCAAAACACCTTTCGGCACAACGGCAGTGGGACGGGCCTCTGTGCGAGTTGACACGGAACTATCTGTTACATACGTGCTCAACCTCCACAGATCGTGTTCGTCTCTTAGCTGATTCAAAATGGGAATCAGGTTTTTGGCTGCAAGCACATCCATCTTACAATACCGGTACTCTTGTGGATCCTGTAACTTTCCGTATTGCCACTTCTTTTCGGTTGGGTGCAAGATGCTGCGCCTCTCACCACTGCCAGTGCGGTGCGGCTGTAGATCAACTTGGTTTTTACGGACTTTCATGCACCAGGTTTGCCGGCAGGATTTCGAGCTTTTACCAGTGTCAATGTTCCAGCCGTTCTTGAATTGAATGGTCTGTTATGTGATGATGGTAAGCGGCCCAACGATATGAATCTTGTCCCTTGGGAAATTGCCTTTGGTGTGGGACGCTACCTGCGTCGACACCCTAGCGCCATCTCATCTGCCTGAGACATCAGTTAGAGCTGGTGCGGTGGCTGATTTGGCCAAGGATCACAAAAGGTGCAACTATAGTCTAGACCGAGCTTACCTATTTGAACCTTTTGGGGTCAAGACCTTGGGTCTGTAGGGAGCCGGTGCCCTCCGGGTTTTCAAAAATTTTACGGGGCTTTTGATTGAGGTGTCATGTGACCCAATGGCTGGCTCTTATTTAGGCTAGCGAATTGTATTGCTATTCAGCGTGTCAATGTAGCCAGTGTCTTGGGCACGCTTCCGTCTGTTACTGGTCTGGAACAGTTGAGCTACCTTTAGGCCGTTAACAGTCCTTAGATAATCTGTCTGATTTCTTTGTACATAGTGTAAATATGCTGCGAATTAAACTTTTTGCGAGCTCAACATTTTAGGAATTCATCTTTCTGTTCTTAATGTTCTTAATTGTTGGTATAGCGTCAAGTAAACGTAGGTCATGCGCAATACCATCACAAGTAATCATAGGTCATGCGCAATACCATCACAAGTAAACATAGGTCATGCGCAATACCATCACAAGTAAACATAGGTCATGCGCAATACCATCACAAGTCACTTGACGGAGCGCTTCCGGTTTCACTTGCAAGCTTTTAAGTTATACGTATTTACTAGCGTTCGCCAATTTGCATATTAAGCCGTTAAACCAAAAAAATAAAATCCCCCCAAATATTTTAAGGTAAAACCAAAACAAATATTGGGAGCTATATTTTTTTAAATTTTAATGATTTTTTATCTTTATCACTTTAAATAATCATCTGATTCTAGATTACATTTCATTATCATCAGAAAACGAATAGTTCGTTTTGACAAAATTCGCTTTACCACATGAATAAGTTCTTGTGACTCCTCTTGTGAAGCGTAGGAGTAACTCGTACTGAATGCAGATAATGGCAGCGACTCGTAAAGTCTCTCTGACACCATCGTAGTTTTAAACCGCCTCTCTGGTCTAGAGGTTGACCCGACGGTGTCAGATCGAGAGGACCCGAGTTTGATCCCCACGGTGAGTACATTCTAATTCTTATTCTGAGTGGGGGTGACCAATGCCTGCACTGACATCTCGCTTTGGGGTGTATTGTGCATGGTTTTAACAAACCCTACCTCAGCCAGCCCAGCTGTGTTGGGTTTTTTGGGCGATGATGCATGCTCCAAGTCGGGACCAAGCATTTCCCAAAGGCTAGTCTTCTCCCTTACTCATACTGTAGCCGGGCAGTGAAAGATCACGTGCTCTAGTGTTTCCTCCTCCTGTAGGTACCCCCCGCCCCCACCCCCGGCACAGAGCGCTGTCCGTAACTCCAGGTTCGAACAGGTGGTAGTTCAGGTCGCAGTGTCCTGTGATGATGCCTGCCATCACTCGTAGATCACCGCGTTTCATTTTGATAAGAACATTAGATATTTTTTTTATTGTTCGGACCTGGGAACATCATCTTTGATATCCTACAGTCCTTCCTTTGGTCCCAAAACTTTTTGTGCTCTTCGTCTTGTTAGGCTGAGGTCGCGGCCGCTTGGTGAAAGATTTGCTCCAGCTCTAGGTAACTTGTCAGCTGTGTTGTTTCCTGGGCACGTGCCGTGGCTCTTAGTCCAGGGAGTTCAATATTGTGCTTGGTTTGGTTGGTTGTAGGACTTTAAGTCAACCTGGCTATCTAGCTCAATCTTACCTAATTCTGTCGCCATATCAATAATTCTAAAAATTGTTGTGTTTCGGCATTTAGAGGTAAGATAGTTTCTCTGATTGTTGAGGATTCAGGGTGAAGTGTGCTTCCACCTTCGGCCTTATCATAGCTTAAAAACTAGGTGAGATAAAGGCCAAACAATTCCCCGTCATACAATAAAAACCAAATAAAAAATAAAAATATTTTCAGCCGAATTAAATAATATTCTTTTCTGTGTATTGATAATAACCTACTCAGCATATCGATCTCCAATAAGTCTCCTTATGAAAAAATACAATTCCAGATAAGACTGCTATATATTAATGGGAAAAGGGCCAGTTCTCATTATAATAAATAAAGAGCATAAGAAAAGGTATTGTGTGATTCCGAAAAAATGAGCTTCATTTGTTGTTATTACCTACCGTTAGAAAATAGTTAGAAAGGTCTCAGGATCATGTTGTACCTACGTATAGATATTTCATTTGTCCAATTATTTATGTTTGGAAGTAATACAAGGAAAGGCTTATAACTTCATCGAAGCCTTACCTTACCTTTTAGGCTTTACCATCTCCCACAATCCTGTGGGAATACCTCATAGCTCAGTTGGTAGTAGCGCTGCCATCTGCGCTGTAGACTGTGGGTTCATAGTAAGTATGTATTTATACAAAAAAATATAAGTAATCATTTAATATGGCATTATGATTTTTGGAAAATCTAAATAAATGAATAAATAACTAGGCTGTATACTATTAGGTATTTTAGTAAGTATGTGAATTAAATATCTGTTAGTCAGTTGCAAATACAGTCATCGATTTTAATATGACTTAGCAGGATATATTTGATATGTATGTAGTATTGGTCGCGGGCAGTTCGTGAACGGAGCCGGCTCAAGTCACTACCACAGTGTCCTATAAAGCGAAATATCCAGTAATGGCTTTGGGCGTACAATAATAGACCTAATATATACCTCTCAAGTAGTCGAGCTGATAATGATATAGGGGAGTACAATATTGGTTTAGTCGGTGGTGGGACATTGTTTAAGTCCACCTGGCAAGCTACCACCATCTTACCTAAGTCTGTCGCCATAACAACAATTCTAAGTTGTTGTGTTCCAGCATTTAGAGGTCAGATAAGCGTTTAGCCTTCATCTCACCTGGTTATAAGTTATGATAAGGCTGTGGAATTGCTCTTCATCAGGAATCCTCATCAGTCTAAGGAATAGTCTAGCAATTAATTCATAATATCGCGAAATTCTCCGCGAACGTGATGACTTGTGAATGTAATTGTACAATACATAAGTATACCAGCTCCTTACAGTCTCTTATCTCAAATTACTAGCGAAAAACAAACACGCCGAGATGTTTTCTCTCTAAATATAGATTGTAAGGCGATACAAGTACTGTGCTGACATCAACAGTAGGACCCAGTCTCCTCACAGCAACCTCCGGCGAGTCGTTGCGAGTGGCGGCGAGTCGCGGTCACGACGCGCCGCGACACGCCGAACAAATGTTAAACTAGCTAGTCACAAAGTTTATCAAAAGATTTTTTAAGGTGACTTGTTCTTCAAACTGTTTTCTTTTGTTCTAATTATAATGATGCGAAAAATAAAGTTCTAGAATTGTTAATACAGTCGCCAACGGTCAAACCTAATTGATACAGAAATAATTAAAAATATCAATAACAACCTTTAAAATATCAACCTTTGAGACTAAAGCATAATTTTTGGGTTATGAAATCATTAAAATACCGTGCTGAAAACATGAGAATTCAGTTTGATGCTTATAATTAATATTTGTCCACCCGGTGGTCTATTGTGGTCTGTTGTGGTCTGTTGGACGATGGTGGATATCTATTGTTTTTACCAATAGTTGAAATAATAATAATATTAAAAATAAACAGAAACCGTTTCAATTTAAATTTCGTTAGTTAAAACAAACTGTAGTGGTGTGGTGATACAGATCAAGAGTAAATTAAATGCTAGAACGTAATAATCCTAAGGGAATATTATAACACACATAAGAAAAAAAAGTTTAAATCACACAAACATATCTCTAAAATGTCTGTATTTTTCGTATGCCATCCTATAACCCGAAACTAAATTCAAACAGACAGACACATCAAAGGTTGAAAAAAATAAATCAAACTTAGATAAAGCAGAAAATATAAATAAAAGAGGCAAATCCCGTGATTCAGGAATGAACCAGCGGTTCCAGAACATTTACTGCTTCATTGTATCAGTCTGTGAATCCAAAGTCTGTAAAATGATTTCCAGGAGATGGGAAACCGATATGCTTGCATTTACCCGCTCGATTGAGCAATGAATCTAGTGGATGAAGAACCTTTTATTTCGAAAATTTATTACCTTCTTATTCATTAACTTTTTTACTTATATATTTTTAAAACCATGGAATTCATCTGCTTTTTATCATTATAATAATCCATCCCTGACTTTAACTACTTTTAAATACCTGTTAATATTATTATTGTCTGTTTTCCATTCAAAGATAGCGCAGGCATCGTCGACTCATTCTCATCGGAGCCTCACCAACCCATTGTAACTGTATCTTCTATGATTAGGGATCCATTCAATATGGCACATGTCATGCTATTTTAACGATATATTTGTTGATTTCAGATGTGACGCTCTCCGACTCGACCTGCTACTCTGAAGGTAAGAAACTTTAAGAGTCTATGATATGTGAAATAGCTTAGCTTCAGCGATCATATCTTCCACAATACTGTATCATTTTTTTTTAATTAATACATATTATAGTTAAGGATAGATGATATAACGCTTGTGTTTCGAAAACACGATTACATTAAAGTTTCTCTATAGAAAAAAAATCCAAAGTTGACTCTAATTTGTACCAAAAATGTTCGCTATTCAATAAATACGCCCAATTAGTGCTTGAAACTTTGTACAGTAAATAAACACAAAATATAGCAGACGGTCTGTGTTTTCGATTTTCAAAATTCATATTTGTTTTACCGTAACAAAAAACAAAACGTAGAAATACGCATACTTCTGTCTGCGTGGTGTCTTGGTGGTCAAAAGCGCCGTGGTTGAGCGCACAGCAATGTCACCTTTATTATTACTAAATCTTCGATCGAAACTAGAATAAAGTTGCGTTGAGTTAATAATCTGAGGTACTATAGCCGTTAGCCGTTAAGCTGTCAACAATTTTGATATATAAAAACAAGTCTCATAACGCAACTATACCGACATAGCGATAACTTTGTGGATGCTACTAGGAAATATTACATTTATTGTAGCACTGCATATTTAGGAGTTTTCTTGTAAAAATACTTTTGTTAGACTACCTATAAATTAAGCCTATAATTTAAGTAAGTAGATACCAGTCTAAGCTTCAGCCCATCACCTGCCATACTCAGGTCCTCCTATCCAGACCTATCCAGACGGATGGGCATGCGCCATCACAATGACATGTCTGTTGCACTCGACGTATTGTTCTAAGTAGGTACTTCAACCATCTAGACTAAGTCCTCTGCGTCTCGATCAAATTATCGAAATATCGGTAAACCTCTCAAAAACATTCAATTATCTCAAACAAATATTTGACTTTGAACTCGGTATTTATCTTCTCAATTAAATTAAATTTAATCAGTCAAGAAGTCAAGGTGAGTAATGTACCTTCAATGAAAAGTTATTAAAAAAATTACGCTCAACTCAGACGTTAAGTGTTTGAAAGACCGAGGAGAAAAGAGCCAAGCAAATTATATAACCGGTGCCACTAGAAAACACGCACCAGCATTTTCTAGCAAACAAAGTGAAAAGAACTGGCATCACGTTCAGTTGGCAGTAAATGTCTTGTACAAACAATAATACATGCATGAAATCAAGCCTGTTTCCCAGAGAGTTAGGCAGATACAACGGATTTCCACTTACTAATCTCCTTACACATCTCTTTCGCCTGATTAATTCTCATCAGGTTATACATACATGTTCGCCTGCTTAGGGTAATTCTGAGCTAGATATTCTCAAATCATCCCCGACTTGATCAGACAACGTCCGCCGAGGTATTCACCTCTGACTTGATCAGACAACGTCCGCCGAGGTATTCACCTCTGACTTGATCAGACAACGTCCGCCGAGGTATTCACCTCTGACTTGATCAGACAACGTCCGCCGAGGTATTCACCTCTGACTTGATCAGACAACGTCCGCCGAGGTATTCACCTCTGACTTGATCAGACAACGTCCGCCGAGGTATTCACCTCTGACTTGATCAGACAACGTCCGCCGGGGTATTCACCTCTGACTTGATCAGACAACGTCCGCCGAGGTATTCACCTCTGACTTGATCAGACAACGTCCGCCGAGGTTACACCCTCACCTCCCAACTAACCATTCACACTCAACATATATACTCGCTACGTCAACTTGCTTTCATACATCCTCCGTATGACCATACCATCTTAGCATCTATATTAATTAATGAAAATAGATGTGTGTTCTTTATTTGGGTGTCTTATCATAGTATGGATGCATTTACAACAAAAAAGTATTCCGAGTGAGTGTCGGCAGAACCTCACTCCGCTCGCACCTCAAAAAAGTGGAAGTACCAATTTTTGGGAAGAAGAAAAAGAAGAAAGAAGAAGACGAAAAAGAAGAAAGAAGCTTCTACTTCCACTTTTTGGTATTGTTGGTTCTGCCTGAGGTTGACCCAATATGAGTCTATAGGAGTTAAGTTTTCTATCCGTAATCTAGTACCAACCCATATTGTAAGCTATGCTTAGTTTGGTACTAGATGGCGCTGTCTGAAATTAATATCCTGTGATATTTATTTATATATAACTTTCTCAATCTTTATCACTACATCCTCTTTCACACCACATCAATCTCTCCCTACACCGTTTCCTACTCAATATGTCAAAACACAATACATGCTTCACAAAGTTCTCATCTCCACTGCATTTATTCTACTTTCAATAATCTTTTGCCACACCCAACTTTCACTTCCATACAATCAAGTTTATTTATTTATTGGAAAACCTACAGCTAAAAATACAGTATTAAACTAATTCAGATTACAGTGAGCTACTAATAGGTTTTCACGACTAAAGGCATAGTAAGAACAATGAATGTGAAATTTAAATCTATTGTTTTTTTTTTTAAATATATAGTATTTTAGTGTGAATTTTTTTATATAATATTACATTGCGCTCAACTTCTCGCCGTAGAATTTACCGTTCAGCCACTGCCTTGTTGAATTGACGGATAAGACGAAATATGGTCACTTGTTGGCCAGAGAATTTGGCACTAACACACCGTGCACGGCAATTCGAGCCTTATTCGAGCCGACTACTCATACTCATACTGGCGTGAAATACGCCTTTCACTTGATTACTCTCTCTTTGTTCGCTCAATGCATTCACTCTCTATTCAATATCTTTTTAATTTTGTATCTTAATATTTATTAATTTATTGAACACCTTACGTACAAAAATCTTGAACCCATCGTATCAAGTGTGACACAGAGCAGTTGTCGTGTTTCATGAAAAGTGGAGGCGCGTGACCGCGGCCCGTTCGTACTAACTGGGACATGAAACATGTCGCTAATCGTTTGTTTGTGCTAATGAAGCGCTATCTTGAATATATTACGTGAATTGTTTTATACGACGCTTGTTTTGTAAAATTAAAACGGAACCAGTGTGTTTCAAGTAGGTAGGTGTGACAAACATTGGGAATAATGGTTGGCACGTTTTTAAGGGTTTTTAAAGGTTACCGTAAAACGAAATTTATTCTATTATCCTGTTGTAATTTACTTAAATATATTTTGAAGCTATACTAACTTGAAGCTAAGCTTATAATCGAATTGCTTTTAATTTTTATAATTAAATAACATCCGATAAAAATATTTTGTAGCTACCTGCTACGTAATAGGATATTGATAGTAGGAACGATAATTGGAAATTTAATCAGCAAATTGTTTTACTTCTGTAAGCATAAATACCGTGCATTGGATTTGAAAACCGCAGTTTCAGCTGTGGATCGCTAGATATATATGGTACTCGGTACCGACTGTTAAGGTTGCTCCTTCTAACTGGATGACAAAATTTAAATATATAGGCCGCTGGGTCACCGATGATAATGTCAGACGAACTAGTAATAATATATATATATATATATAATATGTAGGACGTTTTGTATGCTTCGTAGGATATAATGTTAAAATATTTTTACTTCACAACACTAATTATTATTTATATTTACTGATACCGCCTCTGTATTGACATGGGTTGTTAAGGTGGTAAATAAGATTGAAGTCCTGTGAAATGTCAATTGACAGGGTTCTGAAAGCAGATTTCCATTTTAATTTGCAAGGGTTTCGTTGATCATCAGGTATTATGAGGTAGTGACGTGAGAGCGTTTGCCTTCATAGTCATCAATTAAATCTGGTATATTTAAATACCTACTTATTTCTTTTCATTACTTTTGGGATTTCATGCGGGGGGTTTGACGTTTCAAAATGATCCTAAAAATCTAAATGAATAAAAATATTTGACTTTGACTTTGACTGCTCTGTTCACATTACACAACAACATCACAATGTGGAAAGAATTTCCTTAAAATTATAAGGTTTGGCCATAATTACCACGCTTGGCAGATTGGCGTTCACTGTTAGTTTTGTTTAAACCCAGAAGAACCGTAGCAAAACACACGGAACGAGAAATCGTAGCAGCTGTTTTTAATGGAAACTCTTGGTCGACTTTTACGACATGCGTGGGCTGGAGGAGCTGTTTTTTTTTTGCCGTTGAGAATAGCTGAGATTGTTGGTCGTGATATTTATTAATGAGGGTTGTTTCTGCAACACAAAAAAACTTCTTAGAACTAACGTTGATTGATACCTCCCAATCCAAGAAGACCAGCGTGGCTTCGGATAATCACCGGAGCATTGTTACGCTGAGATAGCGACCATTTTGCTCCACCATAATCTGTTTGCCTGTCTACGTAATATGAGGAACTTAGAATTAGGTTTGGTACATTTTTTTCCGTTTTGTTGTATTTTTTTCTTATTATCCTTTATGCATATTATGTTATGTTACTTTTGTGTGCTAGATTAATATTTTTTCCTTACTTTCATTACAGTTAAATTTTAGATTTAACACAAAAATATTGAGAAAATCAAGGCTTGTCTTTTTCCGAATGTGAATCAGGAATATTGGTAATGAAAAAGATGGAAAGAAAAACATTTTTATTTGGCACAATAAGGTAACTAAAAGTGAAGCAGTAAATAACACGTACCTACCGCCAAATGGCACCCTCTCAGCAATGTGCTGATCCGCCTCAGTAAAGCAGCGCTAGTTCAGATGGAGCCATCGCGAGTTTCGGACCGATATCAACTCTCTATGAATAAACTCTCAAACACGCTCTCATATTAGTAAATACTTATATAAATAAGTCTAACACTAAATCTAAGGAAATACGCAATACCTGTTATATAACTGATGACTTTCATGGATAATAATGGATATTGGTTCATTGGAACATGGAGGCAAGGAAGTACTCGTAGTACCAACACGTCGTTAGTCTCTCTCCCGTTCGGAAGGTGGCAGGTGAAACGCCGGGTGCTCCCGCTACTCGTTAGAGCCTCCGTTCAATAGGGAGGAAGCAATTGAGGTAATACACCCTAAAAATACACAAACCGCTTCAAGTGTAAACCGTTTTAACTGTTTTAACCGCCTCCGTGGTCTAGTGGTTCAACCCACCGATTTCAGATCCAGAGGTCCCGGGTTCGATCCCCATGGGGAGCAATATTGTGCTTGGTTTGGTTGGTGGTAGGACTTTGTTTAAGTTCTCCTGGCCAGCTACCATCTTACCTAATTCTGTCGTCATTATAACAATTCTTAAAAAAATGTTGTGTTTCGGCATTTAGAGGTAAGATAACCAGTTCCTGAGCTTGTTGCGGATTCCGAGAGAAGTGCGCCTCTAGCTTCGGCCTTATCTCAACTTGTAACCAGATGAGATGAAGGCCAAGCGCTTCCTCGTCGTACAATAAAAAAAAATGTGCCTTTAATATTTGAAGAGTTCCCTCGATTTCTCCAGGATTCCATCATCAGATCCTGACCTGATGGCGATGGCGATCTGTGAAGTATACCTGTCAAACAAAAAAAATATTTTTCAAAACCGGTCCAGGCGTCTTCGAGTAATCGGTTAACATACATATAAAAAAAAGATTCCGATGAATTGAATAATCCTCCTTTTATTGAAGTAGGTTAAAATAAGCCAGTTCCTTAGTTTACCCTACCATAGCTTGACACCGACATGAAGGCCGAAAGTTTTTCAAAGAGCCCACGCCCGAAGTGGAGACATTCTAACGGAATTACAGGAATTCGTTTTGATATTTGACTTCGATGTAAAGCCAAAATGCGGAAATATGATATGAAGAACTTTACAGAGTTCGAGATTAAAACAATGTAATTTACGTATAGAATTTATGGAAATCACAAATGAGAAAGGCGGTCATCTCATGGAATTTGCAATGTTGTTATGTTTACAAATTGCTTAGAATCTTTACTTACATAATAGGCTTCAAACCCTGATACCGTTCGAACCCTCATGATGGCTTTCGGGAATAACGAAATGAAATGCTTCGGCCCTTATCTTTGTTTCTGACAAGTAATCAGTTAATTTCCCTTCGGCCGCGTACAAAACCAGAGGTTCGCAATCAGTTACGGTAAAAGCAAAATTCTGTTTTATACGATACTAGTGCCAAGGTAGGGTCCCGTACCTAGCCCAGCGCGTTTAGATTACGTACAATTTGATGTTTTCGTGATAGTTATATTTATAAAATAAAACAGTAATTACATAGTACTTGATTTTTTTGTAATTCGTTTAACATTTAGTAGGTTTTATTTAACTACTATTTGATTGAGTAGGTCAATCAAATAGTAGTTAAATTATTCCATTATATATCAACGAAAACTTTTGCTTTCTTACAAACTATGTTAAAAATAACTATGTTAAAAATAACTAAGCCTCACAGCTCAGTTGGTAGTAGCTCTGCCTTCTGCGCTGTAGGTTGTGGGTTCGATTCCCACCCAGGACAAACATTTATGTGATGAATATAGATGTTTGTTCTGTGTTTGGGTGTTGTATTGTATGATAAGTATGTATTTACAAAAAAAAAAAAAATTATTTATGTATTCTATCCGTAATCTAGTTCCCATATTACAAGTTATGCTTAGTTTGGGACTAGATGGCGCTGTGTGAAATTAGTGTCCTGTCCTGTAATATAACTACGTCTGCCACCTAGTATTGAAATGTTACTTTCACATGATCTCACAATGATTGCATGTACCTACTTTATCTGACCTCCGTCTGATCGCCCTTTACAATATTATTCATCGTTTGAACAGTTAAATTATTGCTGTCGTTAAATTATTCAATGGCCCTCAGCATTGTCAAATTTAATTTAACTCTGAATTCAACTTCGAAAAGATAAACACGAATTTGATCTCATTATTTTGGACTTTCTTCACAGAACCAGATATATGATTGCAGCCTTCATACAGCAGTACCTAACAATGGTTTTACGGTATCTCTAACAATGATTAACGAAGTATTTTTGTTTTGATTTATTCAGTTAGATCACAAGTTTCTACTTGTGATCTAACTCAACAGTACGTTTACGTTTTTTTTTATTATTGTCATCATCAATAATGTATGCATTTGCTATGAAAAACAATCGTAAGCAAGATGGCGTTGTAAAAAATATATGTCGTGCAATGTTTATTTTATTATTGCTATATTATTATAAAATGCTAGGATAACCCAGCATTTTTTATGAAATGAAGGGTATGTTGTAATCAAATGAACAGTAAATGGCGAGTTGTATTCTATGAGATGTTTGTATACTTCAAATGATGTTATAGCAAGGTGCGAGCTTGCGTTTCAATGTTTTCCATAAATTGCTTTAACGGAAGAGAACGAGAACCAGATACACATTTGATTAGAATTACGTCTGTATGAAGTTCGCTCGAACAAATGTCCCTCGTCTCTTTGTTATCGATAAGGTGTCCAATTGCCAATTTTGTAATAGAAAATAACTCCATTAAATAAATTTAATTATCACTTTGTATGTGAGTTTGTGTGATAACATTAGTACGGTAGTCAATATCGGGTACCTTATTTTATTGAATACAAATTAACTTCAACTGAATTAACTCTGCTACGTGGAGTTTAATGCAGTAAGTCCAAATTGCTCATTAGAGAAGCTAGCAAACGCAGGTACAGTGTATCCGAACGTGGTAGCAGCGACCACCTCGTACATTAGCCAGTGAACGACGCTTGATGTTCGGAAACCCTGTGATGTACTGTACTGTACGAGTATTGACGTCGCGATCGATAACAGTATGCGAGTTGACGCTAACGAGAAAGTACGTTGGTTAAATGCACTGATCATTATTAGTTATTACCTTTTGTTACCATCTGTGGCATTATGCATCTGTTTTCTGCGCTACAGATTGTGGGTTCAATTCCCACTCGGGATAAACGGACGAACATAGATATTTGGGTTATGTATTCTATCTTCTTATATTATAAAAGGAGGAGAAGTCCTGAGTGACTGACTGAAAAAAAAAACAATGGGGGTAGCCTACCTACAACTACAAGAAATCTTTTTACTTTATTATTTATTATAGTACTACGGGGAAGTGCTTGGCCTTGTTGTCTTCTTTCTTATGCCTTTCATCTCACCTGGTTTCTTCAAGTAAAATATGATAAAGCCAAAGGTGAAAGCGCACTTCGCCCGTAATCTTCAACAAACTGAGGAACTGGCTATCTTACCTCTAAATGCCTGTCTCCCTAACAGCAATTTTAGAATTGTTGTTAGGGTGACAGAATTAGGTAAGACGGTGGTAGCTAGCCAGGCATGAACAAAGTCCTACCACCAACCAAACCAACCACAATATTGTACTCCCCTGGGGATCGAACCCGGGTACTCTGGATCTGACACTGGTAGGCGAACCAGAAGCCGAAGGCAGTTACAATCGTAATCGTTTTTAGACATTGTTATGTCCTAACTATATCATACTTGGTGTGAATATAGTGCTCATTTTAAGGTAATTAATAAATAAATAATGAAATCTGGCCTAGCGTGAGTCTGAACCGCGTTAAATCTTCAAAAAATCAGATTTTTTTGCAAATGAAACTATTTTTGCAAAACTATTTGTATTTGCTGATAGTCAAGTAGGATATTGAGCTTAGAAAAATAATACTTGTCTAATAAATTTCCTGTAAAATTATTTATTTTAGTGACTGTTCTAAAGCCTTGCGCCTATTTAAAAAATCGTTACGCGGGCGAAGTCGCGGGTAAAAGCTAGTATATCGTAAGTAATGACACAATTTGTAAATATAAATATGAATATTGTCCGTAATCTAGTTACCATATACCTAACTTTACCTACTTAGTTGTTAAATATTCAGTAATATGTACTTACTTTGAAATAGATTCATAAAGAGACTCATTAATTGATGAAATAACATTATGTACATCTAATTAATAACAAAAACGGGTCTTCATCGCGTACCTTTTCATATTCCCGACAGTTTCGACCGTGTTACAACGGCCGTGGTCACGTGTAGACTGAAGTACTCGCTGCTACTGTCGTCCTCGTAGTGAGGTAGATTCTCCAACTACCCTCACTTGTTTATTGGAAACAGATGAATCAGTGTTCACACTGCGGCACACAACACTCACTACGTCCTCGCACTGCGATGTATCGTCACGGTGAAAACACCTATTAATGATCGGGTTCCAAGAAGCTGAGTCTATAGCCGTCTTCGCGTTTGAAATTTGGGTACTTTCTTATCTCAATCGCCTCACGAATCATTTTCCTATGATAATAGCGTTCATTGGACAGAATCTTGGGTTTGTGCAATTCGAGTCCACTAAGTGTTCCGCTATCGCAGACTTATTCACCTGGCGGTTCTTGACAGCTGCAATGTATTCTTTTACGCGTTCGGCTATAGTGCGCTTGGTTTGTCCAATGTATGAACGGCCGCAACTGCAGTCTATCTTGTACACGCCAGGTGATTGAAATGGTATAACGTCCTTGGGCGTTTGCAACATCCTGGCCACTTTCGTTAGAGGGGTGAAAATTGACTTAATGGAATATATTCTAAGAATATTTCCGATTTTGTCCGTCACCCCCTTCACGTAAGGGTGTCTGCATACCTCCATCTCGTTCTTACCTGCGTGTTTAGGTCTTGGTTTACGTCCACCTACATAACCATTGTCGACGAGAACCTCCTGAACATATTCTAGCTCCCGCTCCAGATGTTCAGGGTCACAGAGGTCATGAGCTCTGTTCATTAGTGACGCGACAACAGAATGTAAGTGACGCGGATGATGGTGCGAGGCAGCGTTTAGGTATCTATCTGTGTGCGTGGGCTTTCTACAAACTGAATGCTATATCGAGCCATTGGATTTCACCATAACGTTGACATCGAGAAATGCTAAAGTTACGCTAAAAAGCTCAAATTATGTATGTCTTACGCGTTGTCAATATCATCATAGCCTCTGACGATCACGAACAATCTTGAGACAACTTACTGACATTACTGCGGTTTCCGATCCGCCAAAGCGTGGTGATTATGTCAAATCCCTTGTGTTCTGTTAGGGGTGCACTGCACACAAACAGTAGGGGACTCTATCTTTGTTTTAAAGAACACGACATATTTTCCACAGCGCCATTTAGCACCTACAATAATGACCAAGAGTTTGTCTGGCCGCGGAAATCGAATGAAACCCAGCGTGGGTTTGATTCGATTTCCCGGTTCGACGACTGGCGAAGTCGTGAAATGTTTATAGAGGTGAATGTGAATGTGAGCGCTCGGATGAGCAGCTCTCGAGGTTCGAAGGCACTCGACACTTCATGCCATAAGAAAGTACTTTATTATTTCCTCGTAACAGACTCGCGGCGTACTCGTAGCAGTCGGTCGGTACCTACACACTCGTTGCGGAACATTTTCTTTGTCAGTGTATAAACTCTCGGTTTTTTACTATTTTTCTTACATACGTAAGAAGCGAAGTGCTTGAATATAATGTATTTGTGTTTGAGATATAGGTTGATATTTGTTGTTCCATATGACCTCCTGCCGCCTTAAGTTGGTATCGTTTCTGATGTAGGGTATCATATTAACAGATACAGGAAACGTTTATGACATAGGATTCATATACTTATTTTTTTTATTGGTGATTTTTTAAGCGTTTGATCACCAGCTTATTTGAAAACAAAAGGCGATGTGGCTCATGATTAATCACGCTTGCCTAAAAGAAACCTGTTCACTCTGAAATTGAAGATACCAAGATTACAACTAAACTGTGTATTAATAATTAAACTCCGAAGAGCTCGGCCATAATGGCACTTTATAATAATAAATTTCGGTTGTCCTAATAGGCCCATCTCTAACTACTAAGGCGGAGTATCGACTCTCGCACATTAATAAGTCAAATCAAATCACTTCCCAAGCTCGGGCTCCCGTCACGCTAACGAGGCCATCTCGCAGACAAAAGGGCCTCGCATAAAACAATAACGGAGTAGAAATACAGAAAGAAAATCATTTACTTTTGCGGCAAAACTTTACTTGTTTGTTGTTTTGATTCGCACTACGCACTGCGCTCTACATACTGCCTATGTCACTTCCAGAGTTTAGACCAAACAATCGATAAGTACATCACACATCAACATCCATCAAGTCGGCTGCAGGTTGCAGAGCTTTACAAAAATAATAAGCATACCTACTGCACACATACATACTCTCAGAAAACAATAAGCATACCTACTGCACACATACATACTCTCAGAAAACAATAAGCATACCTACTGCACACATACATACTCTCAGAAAACAATAAGCATACCTACTGCACACATACATACTCTCAGAAAACAATAAGCATACCTACTGCACACATACATACTCTCAGAAAACCCATACCTAAGATGGGTTACGACTCTGAGGCAGTTGGGTATTTTTTTAAAAGAATACCGATTCAGGGCTTACGAATGAAGGACAACATATTTCATAATTATTTTTCATGCTAGAAACTTCAAAGCTTGTTAACGAAATATCTTCCTAATTGACTCGCATGTTCTCAGAAAAGTCTCCCAAAAATGTATTTACCCCGCGATGTGAACAAACATTTATCTTTCGGCGAGTGTCACAGCTCCCAGCAGCATCGGAGGGGCGCGGGTAATGTTTATGAAAATAACTGAATATTACATTCTCTAAACTGTTTATTTAGTACCGATTCGGAGCGAAATGGCCAAGTTACCTTCATTAACCACGTACATTAAGGAATGTCTTTTCCATATAAATAATAAAGCTCAATATATCTGTTATTATTTGTGAGGCACTGGCTTCTATCATTAATTTATCGATAGAGGAAGAAGCTTTTCCCGGAATGATAAAGATATCGATAGCGAAACCAGTTTACATAAAGGATGACTTAGAAAAACTTAACAACAATAGGTCTACCTTACTTATCGGGAGCACATTGGCGGCAGTATTTTTTTTTTAATTTTATTTACGATGAGTCGGCTCTTGACCACGAAACTTACACAGATAAGAATGAGATCTACGATGGAGCGAGCCTACCCAGAAAGTCATATTAACCCTCTTCTTGAAGACATTAGAACCAGAAGATGCTACCTCCACGACGACGGCCTTTCAATCGAGAATATGTAAATAGCTCAAAACTCGCTCGAAAACTCGTTCTACTCGATTAACGAGTTCTACAACCTACCATTTTTTTTAAACTATAATGCAAACTAGAATTATTTTAAACTTTTATTTTTATGTTTTTATTTTATATTCTGAGTGTATTTACATAATCAGCCACTATTGTACTTGATTACTCGACTTATAACTATATATAGATGTTATCTATAAATATAAGGCTCCTCTCTGAGTGTGCACTCACCGAGGTATCTCCTGATCCTAAGACATTTTCATGAAATCCGCTTCTCTAGCATCTACTGTTGACCGTAGTCAGCCTAACTAACCCACAGGAAATAGAAGATCAATGCGTACGCGTGTATTATTTACCTACTAGCTATTTTGTGAATGTTCTTCTTAAATATGAGTATTTACCTGTACAAATTTTGTGGCTACTAACAGCTAACTCTAAACCGGTGGTTTCCTCACAACTATTTCCAGAAAATTTCTAAACCGTTTAATTATATTCATTTGGTTTACAACATTACGGAAACATCCCTAACCAAACATTGTAGATTTGTGGCTCCATTTGTCAGAAACGTCGGGGCTCTTTACTATAATCGACCCTTATTACTTAAGATACAGTTAATTTTGCTCTGGCAAATTAATGTAAGCATAGTACTATGCAAGGAGCTGAAAGTTTCCGGCACATTGTAACTTTAGCCATCAATCATAGAGATAATGGTGAGATTTATATGCTTACATGAAATCAATAAGTGTTGCCTTCGCCACATTGACTGCGGGTGTAGATATGTACCTGCGCGGGAAATGTTGTATAATAAGTCAACATAGTTAATTGCAACAAGGCAACAAGTAGGTGTGTCCTTAGTATGACTAGGTACCATAACTCACTGATTCTCAACACGCTCTTCGAAAAGTCCGTTCAGTTAATACAAACCTACTGACCCTTGCTAACTACATATTGAGAAAGATGGATGATTCTATACAAATTGATTTTATGTTTAGATTTTATGAAGGCTTTCGATAGATTTGATGTCGACATTTAAATCCTTCTGGAAAACTTAACTCATATGGATTCACTCCTCTTTTGCTAAGTGTTTTTGCTAGCTACTTATCTAGTCGTAAGCAGTTTATCAGATAAACTGTTAAGACTCTACCTTTTACCATACCCGGTCAGGTGTGAGTCACGGTTATCATTAGGGCCACTACTGTTCTCCATCATGATTGATTAAAATTTTTTTTTTTTATTGTACGACGGGTAAGCACTTGGCCTTCATCTCACTGGGTAACAAGTTGAGATAAGGCCGATTGTGGAGGCGCACTTCACCCGAAATCCTCAACAAACTGAGGAACTGGCTATCTTACCTCTGAATCGGAACCCAACAATTTTTTGAATTGTTATTGTGGCGACAGAATTAGGTAAGATAGGATGTAAGGGATATACTGATTGCTAAATGTTACTACAGCCTTGATAAGTTTTTTGTTGATTTGAATGTTATATATAGTATAACATATAGATAGGTAGATACTCATACAAATTCATTAATAATAATGATAAAGATAACTTATTCACGTAAAATACGGTACATATTAGTTAAGATGGTAAATTAATTAATAAAAATCAGTGTAATTAACATAGATCAGCATATCTCACCGGTATACGGTATAGTATGGGAATAAGTTCGTATAGTTTAAGAAGCGTTTACCAACTAATAATACTAAGGAGGTAATTAATTACGTAGAACAATAATCATGCAACCTTAAACAGTCATTTGAAATGATTTATATCAAATTAAGCTTAAGCGATAAATTGCAGAAGTAAATGTCATTTATAAAATAAAATGATAAATGTAAATTAACAATTTATTGATTAAATTGATAGGTCAAAAAAAAACAATTAAATTAAAGCATTGCTCAGTCAATAAATTAAAAATAGTTTTACTAAACAAATTACCATTAGCTTCTTTTACATTACGAGGCAACATGTTGTAAACCTTAATTGCTATGATATAGTATTGCGTTTGTACAATGCAGATTTGAATGAAGGGAGTGCTAATCTGTCTTTGTGTCTTGTGTTCATTCGATATACAGTTCCGAATGTTTCAAATTACTCTGGATGTAGTTTTACAAATGTACATATTTCGAAAATATACATACATGGCGATTGCAAAATCTTGTGTTTCTTACATTTTCATTTTGCGATATTGTTATAATAATATAGAGGTAGGCAAATAAATTTAATTGCAATTCTTCATATAACTCCACAAAATATTAAATTGATCAATTTAATTAGTAATTTACTGAAAAAATAAAATACCAACATAAACATTTAAATGATTGTACTAAATAAAGATAGTTAGGTATACAAAAGTGTATTAGAATAAGATATCGCATTATCATATAGACAATGTGATTATGTTTCCATGAAATAAATGAATATGAATATATAATACCGAACTCTCAAACAAAAAGCTTCATCGTAATTATAGTGCTGTTCACTTATCTTTGTGCATAAGTAGATAGCCCTACAACGCGCACTCACTGATTGCTAAATGTTTAAAGGCTTAAAATACAATGGAGACATTAAACAAGGTAAAGTCGTGTTTACACGAGAGCAGGAAGTGCGTATTTACGGCAAATCCAATTATCTGCAAGTTTCGGTATCAAAGTACAAAGGAGGCGTCACATCGCAAACATTCTTTGGGTACTTCATTTAATCCATGGGTAGAGCAAGAAATCCAAATTTTATTGTCATTTGACTTGTTATTTGACACTTTATATTATGTAGGTAGTACATATCATAAGTTATAGTATGTGTATAATGCCAATCAATATGAACATGGCAACACGTCGTCGGTTGAGGGCTTATCAACTTAGCAGCAAGAATCCTTATTGATTACTAAATATTTTCCGTTTTCCTAATGAAATGGATCGCCGCAAAGGGACGCCTGAATGAATGAACGATTGTATTTTTTTATGGTACACCAAAAACATATAGGTAGGTCAATTGGCGATTTAAAAACTAAAGTATACAATGGACATCATTCATTCAGATATCCTTATGATGAAGAGGATAGCACAAATACGGTCGATAGTAGGGGGTTGTACATAATAAAAGATAATCAGTAAATATTTGACTTTACGAAACATAAAATCTAAAAATATTTTAATTTGTCATAATATGTAGAGGTACCTATTTACTAATGTACCTTAATATCTTGGTTCGGTCTATAAATATATTTACTTCCATAATTATTTACACAAACATTAATAAACGAATAAACATCTTTAATACTACTACTATAAAGGAGATTAAATAAGGTTACACAATTAATTAAAAGTTATGAAAAATCTGCCAAATAAAACAAATTCACTCGACTCTTGAAAGGGAGCTTACTTTACTGTGATCGGCAGAATCTAATAATCCTGAACTCATTAGCTATTATCATCGCCAAGTATCTGTGGTATTATATTATATCTCCGAGTTTAGTTGGGAAGTCCTACTGGACTTCCCTACTGTATACATACATAATTATGTGTGTATGTACTAATGTTTGTGACGGCATAACTATCGACCGATTTTGAAGAAAATGAAAATGTAAAAAGATAAAATAAATATAACTTGATTGTCGCGGGGGATTTTCGATAAGTGGGGTAGTTTTTGAGATATTGGGGTGAAAAAAAAATCAATTTTTTGAAAACTTCTTTTGAATGGTTAATCCGATAGATTTAATATTTTGAATATGCAGAGAATACATTAATACTCATCAATAATAAACAACACAGTATATTTATTGAACACTATAAAAAAGTCCATAAAATCTAAGAAATACACTTTGACAGCTGTAAGATCAACTTGTCTAGGGATGTGAACCAAATAATCGCCATCGAAAATATCCGATATTAATGAGAAATTGAAAAATCGACATTGATACTTTATAGGTAGGAAACAATCGCTTACTTTTTTGATAAAACTATAAACTCAAAAAGAAGATAAATAAATATGTAGCGCTTAATTGATACCAAATAAATTATTAAATTAATAAATTATTTCTGCTTATTTTTGGTTCAAGATGGCCACTCACAGATAGACGACAGACTAAACTGGAGGTTGTATTGTACCTACTGGTGCCTACGGAGTGAACTTCAACTTCAACTTTTTTATTTTGCCTTGCAACCGCTAACCGTTTCACCGATTCTGCCAGTGACAATTGACTTGTTAAAAAGTGTCGAGCTTATGAGACAAAAAAATATCGACAGAGATTTGGTAAAAGCGATTGATTTCGAAAGACAAATGACATGCCATGACAAAGATGATCAGGAAATCCGGCACTGTATGTATGTGGCAATGCTTGTGACGGCATAGCTCTCGAACAGATTATCCGATTTTCATGAAATTTAAGCTGAATAGAGATAACGTAAATATATTTTGATTGTGGCGGAGGATTTTTGTAAAGTGGGGTGTCTTTGATATATTAAATAAAAATAAATACAATTTTTACCTTTTCAAAACGACATCAACCTTTGTTTTATGTTAGTAAGGATATTACATTATGTTAACAACAAGAGAACCTCGAACACTCAGGTGAATAAAGAGAGTTCGAGAAAAAGTGCTCAGGTGAAGTGAGAAAGGTATATAGAAAGCACAGTTTTATCGTTTGTTAATTACGTTCTATTTGAGAATGAATCTCCGTTACAAACCAGACATCACGAGATCTCAGATCGGGGCGAACTACTAGAATATAATTATATTGTTTATTTATTTAGGTACCTATATTTATTCATAACAAGTAATTCAAAGAACTACTGAACTAAATTGGTCACTCGCGCACTACACAAAACTATGTCACTGAATTTCCGCCAAAAAGTCGGTACGATTAATTGAATTATTTCAATATTTTTACAACTTAATGACATAACATTGTATAAACGTGAACCTCATTTACAATTTTACTGATTGTTTATGTTTTAAACTAGTTTTACGAGATCCAAATATATAATAATGTATAAGAATGTTTAATAAATATAATTATTTATCTGAGTAAATAATTTTCTAACGTTTTTTTGAGAAAAAATCCGTGGTTCAAATACCTTATACAAACAAGAAATCACGAGATCTCAGTTCGGGGCGAGCTGCTAGTGTAGATATAGCCTACGTTTTTTAAAATTGGATTTAAATCGATCTTTGCGAATTAATAGAATATTTATGTTATAAAAATTTTGGTAACCTATATACATAGATAAAAATCCTAGCTATGGTGGTAATTCGTAATCTGTATAATGGAGGAAACAAATCTGTGCTTATCAATATATGGTGGTGGGGAGGGGGAAGGGGGTTAAGCCCCACTCGAAGCGACAACTGTAATTAAACGAGTATCTTATCGCGCGGCCAAGCGCGAGTGCACACCGCCGCCACCACCGCCACTGCCATCTCTTAGAGACCATTAGCTGATGAAACGGTGAGGAGGTGAAATTATACAAAGCATTCCGGGTTTGATGAATCTATCAAACGTTTTTCTAAAAAAATAAAACAAATTACTGAACGGACCATAAAACTATAAAACTCTCTCGCATTCGTTTACGAAGTTTGAAAAAAACATTTAACGAGATGTGTACAGTCAATGATAATATTTAGTACATACGCGGCAGTTTGCATGCTCCGCGTGACTATATCATATTCTTACAATAAACAGTATCGTCTTAACCGTGAACTCTGGTGGTTGTCATTTATTTTACCCATCATTACCATTATCATTTTATCAAAGCAATATCATCGATAGTGTAGGTATATCACCCTACATTCATTTTGGTCCTACGAACCGAATTAATAATGTAACAATTAAAAAGTAAGTAAATAAGTTAAAAATAATTTAAGAAAAATGATTTAGTATGCTAATTTATGATATAAACTAAAGTGATAGATTAAACTAAAATAATAACGAATGTTGTTTGATAGTAACTATATAGTCACTTGTGCTAGGTCCGCTAAGCTTCGGTATAGTTTTGACTTAAACACTACTGGAGATGTACCCGTGCACACTCCTCCCGCACTGCACTCGGGCTCGCTAGCCCCCGTCACTCCGACACCAGGTCTCCGGCACTCACTGACACTGCACTGACACTATTGGTCCGTGGACGTGGACGCGGCTGTGGTGCCGTCGCTATCGCAGACCTGAACGCGACCGTAGGCTCGAGCGCACTTCGCGCCATGGCAAGGCTACGATTCCTTCGCAGCCCCCAACCAATGGCAAGGGTGACTCCGTCGATATAATTATGTACGTCACGACGTAGTGGCGACGATCGGATTATGGATTTTTTTAGCTTCTGATATTTATGTTCTGATAAAATTATGCACTGTCTTTCTTGATATTGTAAGTATGTATGTAATGTAGGGCTTGAATGGAGATAAATAAGTACATTGATTTGGCTTGTATTTAGGCTTTATATGGTATGGGAAAGATTTTATCCAATTCAAATGTATAACATATTATGAATAGAGTTTTTTAAGCTCAATAAGTAGATACCCGCTGATGATGCGAGCTGCAACCCTCATAAACTTGTAAAGATCCAGAGGTCTACAGAGAACGACACAACATCAGAATGTTGTGTCGTTCTACCGGTAGCATGAGATCTCCCTTGAGTTGTCCTAATTCATTTGATTCTCCATTTCTTCCACTGTGGCCAAATTACGTATCTTTGTACCGAAAACCTTCGAAGGACCAAAAGAATGTAGCGTGATATACCTACACCATCGATGATATTGATGTGATAAAATGATAATGTTAATGATGGGTAAAATAAATGACAACCACCAGAGTTCGCGGTTAAGACGATACTGTTTATTGTAAGAATATGATATAGTCACGCGTAACATGCAAACTGCCGCGTATGTACTAAATATTATCATTGACTGTACAATATATTTCTACTATTCTACAAAATCTCGACTGCATTATAAAATGAAAAGTAATATCAGTTTAACCGTCAAATTCAAAGTCTAAATTAAAAACAGGTACTGATTTTCCGTTTATAGAAATTGCAAAAGAAACACACACCACTGCTTTAGTTGATAAATACTCAACGAAGTTCTGAATGCTTATTGGATTAGTATCGAAATAACTAAACTTCGCACGGTCAATAGTTTTTTTTTGAGGTTCCATTCCCAATGGGTGCAATGAATGATTTTTTTACTTTAGATTCGTATAGCCGGTTGAAATTTTTTTGGGAATATGTGTTATTATGGAGAGTAGCCTGACTAATGATAAAAAATAGGGGTCCCCCTACGTAAAACGTAGTTTTTTTATTGTACGACGGGAAAGCGCTTGCCCTTCGTCTCACCTGGTTTCAAGTTATTTTGGGGCCGACGGTTTAGGCGCACTTCACCCGGATTCCTCAACATATTGAGAAACGGGCTTCTTTACATCTCAACGCAAATAAAATAACATTCTAATTGTTGCTATGGCGACAGACTTGGGCTAGATGGTGGCAGCTAGTCAGGTGGAATTAAACAAAGTCCTACCACCAACCAAGCCAAACACAATATTGTACTCTTTTGGGAATCGAACACCGGACCTCCGGGTCTGACACCGGTGGGTGACGCGCTACACCACGGAGGCGGTGAAAATATTTTTTATTTTAGTTAAATTAAAAACGGTAATATCTACACTAACTCAAACTTGATAATAGTATAATTGATAAATGTAAATATTTCCTAGATAAATATTAAGGAACTATGTTTTTGTGCATCTGATTGAAATATTTCAATTATTATGAGTGTGATAATAGTCCTTGCCTCGATGTACAAATATTAAAAACTGATCAAGCCTGCGTCCCACACGATGCTCCGGAAACGAATGCAAAAAAATAACAACAAGTTTTGCCTTGAAATGTGGTCGGAACTCACGATGTGTGATGTGTCTAACTCGCACTTGGCCAGTTAGTTAATCTTTCGCTATTCGTATAAATTGAAATAAATTCTTTAGGTTGGTCTCCGCACGCTGGTAGCGGCCCTCAGGTCTCAGGCCTTTCTGGAAGTGAGGCGCTTCAGGCGTTTCAGGCGCTTCAGGCGCTTCAGGGCTGATAGCTTAAAACATCGTTCCTGGCTTTGCTAATAAACTAACATAATCCAAACACGTGTTTTATGTTTGGTCCGATAACACACGCGGTGCTTTATCTTTCTCTGTGATAATATTGTTAGGTTGATTACATAGGTAGGTACCTACGTTATAACGAGCGAGCGTGTGTGATACTTGCAAAGCGTTTTAATTGGTGAAGGTTCGTGTTGGATGGATGCTGGGATCTCGGGGCGTACTTTGTAAACCGAAGCCTGCAGTAACGTGCGACGGATCGCTCATTTCCCTACCACGATGTACCTACGTGCCCGTAGTTCGATCCGTTGTTTGGATGATCGTCATTTTGACACATCGATAGAACTACTTTGAAAACAATGAATTATTTACTTTTTCTAAACGATACCTAGGTATATCAAGTTTATTTTTGTTTCTAGTATTAACACTGTGTACATCACTTCTTTTACTAAACCCATCAATGTTTCTGTTAGCGTGCATTAGATTTTCATAAATGTATTGGTACAGTAATGTAATATATTCCTCGTGGGCCTCGTGCTGTAGCTACTCCGAGAACTATAATGTTTATTATACAGGTACTTTGGGGCTTTGAATACCATTACGCTATACACCAGTACCGCCAAATGTAGATCCCTACGTAAAGCTCATACAAGCTAATACATAATACTAATGCCATAAGACATAATACTGTGAAAGTAACTAATGTAAACTAATCTCGCCGTAGCTTCATCAGTAAGATGCCTTATTGTACGTACAGCGTATGCAGCCGAGCTTAATCTACTAGCTACTGACTCAATATGAATAACCCATTGCAGCTTTGCATCAATATTTAAACCTAAGAAAGTAGTTGCTTCAATTAAGTTAAGTGTTTCTTCATCTAAGATAATGTTAGCATTGCTGACTTGAACATTAGGCAAGGTGAATCGGATGCATTTCGTTTTTTTTTTTCATTTAATAGGAGGTTATTTAATGTAAAACAATCAAGAACTTTAGCTAGAGAAGCACTTACACAATCATAGTTAGCCCTATCGACTCTAAATATTAAAAAAAGTATCGTCACCAAACAATACAATGTCACATAGGTCCCCAATAGGACAATGGTCCATAGGTACACAGATGGGAGATCATTGTCATAGACAACAGAAGCCTTTTCTGAGATTGATCCTTGTGGTACACCTATGTTAGTGGATGTTCTCGAAGATCTGCTACCGCTAATATCCACGTTTTGAATGCGATTCGATAGGTAACTATGCATGAGGCTTATTGCCTAATTCTAGATGCCGTAGTGTTAAAGCTTTGAGATCAGGGTGTCATGATCTACGCAGTCAAAAGCCTTAGATAGATCACAGAATACTCCAATGGCATCCTGTTTTCCCTCCCAGGCTTCAAAGACGTACTTCAACAGCATAGCATCAGCATCGGTCGTTGAACGGCCTTTAGTAAACCCAAATTGTTTTTCATGCAATAGCCTGTTGCAGTTAAAATGTGACTGTAACTGATTAAGTGATCAGTTTTTCAAATATTTTACTACATGCCGACAGAATTGATATTGGTCGATAGTTTGCTGGATCCTTTTCATTTCCAGATTTGAATAAAAGGATCAGTTTGCTATGTTTCATATGATCAAGATTCCTTCGTCGATGCTTCTATTGAATATGTATGCTAGACATGGCGCAATATCAATGACTATCGTACTTAGTATCTTTACGGAAATCCCCCAAAGGTCTTCGGATTTTTTTATATTTATTGACTTAATAGCTTGTAGAATACAGTCAGCGTTGACGTGTATAAAACTAAACGAAACATGACACTTTTCAACGCTACTTGTTTCAAGTAGAGCCAACGCACAATCAACAGATGAGTTTAGTGGCCGAGTAACAATATTAGGTATTTTAGAGAAAAAGCGGTTAAATTCATTAGCAACTTTTAAATATCAATCAAAATTGTATCATCTACTTTTAAATATATTGTTTTTTTCAGAGGTTTTGTTTTACCGGTTTAATTAATAATCATTTAGCCTTTATTAAATTTTTTGAGTTTTCTATTTTCCTTTTTATTTGCAAAGATTTTGCTGAATGACATACCTTTTTAAAGATTTTTAGAGTATTTTTTGACGAAACTAATAAATGGTAGATCATGTAGACCTTAAAAATCTCTCTGCGTAGAATTCATATAGTCTATTCCTACTCTTATAGATACCGGCTGTAGCCCAGTCTGCAAACACAGAGCCAGATTTACCTTTACACGTTTGTAATGTGAAAATATCATCGTGTTCTGTATGTATTATGTTAGACAATAATAAGGGGAATCACTTTACTAATGTAGGTTGAAATTTCATGATGCGAAAGTCGGTGATTGGCCTGTAAGTGATTTCCGGAAGCTCCTGTTTCGAATTGCAATCAAAAATAACACTCTGACCATAATGGTCTGAGTCAATTTTTTTAAACATATCTTTTTGAAGGGGATTATCACTACAATATATATTATCAATGCAAGTGGCAGTTGTAAGATAAAGATAAAAAGATAAAAACGTTTATTTGGAATAAAAAATGTTTTAGACATTCACTTACAACTAGTTTACAAATTTTTTGGTAATAATGAAAATAGTAGGTAATAGCAATAAGTATCATTTATGGTACATTCTCTCCGTGCTAGTTTAAAAAACTGTGTTATGGCAGAGAAAAGAAAAGAAAAGAGAAGTGTAAGAGTTACCCTAGTTGGTTTATTGAATTGGTGCCTCAAGTTGAAACATTTAAATGAGTTAATTATTTTTTCGGTTAAGGATTAATAGGGATATCAATATTTAGGGATTACAAGTCCCCAAGGACTATTATTGATTTATTACGACTGAATATTTTGCTTAAAATATTTTCCATAGTGGACTCAAATAGCGCGTAGTTTGCACGGGGGGGGGGGGGATAGACACAAACCACAATGTGTCGCTCTAGTTCAACACATGACAGTTCTATAACTTCTTTTATAGTGAGTTTCACAATATCTTTACGTTCCTTACATTTAATAGATTTTTTTACAATGATTAAAGAACCACCTTGAATGGTATACTTTCGCGTGTATGCGCTAGCAATACAGTAATCTTTATATTGAGGTAGTAACTTTTGTTCCAATATAAAGTGTTCAGTGATGCCCATATCTCTGAAATTCATATCGCTTTAATTCTACTTCTCAATGTTTGCTGGAAAGGCCTTGAATATTTTGATGGACTATATGTAAACTGTTAGGCTTTCCCATTGTCTTTTTAATTAGTTTAAATGTTTGTCATCTGACCCTACTGTTCGAACACCCATTAGTACCGCGACTTACTGCAGGCCTGTCGGTGTGTTTTGTCATAGTACCTATGACCCTATTACAAATATTAAATGCTAACAATTTAGCAATATTTAACTTACTATATCTACTAAGATACATACGAGTAGTATCTTGCGTTAACCTAAAGTCACTAATAAAAATATTAGTGTCAAAATATAAAACGTCACTATGACGTCATGGCAAGTTGTAAAAAATTATATTAATATTAAAAATATTAACATTATCATCCCTAGATAACAATTTAGAGTAAGGGAAGGCACACAGAATCAATTTTGCCAACCCTAATTCTACTTTTTGTAACAATATTTTAACTAAATAAGTTACATCCGAGCGCTTGACCCCATAACTATTACCTAACTGTACTATTAATGTGGTTTGTTTGTTAAAAGATGTCTCACTTAAAGTCTTTATCAACTTATGGATAGACGCGTTTGGAAAGCAGTAGTTGGTAACCGCTTGGTCTCCTATTCTATCATACAGGCTGTACGAATTCCTTTCCTTCAAATTTAGGGTTCCGTGCCCAAACGGTTGGCAATGGTTCTTAAACTTCGTTTACCTATCAACCGTCTGTTTTAAACCGTAACCGTATAGCTAGTTAAGTACATAAAAAATATATACTTGTTTACCTACCTACTAAAAAAAGCACAATATGTAGGAGGAGTCCTCATCAAATAAGAAACGTATTTTTTGCTCGAACGAAACATTATGATGACGAGATCGATATATTAGTACATTTTAATCTGCTTACTCAATGGTACAAGTAACACTTACTTAATATAGCAAGCCTGACTCACACTTAGCCGGTTTTTATTAATTGCTGTTATCATATAAGAAGCTTACATTTTGTAAGCATTACCGTTTATGCGATTTAGCTAAAATAATTGTTTTGAATTGTCAGATAAACAACTGTATTAACCTATACGTTAGAAATGGTACCTTTTGTGGAACACACTGTTTAATGAAGGCCGTTTAGATGTTTAATAGATAAACAGACGGATAACATAGTCTGAGTAAAAGGGTTCTGTTAGTATTCATACTAGCATTGTAGGACATGGATAATAAAACCTTGAAAATTTTACGGGCATTCTAGCAAGCCATTAATAACAGCCGTCATGTAAATATGCTAGACCGAATATCCTATAATTTAGCAATACTGTTTTTATTTGCCTCACGATTTTTTGAACATTATTTTATTGTACTACGGGAACGTGTCTTCAACTTCACACAAGCCTTCAACTCACCTGATTCTTTCACAGTAACTATGATCATAAGACTAAATCATCCATGTATTTTTCAATGGATCCGAAACGAAAGGTGTCCTTCGATGTCGCGTCCGCAGCATCTTCGTGGTGAGGCACAAATCGTAGTTCGTTGCTCTTTCGTTTCGGTCCGTACTTCGTTCCTTCGTGTTTCATGGTAGCTATCCAGCTCCCAGCGTCTGTTGTTCCATCATACACGTTCACAAATCGTAGTTCGTTGCTCTTTCGTTTCGGTCCGTACTTCGTTCCTTCGTGTTTCATGGTAGCTATCCAGCTCCCAGCGTCTGTTGTTCCATCATACACGTTCACAAATCGTAGTTCGTTGCTCTTTCGTTTCGGTCCGTACTTCGTTCCTTCGTGTTTCATGGTAGCTATCCAGCTCCCAGCGTCTGTTGTTCCATCATACACGTTCACAAATCGTAGTTCGTTGCTCTTTCGTTTCGGTCCGTACTTCGTTCCTTCGTGTTTCATGGTAGCTATCCAGCTCCCAGCGTCTGTTGTTCCATCATACACGTTCACAAATCGTAGTTCGTTGCTCTTTCGTTTCGGTCCGTACTTCGTTCCTTCGTGTTTCATGGTAGCTATCCAGCTCCCAGCGTCTGTTGTTCCATCATACACGTTCACAAATCGTAGTTCGTTGCTCTTTCGTTTCGGTCCGTACTTCGTTCCTTCGTGTTTCATGGTAGCTATCCAGCTCCCAGCGTCTGTTGTTCCATCATACACGTTCACAAATCGTAGTTCGTTGCTCTTTCGTTTCGGTCCGTACTTCGTTCCTTCGTGTTTCATGGTAGCTATCCAGCTCCCAGCGTCTGTTGTTCCATCATACACGTTCACAAATCGTAGTTCGTTGCTCTTTCGTTTCGGTCCGTACTTCGTTCCTTCGTGTTTCATGGTAGCTATCCAGCTCCCAGCGTCTGTTGTTCCATCATACACGTTCACAAATCGTAGTTCGTTGCTCTTTCGTTTCGGTCCGTACTTCGTTCCTTCGTGTTTCATGGTAGCTATCCAGCTCCCAGCGTCTGTTGTTCCATCATACACGTTCACAACAACTTACTACTAAAAAGATAAATACTTTGGTATTTAGGTTAGGCATTCCAGGGAAGGCTCGCTTTATCATAGACCTAATCCTTGCCCTGGCAAGCCTCAAGGTCAAGAGCTGACTCAACGTATATGTATAAGATTCCATATTTATTATTATTTCCCAAATTACTTTTTAGCCTCACGTAGGTTATTTGTCTGTTAATCAAACGTACCTACTATACCTACCATACATATTTAGAGTATATGTATATAGAGTACCTACTATAGATACGTAGGTACTGTTGAACTCGTTTCAAGCATAGACAGTATTTTACACTGACTTGAATATTTCAGGTGTTAGCCTCAAACTTGCAGATGTAAAACAATAAAAACCGTAAAAACAGCACTACCACCATTTCACGTCGTAAAAAATAAATTAGGTGAAGAGAAAGGCCATTGTAAAACTAGCGGTACACTTTTATAGTGCCATAAAGCCTTATTGCGAGCTAAATAACTATGACATTATAACCTCGTATGTACTTAATATATTTCTTTGCACACACTTAAAAATTCGTACTCTAAAGGGTTCAAAATGGGGTTCAAAGTTTTTAAAAAAAATGTGATACGTCACATTTTAAAAATCGTTTATGTTCCACATGAACAGTAAAGATTCCGATGTAATCGTGTTTTTATATCGTATTATACTGTAGTGTACTTTGTGTGATCTGTGTGCACGAACCAGGCTTCGAACACCCGCACTAGATTTGTTTACCAACACAACGCGGACTATGTCGCGGGCATCAGCTTGTCTAATATACAATTGGCAATTGTTTTACTGCCTGTGCGCCTGTGGGATGTGTTGCCTGTTTCCTTCAGACAGGTTAAAACAATGCTAATTTTTAAATCCTTGATACAGGAACATTATTTGTCTTCTTGCAAGTAAATACTGCTTGGAACATACTGAATGCAGTATATACTTTATTATAATGAGCTATTATAGCCTTATGTAATCACATATGTAATCTATTTAGGTATAAGTAGGTATATTTTATTAATGAGTAGGTCATTGTTATGTAAGTACAGTCATCGTTTTTCAATATTATTTCTAGTATTTGTAAACTCCATTGTTACCCCATCATATTTCTAGCAGACCATTCCATCCAAAGGTTGTCTGGTAGATATAGCTTTTTAAGCGACAAGACTGCTCATTGTTACGCAATTTAGATTTTTCTGCTTATTTGTGTTATGTGTTATATTGGTGAACAATATTTTTCTTATCTATCTATGGTTTTTGAAAAAATCCACATGACTGTAAAAGGCGGGGTTTCTGACAATTCGCAATACTCGAGTTTCGATTTCCTATTATATTTTTACGAGTTCTGTACAGCGAGAGAGCGATTCGCTTTAATCGCCGAAAGCTATTTCCGATCGTTAAAAGATAATCTTTTATGTTTAGACGTTTGTTTCAAGATCATACGGTGTTATCAGAAGTCAAAAGGATGAGTTTTATTTTTGGCTCATGGCGATACGGTGGCCGCGCTGACCAAATGTAACTGTATAGCTAGTTGGAAACACGAATCCTGAATACGGGACAAGCAGATGTTGAGTACTAAATTGTTTACAAATGTTATTATGACACAAACATTCACAACCCACGACGGGACTCGAACCAGCATCTTTTCCTAAAGCCGGAAACGCTTTGGGTTGTGAAATTTTTATATTTGTAAATGTTGTGACCAAGCGCAATCACTTGAAATACAAAAATGTTACTAAATTGTTTTTCTTTTAATTCTTTACTGAAGGCTTTGTTCAAAACTGAACATCCTGAGTCACCCTGTAAGTACTTTACTGAAGGCTTTGTTCAAAACTGAACATCCTGAGTCACCCTGTAAGTACTTTACTGAAGGCTTTGTTCAAAACTGAACATCCTGAGTCACCCTGTAAGTACCTACACAAAAAAAAAAACATAAATCATACAATTTAACAAAAACAAATTCTTAGTTTAGTAAAAGTTAATTGTAAAGTTATTACCGCTTTCCAGCTTCCTCTGATGAGGATAAGCAAGAAAGCTGTTACAGCCTCCTAGAATTGTTGCGTTCAGGCATTATTACATGCTATGCTACATTTGAAATGAGATGAGATGAGTTACGCGTTAGAGGTAAGCTAGCCAGTTGCTCCAGTCTGTTGACGATCCCAGGTGAACCAGGTGACGCTTCCACATTCGGCCTTAACTTGAAGCCGGGTGAGCCGAAGGCCAAGCGTTTCCCTGTAGAAGATTAAAAAAAAGAGCGTGTGTAAAGACACGATAGAAGTGAAACTTTTAAAGCCTCATAGCTCAGTTTGTAGTAACTCTGCCTTCTGCGCTGTAGGTTGTGGGTTCGATTCCCACCCAGGACGAACATTTGTGTGATGAATATAAATGTTTGTTCTGTGTTTGGGTGTTGTATCATATAATATGTATGTATTTACAAAAAATATTTAAGTATTCTATCCGTAATCTACTTCTCATATTACAAGTTATGCTCAGTTTGGGGCTAGATGGCGCTGTGTAAAATTAATTGGCCGTTAATATTTATTTAATTATTTATTTATTTCCTATCTCTTACTCTACCCGATACAGTGCCCACTACTTTCCGTCACATAATTACGGATCAGAATTTCAAAACCCACCCATAAAAAGTTTCACTTCAAAAATGAGCTAACATTATACTTACGTTTTGAGTAGTCATACACAAACAATGCAATACTGCAAATCACAAGGCCAATGCATTGCGTCACTATCGAAACCAGTCCCTTCGACCGGAACACATCGATGCAAAAATGGAATATCCTTGGGAGCCGGATGAGCCAGCCGTATCGCGTGGGTACAGCCGGCTTCGAGGTAACCGGATCTTTGAAGTGTCATTTCTGCAAATTCCACGACAGAAGGGCGAGGAGGGTCACGTCTTAAGTAACATAGAACGAAGTTCCCGAGTGACGCTTTAGGGATTGAGTTAATTGTAAACGACTACCATAATATTTGTTTAATTTTAAATTGGTTTTGTTTAAAATTTAACTAAACGCTGACTTTCTACGGTCTAAATCAAGTTTTTATTTAACATATTGGGTTTAAGTAGCTTCAGTTATTTTATTTGATGTATCCATCGAAAGGTTAAAGAGTAATGAATACCTGCTAAGTTCTAGTGGTTCGCCCAAGGGTATCTAATTCAGAGGTCCCGGTATCGATACCCAGGGAAGTACAATGTTGTTTGTGCTTGGTTGGGTTGATGGTAGGACCTTTTTTATATCTTATTTGTGATAATCAACCGCTTGACCACCATATAAATTAAGTAAATATGTGGCCTTAGATGCAGCACGTTTGCATAAAAGGAACCTATTTACTCTGCACTTGAAGACTCCAAGATTGTACGCTTGCGGAAAAACAGACGATGGCAAGGAATTCCATTCCTTACCAGTACTTATGATAAAGGTAAAGGCGAACTCGCACAATGGAACATTTACAGGGTACGGGTTGTAGCCTGCCGTACGTCTGCTAGTCTAGTGGTGGAAAGGGGGTGGAGGGTCAAACATAACATATCGTGTGCATACTCGCAGAAGTAGAATGTTTATAATGTGTTTTACAGCTATCCTTGGATATTGTGGTGAACAGTAAAACTATACAAAATTGAGTTGCTCTGAAAAGAGAGGATTTTATTATAAAACCAGTTACACTTTCACAAAACATTCTTTAACATACACATAATCACAAACTCACCTGAAAAGAGAAATAACATTTAAAGCTATTGCTTCACCAGTTCCTATTAATTAAACATCAAATTACAATATTTCTCACTTGTACAACATAACCTCCATATTAATCATACTGTGTCATTCAGTCAATCTGACAGACAGCTCCCTCCTTAGATTCAAACGAGTTCACAGATAAATTATTATACGCCAACGTTATTACGCGGCAAATTCAAACTAAATGAAGTGTGACGCACTTCGTTTACATCTCCCCTTTTTAAATTTTAAAGTTTTAGTGTTTTACTCTACTAGTGGAATAAGTTTTGTAATATGGAAGAGATTCGACTCTGACTTTTTGTGACCCCTGTTTACTTTGTAAATTGAATTGGATATTTTGTCTACAATTTGATAAGGTCCTATTTTCAATTCATCTAGTTTTTTTCGGTTTAAACGATTTCCGTTTTCAACATATACAGCATCTTCGACGTTTAGTTCATAAAGTTTTCTGTTCTTATCAAACCTTTGTTTATTATAATTGTGTGATTTTATACTATTTTCTAAGGCAATTTCTCTGTCTCGTAATAGATGATTCTGTGTTATATTTTGTTTCAGTTCATCTGGTAGAATATCAACATTTTTTCCCTCCAATAAATATTTTGGGTAGAACCCTGTTACATTATGTTCAGTTTCGTTATATCTTTCCGTGCATTCGTGTGCAATTGTTGTCCAAGCAATTTTATCCCTCCTTTCATTGGAAACTTTCAACGAATTTTATTGACCAACGTTTGGTTAAGTCTTTCCGTTTGAAAATGGCGCATTTACTGCAGTGAAAACTATATGTATATAATCTTTTTCTAAAAAAAATATATATATAATAAATTCTTTGAATTTATGCCTGGATATTCTATGCTATGTCTGATAAAATCAAGTCAATTTTATAATCTTGTGTTACTTTTTGGACAAGTTTTATAAAGTCATTCGCACTCTGGATTTTGGACGTCAAAATATAGGCACTACTGATCTACTAGAAGATGTAAATATGTTTTGGTTGAACGAGCACCACCAAATCCCCCTATGGTGTCTATAGACACTATTTCGAACGGATAGGTAGCGGGACCTAAATGAGACATTAGTCCAAACTTGTATTTTCCTCTAGATTTATTTTTTATACAGACATCACAGTTTTCACAAAAAAAAAAACTATTTAATAAATCTTTAGCTTGATAAAAGGGTTTTTTTTTTCCATTTGTTGTCTTTCTATGTGACAGTAGTAGTGATGTACATGTATTATAATATTTTTACTTAACTCCTCAGTTAGTACAATCTTTTCATTTTTTCCTATCTTCTTAAAATATATATTATGTTTGAAAATAAAATTGTTTTAAAACTTCAATTTTATCTTGATCATTTTGTATGTCTTCTTATTTAACAAAATTCACTATTTTTAAACTACTGTCTTGATTTTCATACGATTCTAACACTGGGTTTCTGCATAAAATATCTGCCTCTATACTATATTTACCCGGTGAATATATTATTATAAAATTGACCTGCGATAAATAATACATTAAATCTCCTAGTTCTTCGTCCGTTCTGGCTTTTATATTAATGTTTTCTAAAGGTTTGTGATCTGAATAAACTGTGAATGTTTTTCCTATAAGCCGATGTTGCCAGTATTTTACCGCCTCTTTTATTGCTAAACACTCAAGATATATGGCTTTTTTTTTTTTTGGAAGTCGTTTAATTTTATGGAAAAGTATGCGCAAGGCTTTTTATCACCGTTGGGTTGAATTTGTTTTAAAATCGCACCTATACCTTGTATGCTAGCATCTGTATAAATATACACATATATTGACAAGTCTGGATCAAAGATGGCTAATTTTTTTATTTATTTATTTATTTGGTAACATATATATTTATATATATTTTTATCATTTAAATATTTGGTACATGTTTTCCGTAAAAAATAATTTTGCCTAAAAATTGACGGACTTTTTTTGTGTTTTTGGAATAGGAAATTATTTTATGGCAATCAAATTATCTTTTAGTGTAGTGACAGTATTGTTTTTTTATTATGTGCCCTAGATAATTAAATAAATGAAACGGTTATTACCACAACATTTTTACGTCGATTTGCTGACGGGGTCTCAAAATGATCTCGAAACGTCAGCAAATCGACGTAAAAATTTTGTGGTAATAACCGTTTCATTTATTTAATTATGTTGCATAGCCACACAAGTTTCAATTCTGTGCCTTTACAGAGTCCTGTGCAAAGTTACATTTCGAGAATTTTAATTTAAAACCTTCTTTTAAGATTGCTTCCAGTAACAAAGATAGGTGTTCAATGTTTTCGAACGTTACTGAAAATACTAAAATGTCATCTATGTAATTGACACTAAAATCTGTCAGTTTATGCTTTCTTATGATGCTACTTAATATTCTACTCTGAAAAATTGCGGGTGAAGTTTTTAAGCCAAAAAAGTCCATTGAAAGTGTGGTTCCTGGGTAACAAATGCAGTTTTTTGTCGATCTTCAATTTTAAGAGGTATGGACCAGAATGCCGAGTTTACATCAAATGTTGAAAAAAAAAATACATTTCCTTGTCTCAACCATTAAATCCTCGATTAGAGGAAAAGGCTGCGATTGGGGGACTACAATTTCATTTAATTCGCGAAAATCTATACAAAGCCTTGATCTCCTTCCTTCTTCTTTTTCAAATGCTCTAGTGTTGCCGGAGCGGCAAAAGGGCTATATGACTCCTCGATTAAATTATTTTCCAGTAATTCTGATACTTGATGTTCAATTTCTTTCATATCCTCAATAGAGCACCTATACGGTATTTTACTACAGTATTTATCGATCAACAAATCAATATGGGCTTCATAACCTTTTACAGTCATATTTGTCTTTAGCGAAAATTGAATGATATTTGCATATCAAGTGATCAATATCAGATTTTTTTGATCATCTAAATTATTTACTGAAATATCAAAATTATCGACTGTTAAATTTTCATTAAAGTTAATTTTATATTCATTAATTATTATTTCATTTTTATTTTTCTGTGTAGACTGTGTACACCTTTTTTTTCATAACCTTGTTAATTCCCTATGTCACTACCTGAACTGCCAGGAATTACTATAGGTTTTTTTTTTTTTTTGTAGTTTTTATTATTATTGCTGAGGATATTTTGGGTGATATTTAAATTCTCATTTTGAGTTAAATGAAATGTATTTATACAGTCTAATCCAACTAGGAAATTATAGTCGAAGTTGTCTTCATCTATAACAAAAAGATTAACATGTTTTTCAATTTCAAAATTTTAATTTTTAAAGTTACTATTCCTATTGATTATTTAACGCCATTAATTGTTTTTAAACCTGCATATTTATTATTAGTAGGTATTTTTTTAAAGATAATAATCTTGAATTTATTAAGGACACATTAGAACCTAAACGTACACCTTTATTCTCTTTTTCACAAATTTTACACGGACTAAACAAGGACTTCACATTATTTCTTTAATTTTCTTTTTAGAAGCTCCTTCTGAATATTTTTATCAAATGTCTGAATCTTTGTATCATTTTTTTTTTCGTTTAAAGTGCTCTGTACTTCTGATATTATTAAATAAGTCTTCAGTTTCCTTTAAACTATTCCTATTCCTATCAATCTTGTCTGCAATAAAATTCGGTAATCCGGTGGCAATCAGATCAATTAGAGTGAGTTTATCTATAGACTTATTTATTTCTAATAGTAGTCTCTCTTTCTTTAACGCATACTCCAGTAATGAGCCCTGTCTATATTTAAATAACATTGCGTACCTGATCGGTGACCACCCTTTATCCGCGTATGTTTCACAATAGTTTTTTTTCCACATTGTCCATTCTGAATTTATTGTATGCTTTATAAGCATGGAACTATACCAGTCTAAACAATAATCTTCTTTAAATAACCTGAAAATTTCAATTTTTTTACATCTTCTATTCCTATACGTGCACATCCGCTTCAAAGATAGTCATCCACTGGGATAATTAGTAATCTTGCTATTGAATTTTTCTATAACATTTTTTTCTGCTATTCTCCTCATATCAAAAGGTTGTGGAGAATCTTTCTTCATTTCAGCAAAGCTTTCCATGAGTTTTGCTAGAGATTCTCTTGAAATTCCTGTTGTGGAAGTTTGTGTTAGTTTTGTTTGTTCCTCCAATAGGTATCCAATAAACTGTTTATTTCCATCTTCATCACAATAAACCGCTTTCATCTCCGGGTTCATGTCCACCTGTCGTTTCTTATGCCGTTTTTGTAATCTAGTATATGAACTCGAATCTCAATTTTTCCATTATTCCTGGAAGCCAGCTGTAGAAATGTTGTTTTATAATGTGTTTTACAGCTATCCTTGGATATTGTGGTGCACAGTAAAACTATAACCAAAATTGAGTTGCTCTGAAAAGAGAGGATTTTATTATAAAACCAGTTACACTTTCACAAAACATTCTTTAACATACACATAATCACAAACTCACCTGAAAAGAGAAATAACATTTAAAGCTATTGCTTCACCAGTTCCTATTAATTAAAACATCAAATTACAATATTTCTCACTTGTACAACATAACCTCCATATTTATCATACTGTGTCATTCAGTCAATCTGACAGACAGCTCCCTCCTTAGATTCAAACGAGTTCACAGATAAATTATAAACCAGCGTTATTACGCGGCAAATTCAAACTAAATGAAGTGTCACGCACTTCGTTTACATGTATTCTATACATGTAAACGAAGTGCGTGAAGTGCCCGCCTCTGTGGTCTAGTAGTTCAAACCACCGATTTCAGATCTATCAGGCTCCGGGTTCAATCCCCAGGGGAGTACCATATTGTGCTTGGTTTGGTTGGTGGTAGGACTTTGTTTAAGTCATACCACCATCTTTCCTAATTCTGTCGACATAACAACAATTATAAAAATTGTTGTGTTCCGGCATTTAGGGTAAGATAGCCAGTTCCTCAACCTATATACATATTTTTGCTTATCCTTTCTTTATTTTCTACCCAAGCTTGCATAAACTAGTTGGTGGATAGACGCGTAAGATTTTTAGTGTTCTTTGTTACACATTCCACCTACTCGACAATGTTATTTGTCCAAACTTCGTATTCTACTTCTTCAATAGAGGAGGCCAGTTCACGCCTCTTCCGTTTTGTAATTTAGCTTTGTGTTTATGTTACGTAACGCCTACATCCTAATAACTACAAAAATAATATTAATTTTACCTACCTAGAGCGGAAAACAAATGAATATCAAGTGTCACATCATGTCTATCGCAACATAATATTTCAACTGTTTATGATATTTTGTCCGGCAAATGATCGAGTTCATTTTTCAGTCTTGTTTTTACTTTGAACACAATATTAAAAAACGACAAGACGGAGAGATTTATTCATCGCGTATATTACGTACATTTCTCAGCATAATGTTGTCGTTATAAATAATGTACATTTTTGTTTGATTTTCCATTGATTTCAGAATGCTCAACCTTGTTAGTAGTAATGAGTCAGTGGGCAGAGCACACTTATAATGTATGTCGCTTCCTCAGGTATCCTCAGGGAAAATATGACAACTATGTGAAAGCTGCGGGTTTGAATCTCAATGATGAAGTATAATTGATCATCATCATCATGGACATACGAGCCCTCAGCGTATATCTGTCGTTTGACCTACACCTACAGGGAAGGCTGGGATGTAAACACACCACTCATTATTCGAATTCAAACAGATATCAAAGCCTATTGTAATAAAATCGTTATCCAAATTAAAATATTTGGGAATTAAGTGTACCTACCTATTTACGTTTAATTACGAATTCTTTGAACGACTAACAAAAATGTTTATATTGTTTTGCGAAGCGCTAACGACGCTTCACCAAAAGGATCACAATTTAATTTGAATCCAGCCGGCGACTTTTTATTGTGATCGTTTAGTTTTTGATGTTGATGAAAACAAACGGAGCTGATATAAATTCTAAAATAAATTCTAAAGGTTTCTTGGAACGAAATCTCCAAAGACACTGAAGGAGGCGAGCTGAGACGACGAAGTCAGCTGGCCACTTCAACAAGTCAGCTGGCCATTTCAACAAGTCAGCTGACCACTTCAACAATATTTGATTGTTGAGCAATTGTGTTCGATAACGGAACATACCATAATATTAATCCCAAGTCTTTTATTTCGTAAGTATTTGTAACCAAACAACAAATAAAGCCACCCAAATACTTAGTGCATTCTTCTAATACAAAACCTGATTAAACTCCGCCGCAATACAAGACAAACCAGCTCTTCTTAATACACATATCATGCCAATGTTAATTACACTAGTAGTTCGCCCCGAACTGAGATCTCGTGATGTCTGGTTTGTGACGGAGATCATTTCTCAAATAGAACGTAATTAACAAACGATAAAAATGTGCTTTCATTACACCTTTCTCACCTTAATAAAGCACTTTTATCTAGAACTCTCTTTATTCACCTGAGTGTTCGAGGCTCTCTCTTGTTGCTAACGTAATGTATCCTTACTAACATGTAACAAAGGAAAGGCGTTTTGAAAAGTGCTCTCAAAACTGATGCCTTAGTAGTTGTGTTTTAAAAATCTACCTCTCCAGCCCACGGATGTTGTAAAGTCAACCAAAAAGGCAGCAGTTTTTTTCTTTGTGTAGTTTTGAAATTTCGAATACCCTCTCTTATCTTACAAGACCTGATGACCATCCTTTGCCCTCTTCATCTTAAAAACCACCCCTAATAAGGGCAAAATAAACTTATTTTAAAATCAGTCTCAACCCCCATTTCATGTTTTAACAATTATATTTACCCCTTTTTCAACCCTTAATGTAAATACAGGGGTGGTTTTAGCCAATCAAAAGAAAGTTAATTGAAGTCAACACTTTTTAACAGTCTATCCTACAAGACATCAAGCGTTTTAACCCCTTAATGCGCCCCTTTGTTACAAAAACCACCCCTACTAAAAAGTAAAATATATATTTTATGAATGTACAGCTGATACTCTTTCAAATGACACCCACAAGCCAAAAATCATCACGTCTCACTTAACACCTCTATTTCTCAAAAATTACCCTAGTGCCAAAAAAATCCTCAAACCGATTGATGAGTATTAATATAATCTCTGAATGTTTAAAATGTTGAATTGATCGAATTAACCATTTAAAAGATATGGGCGAAAAATTGTATTTATTTTTACCCCAATATCTCAAAAACTACCCCATTTATCAAAAATTCCCCGCGACAAATCTACTTACGTTATCTTTGTGCCGGACTTCCCAACCTAACTGAGAGATATTATAATATTGCATATCGGATTTTCAGTGACAAACGACTATTTTTAACCGACTTCAAAACAAGGAGGAGGTTCTCAATTCGGGTGTATGTTTTTTTTTTGTTTGTTACTTGATTTCTCCGCCAATTCAAAATATATTTTGATGATTCTTGATACGTTTGGTAGGCCATACTTGCGAGTTGGTCCCATAGAAATGTTATCAAAATCGGTTCAGTAGTTTGGTTTTTATATCAAAATTTATATAATGTTAATTACTGGAAAATATATGTCATCCAAGTAAACGATATTGCGTATTCTGCTTTCCTGTGGTGTTTACGGTCACTAGAGTAGACCTTTTGAACCGCTTACCTTCCAGTATCATCATCATCATCATCATCATGAGGGTTTTGCCATTATCACCACGCTTGGCATGTTGTTGATCGCAGTAATGATGATTACGTAGTAGTAAGTGGAATTGACTTTGACGCATTCTGGCTATAAATGCTGTATACATGTATCATCATCATCATCACAGCCCATAAAAGTCAACTGTATAGGACATGGGCCTCCCCCAATGCTAAAAAAAGCAACGGAGGGTTTTGCCATAATACTCACGCTTGGCAGGCGTGTTGGTGATCGATGAATCTTTAACGACTACTACTGCATTACCTCAGAACTCCGTTATTACTCAAACGATTTGGAAAATATATTTTCATACAAAAAATAACGTATTATTGCACCCTCTCACGACTCATAAATTTGCAACGGTTTTACAACGAAAAAAAGCTAAAAATAAACTCTTTTTGGAGTAAAATGGAACCGACTTCACCACTCAAAACTTACAAATAACTCTTAGGAAAAGTTCATATAATTTGAAGATGGTGCCATACAATAAACATGTTGTTGTGCTTGGCATTTGGCAAATCGGCACTAACTTCAAATTATATGAACTTACCCTAAGAGTTATTTGGAAGTTTTTAGTGGTGAAGTCGGTTCCATTTTTTTCCAAAAAGAGTTTATATTAGAAGCGTTACTATCTAATTACGACGATTGGAATAATTATACAAATAATTTTTCAAAGAACCACAAAAGGATTCATGAACGTAATATTACCAATTATTTTTGAACTTTAGATCGTAATTGAGAGATCACGAGTGAATATCAGCGTCAGAAACTTTTAATTGGGTGAGGTTGGTACTAGGTTCACGTAGAACTCTGTTTGTAGATCTTTATTTAAATATACCTACTAAAGCACAAGACTCAGGAGTTATTTTCTTTGACCATTACTAGTGCAACAATTTTTAATTAATTATTTGGCAAGCTTAGCACATCACTAATTGGTAAATGTATTATAAAAGCGTACAGTTTGCCCTATGAATGATTTATTGACTTTATGGAGCCTGTTGTGGGAACAGTGAGATTATTATTATTGTTTGAAATATAAAATAGAATTTCAAATATAGTAAATGTTATATACTAATATAAAATGCTAACTGTCTCACTGATAACAACGCACAGCCTAAACAGCTAATTGTAGAGAGATGAAATTTGGAGGGTATGTTTGTCTTGATGCGAAAATGAGTGCTAAGAAGGGGATTTTGAAAATTCGTACCCTAAGGGGCCTAAAAAGGGTTTGAAAGTTTTCAGTAAAGTATGCCCTAACTCTGTAACCGTGCATGATAAAAGGTCAAAATTATCATTTTAGATTCCTCATATGAAATAGATAGAACGTGATTCATGGTTCTTTTAACAATTGAAAATTATTTTAATTTTAATAATTGAAAGGCTTTTTATTAAAAAAAAAAAAAAAACATTGTTATTTAACAGAAAAAACACGATGTACACGTGATTTCTATAATAAACTGGTGTATTTTGAGTGTTCTTTATGCAATGGATGAATGTCAAAACTACCAAGGTCTGATGATGGAGTGGAATCAATATAAAGGGGTTTTTTCAGTAAATAACAGTAATACATATTAAGAGCGTTGCGCATTTAAAATGATTGTATGTGTGATACTCTTCTACGAACTGTAAACCAGGGTCTTACGATGATGACAGCGGAACTCCTGTATAATGAAACCGAATAATGGCTAGGAAACATAAATTAAATTCCTTGACTTTACTAGGCATATACAACGCATGTGCAGTAGTTGCGTTACAAATGCCCAGGAAATTGGGCAATTACGTTATTTTTACTTTGTAAAGTGTTATTATGATGCTTATCGCTAGTTATATTACTATATCGCGTCATAACTTTTCTACTTATTATAATTTTAACTACGCTGGTTATGACTAGTATCTGTGCCATGGCATGCATGCAAATGCGATACAATATTTTACGAAAGGTTATTTAAATGAGTAATAATTATAATGAAGGCCTTTCACAGAATTCTTTCCAGAATTTGCCAACCCAACACAGTCTACGAAATCAGAGAAATCGTAAACGTTGTTCTTTCTCTTCAACAATTTTTCTACCTGGTGGTGAAAGGAGTCGGCAGACATGAAACTATGTCCGGGCTCAAAATATTTGAGTGTTATTACTTTAGCGTTTATATGCTCGCTGTTAAGAATGTCCACCAAAAAAGATAATAGAGCCCAATTTTTACTTTGTTATCAGAGTCTCGTTTATAAAAAAGAAACGATCGTAAACTTGATATTATTCTATATATCTTTCCGAAACGGTCTCATTCCATACAGCCACAAAAGGTACATGCTCAGCAGTTGTCTTGCCTAGAGGTACGAAACTCTCGTTAAATGCAACGAGGCGTGGGCAAAATATTGCAGCTTTATATTGGTCTATCCTTGGCCGCATTATGAACTTTTGTAAATCAGCTGAATAAATAACATCAGATTTATTTTCTTCTGCAGTCTTAGCTCTTGGCGTCATCCTTGTAGGTTGAATGGCTTTCTTCATACTTTTTTTTGTGAGCTATGTAAATATTGCAAGTGTTATCTTTGGGTCATCTTTATGATTGATATCATGTTTTTCAAATATGACACACATCTGACATTCTTTATGGTCCAAGTGATGTTGTTAATGTTAACAACTAATCTATAAAACTTCAAAGACACCTTGTTATCTGGCATTTTTTAGGAAAATTGCCTATGCTTTTCAGAAACTGAAAGGTCACTCGGTAGGTAAAAGCTTGTTTCCACGTCAATTTTTCTGTTCATCAATATCTTTCTTCATCATGTTTCTGATTTTACTATAATTTTTAGGATCGTATCCAAGATTTGTCAAAAAAAAGTCTTGCATACTTCAGTCTTCTCAAAATTGCTGTCTTTTAGGTAGAACTTATATGTAATTTTTATATTTTAGCTGCTTGTCTAATCTTCTCAGCACTGGTTTTTCGTCAACAAGGTATTTGATAAAAATACCTTTGAATTCAAAATTTAAATTCATGTATTTCTCTTCTTTGATCATCAGTTATTTTCATTGTGCAGTTTTTTTTTGCATATTGAGATATTACATTTATCCTTTAGCAATGCTTTTTCTTCTTGTTCTTTTTTTTTCGTGTCTTGTCTATCTTTCAAACTGTCTCCCAATTTTCTCCTTTTCCTGGGATTTCCAGATTTAGTTAAACCAAGGGCCACTGGATTCTGGTCAGTATTTGTTGTTTGAACAAGTTCGTTGTCTGTTTCCAACATGTAATTGTTCTGTCCCCCTAACAAATGATTTTCTATGACTACAGCTACGTTATTGTTCATATCCGGTTTCTTTTGGTATATCAGAATACTGCTCTCCCGTTAAATAGCTCCCAGTTTCCAATTATGAATCGGTGGTTAGCTCCCTTGTGAGCCTGTTTTCTGCATCCCTTGGTAACCTTGGTAACTTGGACCATGTACAGTTCTTCTGTTACGTGTTTTTCTATTTCCCTTGGTAATTCGGTGCCGGGTTTTCTTGTGAGCTCGTTTCTATTTTTTTGTCTCTTAATCAGTGTTCTGTTTTTCTGTAAGTTTGTTTTTTCCTGCAGCATTATGTTGCTATTTTGTTTTTCTGTAAGTTTGTTTTTCATACCTGATTCTGCATGTGACTTTATCTTAGGCTGTTTATTTTTTAGAGGTACTAACGTCTTTCTCTGTTTAAGATTGGTGAACGTTTGGTTAATTGCTTCATTTATCCTTTCTTTTGTTTGACTATTACCACCGTGATATCTATTTTGTTCTTTTTGTAGCTGGTTTTAAAATTTTTCAGTAGTTGTTAATGTTTTACTTGTATCTTTCGGTATGTTTTTAGAGCGCTATCAAGTCATCCTAGCGATGAATATCGCATCTGTGCACTTAAGATACTTACGACTAGTATTTATCACATATCTTTCACAAGTAATGTACCCTGCGCTGTTAATCCTCAGGAAAGATGTCAAAATATTTTACTTACGTTGTATATGCTTACAATTATTTTCTTTTCTATCAAACATACGAAAAAAAGGGAAATTGATCTAAATAGATCTCGTTACGTTAATTCCGAATATGTATAGGACTATTTTTTGCCAAAACTGTCGAATGCGTTGTTTTTCATTAGGAGGGCAGAATAGTCGTGCAGAATAGTATTCTATTTGAAATCGGGATAGCGAGGCATTCAACAACAAATGTTTTTTTTTTATTTACCCGGTCGTAGCAGTCGCGGCTTAAGAATCGACCCCCTCCAACTCAGCCCGCGGATGTCGTAAAAGCCGATTTAAGGGATCTCACCAGAGGAAGCGGCAGCTTCCTGCTGTATGTAACATACTCACACCAACTTTGTTATACATATACAGGTTGAAAATAACAATTTATAAAAACGATTCAGGTATAGAAACCCCCTATTTTATTTTTTTGTTTATTATTAGTCAGGTCTGAATTTTGGACACCCCACCTTTCATTTCTGAAAATTATTAATAACAGAACTATTTCCACGCCATTTCCAACGCCTTTATTACCGACCGCCTACACACCAAGACAAACATACCCTCCAAATTTCAAGTCTGTACGCCCAGCGGCTTAGGCTGTGCGTTGTATCTAGTTGAATCAGTCAGTCAGTCACTCAGGACTTGTCCTTTACGCATTAGAAGATATAGTTTATCAAGTAGTCACGTTACATTAGTCAACTCACGTCAACAGCCCATTTATGTAGTGGTTTTGCCATAATCACCACACTTGGCAGGCGGGTTGGTGATCATAGTAAATATGTTATGTAACATACAGCAAGAAGCTGCTGTTTCCTCAAAACAGCTTATTTCCCGATAAGTAAGATGCTAGTAGTCGTTAATGAGCCATCTAATATGGCTCATTAACGACTACGTCTAAGGCGGCGGCTCGTAAAGTTTGATACAAGAACTATGACACAGTCCACACGAAGAATACAAGAAAGAAAATACGCCCAATAACACGCCACGAAAATGTGTTAAAACTTGATATTTCATGTTTTAACACATTTTCAGGACTTCAATCTTATTTACCCCTTTTGCAACCCTAAATGTGAATACCACCCCTGGTTTTAGCAAATCAAAAGAAAGTTAATTGTGAAGTCAATCCCCTTCAACAGTCTATACCAGGGGTCGGCAACCTTTTGAGTCGGAAAATTGTAAGAGTACAATTTGCCGACTCAAAAGGTTGAATCTTAACCGCCTCTGTGGTCTAGTGGTTCAACCTACCGATTTCAGATCTAGAGGATCCAGATCCCAGGTTCGATTCCCATGGGGAGTACAATATATTGTGTTTGGTTTTGTTGGCGGCAGGATTTTTATTAAGTCCGCCTGGCTAGCTACCAGCATCTTACTTAATTCTGTCGCCATAATAACAATTCTTAAAAAAAATTGTGTTCCGGCATTCAGAGGTAAGATAGCCAGTTCCTTAGTTCCTTTGTGGACATAAATGCACTTATATTTCGGTAGGTATCTTGTTTGATTAAAATTACCTCACGTCAACAAACGGACAAATCCACAAACGCGTCGCTTCCGGGCAAACTACGGATTTATATAAAACGACCATTTGGACCCAAAATCAGAAAGTGGGTTTTTCCTTTGTTCAGTAGTTACCGAAATTCAACCCTTGAGAGGGTAAAATGGGGTGATCAAGTTTGCAACAAAAAGAAACAAGGCAGCCATAATGCCGCTGACTTCAGAAAATCTTTATAAAATGTCAGTTGGTTTAATTTATAAGATAAAACTCCGCTAAAAATTCGTTATGAATTGTGTTTTTAGCTCCGTATTATAAATTTAACTTCTTTGCAAGTTTACTGCGTAGGTACTTATAAAATACGTTGAGAGTGAAGCAAGTTTCAAGCCGAATTAAATCAGCATTCTGCCTCATTACCTCTTCATAAAATTTATGTTGAATAACTTGAAAGGGCTTGCCAGAGAAAGTACCTATTACGAATAAGTACAAAATAACTAATACTTCCTTTTAGTTTTGTGTGTTCCGCTATCCGTGTCACAACGCGTCTGCCGTCTGCTGGGAAGATGCGACGCACGCACTCAGGTCTTCGAAGTCAAGTCAAAGTCAAAATTTCTTAATACATTAAGATTTTTAAGGATCATTTTGAAACGTCAAATCTACCGCCTGTTCCGAATCACGACCAGCACACAAGAAGAAAGGCAAGAACCTCGGGCTGGTGAATTTTTTATCTTTGCAGGTATGCCTGATTCGCACAGTACGCGCATCAAGGAAGGGCCAAAATTTTAACAACAACAGCTAAGTGCGTACTAAATATCATAAAATTATAACGGGTTATTTAGCCGTTTTAGGTGAAGCTGCGGGTAAGGGGTTAGGTTAGTTGCTTGGTGAGACCAAGCAAGGAGCAAGTCGACTATTTACCTTGCACCCGTACCCCACGCCTAGAATCCACCGAAGTTTGACGGTACAAAGCCCTAGCGCCATCACATCTCAGCCGGCGCCTTCTCTTAGAGTCGCCAGTCGATGTGCCAACTGGATCTGGAGCGGTGCTGTATGCGGTCAAAGCGGACTCCCTTCTTTTGAAGCCCGTCTCTCCGAATCCCTCCACGGTACCCTTGGTCGGTCAGGGTACCCCCTGATTAGCTGAGTTCCATATTTTTCTGTGTCGTAACCGGCACAACTAAAATACACACCTTGGACATTACCTGATCAATGAAATAACGTCAACATAGTAATATTCTTAACTGGTTGCTGGTAACAAGGCTGAAATGTAGGCCTCTGTGATCCACGGATCCTGTATCTGTAGTATTATCATGTCTGAGCTAGCATTATTTTTTAATTTATAAAAACGGCGCCCAACTCTAATTAATATATTTACATAATAGCCTAACTAATATTTCTATCTGTACACAATAAATGCATAAGTATTTAATTCTCCACCTAATAACTCTTTTCTTTATCTAGCTACCTTACCATAGCTCCTATCGACATTTAAGTTAGCCCACGGCCATCAAAAAAAGCGTTAAAACCGTGGTGAATGTCTGACTGGCTAACTGACTGACAGACTGGACTGACCGACAATCAACGCGCAGCCTTAACCAGAGGAGAAGACCACTCAAAAGGGACCACGGTCCCAATCGCCTGATTCATTTTACAATTAAATTTTATCAGGCATTTGTAAAAACTCGCAAAATGACGACTGAATGTATGGTTTTTAATTATTTGAAAAAACAACATATCACAAAAAATAACTGAAAACAGAAAAAATATTGAGTAACAAATCAGCCAAATCGCTATGAAAAAATCAAATCGAAACGTGTTTCGCCTCTACACGAGGCATAATATGGATCTGCGCAAAATAACGCCTGAATCAATTAGGTAACATATTACTAGTAAATTTAATAAAATGATTTATTTGACAACAGAAACAAAAAAAGTTACAATTATAAATATGTACAGAAATTAAAAATAATATCATATGTTTCAAACATCATAGTTTTTTAATCACGACCGTAGAAGAAATAGTAGATATACTATTTCTTCTGGCAACTGTAAGTACAATTACGTTGAGGTTTTAAATGCCTGAGAAAATGTTATGATAATGTATGATCCCAAACGCCTGTCTCCTAAACCAGAGGTCCCAGGGACTTGATTGTTTTTGAGTAGCTTTCTTTCAGTACGCCCTTCAAGTTCCGTCAGCATGACGGGAGGTCTCGGGTGCCTTACTTGTAGAACATTCATATGAATTTCCATTCCTCTCATTGCTCTATCAATATCACATTAGGTATTCGAATCGAATCTAAGCAATATGAGGTCCGAGTATTTTGTAATAAAATTGAGTCAAAAAGTGCTATCTAAGAAGTCCTGAGGTCGTCACCAGCCCTTTGGGGCTAACAAAAAGATCCGTTCAGAACGTGAATATAATGTTAAGCAATTTTATCAAATTATTCGTTGATTTGATATCGTCTAGGTTTTTTTCCTTGCCAAAGTTAGAGGTTAGTCTCTATAATTTGTATGTGGAGGCGCTATTTGGCAGAACTACTCGTAAAATGAGACCAAAAGGAAAATTGTGCTGTTCCATATTTGAAATATTTGCCTGAATGATTTCAATTCTGATAAACTTTGATCAAAAATATTTTCTTAGCGAACAAAAGGAGTACGAATCGGCTAGGCGGAGTCTACTAAAATAATGTTAATGTTGAAAAAACAAGTTACCCACGCATGTTTGAGGTAAGATCAAACAACATTTAATATAATTCAGTCGATGATTATGTTGAGGATTCCGGGTGAAGTGCGCTTCCGCATACCTTATCATTATCATTGACACCAGGTGTGATGAAGGCCAATCGCTTCCCTGACGTACAATAAAAAAAAAGTTTTTACCAGCATGTTTCTGGACACCTTGTACCACCACTCTGGTGCTTATTCAAATAGTTTCAGATCTGATGTGGATCGAAAGGTTGAAGGGCTTTCAATCACTTGTCAAGTTTTCAGACAGCGAGTTATTTCAGGCACCCGAAGAAAGATAAATTAAAAGAAAATTCTCTGGCAAAACTACACAGAGCTTTTTTATAATCCTAAAACGGAACGTATTTATTTAAGAATAAGGGTTTATTGACAATCCGTAAACCGTTGATGAAGATGATGAGTAGACTTTGAAAATTATGGGACAAAGACATGTTACTGTATGTTAGTCGGCTTCTTAATAAATAACATGTGTATCACTGCAACTAGGTAAGTACTTAGTTAAATACGTTTGCAACCATATGGTTAGCTGGGATTTATAAGCTCCCAACTGTCCACCGGCTAATTACGGCGACAAGGGCGGGTAAGAGTGTTAAATTGCAATCAGCCGGTTCGGTGCTTGCAAATGGCCGATGAGGGCCACTATTCGTGCCCAACTCACAAGGAAACCACTTAATTATAAATTGAACGAACCTGCGTATACATTTACCAACTACTTAATTATACATAGGAAAAGTAGTAGGTACATCTGTATGAGTGACTGACTGACATACATTAAATGTACTACCTTTTGACCGACAGTAAATAAGCATTATTACGAGTTACGTTCGGATATCCGGCACTGCATGTATGTTGCTGGTGACGGCATTAACGAACTCTTGAACGGGTTATCCGATTTTAATGACATTTAAATGAATGAATGATAATACTTTATTGCACATCTTGAAACTAGAACTAGATAACTAAAAAAAATGTATATGCAATAGACGGTCTTATCGCTAAGAATCGATTTCTTCCAGACAACCTTTGGATGGAGAGGATTTCATGGCTAAAGAGGTGGGTGGTGGAGAACATATTAATAATAAATTAACTATATATCATACATTATAAGTAAAGCTATGCTACAAATATACACACTACTTATACACATATAATATAAATACCTACATATTATACACTATGTACTTATATACAAATACAATACACCAATATATATATATATATATATATATATATATATATATATATATATGAGATAAGATATATATTTTATATAAGTTATCTTATATATATATATATATATATTTATATAATATGTAATAGTGTATAATATGTAGGTATTTATATTATATAAGTAGTGTGTATATTTGTGTGTAGTATACCAAATTTATATAAAATGCTAACTGACTCACTGATAACAACGCTCAACCTAAACGGCTAATCGTAGAGACATGAAATTTGGAGGGTATGTTTGTCTTGATGCAAAAATGATTGCTAAGAAGGGGATTTTGAAAATTCGTACCCTAAGGGGTTTAAAAAGGGGTTGAAAGTTTTCATTAAAAGTATGCCCTAACTCTGAAACCGTGCATGATAAAAGGTCAAAATTATCATTATAGATTCCTTATATGAAATAGATAAGAACATGATTCATGGTTTTTTGTTTTTTTTTATAATTGAAGAGCAGGTCATTTTATTAGAAAAAAATCAAAAAACATTTCAAAAAACAGTGTTATTTACAAGAAAAATAAAATTTTATTTACTGGCATTTTAAGCACATCACACATTACAAATCAAATAAAATTCCGAGCACATATTACATCAACTTTCTTACGCATAATATTTTCAGAGGATTAACTTGATATCTATTATATGAAATGGCTTGTGTAACAAGAGATTGTGTAAGGGTTGCAGAACCTACACTAAGTTGTAAACACTTGTGTCGCAGATGCTGCGTGCCTTCCAAGGGTACAAATATTTTTATTTTTGATTTTAAACCATAATTACAAGAGTATAAGCACCATTAGTTATTGCACATTGATATTATGATGTCAGTAGCTAATTTATATAATGCAAGCTCATAATATCACTTATGTAATATGATCAATTTATTCATATATTATAATATTTTATAATATCTTATATTCTCATTACATTATATCATAACCGTAAGGTAATTAAGAACCTACACCAATATTATAATTATGTTTGATAATTGAAAACTAAATAAAATAAAATTGAATACTTGGGGTAGGTTTTATATAAATACAATTTGAAACTAACTTTTATTTTATTCTAGCATTTAAGCAATCCATTATATGGTAATTCTAAACATCTCTTTCGTAGTGTCATAATCTAATGTTATTAACCAATTTTTTATAGCTTTTTTACATTCTATTTTATACAACCTTACCAAATCCTTTATATTTTTATAAGCTTTATTATACAAATTTGGACCTAAGAATATTTTTTGCCGCTATGCAAAGGTAGTTCTGCATTTGGGTACAGTGAGAATTTTGTCCTATCTACGTTTACCAGTCGCGAGATTATTATCGATATCCACCTTTTTATGATGGGATATTATTATGTCCATGATGTAAAGCTGACGCACAGTTAGTACTTCGCATTATTTATACAAAATATAAGTTGGGAATCTAAATGGCTTCGCAATTGCCACTTTAAGCACTGATCGTTGGGCACGTTCAAGATAAAGTAAGTAGTTTTTGCAAGCACCCCCCCCCCCCCATGCTGTATAGCAATAAGTTAGCAAGGATTTACAGAGAGCATTGTATACAATCTATTATATTTTTTTTGTCAGCCACCTCTCTCAGATACCTCAATACGTAAATGAGTTTCCGGGCTCGCTTTGACAGGGACTCTATATGTACTTTCCAAGATACTCTGTCGTCAATAATTAGGCCTAAATATTTGATGTTATTCACCCGTTCCAATGCTTTACAGTTACAGCTCTCAGGTCGACAGTTTATATGCCTTTATTGTTAGCTCGGGCTTCTTACTGTGAGTGTTAGTGAAAGTCACAAACCTTGTTTTGTTTATATTATAAGACAGCAGATTCGATTGTAACCTTTTAATTACTACAGTAAGTCCAGTTTCTGCATAAGCCCTAGCCTCCTCCCAAGTATTGCCTTCAAAAACGATAGCTGTGTCATCTGCGTAAGAGAATATATTACCATTCCTTAATTTCAAATTACACAGATCATTTACATATACTAAGAAGAGGGTTGGATCTAGTACACTACCTTGTGGGACCATTGCCACCATTTGCTCTTCTCTAATAATTACGTCACTTATTTTAGTTCTCTGGGTCCTGTTAGTTAAGTAGTCTGACATCAAACACAGTGATGTGTCTCGAATTCCAATCATTTCAAGCTTTTTCACAAGGACAGGCAGGGAAACAGTGTCAAATGCCTTTGCGAGATCTAAAAATATTCCGATAACTTTCTTCTTTCTATCGAATCTAGAAACAATAAGATCTATTAGTTCAGTTACTACTGTTTCGGTTGATCTCGAGGGTTGGAAACCGTATTGATTGGGTGATAAAATATTATATTTTGTAAATAGGATAGTAGCCTTCTGTTAATAATTTTCTCTAGAATTTTCGAAAGTGATGTTAAACCCGATATCGGGCGGTAGTTGTCGACACTGTCTTCCTTCCCCCTCCCCCTGTGAACTGGTGTGATTACTGCTGATTTAAAGACGTTTGGGAACCTACCAGATGCAAGACTATATTGCATATATGCGTGATGATCGGAACGACTATGTGGGTTGTCATTTTTAGCATCCTAGTAGATATGCCATCAAATCCAACTGCACAGTCGTTTTTTATTCCGCTAAGAATGTCACACACTTCTACTTCATCTGTAGGTAAAATACCAAATGTATTGTTCTGAGATGGCAACTGACAAAAAATTGAGTATTGCTGTGATTGATAATTTTAGCAGCTAAATCCTTACCTATATTCGCAAAACTGATATTTACATGATCTACTGATAGTTGAGGATTTGTCATAATACTTAAAAGTAAGTCGTTAGAAGATTTAGATTTCCCTGTGTATGTTATCTATCCTACGTATGGTATATCATATCTGTTTAATATTGTGTTTGTTTTTTTCTAGTTCAGCCTTTTCATACGTGATTTTTACTTTTTTCAATAGCTTATTACTGTAGTTCCTATATCTTGAGTAGGTTATTTTCAATATTTTATTATTAGGTGTAAGTTTAAGACTACTATGTAGTTTATCCCTAGTTCGTATGCATCAAATCAACCCCGGCGTTATCCACGGTTTTTTTATACGCTGATTATGTGGTACTCGGAGAATGCGGGTTTCTACGAACCAAGTAAACCAGGGTCTTACGATGATGAACGGAACTCCTGAATAATGCATGGTATAATAGTCGAGCTTATGCTTTTTGAAATCTGTATATCGAGGCATTCAACGACAAATGTTTTTACCCAGCCGTAGCAGTCGCGGCTTAAGAATCGACGAATCCCCTCCAACTCAGCCCGCGGACGTCGTAAAAGCCGATTCAAGGGATTTTTTTCAATTAATATGTTGATTGCCCATAAGGAATACCATGCCCATAACTTATGGGATATTTTCGGTTTTTTAATAATTTTCAGAAATAAAGGGTGGGGTGTCCAATATTCAGACCTGGCTAATAATAAAGAAAAAAAAAAGTAGGGTGTTCCCATACATGAAACGTTTTTATAAATTGTTATTTTTGACCTGTAAATAACAAAGTTGGTGTGAGTATATAGTGCTTACTTTGTGGTAAATAAATAAATTAATAATAAAATCTGGCCAAACGTCAGTCGGACCGTCACTAAGACTTCAAAAGGCCTGCATTTTTGTCTGAGAATGTGGGTCAGAACCTTTGGTGTGCGTGTCTGCACACCACGCAGGAGCTAATCGGTCAAATTTATCCAGATCAGATATCCAACAAATATATATATTTAGGTATGATATAATAATTGCACTTATTTCTAAAAACCAATACGCGGACGAAGTCGCAAGTAAAATCTTATATCATATACTTAAGTATATTGATTGAGGCGACACGTGACCCAAGGGCTGGCTCTTATTTAGGCCAGCGAATTAGCATAGCTATTCAGCGTGGCAATGCAGCCAGTGTCTTGGGCACGCTTCCGTCTGGTACTGGTTTGGAACAGTTGAGTTACCTATAGGCCGTTTGTAACGGTCCTTAGGTAATCTGACTGATTCCTTTGTACATAGTTAGTTTAATTGTACTTTTTATTGAATAAATGACTTAAGTATATGGATGATAATTATAATAAATGTTCTAGAAGTACCATGATAACACAAATAAAACGGTGCAGATAACAGCAAATACATGTGATGACGAAGGATGATATAGGCTATTTAAACAGGTTCATTCATCAGGTTCAAAAACTAACCTTAAACTAAAACTTAACCCTAACTTTGAACACAGCCAGAGAAGTTGATTGCCTTATTGAAAGCGGCAACGCGTTCCATAAGCGTACATTCTGAAGCCGCTCAAGTTCACTAAGCTGCTCCTCCGTGATATCAAGATAGAAGACGTCAGCATATGGAACAATTACACCATCAAACATAACATGAGGGAGTGTTGTCCAATCGATATTAGAGATGGTACGTGAGCTTCCAACAATAATAACCTGCGTTGTTGACGGGTTGATGTTGGGACCGTAAGCCTTGCTCCACTCACAAATGCAGTTAAGGTCAGAATTCGTACGGGAAATTGCACCATTCAGATTGTCAAGTGGTGATTGATTATAGATTTGGAGATAGTCTGCATAGAGATGGTAAGATGAAGAAAGTTGATGTGAAATAGAATTAAAGAAGAGTGCAAAGAGGAAGAGGAGACAAGACACCACCTTGAGGAACGCCAGCAGATAGAATACATCACGACGAATACGATTATGCGATAGATAGATAGATAGATAGATAGAAAACACTTTATTGCACTAATAAATAAAAGTACATGGGCGAACTTAACGCTACGAAGCATTTTCTTCCAGATAACCCTTGTGTAGTATGGAGTGGGTGGTAGTGCTACACGGGAGAAATGATATTTTATAGTAATCTATTACTAATACTAGTATATACTACCTACAATCAAAAATAATATTAATAATTAAAATAAAATGATTAAATATACCTACTTATAATACTTAGACATAATATTAGGTCCTTACATATGAAATTGGCGTTTTGTATGGGAGGAACATAAAGGCAATTTTTTCTTACTTTACTTTGATTAATAAAATATATTTTATTAATCAAAGTATGTACCATTGCTATCTATACACTTTTGCCATCTTATAGGTAGTTCATTGATCCCTTTACTAAAAAAACCATTCGGACAGGAATCAATGAAATCTTTGAAAGCGGTTTGGACTGCCTCATCGGAATTGTTTTTTTTTCCTTGCAAGAAGTTATCCAAATTTCGAAAAAAAAGGTAATCTGTTGGAGCAAGGTCCGGAGAGTACGGTGGATGTCTTAGACATTCCAATTGAAGCTCCTCTAATTTGGTAGTCGTCTGTTGGGCCGTGTGTGGTCTAGCGTTGTCTTGAAGCAGCAGTGGCGTAGAGCGATTGAAAAGTCTCGGTTGTTTAACAGCGAGCTTTTCCATCATGGTTTGCAGTTGCTGACAATAGACATCAGCCGTAATCGTCTGACCAGATTTAAGAAAGCTATAGTGTACGACACCGGCACTAGTCCACCAAACGCTTACAAGTAACTTTTTTTGAGTCAATTTTCGCTTGGGGCAAGATTTTGCTGGTTCACCAGGGTTCAGCCATTGCGATGAGCGTTTACGATTATCGTACAGGATCCACTTTTCATCACATGTAATGATCCGATTTAAAATCCCTTCATTATTGTGCCGGTTGAGTAATGTAACGCAGCAGTCGACGCGCGTTGGTCGGTTTGCTTCACTCAATTCATGAGGTACCCACCTTTCAAGCTTTTTCACCTTCCCAATTTGCTTCAAGTGGATTAAAACGGTTTTGTCACTAACACCGCAGCCTGCAGCTAACTGTGATGTGGTTTGCGATGGATCAGCTTCCACAATAGCCTTCAATTCATCATTATCGACCTTGGTCTCCGGCCGTCCACGGGGCTTGTTCTGCAGGTCGAAATTTCCAGAACGAAAGCGTTGAAACCAAAAACGCACCGTGTTTTCTTTTGCGACACCACCACCATACACATCATTAATCCTTCGAGCCGTTTCTGCAGCACTGGTGCCACGGTGGAACTCGCACTCGTAAATAATGCGATATTTTAAGTTTTACATTTTGTGAAATGAGTGACGCAGAAAAAAAAAGCAAAAGATAAAAAAACAAATGAATTACGGTTTTCGAAACACAAATGCATGAGTAAATAGCTGTTTAAATTTGAATTTGGAATTCCTAACCAAAGAGGAGATATTTAAGATTAAAGTGGCCAGTACGACAAAACGCCAATTTCATATGTAAGGACCTAATATATAACATAAATAATTAGCTCAATTTTGTATATTTTGTTTTTCTAAAAAAAGATGGAAAACATTAGATTTGAAGATGCTAAAGAAGGAGCCGTGCGAATATCCACAGACAGTGAGTTCCAGAGGCGGATGGCACTAACAGTGTAGGAATCAGTGTGGAAGGATGTTTTGTGGAGAGGGAGGACTTCGAGAAGAAGATATTGAGATATGCGATATGCGCCCCAGCAGATAACTGCGAAACCAGTCAACCACTCGCCCGTAGCTTTGAAATGGTTGATCCGACCAATTCGAAATTAAGTATTATCAAAGATTACACTTATAATATTTTTTATTGAGAATTAGGGACTTAAAGTGGGACAGGAAGATTTATGTCTTGTGGGGTGTCGTTTAAAATAATATCGTCTCTACATTAAAAAAATCGATTTTATATTTTCATGTGAAAAGGGTAGTTTTTTAACAAGGGGGCGCGTTATGAGGGTAAAACGCTTGGTTTGCCGTGTAGGATAAAATATTTTTAAAAAGGTTTCATGATTGGCAGGTCTTGCAAGATAGTGACATAAGAGTGTTGGCCTTTTCATTTAAATAATAAGATAACATAATATATTTATAAGATTATTATAAAAAAATAAGATGAAAAAAAGTTCTTAGCAATGAAAGTAATCGCACACTGTTGTTACAGTATAAATGACTTTATATTAGTGAGATAATCTCCGTGATTAAATACCAAACACAAACCAGAAATCGCGCGATGTTCAGTTCTGTTGGTGCGACCTACTACGAGTAGTAGGTGAGTGGCACATTGATGTTTATAATGATATGTGGTTTACATTGCATACATTAAAGGTTCGGCTATCACTAACGCTAGCGTTCATATGTTTTGATAGTATTTCATTGTAATCTTTACAAATAAATACATTTAAAGGTCTGTTTGTATTGTCAAAATAACTGTTTTTTATCAAATTCAATTGAATGTATATATCTTTAACAAAAAAAGTAAATGTATACAGTAGTAAAAAGTATGCCATTTTAAGTGCCTAATCAGTCACTTTCATCATAGCGCATTTTATTACTTCACACATGTTCTCTGGACATAAAACGTGTCTCTGGACCCGATCCCGGACCAAAGTCAACATGGACGTGGCAGCAGCTAAAAGCTATCATAAAATACTTAATCAAGATCCACCGAGTCCAAATCAATGAATGAAATTAACTCTAGAGCTACGACCAAGTTAGCTAGAATCTATCTACGTTGAAATATAATTATCTCAAGACTCGACAGAGACAAATGAATCGAGTGAACCGAAGGTGGTTCAGTGAGCAAGCAAGCTGGGACTTGTTCCGCGTATTCCGATGAGTGGGTATGTACCTACCTATACCTAGTATTGTAGTACTAACAGGTCCAAACAACACGAGAGGGTAGCGTTTTGGACAGCGGCCTTTTGACTCTTTTAACAGAGGCAGTACCTATCCCAGCCGCCTGTGGTAGACGTATGAGAATACTGCTTGTAGAGTATGGAGTAAGAAGTTCCTTACGATAGGTGACTTAATTTTTGTAAAGGTTTTAAGGAAACTATGTAGGTATAGATTATCTGAATATTATTTCAATGTTTTGAAAATTTTTGACATAGATAACATAAAAAAAATGAAAATAACTTAGATTATAATATCAAAAACAATACTCATAACCTAGCATTGGTTAACATAACCTTACAGATACAACTCAAAAATAACAAAATAAACTGGTACACATTACATATTGATTGGTTTACCTCCTTGCTTTGCAACATGTCTTGCGAACATTTGACCCGAACTTTATAAGAATGCGCGGTGGGAGGGTTGGGCCTCAGAAGAGTATTTATTTCCTCATGTAAAAATAAATGCAATTGGAAAGAATGGGTCGAAACAAATTAGGCCTTTGCCCAATAATGGGATAACTAATGCTAATAGTAATAATAAGATTCTAATTAAAGGACTTGCTATGTATATATATTTTTTTTTTTTTATTTTCAAAAAATAGACGAATAAAGCTCGAAGTTCGTAGCTTGTCCCGATTTCATTTGAATTGAGACAACCACAGCAATGTAAGTATGACGCCGCGCTATAAACTAGAACGCTTGCTTTAGGTATTATGCACTTATTCTAAAGCCTCCAATCTAAAACAAACCAAATGTTATAAATATAAGGTTTCAACTCGAGTGATCTGTCTCGAAAGTATTTGACGAGCTGCCTGAGAAATGGTTTCTGTTAGACTTCCGCGAGCACAAAGTTTTCGACCTGCGCAGAGTTATTTCTCTATTTGCCTCGCAATGTCGCGAGAATATGGTATGTCTTTAGTTTTCTTTTAAACAGCACGTGACCATGAATTGAACACAATATAGATATTATAAATACGATTCCGTGCCGTGTTCATCAAGTGCCTTCAATTGCTGAATCGTATGTTTTATCTTTGCCCAAGCAAGCCCAGAGGTCAAGTACTAACCCAGCTTATTATATAAAAAAAACAAACAACAACCTTTAATACCTTTTTCACCATTTAGGGTCGATGAAATTGCATTGTCACGAAGGAGCCGATTTTTTAGGCAGGTGACATGTGAAATAATTGTGGTGTAGTAAGTAGTATAATTGGGATACTGATGAAAGCATCTAGTTAAGAAAAAATCCCTAAGATTTAACAATCTTGTAGACACAGAAACATGACCCTTTTGGAATACCCATTTATTCCGTCGAGTCCAAAAATTACATGAATTAAATATTCCGTTTGAATATTAGAATTATTACTGAATGTAAATTGTGATACGAAGGTACAGACAGGAGAGCGGCTCGTAATTGTATTATATCGTAACTGTATAACAGTCTACCGGACCACGTGTAGGTACACTGAGAGCCGATATTATACTTGTCCAACTAATTGCCTGATTGTTTTCTCAACTATTGATCTAACTAAAGACGTATAGTTATGTGCAATGTCACAGTCAATATTTTATTTTAATTTTTTATTTGGTATTTTGATGATATCGAGTGTAAGGAACGCGAGGTTGAACATTTTCTTAGTAGTCTGTGAAGGTTGGCTCTGTACTAAAAATAAAAATGACAAAATCACGAGTTTTTTTTTTGTTGGGAACTGGGAAGCGCTTGACCTTTATCTCATCTGGCTACAAGTTGAGATAAGGCCGAAGGTGGTATCACACTTCAGACTTTGGAATCCTCAACCAACTGAGGAACTGGCTATCTCACCTCTCAATGCCGGAACACAACAATGTCAGAATTGTTGTTATGGTGACTGAAAAAAAAAAAAAAAACCACAGAGTTGGTTAAGACTTTGTGCCCATCGAGGATTCACCGCTGATCGAAGCGTGGATCTTATGAGCATCACTTACTAGGGGGTATTCAGAGGCACGTCCAAGCTTACGTCTGGCACATTGCACGGTTTGCAAGTATTCAATACGTGACATGGTTGCGAGCCCATCGCCGCTTAGCAGCCAAATTATCTTCAAAAATAAATTAACTTAAACTGAAAAACTGATAGACAGGTTTTGTATCATTTTCCCCTGTCAATATAAAAAAAATATTGTTAACTACTTACTTAATCCATCATCATTATTCATGATCCTCATTAACAATCGGATCAGTTTCATAAGCTATTGTCCATATCTACGTGTGCTTATTTCAGCAATCGCTAAGCGTGACAGCTTATTCAGACAATTGTATTGTTCATATATATTTATATTTGTTTCCTTGCAATTACATGAAGTGCAGCGAAAGGCAATGGGAAGAGGAAACGCGTTCCTTTGATGAGTGACAATAGAAATGACGGAACTGAGACCTTGCTCAAGTTACTTTACTACTACGAAGATTCCAATCACAGATATCAATAACTAGGTAGACAATCTACAAAGTTGTAGGTCCTAGCTTGTTCTCAACCTGTCAGAGTTTGTAGTAGGTATTATAGCTTAGAACGGTCTGTTTACAAAAACTTAGAACGTACCAACAAAGATAATAAATACATATAACTATTCATTTTACACACCGCCACCCTGCCCTGAACTAAGCAAAACTTGTAATATGGTAACAAGATTTCGGAGAAAATGAATACAATGCAAACATTTTATTTATTAATTTCATACATAATCTAACTAATATAAAAATTGATAGCATCCAAGCACAGAACAAACATCAAAATGAATCACTAAAATGTTTGTCTTGGCTGGGAATTGAACCTTGTCGGTTCGATGCCAGTTCGTCTTCGCAGATGGCTTACATGTTCTTACCCACGACGAGCACTATGTCTATTTGGAATTGTACTTAGTCGTGAGAAGGAAACAAACAAAACAGATATTCATAGATATCGTGTTATGTGTTTGTACTTAGTCGTGAGAAGGAAACAAACAAAACAGATATTCATAGATATCATGTTATGTGTTTGCCTTTTGCTGTAATCAATCGAGTTCAATGCGAATGGTCAATATTTGAAGAGCTAAGGGGAAACTAGTAAGATATTTTTTTCTCATCTCTTTCGGTAAATATTTGCCTAATTCCTCAACCACCCGGAATTAGGCTGACATCCCTCTGGATTTACATCTCGCCAAATAGAAAGCTAATGAGGTTTAAATATTCAGTGTTGTTTGAACATTTTTGTTTGGTATAGATAAAAGAGCTTTGATCCTCTGCTGGTTTATTTACATTAAATAATAATCTGCTTACTGGTAATCTGCTCTAAATCTAAAAAATATGAATACTTGCCAAGATGGTAAAACTTTATCGTACCATTTATTTAAAATATATTAACAAAATGAAATTGTACAGATTTTTTTATTGTATGAAGGTGAAACGCTTGACCTTCATCTCATCTGGTTTCAAGTTACAATAAGGTCGAAGGTGGAAGCGCACTTCACCAGGAATCCTCAACAGTCTAAGGAACTGGCTATCTTACCTCTAAATGCCGGAACATAACAATTCATCAATGTTTGTTATGGCGATATACGTGGGTAAGATGGTGGTAATAGCTAGGCGGACTTAATCAAAGTTCTACCTATCTATCTGGGGATCGATCCTCAGGGAAGTACAATTTTCCCTGTTGAACCTGTTGTTATAGCGACAGGCGGACCCAAACAAAGTCCTACCACCAACCAAACCAAGCAAAATTTACTGTACTCCCTGTACTCCCTCCCTGGGGATCGAACCCCGGGACCTCTGGGTCTGAAATCGGTGGGTTGAACCACAAAAAGTTAAAATTTTAAATTAAACATGCAATGGGTTATACTAGTAGAATAATAAAGGGAGGTCCAACCGTAACACACGATGTTAATTGTAAATAAAAAAAATATGAGCGAGTTTTTTTTTTTTTTTTTTTTTTTTTTTTTTTTTTTTTTTTTTTTTTTTTTTTTTTTTTTTTTTTTTTTTTTTTTTTTTTTTTTTTTTTTTTTTTTTTATAAAAATCTCTCATAATATTTTTTTTATTATGAGAGAAAGATCTATAACAATTATGTGTGAAACAAAATATCAGTCAAATGCTCGCCACGCCTTTGGTGGCACAGCTCTATCCGATAGTCTATTATTTTAATGACGCTGAGGCATCATTGAGGTTCAATGTTGTTTATGTGCCGAATTATCTCATCCTTTAGCGTTTAAATTGCTCTTGGTTTATCAACGTAAACTTTTTCTTTTAAATATCCCATCCAATCCATCCAATATCCAAAGAAAGAAGTCGAACGGTGTCAAATCACTTGTTCGTGCCTACCAAGACATCGCCACGACGCGGACGTGAGATAGCACGGCCATTGAATTTCTCGCGCCGAAGAGCCATTGTTTCGTTGGCTGCGTGTCAAGTGGCACCGTCCTGTTGAAACCACATATCGTCCAGCTCCATGTCCTCAATTTCTCGCCATAAATATTCCGTATATTATCCTCATATTATCTTGTAACCATTGGGACCGATTTCGCTCAAACCCGAAATTCTTGTTTAAAATTGAGTAGGTACCTAACGAATGCTTCTGGAAAATACTATCAAAATCGGCCGGTTACAACAAACTTCTCCCTTCTTTGGGGGACGTATACCCTCTGCTCAAAAATTTCCTTCGACTAAAAATTCTCTGTATTTATAGAACCTGTACAATCTGTACATCAAGTTTTATCAAGATTTAATTTCGAAAAGATTCCATTGTTGCGTAGATGCTTCGCCTGCTCGGTAAATAATAATTATAAGATTGTGGACTTGGACTTTATAATAATCATAATAAAATATTATTATGATATATGATGCCTGGCTAGCTACTACCATCTTACCAAATGATGTCGCCATAACAAGAATCCTAAAACGAGGAGGGAAACGGAACACAACAATTCCGGAATTTAGAGGTAAGATAGCCAGTTCCTCAGTTTGTTGAGGATTCCGGGTGAAGTGGGCCTCCACCTTCGGCCTTATCTTAATTTGTAACCAGGTGAGATGAAGGCCAAAGCTTCTCCGTTGTACAATAAAAAAAAAAAAGTATATGTAATAAAAATATCTGTATTTTGAATTATAACTTTTTCACGATAACATTCATAGCCATTCATAGAAATGTATCATTGATTTACAGAAATGAGTAACATCGAGGAGTATGCATAAGTATCATTTACTCGGCTAAAGAGCGGTGCGCTCATCTCTATAAGAATATTAGTTCAGTAGATAGTAATCCTCCAGCGGACTTGTCGGGATCCCGTTTTACTCGAATTGGTAACGAGCAGCCTAGAGCAGCCATAGCTGGCTCATTCCAAACATTCACACACCTTCACATACCGCCGTAGTATAAAGGATGACAGCTCGCTTATTCCAACCATTGACTTCAAACACAACCCTGGCTTAGAGGATGATAGCTGGTTCATTCCAAACATTCACACACCTTCACAAACCGCCGTAGTATAAAGGATGACAGCTCGCTCATTCCAACCATTGACTTCACACACCACCGTTGCTTAGAGGATGATAGATGACTCATTCCAAACATTCACACACTTTCACAAGATGATAGCTGACTTATTTTAACTAATGACTTCACCCACCGTCGTGGTAAAGAAGATGATAGCTAGCTCATTTCAATCGATTTTTACACACAAACCAATGTACATCACACAAATGTTCGCCCGGTGCGAGCCCACACCCCACAGCGCCGAAGGCAGAGCTACCAATAGAGCCTTACAGACTTGTAAGACGACAACATCTGCTCAAAACGATTATATTGGTATTTTTATCTGCGTGGAAACTCTAGTAATAATTTACATATATCGAAACAATGTACATTAAACACTCACTATTTTCTTAGGAAGTAGTCGGATTACGTAAGGACCGTTACAAACGTACTATTAGGTAACTCAACTGCTCCAGACCAGTACCGGAAGATATGAAGATAAGAGTTAATAAGACCGGAAGCGTGCCCAAAACACTGGCTGCATTGACATGCTGAATAGCTATGCTAATACGCTGGTCTAAATAAAGAGCCCTTGAACCTCATGTAGCCTTGTAATTGAATTAATTGTATATTATTTTTGTTTCAGGTAAGCGCAAGTACCATAAGCATCGTAAGTGTCTGCAGGAGCTGGTCCTCAGGGTTTTTTTTTTATTGTACAACGGGGATGTGCTTGGCTTTCAACTCACCTGATTATATTGGTTAATATAAGGCCAGAGTGTGAAGCGCACTTCATCCGGAATCCTCAACAAACTGAGGAACTGGCTATCCTATCTGTAAAATGCCGAAACACAACAATTTTAGAATTGTTATTATGGCGATAGAATTAGGTAAGGGTAGCTAGCCAGGCGGACTTAAACAAAATCCTACCACCAACCAAACCAAGCACAATATTGCTCCCCTGGGGATCGAACCCGGGACCTCTAGAACTGACGCCGGCGGGCGAACTAATAGACCATAGAGGCGGTCAAAATAATTAATATTTCGCTCATTTGTTGAATTAGAACAAGTCCATTATTAATCTCGAAACTTGCACTAGATGAGGTCGGCGATGGCGCGAGACTATCTTTCGATCTAATTATTTGATACCTGAAAGCTGAAAGCTATCAGTAGTATACTAATGTCGTTTTAAAGTTGGTATTTAGGTATTTTGTATTTTTTATCTATAACATATTTTGAAGTTCTTGAAACCCAAGGCTTTGAAAGCCTGTTGAGAGAACCAGCAGCTTGAACTCAGCTGGGGCTCTTACATAAATCGCGGCTGTCTTCAAGTCCCGTAATTGGTTCCCGAAATAATGAGTTGGCGCTCCGCGCTCCGTCATCCGGGCCCGCGGGACTTTCACCGATCTCGCCTTTTACATGCTTTTCCTTGTTTTGTTACCTTTGCAACTAGGTCTAAGTCAACACATACTAACAACAACGATCAACTTGAACAAAACAAAATGCACTGCAACATTTTGTAGCCTATGTCACTCCCACAGTTTAGACAAGCCAAACAACATGTCGGACGTCCAAATCTATTGAGCCGTGTAGGCTATAGAGCACGCCAATGAAATAGACAGACATACATACATAATCTCGAAAAATATAATCCTCCTTCAGAGGCAGTTGGTTAAATGCTGGCGCCTGGGCTACAGCAACGAAAAAACAATGTGTGCAAAAGCAACTGAATAATGTATAAAGGGGTTTCGCCCAGAAGTTATGCAGGGCTTACAGGACCGTATCCCTAAGCTCGGCTCTAGTGCTGGCTGGCATACTATCTCTCGACCTCAGGATACAGGAGGCAGCTGCCCTGTATCAGGCAAGGAGAGGTGTCCCCATACCAGCACTAGGAGACAGGGAGGTCGAGAAGATGTCGAGTCACTCTTCAAGGCCCCACCCAGCTTAAATGATGAACCAGGAATTTATATGCCTGGAAAACCAGCAGCAGGTGAACACACACAGCGACTACGAAGTCCGAGTGTTCGTGGACGGCAGTGAGATGTAGGGTAAGGTCGGTGCCGCATTGTCCATATGGACTCATGCGGAAGAGATCAAAACCCTCAAGCTGAAGCGTTCGTCCTACTGCACGGTCTACCAGGCGGGATTGCTGGTCATAATGTGAGGATACGGAGGTAATACTGAAAAGCAAATAAAATCGATTCGGCACCTACTACCTCTTGCTGTCAAAGTTCGTGAGAAATTAAAAGCAAGTAGGGAAAAGGGCAATTAAGTAGATCTGTTTTGGATTGAAGCGCGTGCAGGCAGATCCTTTAAGGAACCCTTGAGGAGTGGGACAGGAGATACGCGTCAAACACAACCGCGTCTGTAACAAAACTGTTTTTGCCAGATGCCACTAAACAAGCAAGCATGCTCCATCTTAGGCCACATCTTAACTTGTTTTACATGTGAGCTGGTGGTCAAACGCTTGAAGCGTACAAAATCACCCAAAAGATAAAACCCACTGGAGTACTCATGCAAATTTTGACAGGGCATGGTGGATTCTCTGAAGAACTGAACCGCTTCAAGTGTAAAGAGAGTCCAGCATGCAACTGTGAACCCAATAAATGAAAACAGAGGACCACATTCTATTCGAATGCCCCGTTTTTGGACAATATAGATACGAAGCTGAACATAGGTTAGACGCAAAGTTGTAACCCGAAAACGCCATTTACCTGTGAACCAACAAATACCAGCGAAACGATTTATTTAAATATTGTGTAACAATATATAGCAAGTAAAGTCATAATAAGAAATAAAGATGAATAATTTTGCTGAACATATATTATGAATATCTGTAAGTCAGCAATAAAATATGTATCGGAAATAAGTAGTATGAGTTACATAATACATTATAGAATAAAAAATCGAAAGAAGCTGTTAATTTATATTGTTAATTGAACATGGTGTAAACTGTAAATAAGAATGTATGTATATGTTTTAGACAGTAGAACACAAAAGTTAGAATAGATAATGATAGGTAAAATATTTTGTAAGATTGTAAGACGGGTAGAGTTGCAGCTTGAAAAAGTCGTAGAATAAGTAATTTGAAAATAAAATAAAAATATGTAGTAAAAATGACTGACAATCTATGTCAGACATTTTTACTATTATTTTTACTCCGACGCCTGGATTAGTGATGCCGGGAAAAAAATGGTTAAAAGAACAGCAATACAATACACCTGCAATACATATATATATATGTATAATACATATACATATAATACAATGCAATACATTCACCGTTTATTGTGGCACTCCAATAAATTCAAATCTAAGGGATAATATATCGACCTAGTCTATAATCATGCAATTTGGGAAGACGCAAGTTCTAACAACACAAGTACGAGACGGTACCTTGGAAAAGGAATTACGGGATACTTTCAACAACTGATCCAGGAAAGTAATGAGTAAATTGTTTTCGAATATTTGAACAGATCGTGTTTGTGAGGTTCCGCGGGCATGCTGATCGGTTGCCGTCACTTCGTGACATTTTATAGATTATCTGTTCATTCCGGACCAATACAGCTGAATGAACATTTTCTTTGCAAACATGTTCTGAGTTTGTACGTGTCAAATATGCCAATTTTCTTCTTTTTTGTAAGGGAAGCTATTTTTTAATGTTCAGTGAGTGACGGTAATGTGTCATATTTGGAAATAGAGTTATATTAACTGCTGTAAATTCGTTAGTTAAAAGCCGTGTGTTCGTTCCACAAACAATGCGCCGGCGCAATATACTCGTCGCCACCGACTGACAGATGCTGATTCCATTTTTAAACTTACCTACATTCAGCCGGTAAACAGCTGACACGTCTCTGTGCACTCTGTAACGGGATACTGTAGCTTGTTAGCAAACAGTGCCTTCGATAGGTAGCCTTGTCCTCGTCCAGGTAATGCCCGGGTAAGCATTCAGGTCAGGAACGTGCCCATTACAAGTAAAAATGAAATCTTATCGTGGAACTAACCCGATGGAATTCCTCATCGGCAATATCACATGAACAAACCGAGTTCTCTAGTTCACTCGTTATTTTAAAACGCCTAAGATAGCTATTTTAATATAATACCTCTGATACAACTGTACTTAACCTGTAAACAGAAAATCAGTTTTTTTTTATTTACATCTCAATCTACAAAAATTACGTTATTTTCTACTAACCTAACCTAACCCAAAATAGAAGAATTCCTTTATCCAATGTATCCAAAAGTACTGATCCGTTTATGCAATAAATATATAAACAAATTTTTTTTTGACACATATACAACTTTATTTTTAATTTACCCTTGCTACATACCTACATTTATCTGTAAATAGAAGAAAGCTTTAATTGATATGTTTCTAACTTTTAAGATGACTTGCATACATACGTTGTACCCCAGTAGGAGATGAATTTACAAAAATCCTTTCTTAGTGTTTACTTGAAACATTTAGAAGCAATAGCTGTTTCTATTGACATCTCAAGAGCAATTGAATTGGTTTGGCACGCGAGTCTACTGAATAAACTTCTTGCGTACGGTTTACCTTCCGAGTTTGTGCCTGCTTGGATATCCGACTTCTTGAGTGGAAAGTCCATCAGAGAGGTACCTCATTGATGGACTCGGACTATATCACCATCAATGCCGGTGTTCCTCAAGGGTCTGTTCTATCTGTGACTATTTACTGCTACACATCAATTACTTGTTTCAGCTAGGCACTTTTAGGCAGATGACAGTACTGTTACAACATAGATAGAATGATAAACTCTTTTTTGTACACCAAAAAAAAAAAAAAGACACAAAGAAAAACGAAAGTGGAGACGCACTTCACCTGGAATTCCCCACAAACTGAGGAACAGTGGAGAATTCCTGGTGAAGAAATCTCCTTTAGAAAGAAGAAGAAAGAAAGAAAAATGTTTATTTGGCACCAAAAACAAACACAGCGCATAAAACACACAGTAACACATAAACACACTAACTTAAATCTAGTAACAATAGGTAAAAAATAAATAAATAAAATGAGTAGGTAAATACGTAAGTAAACACATATTAAACTGCGCCGGTCGGCCTGGGCCAAAAAGGTACCACCTCAGCAAAAAGCCACTCCACCATGGAGTGAAGAGGCGCTGATTTTCAGGTGGAACCCACTCGAGCGAAATCACGCATAACAAATAGCAACTAAAATAAGATATGAATACATTTAATTACATATTAATGTCCTGTAATATTTATTAATTATTTGTTTATTTATAAGATATTTTTACTATAATTACGATAATAATAATAATAAATATTAAGAAGGAGTTTGGATAGGATTGAATAGGTATGCTATATGAATTCAGCTTTAATTATCTGTGTTTATTGAAAAAAAAATGAATAAAATTTATAGTCTATGGTCGTGATCGTGGGCATCACAGTCACAGTCTCATGTGCATTGTAAAATATAGATTCTGATTGAATAATATTGTTAATGTTTTTGATCTGAGATAAAATTTAAGAGATTGAAAATTAGAAAAAGAGCTTACGAGGACTTTTGTAGTAAAAGAAAGTGTTTTTTGAGTGCGAATCTAAACGTACTAATGGTCTTTATTGAACGAAACGGAGGATCTAGGGAGTTCCAACAATGCGTAGCAGCATACCGGAAGGATCCTCGGAAAGCAACGGACTTGTGACGTGGCGTAAGAAAGACGTTAGCACATTCTCGCTTTGAATAGCGTGAGTTACTTTTAGCGAAGGTAAGTTTAGAGTACAAGTATTGAGGTAATTTATTTTTAGTGAGGTTAAAGAGAAGAGTTGCTAAATGGATTTTTCTACGCACCGCCATCTTTAACATGTTTCCCGAGTTAAGGAATGGTGTGACGTGTGTGCGAGGCGGAATATGATAGCAGAAACGCGCACAAGCATTTTGTACCCGTTGGATCAGCTGTTTGGTCCTACTCAAGAGGCACGGTCCATACACAACGTCACAATAATTGAGGCAAGAAAGTATCAAAGATTCACACAGCATTATTCGAATACTTTCACATAAGTAGGGGCGAATCTTGTAGAGCAGTTTCAACCTATAAAAACAGTTTCGTACGTTTTCTGCCACATGACTCTCGAAACGAAGGTGGCTATCCAACGTAAGACCTAGGTTTTTGGTTTCCTTCACATATTCCACTGACTCTCCATAGATATTTATGTTAAGGTTTGACAAGTTAACCTTTTTAAGCTTAGCTTTAGTACCTAAAAGCATAAATTTTGATTTCTTGGGGTTCAATACCAAGGATTTACACATTTTGACCATTTGTATATGGAAGCTAAATCAATATTTATTTCATTTACAGCGCTAGTAGCCTCCGTAAGCAGAAAAGAATGATATAATTGCAAATCATCAGCATACAGATGAAAGCGACAAAATGAGATATTCTTTATGATATCAGCACTATATAATATAAAGAGAACTGGCCCTAGTATTGAACCCTGTGGAACTCCTCTTGGCACTAATTGTAACTGTGATTTTAGACAAGCACCATCTGGGGACTTTACTTCAACGCACTGGTACCTGTTACAGAGGTAACTTGAAAACCATTTAATTGTTTTTGTGTCGAAACCATAATATGCTAATTTGGATAATAGTAGAGGAACATTAATTGAGTCGAAAGCGCGGGAAAAGTCTAATAGCACCAGAATGCTGCACATACCATTATCTTGTGCTGCAAGAAGATTATCCACCACATCAAGGAGAGCGGTAGAGGTACTGTGACCTTTGCGAAAGCCGGACTGCATCTGGGGCAAGACTTGGTACTCCTCTAGAAACTTTATCAGCTGCATGCTGACCACCTTCTCCATTATTTTGGATACACTAGAGAGCAAACTGATTGGCCTCAAATCACCAAAAGTAGACGGCTGATTATTTTTAGGCAAAGGTTTAATAACTGCCAGTTTCCATGCATCAGGGCACATACCACTATACAAAGATTCATTGATTATAGCAGTTATCGCTGGCAATGATTGAGGTAAAGTCAGTCGTAGCATTTCAAGAGATATACCATCCGGACCCTGAGCGTTTGAATTAAATCCTTCAATAACCTTTAACACCGTGTACTCTGTAACCGGTTGAAGTGTAAAGATTCCACTACCAAATCTGTGGTACTCATAGTAAGTCAGAAGTGAAATATTAACCTGTTCAGAACCAGGCACTTTAAGAAAATGGGAGTTTATCATGTCAGGATTATTAAGATGAGAAGGTATTTCACCAGCTTCCTTCTTGTTTGGTAAAATATTGGTTTTTAAATTTTTCCATAATTTTTTCGTATTTTTCCTATAATTATTTATGTTATGTGTAAAGAAAGCGGTTTTTTCACTTTCTAAGGCTGCATTGACAATATGCTTCATGTTTTTATAACATGCCTTTAGATTGTCAGTCTTATTTATCCTATATCTGTCATGATAACCGTCCCTAATCTTCATCATCTCCTTAACAGTATCTGTTATCCATGGGTGGGGAGAATTTTTGAACCGAGATGTTTTAATTGGTGCATGCAAATCAAATAGAGTGGTGATAGTACTGGTAAAAGTTGACACTAGTTCATTAATATTTTTTGTAGTGGAGAAATAGTCCCAATTAATAGAGTTTAGATCGGCAGAAAACAATTCCATAACAATGTTATTCAGAGGTCTGTATGTTACATAGCGAGCTGGGATTTTTTCTTTTTTAATATGAAATTCCACCATTATCATTGCATGTTTACCTAGCTCTGGTTTATATTTTACTGTGATCTTTTTAGCCTTTGCATCGGTACACACAATATCAATTAAGGTCTCTCGATGAGTAGTAAAGTGGGTTGGTTCTGTAATTAATTGATTAAGACTAAGAGAGTGTAGAAATTGTTGTAAAAGCCGAAACTTTGCAAAACCTGGTTCCAGCATATTAATGTTGAGGTCCCCCAACAGTATTACATTATCGCATTTAGCAAAAGAGGCAATGGACTCAGTAATAATATCAAGAAAACCGGCAACGTCTCCCTGGTCTGGAGGTCGATAAGCAGTACCTATAACCACACACCTACCAGCCACGCTCAGCTGAAGCCAGAACTGCTCCACTGAATTGTCAATTGGGTAGGGGCATGATCGAGCTCTAATACCTTTTCTTATATAGAAACCAACCCCACCACCTTTGCCACCCTTAATACTGCTAGGTCTTGGCTGATAGATTAATCGATAGCCAGGTAGCTTCGGAGCTTTATCACCTTCACCCAGGCCAATCCATGTTTCATTCAAAGCTAAAATATCAGGTTTCAACTCCTCCATTGCAACAATAAATTCCTCATGCCCAGTATTAAGAGACCCTACATTAAACAAACCAACTTTTAAATTTGTCAGAGAAAGTTTTGTTTGAGTGGTTGGCATTTTCTGGATATTGATACCTGGGGATAACTATTAGTAATAAGAGCAATAAGTATAATAAAATAACAAATGTCATAAATAATATTGAATGGGAGAGACATAATGTAAATATGTTTATGGTAAAAATATATAATAAAAATGTAAGACATAATTGAAGCATTACTTAATAAGAAAATGTAACTAATCAATAATACTTGTTTTTTTTCTCTGGTGAAAAAATAACAAGAATAAGCAAATTTATAGATCAGGTACTTGGTAATAGTAATACAATTTTGTGATTTAGTCATTAATAATAATTGTAAGGATTGATATGATTTGTGATAAATATTATAATAATAAAATATGTTAAGAATATACAAGTTACATAATGATACTTGAAAATAAAAAAATAAATATGAATAACCAATCAGCATCACATATACATCAGCATACACAAGACAAATACAGCCAGACATACAAAATAACCAGAATGCAAAAAAATGTGTGCAAAGTGTTACATAAACAGAAGTTAAAATTCTACAAGAAAGTCTTAGTAAAGCTAAATATAAATTAATACTATCATAGAATAGCACAAAACAGGTATTCCTTTCAGATCGAGTGTTCAAACTAAAGATTGCCCAAAAACCCTTCCAAGATCCGCTACCGAGCGTATAGGAAATGCGTCCTTCCCATCAGCTTGACGAACGTAAACTCTGCCGCGCTTGGTCCAAGCGAACCTCCACTGTAGCCGGCGGCACTCCTCGCGAGCCCGGTGGAACAGCTGGCGGTTGTGGCGCGACAGTCGCTCGTTCACAAAGATGCGAGGGCCGACGTCGGCACGGCCAGCGTCCCCAGCGGCCAGCGTCCGGCGCACGCGCGCACTCTGCAGCAGGCGGTCGCGAAGGTCCCGCCGCGCCAGCCGCACCACAACGCGGCGCGGGCGCGGCCCCTCGCCCCCACCCTGCGATATACCGACGCGCTCCGCGAACACGATGTCGCGCTCCTCCAGCGTGATCCCCAGCCTGGCCGCCAGCACCGTGACGGCATGGAGAACGTTCTCCCCGCGCTCCTCAGGCAACTGCCCGATCTCGAGGTCCGCGAGTAGCGCGTCCTGGTCCCGGTCGTTGAGTTCAATCTTCAGGTCGGCGACGACGCGTTCGAGCGCGACCAGGTCAGCGTCGCCACATGTAGCCCGGGATGCGGTGTCGGCGGCGGCAGCGGCCTGTCGCTGCTCGACAGCCTCCACCCGCTTCTCCAAAAGTCCCACGCGAGATGTGAGCTCCGCGACAGACGCTCGGAACTCAGCTGCCTCCTGACGATATTCTCTCATATCACCACGCATCGCCCGCAACTCATCCTTAAAGTTTAAAAACTCTGCGAAGAATCGGTCTTGCATCCGGCCCAGCTCCTCCATCACCTCATCGTGGCCCCGGCGCGAGTTCAGCTGTAGCTCCATTTCGGTGAATTCGGCCGTTATGTTGAGCGCCGTGTCGTCGAGCACCATAGCCTCCTCGCCGGTGTCGGTGCTGAGCTTCGTGGTGGCCGGCGTCGGCGGCGGCGGCATCGGCGGGGACGTGGACGTTGGCGGTGGCGTGGGCAGTGGTACCGAGACCTCGACCTGCAGCTGCGCGGCTCGCACCGGGGTCGAAGGATCTCTGCCTTTGGGCGCCTTCACCTCGCACTCTGGACATCGCCACGACTCGGGGATCGGCGCTCCAGCTGGGACCCCTAAACACTCGTGGTGGGTCCTTGAGTCGCACTGAGGGCATGTAATGCCGCCTCTAATAAACTTGCCGCAGGCTAAACACTTTGCCATATCTATCGGATTAGGCTAGTAAAATGTTTTTTCACTACTCGACGCTAGATGGCGTTAGGCGTCGCGGACAGGCAGTTAATTATTAGATTTAGGTCGCAATTTAAATTGATTCCAAGTACAACTGTTCGCGCCTTGGTATATGTTGTAAATATACTTCAATCACTCTAGAATTAGTATTAGTAAAGTATTGCTTACAAACCGTACAAGTTCTATTATTTATTTTTTAAAATGCACTATAGCGGGTATCAAATCCGTATCACTTAGTAAACTTGGATGATCTGTATCGATAAATACCAGATCCCTTGAATGTTATTGTGCGTAAATATTCATATTCGACACCAAACACTTATGTAAAAAGGCAATTATCACTTTGAGCACAGAACATTAATGTCGTGAATTGTTATTAATTAATTTCTATCACTCGGCTGTGCATTCACCGGCACGCGTGACGTCACTCTCCATATGCTCCTTTCTGGCTATCTTACCTGTAAATTCCTGAACACAGAAATTTTAGAATTGTTATTATGGCGACAGAATTAAGTAACATGGTGGTAGCTAGCCAGGCAGACTTAAACAAAGTCCTACTATCAACCAAACCAAGAACAATATTGAACGCCCGTTGGGGATCGACCGACCTCTGGATCTGAAATCGGTGGGTGGAATTTTTCTCTATATAAAATTCCATGCACAATAATAGTAGATTATAAACATCGAGGGGATAAAGCACTGTTTTATGTCACGGGCGCGATATTGAATTCTGAACGTAACGAATGACTCCAGATTTAATTTCCGTGCGCAGCGAGGGTGTTACGAGTTAATTCCCGAGCGAAGCGAGGGAATTAAGACGAGTCCTGAGCGTGAGGGGTTCAAACGCGCCCAAGACAAAAACAGCTTTATCCCCGAGGAGTGTACTCTACTTTTCTCACCTTTTGCGAGACAATAAAAAAGCAAGGCTACTCGCCTAAGGCATCCAATTTAATGAACTCCGGAGTTAAATCACTTTCATCACTCGACATTTTAACAGAACTTTTCTTCTATTTTGATATATTTTAATAAAATCTTTGCAGTTATTACGTATATTATTGCAGCGTCTTACAATACTCGCGGCTTTTGTTTAATTTCAAATGTGTTCCATTCAGCTTGCCGTGGCCAGCTCGATTTTAGAACAAGTTACATTTTCAAATAAGTTCGACGCGGCGCCTCCCTCGACCTCCGAGTATTAGTCTGTTAATCTATTAATACGAAATAGGACTTTAAGGCCATTGTAATAAGAACTATGAAAAGTAAAAATATTAAAACTCAGCGGGTTATAATGAGATTCAGTCCAACATTACAGCCCGGCTAAAGCCAAGGGCTTTAATGATTTGCTTTACGTAAGGTTGGCATGATATGTAATTTGACATTGTCGAGCAGGTGGTATGAAAATGTATATTACACATTTATTGAACTTGAAATATTGTGAGCAACCCCATACACACTCAAATACAAAACACAGATACAAAATGTATTATTTAAAATACTAAAAAATATAACTACTAAGTTAATCCCAATAAGGTTCCTGCTCAATATATTATGGATTACTTTAAGAGTAGGTACTTATGTAAGGTATGTAACCCCCAAATTAGGTTACTTTTCTAACTTAAAGTACCTACCTAAGGGCCGCTTTACGGTCCTTATGTAACAACTTGTCCAGACGGTTCCGGAAACGACCCAGAAACGCTGGTTGCACAATTTAGCTAGCTCGCTGTAGCGACGCTGACTTGCTGGACAGAACCACCCAGCCCAACCCTTGGGTCGCGTTCAATCGACATCCTACATCTTCATTTCAGGCTGCCTTTTGAATTTAGGTACTCCTCATAGACTAACCATAGAACATAGACTCGATTCATGCTCCGATGAGTAGTACCAGACCATAGACTCTGGTGCAGGATTTCAACAGCAGTCGAAACTACGCTTACTTCGTGTAAAGCCCCAGAATAAACTTCAGAAGTCGTAAACTAAAGTGCCAGCTTTATTGTTGCATTCTATACTGTACCGCACTGCGATCTTGAAGAATAAACACAGAGTCTAAAGTCATATTTTGTCGGAATATTCGCTTCAATGTGTTTCATGATTATGATGATGATGATGATGATTTAATGTACTCGTTTCTGCACAACACTTCTACTACTAACCTAAAACGTACCTACATTATTCGTTACAGTCGTAATCCTGTACTCTTTTTTTACATGCCTATCAAAAAGTTTGGATGTGAGATCAACACGAAAGAGTTTTTGTTTTGTAATGAATTCGTGGCGATGTTGGAGATATTTTGGAGTAGTCAACTAGCACTTACAACTCTAGTACCAGTTGTATCACTTCATAAATGTCAAAAACGAAATAAAAGAGAGAGTGAACGAAATTTCTGGCTTGGTAACAAAGAAATACTACCAATAATATCTACTATTAGGTAAAATAAAACTATCATTACTATGATCGTAATGTAATATGTAGGTACTAAATATTTTACACTAAAAACTTTACGCGATAAGAAACCTGTAAGTATCTCCTGTTATTTGCCTACAACGCGCTTTATTTTCCGACAAAAAAGTAGGAGGATTTTAATATGTAGATACCCAGCTGGCTATAATAAGAAATTCCAAACCCAACTTGGGCATTTTGCGGTACAGTTAACAAAATTAACTACTGGAAAAAATCTATTATCTCAAATAGGTAGATTTTGTTTACAGAAACTATCACAAAAATGTTAATAAATGGTAATATTAACAGAAATAGGTACTCAAAAAGTATTATATCTACCCTTCGACATTGTAAGAGGCCACTTGATTTTTGGATTCAACTTGTCTTTCGAAGTGTTGGGGTGACAGCAACACACAACTGCCTCTGTGGTCTCGTGGTTCGCCTTTCGGTGTCAGATCCAGAGGTCGCAGGCTCTCCCAGGTTCGATCCGCAGAACAGTATAAAATTGTGCTTGGTGGTAGAACTTTGTTTAAGTCCGCCGGGCTACCACCATCTTACCTGAGTCCCGTGTAAATCCCGGGTGAAGTGCGCTTCTACTTTCGGCCTTATAAACGGCGTAACCTGAAACCAAGTGAGATGAAGGCCAAGCGTTTCCTCGTAATACAATAAAATAAAAAACATTGCACTCCTTGGGCTTCAGAATAAACGTATGAACAGCTGCTTTTTGTCCGGACAGCGCATGCAAAGTCGCGAACAGAAGCTAGTCATATGAATAATAGTGCTATTGACTTTTAGTACCATTCGTTCCAGGTTTCGTGAACAATATTTCTCGACGATGAGCATCGGAATGTCATTTTAACGGCTCGTCCAATTCCGATAGTGGCTGGCGGCCATTTGCTGAACTACAGTTTATGCGACATAACCGGATAAAACCAGTTAACGTTTTATTTTCGTTTGTTTCGGACAGTAGGTTTCTTTTGCGTGGAGCACCAGGAGCACCAGTCAGATAGATGCACGGTGTTTGTGAATTTATTTGGGGCTAGATGGAGCTGTGTGAAATTAAGGTCCTGTAACATTTATTTATTATTATTAATGACAATCTATCTATATCTATATATACTTTTTATAAAACTGTTACGGGTAAAAATGTGTAAGTCTATTAAATATATTCGAAAATTTGAATTGGAGGAAACACTATTATCACACATTTTACTCGGTAAGAAAGAAATTCGAATCCAAAACTTGATGTGAATATTCTTAATGGCTAACTGTAATACAAAAAATATGATGGGGTATTATATTTTTTTGAAAATCTACCCCGTTGCAGGGCTACAGGGTTGTAATGTTTATATAACATGTCACATATATTCGACATGTAAAAAAAAATACAATCAACGGATTGACTTGAAAGTTGATATAAATACGTTGAACATTTGTTACACAAGTTTATTATAATCATCGTTTCAAAGAAACCAATCCATAAAAATCCAACCTAATAATGTGAGTTTTCTGTTCAAAGAATTTACTACGCACAATTTAAGATCCCTCTTAGCTGGATGGATCATTCAATAAATTAAATTGATTCATACATCCAATTAAATTCAATGAAAAATACCGAGGCCGAAACATTTTTTTTATTTGGGGCGCCATCTAGCGCTGTGTGAAATGGGTGAGCCCTTGCACTGGGTATAAATTGACCATAAACAACACACTTAGCCGAGGAATTCTCTACCTCACCGGGGGCTGCGGTCACGTGGATACATGCAGATGAACGGAGTAGAGTTCAATCTGTACATAACTAGCAACCACTTTAGGAATTATGGACCAATGTTCTGCCTTGCTAAAGATAACCGCCGTAAGCAAAATTTATTTCAAAATAGAGTTTCTAATATATTCGGAATCGCCGTTTCGAGATCTATAAGTTTTACTTTTCTTTTTTTACTTTTGTTTTACAGGTTTCTTCTAAATAGCCTCTAAATGCTATTTAAAATTTTGGTAATCGCAGTAAGTACTGTATTTTTTAATCATCCTTAGAATTACAGTTGTAAGCGCTCATGTCGCTGTTATGCTCTAAACTTAATAAAATGTAGCCCATAGAGTGCTAACCCTAATCGCGGTAAAGGCTCACAATACATATTATTAAGTATAAGTATTACTCTTGCTTATAATAATCGTTGTAACTGATGCAATGGGTACGAGTACTTCCTGGCGAGGGAAGACAAGGAGTTGTCGTAATCTCAACATTTTTCATCAATCTCAAGTATAGTATAGTAGCACTGCACAGCAGTAACAACAAGCCTCACAGCTCAGTTGGTAGTAGCTCTGCCTTCTGCGCTGTAGGTTGTGGGTTCGATTCCCACCCAGGACAAACATTTATGTGATGTATATAGATGTTTGTTCTGTGTTTGGGTGTTGTATTGTAAAAAAAAAAAAAAAAGTAGAATTCAAGAAATTATTTTCTCCTAGTACTTTAAATATCTTCGCTCGGAAATCATTGCTAGTGCGAAGAGATCTGGGTGTCCTATTTTCAATAAGCAACAATCCTTATCCCGACCATACTCTCAGGCTCATACTAGGGGGAGTATAAGGGGATACCCAATTTGAATACCCCGTAAGTTTTTCCCTTGATTGTTTTACTCGTTAAAGATCTTAATAGATCCTTTATTATATATTAATAGATATTTAAAGCGCAAATTCCTTTTTTGTAAAATCATGGTGGGTATTACGCAGGTTGTACTATGCACTGAATTCCGATATACCACTAAATACGCAAGGTCGTGTCTAAGTCGTACTTATCTTTAGTTGCTTTTCTAATGGCTCTTTTACACAGTTTCAAACCCTTCTGCTGTTCCATTCGAGACAAGAGTATAAAGGTGGAAAGTGAAAGTATGTTTAATACCATTGCCTTCCATATATTTTCTAACCCCCCACTCTTAAATTGTGTTCCATTAAGAGATACTTTTCTTTCGGTAAGCCAAAACGGGAAAACAGTTCTCGCAAAACTTTAAATACCTCTGACCCTGACGTATTGGTCTTTTGAAAAACCACAATCTACTTAGATATAGCATATAATTAAAATAAAAAATGTTTAAACCTCAAATGGTCCCAAAAATCCACGTGCAGGCTACTCCGCGGTTTTGATGAATAATTCCATGGTATTCGTATCAACATAATAATGGATTGTGACCTGATTTTAAGATAAGTATCCGAACATACAAATACTGAGAGAACTTTAATAACTCCATAAATTACTGATTACGCTTCTCTGTTAATCTGAGAATATTCCCGTTCCGCAGAATCTGGTTCCACAGGATTCTCGTTTCTCGTGATGCATCATGCAATAGGCCTCTCCGTTCCATCTTCCATCACATGGGACATGACTGCGCCAACCCCTTACCCACTTGCATCTGTTGTCAAAATTAGTGGAAGATCTGTATTGTAATAGGCTAAAACATATAACTTGATACAAGTTTTTTTTTAAATGCTTCGTCACATGACGTATTTGACCAAGCGTTAACCCCTTTTATTAAGCATTGCATATAAGGGCCCCAAAGTATTACAAAAATGTATAACAAACTTCCCTTAGTACATAACCATTCCCAAAAAGGCCGAACCTCAGTTACGTTGGTTGGTAGAAGAACGAACCTCTTATGGCTTTCAGTTTGATTGTCGGCGAGGTCACCGATAGCTCGTACGCTGCACGCACCGTCTCAGTCATTAGTGAAGGCACTTGTAACTCCTCTATGATGCTGTTCACAACAAAAGCACTGGTCGAGCGGCTCCGCGTACAAAGTCCAACTGTCTGCCTCTGACTCAAATGCTGAAAATGAAAATGTAAAGGATTACGTGGTTTTATTATTGTTGTAAGTAGCTGGTATAACTAATACAATCTAGAAAATGTATTTTATATCAAGGAATTATTCTTCCCACCAACATGATATTCATGCTTTTACACGTCTATTAAATCCAGCTTCGTCGCCAATGCGGTATATCACTTGAGGGAACTGGATGCCCTCTATTCATTAAAAAGCGGATTGGCCGACATCCTACCAGTACCAACAACAAGAAGGAACCTGCATCGCACTACCGTGCAAGCTACTGTTGCGCCACTACGCCAGCTACTCTCATGTTGTCAACGTAGCACAGATTTTATTTTGTACAATAATCGTTTTTGTAACAATATTCGCTGCGGGCAAACTGCGCACACAATATACGATAAGCACCCGTGCGTACTTACCGAGATGTTCCGGTAATGGTGGCGACATTACCGACTGGAAAATGTTTTTCGAGTTGGCCTCAGGGTGCTGTGTGCACTGACAGCACTTTGCCGCAGGGACTTACTGTGTGCGTGTGCGTTACTCACTCGTCCTCTGTTGTCTTAGTGCGATGGTCTCACCGCAGCCGCTGAGGGTGGCTTTTGAACACTCCCGCCTCTTTCTTTTGTTGGCCAGACTAAAATAATGGCATTGTCGAACAAAGCTTCGCAGCGATAACGTACCGTGGAATCTTCCGATCGCCAATTGATAAATAAGACAGAGGTAGTGTTTGTTGGCCAGCAGCTTTCTGCAATATTTATCTATCTGCCCCATTTCAACATTTACAGCGCTGCTTCACATTTTGGATTTTGGAGCAGCACATAGAGATGACACTGAGATGGTGCCATTTGACACAAGTGCTTCACCTAGCACAGACTATAAATGACACTTGTGTTAGTCGATATGGTTATAGGTTAGATATTTTATTTTGTATTTGTTAGCCTTAGTTATATTTGATACTTAGTTGTAGTGTTTAGTATTTTCTTTTTTTTTTCTGTCGTCTGTGTCTGTGCTTTGTTTTGTGCCTGTGTCAATGAAATGATTGTCTTTCTTTCTTCTTTCTATGAAGATCGAATTTAACTATAACTGCATGCCAGCCGATTCTTTAAAACCAACTAGTTAATTATTTATACATCATTTATGCATCTAAACAAATGTAAACGACTTCAAAAATGCAAACAGCTCTGTGAAGATTTGCATAATCATGATTCAATATAAAGTGATTGTTTTCTCCATACTATAAGTAGGTAAAGCCGTTGGAGTTCTTTCAATCCGTGCTATTCATAGAACAAGTTTACGAACTATCGCCGGCCGTGGAAAGACAAATATTTAGCTTGCGCGTTAATGGAATCTAGTCCATCACCGCCAGTAAAGGTGGAGGACAGCTGGGGTACGTGGAGGACTGCTGGAGTAGGTGGAGGACTGCTGGAGTAGGTGGAGGACTGCTGGAGTAGGTGGAGGACTGCTGGAGTAGGTGGAGGACTGCTGGAGTAGGTGGAAGACTGCTGGAGTGGTGGCTTTGTACGTGGGGGAGGTGTTTAGTCTTCACCTCATCTGTTTTCAAGTTATGATAAGGCCAAAAGCACTTTACCCGGAATCCGTGCCTTTATGATGGCGCTGTGTGCAATTGATGCCCTAAAATATTAATTTATGTATCATTTATGAGAACACGTGGCCCATGATGTTACTGAACCAGTTGGTCGCTAGGTAAATGGTGGTTTCTCAATTGTGACATACTGCTCACTAAGTACGTAGAAGTAATCAACACTTTTAAGGTAGTATTAAGAGTCTATGATATGTGCAATGGCTTAGCTTCAGCGATCACATCTTCCACAATATTGTACATTTACTTTGAAATGAATATATGTTATAGTTCAAGATAGATGCTAGAAAGGGCTCGTGTTTCGAAAAGACGATTACATAAAATAATTCGAAAGAAAAAAAATCCAAAGTTGACTCTAATTTGTACCAAAAATGTTCGCTATTCAATAAATACGCCCAATTAGGGCTTGAAACTTTTGTACAGTAAATAAACACAGTATACAGCAGACGGTCTGTGTTTTCGATTTTCATAATCATGAAATTTCATAATAATTCATGTTTGTTTTACCGTAAATAAACAAAACGTAGAAATACGCGCATATTTCTGTCATCTGATGGTCATAAGCGCCATGGTTGAGCGCACTGCAATGTCACCTTTATTATTACTGCTTCTTAGTTCGAAACTAGAATAAAGTTGCGTTAGGTTAGGTTTGCGAGGTAATATAGCCCGTTAAGTATTTAAGTACATATTGTAGTCATAAATATATATAAATATAAATATATAAGTGTTTTTAAAATATTAATTAAACTGTTATTGCTGCGTAATTCTGAACTGTTGTACGGCTATGTAGTGTTTGTGTATTGTATGTGTCGCAGGAAGACAACGTGGTCTCGGGCAGACACAGAATCCCGGACACAGCGATTGTGGGCAGACACGATGGTCACAGGCAGACCGTCGCGCCACCGGCTTATGGAGGATGAACCTTAGCTGTTTTTATCAAGTTGTACATCGCCAAGCACCATCAAGGAGTGAAACGCTTTAGCCTGAGTCTGTATTATCCGAACACTACAACATCTCCCATGTTGTATTCTTCAACAATGAATAGTTTCCTTCTAGACAAGCTTTCTCCGTCGTAGACTGCATTATTACTTTCCATCAGACGAGAGCGCAGTCAAACGATGAAACGTAACCACCATTTAAATATTAAAAGTACTACGTATAATAAAACAGTTGGTTGGCAGCTAACAGTTTCTTGAGGTGCGGTCATAGTAACGTGACTCTGTGATAACTCATCCCACTACACAACATTCATATTTTTTTTTCTAATAAAGCAAAAACCAAAATTCCGTAAATTGAAATGTTGAGTCGGAGCCCGTGCCAAATGGTTCGCGAATTATTCAACGATTAGACACAAGATTGATGTTGATTTAACTATTCAAACAAAAAGTTATTTTTATTGGTACGTTTGTGGCCTCCAGTGGCCCACGGTGTGAAATTATGATAGTTTTAGATGATATTAACAGTCATCTTGCTTTCTGAACGTTATATACTTAGTTTGAGATGCCAGATCTCAAGCTAAGTATATAACTTGAGTTGAAATTAGTGCGTCATCACATATTTTAAATAAAAAAATCAAATCAGGTAGCCTCCTTGCCCCGGTTTATTTTCTAAAGGATACAAAAAACGTTTATGTACCATTTTTATCGAGTGCTTGAGTTATTTGTTCCACACATCTGACGATAAACTTAGGGCTTTCGGTAGTGAAATTTCAGAGAAAGGCGATAAGTAAGTGGTTTATATTTTTAAAATCGGTTGCGCAGTATACGAAGATAGTTCCAACTCGAGCCCCCTTTATTAATGTTTGTGTAGAGAATCCCGATGGGCACTTATTTGCTTTCGATTCAACGATCGTGATGAATTGCAAACAGATCAATAATCACCAGCTCAGCTGATCCGCCGCGCCGTGTCTACAGATACCAGCTAAACAAATAACACGGGTCTGTTCATCACTTAGTTACACATTTAAATCAATAACATTGATCAAGCAACTGAAGTGAGAGAGATCTACGAATGACGCCACTCACTTCAGCATAGCTAGTAGTTGTGTACAGCGCAGCTTGTAGTTGTGTACAGCGCAGCTTGTAGTTGTGTACAGCGCAGCTTGTAGTTGTGTACAGCGCAGCTTGTAGTTGTGTACAGCGCAGCTTGTAGTTGTGTACAGCGCAGCTTGTAGTTGTGTACAGCGCAGCTTGTAGTTGTGTACAGCGCAGCTTGTAGTTGTGTACAGCGCAGCTTGTAGTTGTGTACAGCGCAGCTTGTAGTTGTGTACAGCGCAGCTTGTAGTTGTGTACAGCGCAGCTTGTAGTTGTGTACAGCGCAGCTTGTAGTTGTGTACAACATAGCTAGTTGGTATGTACAGCGAAAGTTGTAGTTGTGTCCAGTACAGCATAGCTTGTAGTTATATTCAGCAAGGCTTGTAGCATATGTACCTACAACCATCTCTTACTAGTATGATGTGTGTTACTTGTGTTCCTGCATTTAGAAAGAAAGAAAGAAAGAAAGCAAGAAAGAAAAACATTTTATTGACACACAACAGCACAGCACATACAATTTTATACAATACTAGCTACAGCTAGTACATACTACACATCATACAGCTACACATAACAAAGGACGCCGTAAATACATATTTACCATGTAAACTTGGATCGCAATCGCATCTCTACTGCCTACCCCACAGAAAAGCGAATTGAGGTTTTACATCACTGACATTAATTACCACTGACATATTACCTATCTAATGCAAAGTTTCTAGTTTGTGACGGCAGCAGCGCAGTAAAGACCATATGTAAGTTTCTAGCAGAGGGACTTATTGACCCGCCCGTGGATGTCAGTAGATTCGACTTAGGGTTGTATACAATGGGCGAGCAGCAGCTTCCATCCATCTAAGAACCTACCTGACACCAATACTGTGATCACCAACTCACCTGTCAAGCGTGGTGATAATGGCCATTACATTGTTAGGAGATGGGCAACATACTCTTTAGGACTAAACACAGATATACTGCGATCATCAACTCGCCTGTCAACAGTGGTGGTTATGGCAAATCCCCCAGTCACACTCGTTGAGACTTGACAGTTGAGAGATAAGTGGCAGCGTACACTCAAGTAGGTAGGTTATCAGGGTAGATTCACTCCATCGTGGACCTCATCCTTGTCTGTGCAAATCTAGAGGTCAAGAGCATGGTACAAAAATAAATCTGCCTCCCACGGTTGCATAGAGATACCAACTCTTGCTACGCTTTGCCCATGTTCTGTAGTAATACTTTTTGAGTGATGATGATGATGATGTTTCAAATTTTCAAAAACAATGCCAGAATATCAGGTTTCTAATTTATAGACTTCTATTAAAATGATACGCGCAATGGCAACGGCCTACACGTTCACATGAAGGGATTTAAAGTATAAGATTCCAACAAAGTACCTTTAGGGCACCTAAGGCCAAGGAAATAGCTGTACCCGTGCAGTATCACTTGCACTTGCAATAAAACACCAAGAAATAAGCTTTGATCTATCCTGCTAGACCTTCAGAAAGACGTACAGTTCTTAGATTGATTTTACACCACTGACATCGTTAATTTCTAAAGCAAGCTTTGGTCAGTTTTTTTTTATCTTAGAGTAAAAGGTTTCCAGTTAATATGGGTCCCTAAGCTGCAATATTCACTTATGTACTAAATAAAAAACATAGAAATGGACTCACTTTTTCCCCTTCGAGGATTAGCTTCTGATCACTATTCAGAGCGTGGATCTTATGAGGATCACCTACTATATGTATATAACAACACTGCGATTACCGAAACGCTTGCCAAGCGTGGTCCATGTCATGCAGTGGTACTTTTTTGGGCTATGATTATGACACGAAAACCTAAAAAAGACATCAGAACAAAAATTGCTCATACTATGTCTAGTACCTACTTTTACGTATCATAGTAATGAAGGTCGTCCTGTTCAGAGCAAGGCCAGTGCTTGGTCTAGTAAAAATAATAGTTTTTCATTGCCTACAGAATCAGTAGCACCACCTTTAAGGCAAACGCGATGCAGAAGTAATGAAATGAGATGAGATAATGGCAGGTGTATGGGATATGCCATCTTAAGGATCGTAAAAGGCAACCAGGAGATGAGGAGTAGTATATATCTAGGAACTTAATGATATCAGTACGACTAACCACCCGCCTGCCCAGAATGGTGATAACGACACACTATTTTAGGTTACGATGATGATGACGATGATGATGATACTCACCCCACTTGAATGATGAGGAATACGGGCAGGAGAATAACAGTTGATGATGATAAACTGATATTAATGGACTGCCAAGGTAAACACTACCTTCAGAAAAATGTACCGTGAATACACAGCAACTCTGAATTTTTCATGTTCGATATTACATACCTTTTACGATTTTGCATACCTTTAACAACTACAAATAATACGTTCTTCGTTAAAATTTCAAGGAGTATTTAAATCATCACCGTACATCACAGTACTTCTTACAGTAAGCACTGAAGAAGTTAAAAGTGTGTTTACATTACACGCGTCACGACTTAAACGTCTATTTGACTACGCGAATCTCCGAAAGTACTGAACCGATTTAAATTAGGTTTTCAATGATAGATTGTGTAATATAAAGTTAACATTATTTATGTAATTTATCAAAATCCAATCATGAATAAATAAGATATGCATGCATTAAACCAAAATGACTAATAGTCAACACAACTTTTCTATGTATATATTGTCGAAAAAAATCGATCGTCAGATCCTGCCTTGAACCATACAGAACACATTATCGAAAACCACATCCAAATCGGATAAGCCGTTCCGGAAATACGCGTGCACAAACAAATAGACAAACAGACAAAAATTCTAAAAACTGTATTTTTATGCTCAGCTGCTTGTTTTAAGTAGGTAGCATTTTTTTTTTAATAGTAAATGTACAGACAGCTTTTCTACGATTTTATTATAAGTATAGATAATAAACACTACTAATGAAGCTGGGTAAGTACCTATCTACATTACATTTATAAGTAGGTACAATAGCCAATTCCTCAGTCTGTTGAGAATCACAACAGTCACCAGGTGAGATGAAGGCCGAGCGCTTCCCGTCGTATACAATAAAAGAGCGTGCGCCGTGAGCGATGCCACACTTGGGTAGCGTTCAATGCAACGGTCTTATTTTATAACATTGTGCCAGATATACATTTTCGGTTGCGGGTAATTTAACAGTAAAAAGTACCTAACAGAAAAACGACATTTTCCTTTTGAGGATTCACCTAAAGCATATATCAAAAATGCACATAAACTTCCGAAAAACCGAAAATACCAATGCACGATTGGATTGGAGCAGTGGTATACCTTGAAGTAGATCTCATTATTGTTTCCTGATCTTAGCCTAAAGCTTGACAAGCCTAGAGGTCACCAGCTAGACCATCATTTATTTGAAAAAGTAGGTTATTATTCATAACGGCGGCGGCGGCGGCGGCGGCGGCGGCGGGGAATCAACTCTGTACAAGGTCACAGTGTACTTCGCAATCTGATTCGAACTGGTATCAATAGTCCGTGGCGGAATATTCTATCGCTTAACAATTACTATCAGGTGATAATAAAATAGAATCAAGTGAAAAGATCTGTGCGAAAACGAAAACTTTACCAGTTTTTTTTATATTTTTGTTGTACCATGGGGAAGTGCTTGGCACTAATCTCACCTGGTTTTCAATTTATGATAAAACTAAAAGTGGAAGTGCACTTCACCCAGAATTCTTAGAAGCCGCCTCTGTGGTCTAGTGGTTTAACCCACCGATTACAGACCCAGAGGTCCCGGGTTCGATCCCCATGGGGAGTACAATATATTGTGTTTGGCTTGGTTGGTGGTAGGACTTTGTTTAAGTCCGCGTGGCTTACTACTAGCATAATATTGTACTCTCCCTGGTGATCAAACCCGGGACCTCTCGATCTGATACCGGTAGACCAACCATAGACCACAGATAACAAACACACAGACTCTGCCCAGCAGTGGACACTATTAGGCTATTGATGTGTTTGTAAAATACTTGTATAATCTCTGTTAGTACATGAACTTCGGTACACCCTGTTCCCAGGTGACGCACAAGTGAGCAATTGAAGTGGTGTGACGGACACAATACTCCCCCCATTGTGCCTCCGAGGGCCACATCGTCACAATACCGATGCACCACGTTAAACAATCTTTGATTTTATGATACTTATTTTTTTATATGATGGGATGTGCTCGGCCTTCATCTCACCTGATTTTCAAGTTATGATAAATCCGAAGGTGGAAGCGCACTTCACCCGAAATCCTCAAGAAACTGAGGAACTGGCTATCTTACCTCTAACTGCTGGAACACAACATTTTTTTTAAGAATTGTTATTATGACGACAGAATAAGGTAAGATGGTAGCTAGCTAAAAATCATTATCTAATTTCGTTTATCACTGCTTAATCGATTTGTGATTACACAGTCTCTATTAATGCTCATATGGTTCACCGAAAGATATCAGATCCAGAGGTCACGAGTTCGAGTTCACGGGTATTCAACATTGTTTGGTTGGTGGAAGGATTTCTTATTAGGTTCCATTACTTATAGTTGGTGATAGAACTTCTTTATAGACCACCTGGCTCGCTACCACAATCTTACATAAATCTGTCGTTATCACAACAGTTCTTATTTGTGCTCCGGCAAATGCTGGATGAGCTATTGGCTTTCTTACCTCTGAATAGAGGTAAGATGCCAGTTCCTCTGACTGTTAAGGATTCCGGGTGAAGTGCGCCTCCACCTTCGGTCTTATTTAAACTGGTAACCAGGTGAGATGAAGGACAAACGTAGTACAATAGAAAATTCACACATGTTAAATCTTTTGTTGCCGTATGGTTCTGAACCATATTTTGAGCCCAAAAAGCTCAAAAATGTTTGGATTGTGTTAAATCGTATATTTTTACTGTGTAAAAGTAGTCAATCGATTGCTGTCAACTTGTCAAACGTAGCACATCCTGTATTCCGAAATCTTTGCATAAGTGTCAGTCTATTGAAGTGCTGCCGAAACGTACAAAGGAAACCAATAAATCATGTAACAAAGATATAAGTACCTACTCGGCAGGCGTTGAAAGCGGTGGATCACCACAGAATATGATATATTTACTTGGGTATCTTACAAAACGGTTAAGTGTATATACGTAGGGAACCCCCCTGTTAAGAAACCTTACTGTATCAAAGGCCTGGCTTTGGCAACGATATTCAAAGTAAACTAAAAGCTGGGTAAAAATTCAAACTAGCTCTATTTCCGAATAAAACCGTTCAAAGGGAAGTCGTTGGCTATCTCCAGGTAATAAAACATTTCCGTAGAACTTCGTACGAGTCGAATATGCGAAGTAAACTGGATCATCCACTTTGCCTGTGAAACACAACGGCACGGCGGCGGCAGCATACTCGGCAATCACGTACGATCACCTTTGAAATGAAGAAATAAACTGCTGCAGTTATTGCATATCGGAGAGTTAGTTTGTGCGTAATAATTTAATCCTCCATGCAATGACCGATCAAATATTTAAAAGGCAGCACTAAAGAGTCCCAGGATATGTTGTGAGGACGAAGTCAACTGAAAATTCAACACATATTTTTGCGGAATAGGAGAACAGCTTGAACAAGCTAAACATATTCCGGTTTCATCTGAGTTGGTCCAAATTTATATTGTTACTTTTGATGGCTTGAGAGGAGATGCTGCGTGGATTTAGAATAGGTACAATAAATTTAGCGCATATAGCTTTCGCAAATAAATCCAGTATCGTACCGTATGTTACTAACCTGTGGGCAAAAACTCCTTTGTATAAAAATGAGCCCAATTAGCCAATAGCTGATGTATGGCAAAAAAGGGGCATATTTCTTTTAAAAGAAATTGGACATCTCTATTTTCAGAAAGCTAAACTTTTATAATTGGGAACTCTCCGGTTAGAGTTGGGCAGCTCTGGCACTGCATGTAAAGTATGTATATATTTATGTGTGACGGCATAACATTTGAACGGGTTATCCGATTTTAATTAAATTTAAATCATGAAGAAATAACATGAATATAAAGAAGAGACAATGAATCATAACGAGATAATATTATATGTATTGTCGCGGGGGATTTTAGTTAATAAGGGTAGTTTTTGAGATATTGGGATGAAAACGTGTGGCCCGATGTTGCTATACTAGTTGCTTAATGGTGTTTTCTCAAAGGTAACAAACTGCCCATTACGTAGTGAAATAAATGTTTTAAGATAGTATTAAGTATTAAGGATTGTGATGTACCTACTTGTAATGTTATTTAAATTATTATTAACTCTGTAATATCTATCTGTTGAAACCAGTGTCTTGCATTTCTCCTTGTTTTCTGGTCGCGATTCCGAACAGGCGGTACATTTGACGATTCAAAATGATCCTAAATAATTTTAATAAATAAATAATTTTGGCTTGACTTTGATTTTGTCTTTGAAAGAACTACAATATTTCGTCCATATTTTTCAAATGATTGATCCGAATCTTTCGAAATGTAGAATTTGCATAGATTATTTAAGAATTCAATTCTGTATTATTAGTATATGAGTATACCATTGTTTCACAGTGCATATTTACGTCTCAACAAATCAGATTATATCTGTAAATTTAAAATTTAGAAACAATTTTTCATCTATATTAGGTGTCTTTGAGCCCTGCGACATTATTTCTGTGCCGAAATACTGAATATTCGTATATTCTTGTCACGAAGTTTTTCTATTACCGAACTCACGTAGGCTTCAATTTGATACTCCTAACTAGTTATGTGAGTCCCGAGCTGTACCTACCACATGATATACGTATGTGTGTGATTGTATCGGTCGGCGTGGATTTTTGTTCGATAACATAGTGGTCGTGTCTGAGATAAATCTGGAATAAAACGTTACACCACAGAATAACTAATAGTACTAGCGTAATGAAGGATCGCTCTCTAACAAAAGCCATGTTTAGGTATATAAACTCATTTTGGAAAAAAAATAGAACCGACTTCACCACTAAAACTTAGAAATAACTCTTAGGGTAAGTTTATATAATTTGAAGTTGGTGCCGAATTGCCAAGCACTGCCTTCAAATGATATGAACATACCCTAAGAGTTATTTGTAAGTACACCACGACGTCTCCGACACACTATTTAAGGGTCGTGAGAGGGTGCAATAATACGTTATTTTTCTATGAAAATATATTTTCCAAATCGGTTGGGAACGGAGTTCTGAGGTAATGCAGTTCGTTAAAGAGTCATCGATCACCAATACGCCTGCCAAGCGTGAGTATTATGGCAAAACCGTCCATTGCTTTCTTTAGCATTGGGGGAGGACCATGTCATATACAGTTGACTTTTATGAGCTGTAATGATGTTGATGATACATGTATACAGCATTCATAATATGATGATGATGATGATGATGATGATACTGGAAGGTAAACGGTTCAAAAAGTCTACTCTAGTGACTGTAAACACCACAGGAAAGCAAAATACGCAATATCGTTTACTTGGATGACATATATTTTCCAGTTATTTTAATTATACCACTGAACCGATTTTGATAAAATTTCTATGGGACCACCTTGCAAGTATGGCCTACCAAACGTAACAAGAATCATCAAAATCTATGGCGGAGAAATCAAGTAACAAACAACAAAAAAAAACATACACCCGAATTGAGAACCTCCTCCTTTTTAGATGTCGGTTAAAAATGTACATGCTCTTACCACTTGCACGCGAAATTGAATCTTATCGTGTGGCACTAGCGTTCATATTCTGTTTGACACCGCTGACTTGGAACCGATTACGCGGTTAGAGCATATTATTCCCATCCCACTCACCGATATAAATATAGGTAGTAAATTTATTTTATAATAAATCAATAAAGTTAACTTTGTGTAATAAGTCAATAAACTACCTTTAACAAGCATGTGCAGTGAAAACACTTTAACACACATGGTATATACCTATCATGTACCTAGGTACTACAAACATGCCTGTATGCGCCTACTAACAGTTTCTCACCAATTATAGTTTTTTTTAGCTGGCTAGATAACTACAATCTTACGCAACTATTACTGGGTGTTCGACTATTAGGTACGGTGTACGATGCGGCGTACCATACGGCGTACCATACGGCGTACCATACGGCGTACCATACGGCTGCGCGCGGTTTCATTTCTACCAACGTATATCGACCTGTTCAGTTGATCCGCGCGGCTTGAGGCGGAGGTAAATGAAACGGTGGTAGATGTAGGTACGTACTTATCTATTCAAATTACAATATAATTTTATTTGTGAACGAACGAAATACAAAAATCTACATAAATAAGTATGTAGGTAGGTAAAAAACTATTAACTAAGTAGGTACATAAATAATAAGATATGACACAATTATCAATAATTCCTTTAGATATCGTAAAATATATATAGATGTATATAAATATCTTTCTTACTATGCACCTAGGTACTACTAAAGTTACAGAGTAGGTAGGTTTTTATGTAATGGTTTGAAAATAAAAATGGCGTACCATTCAATATCTGTCGTAACAAAAAAAATGATTACTAAAGATTCATAGCTTTTCTTATATTTGAATACCCGTATACGTCACAGTATCGTTTAAACGAATGATTATGTTACGAAGTCATAATAATCGTTACGTTCAAAAATCAGACCCGAGACGAGAGCCGAGTGGCAACCTACAGCCGTCATCCTCCCCGGGAGGAGCTCTGCCCAAACGTAACTAAGCTTCGGAGTGCACCCCCTGGTTATACACAGTAACACGTCATGACATCAAGGCTTGTTAAAGGGACGACGACCTATTCGTGAAGATTACATTATTAACGTTACAGGGAGATGAAAACAATCGCGGACAGATTTCAATAATAGCTGAAATGGCCTTATTTTATTTATATTTATTATTATTATTATTAATACCACATTATATTCCAATAATAAGGAATGAAGTATATACTCATAGCTTGGTATTATTTCGAAAGTTCATTTGTTCTGAACATGGGATATTTTAACCAGGGTACCACGCAGGTGGAACAGTGGACAAACACACGCTAGCAATCCAACGTCGACAGTCAGACAGACGCGGGGGTAACTATAGTGTTCCGGCATTCTGACGTTGATGGATCAGAGCGAGCATCTGGTGCGCTGTACCAACTACGTACAGCGCACTGTACAGGGTGCACATTTGTTCTATCAGATCAATTTCATTCAAGTAAAAACAAGTTCAATATTATAGAGTGCTCGTACCAGCTCGTACCATGGTACAGTACATCAGATGTTCTGTGTGGGTTGTGGTGCTACATGTTCTTTACAGATATAAACGTCAATGTCTTACGTAGGATTCCTGAAGCAAGTTTCATTCATTTTATGGAACGAAAGGAAAGCGAAATGATTCCTGACAATGTCAAATTTCGAAACTTGCAAACACAAAGGCTTTGTTCGACGATTATACTTACATGTATCGAACATAATATATATTATTTGTAATGTGATATGGTTAGGTTCTAGCGGTTTTCGTATTATATTTGTATGGTTTGTATTATTTGTCTTACTTGGAAATAAACAAATATCATTTTGATTCTGATTGTCTCAGCCAACTCTGAATTGGAAAAAAACTATTAAATTATAGGACGAAATGTATAGTTTTATTTAGTGTGATGCCGTACGAGTAGTGAATGTATATCGAGCAGTTTTTCTCGTCAGTTTCATTTGTTTGCGATCGGTCCGGCCGTGCTCGGATAATTTTACACAGAGGATAGTGCTAGTGGAGGTTATCGCAAAGTCCTGTTTATGAAGATCCGAACCGGTTAATGTTTCTAAAGATCCAAACCGGTTCATGTTTTAATGCTGAACTAACAATTTGTTTCGGATACTTTATGGTTCAAATAATCCACGCTTTTGCAGTGAAGAGATAATGTAACGATATATATACGTTACATAATTATATATTTTTATAGGTACCGATTTACTGTACTTACTTTAATTTAATTAAGTAGATACGTAAAAATAACAGTCTTACGCTACCTATCGCTTGAACGCACCACAAGCCGACAAAGCCGCTTTCTATTGTTCGAGCTTCTATTGTTGAGTTGTAGGTACTGTTAGTGCGCGAGCGCTGACTTCGGCAGACCACTAGATCGTTTTGAGGTGAACGCAAGTCACTTGTATCCGCGGTCACTTGCAAACCATTTAAGTAAATTATAGTAGTTTGATACCGTGAAAGTGTACGTCACTACCGTTAAACACATAATCATTTACATTGATAGTGATAAATACAAACCCCAGATTTGGGGTCCAAGAATCACGATCGATAATATCGTGGAGAATTAGAACTCGTTCGCCTCTGACTGGACCTACGGCGAGCCCTCTCCCCGGGACCAGATACCCACGGGTTCTGTTCGGCTTGCATCCACGCTGTAGCCCCCACGGCTTATAGTTTAATACATTTCTTGTACCCGGAGTTGACTGTATTCATTGACATTGGCGAGATAGGAACTCACAACTGTCTCACTAACTCAACGAGTAAATTCACATCCGAAAATCACAAAGAGCGTCCCAGATCTACCGAAATGGATGACATAATAATTATTAAACATTACGAACTTTTTTACCAAACGTCGTCTAGACCGAACTAAGCAAAGCTGTGCTAAAACTAAATTAGGAAGAGTATATATATCTAAACACATTTTAAATGCGAGTATATACCTACTGCCCAATGTTATACCCAAACACAGAACCAACTATATGCTTTAACTTAAGGCAGACTTGAAGAAGTTAATAGAAAAGCCCAGTTTTACAAATATTTTACAATTATAAAACGTTCGAGCACTTCAGAATTAAGAAGCCTCTTGAAAGGGACTTACCATCGCGGCCTCAATGTGAATCTCCCTTAAAATCTTATGAAATATATTAAAATTTATGTTCCAAATAATTTATTACCACGATACAATTTCGTTTATGGTGATGACCAAATTTATAAAATGTATTGTAACTTGGCATATATTTATTGATCGAGTGAGCGAAGCGAACGAGATCTCTCAGTTAAGGTGGGAAATCCGTCACTGTATGTATTATGTATGATTATACGAAATCGGTTTGAGTATTTTTTTGACACTAGGCTAGTTTTTGAGAAATAGGGGTGTTACGTGAGACGAGAATATTTTTGACTTGTGGGGTGACACCCCACAAGTCTTAAAAGAGTGAGTTTAGCACATTCATAAAATATATTTTACTTTTTATTAGGGTTGGTTTTTGTAATAACGGGACGCGTTAAGGGGTTAAAGTGCTTGATATGTCTTGTAGGATTGACAGTTAAAAGGGGTTGACTTCACAATTAACTTTCTTTTGATTTGTTGAAACCACCCAACATTAAGGGTTGCAAAAGGGGTAAATAAAATTAAAGTCTTGAAAATGTGTTAAAACATGAAATAGGGGTTGAGACTGATTTCAAAATTAGATTATTTTGCCCTTATTAGGGGTGGTTTTTAAGATGAAGAGGGCAAAGGATGATCATCAGGTCTTGTAGGATAAGATAGGATATTCGAAATTTCAAAACTGGTCTATTTCATCTATTGTTATTCAGTCAATACGGTACGTTACGACCATTATAGCCTAAGCTATTGCTAAACAGACAGATTGGTGCTCACAGTAAAAGTTTTGTTAACACTAAGAAAAAAGCTGCTGCCTTTTTGTTTGACTTTACAACATCCGTGGGCTGGAAGGGTAGATTTTTAAAACACAACTACTAAGGTAATAGTTTGGAGAGCACTTATCAAAACGCCTTTCCTTTGTTTCATGTTAGTAAGGACACATTACGTTATCAACAAGAGAGAGCCTCGAACACTCAGGTGAATAAAGAGAGTTCGAGATAAAAGTACTTAAGTAAGATGAGAAAGGTGTAATGAAAGCACATATTTATCGTTTGTTAATTACGTTCTATTTAAGAAATGATCTCTGTCACAAACCAGTCATCACGAGATCTCAGTTCGGGGCAAACTACTAGTTTATAATTATTTATTAAAGTAAGTAATATAACAAATAAGCAACTGAGAGCAGACTTTAGAAGTCTCGTTCTGATAAAGTGACATGCGTGTAACTGAAACCGCTCGCTTGTTAGTTTAATAAGTCATTAGATCACAGCAAAAACTCAGTTTACTAGTCAACTACATTAGTTACTGTCGTCTGGCTAGTAGTCACCTGCAACAAGGCGCGGAGGGCGGGTGACAGAGGGGCAGGGGCAGAGGGGCCGGGGCAACTGGGGACATAGCAGGGAAATATACTGAGAAGAAGTAAATAACGGTTGCTTAATTATAGACGTTGGCAATCTGCTACAGCTCAGAACTTGCCATGTTAACGGAGTTTGCGAGTCGTAGAGCTTGTGCTACGACGTAGAGCCTTTGAGCTACGACGTAGACCCTTTTTTCATCTCTCAGTTAAGTTAAGAAATCCGGCACTGTATGTATGTTTGTATATATGTTTGTATGTATGTTTGTATGTATGTTTGTATGTATGTTTGTATGTATGTTTGTATGTATGTTTGTATGTATGTTTGTATGTATGTTTGTATGTATGTTTGTATGTATGTTTGTATGTATGTTTGTATGTATGTTTGTATGTATGTTTGTATGTATGTTTGTATGTATGTTTGTATGTATGTTTGTATGTATGTTTGTATGTATGTTTGTATGTATGTTTGTATGTATGTTTGTATGTATGTTTGTATGTATGTTTGTATGTATGTTTGTATGTATGTTTGTATGTATGTTTGTATGTATGTTTGTATGTATGTATGTATGTATATGGCAATGTTTGTGACGGCATAACTGTCGAACGATTTATCCGATTTTGGTGAAATTTAAACTGTTAAGAGATAACATAAATAGAATTTGAGATATTGGGGTGAAAAGAAATTAATTTTTCGTACATATCTTTTGAATGGTTTATCCTATCTATTCAAAATTTTCAATATGCAGAAAATATATTAATACTCATCAATCGGTATTAAGATTTCTTTGACACTAGGGTAGTTTTTGAAAAATAGGGGTGTTAAGTGTGACATGAAGAATTGAAAGAGTATCGGGTACATATTAAATAAATACATATTTTACTTTTTATTAGGGGTGGTTTTTGTAACAAAGGGGTGCGTTTGGAGGGTAAAACGCTTGATATGTCTTGTAGGATATACTGTTAGAGGGGGTTGTGTAACGTTACTGTTTTTATGAGAGAGAAACAGTAAGAACAATAATAAGAAATACTAAAGGACCTATCCTACTAGAGGTGTTAAAGTAAAAGAAAATAAAAGTATATTAGAGAAAAGAAAGTCCACAAGTTCAATCAGAGACTTCAACGTCCAACCAGTAAGAGGGTCTTCAATGTCCAACCAGTATGAGGGTCTTCAATGTCCAGCCAGTAAGAGGGTCTTCAGTACCCAGCCAGTATGAGGGTCTTCAATGTCCAGCCAGTATAAGAGTCTTTAGTACCCAGCCAGTATGAGGGTCTTCAGTATCCCGTACAGCAGCTTTTTAAAGACAGCCTGACAAATGTATTGAAGACCAGCAACTTTCCCGGGCCACTTGACCCGGGAATGGTCTTGTATTTAATTTGGAGTTCTCCGATTGGGAGCTAATAGATGTAACTTATCTCTGCTCCGTTTGGATGCTAGATATCAATTCGACTTTCCTCAGCCACCAGCTTTCGCAAGAAGACTTTGGTGGAACGCTAGTATTCTAAATTTGATTAATTCAAATATTATATACATGGCCAAAGATAATTGCTAAGGTTTTAATACAAGTTCAGATAAAAATGTACGTGTTAGACAGAGATAGCATATAAAATATAAAGGAAACTTACGTCTATGAGCTTTTTATGACATAAAAAAGATAAATGACATTTGCCATAATTGACAACCTAAAATAATATAAACAATCTTTGAAAATCTAAGGTCTATTGATTTCAGCTAAATATTATATTTGAAGAAAAAATAATAAGCTTATCGTAATAAGATAAATCCAGAGAATCTATAGATGTACTTTTGAAAGCAAAACAAGGGATAAAAATGAAAATATTTATGTACGAATTGTGAAGCAATAACACAAAAAGGTACTGTTTTAGAACTAAATTAGAACTACACAATAAAGAAGTACATGTTTTAGTGTAAAAAGTATAAAAACATGCAGATAAAAGTACAAAATCATGCAGGGAAACACAGTTTTCCTACAGTTGTCATCACAATTACCTTTTTTAAAATGCTGAAACCACCTCTGTATTGAGGACATTAAGGATTGCAAAAGGGGTAGAAAGGGGTAAATAAGATCAAAGCCTTCAAAAATTCTGAAAACGTGAACGTGAAATATCATATGAAATGGGGGTTTAGACTGCAGATTACAAAATTGGTTAATTTACCCTTTATTAGGGTTGGTTTTTAAGATAATAGGTATTCGGAATCTCAATAAACCTGGTCTAATTATTTTTCGTTATTCACTCAATAGGGTTGCCAAACCTAGGGTGTCGATAAAAATTGGTGCTCACAGTTAAAGTTTTGTTTACACACAGAAAAATGTTGCTGCCTTTTTGGTGATGCCCCTTGGTTGACTTAACGACATCCGTGGGCTAGAGGAGCAGATCTTTCAACCACGACGTCTAAGGCAACGGTTTTGAGAGCACTTTTCACAAAAACATCAAAGGTTGATGTCTTTCATGTTCATGATAATAAGGGGTGACGTATTCACTTATTGTATTCTGCCCACCTACTATGACATACGGCCGCTGCATTGCTCTCATTCTGGCTTTGTATATAATAAGAGTTACAAACAAGAGAGAGTCTCGAACAACGTTATATACCTAAGACCGTCACGAGATCTCAGTTCGGGGCGAACTACTAGGTACGAGTATAATAAACTTAGGAAGCGCTTAGCCTTCATCTCACCTTCTATCACGTTTTTGCATACTGTTATTTTCAGTTATGATGGTTGCAGGCAGAAACGCACTTCATCCGGAATCTTCAACGTAATGAGAACTAGTTATCTGACCGATAAAACTGGAACACAGCAATATACAATATATTTTGTATATTAAGTGATTGCGGGAACGATTAAGTTGAAAAGATGCGGGTTCGAGTTCCGTCGCGAGTTGTGAATTATTGTGGCATTTTGTAACATTGTTCATTGTTGGTAACGCTTAGTATTCATTAATGATTTATTCGCAATTGAAAAAGCTATGTTTGGATGCTCCGCTGTCGGGGTGTGGGGGTTGGGGGTCGAGGGATTTAAAGTCCGTAAGCGATTTGGAATCACTAGACAGCGATATTAACGAAGCTGTTATGAAGTGCTATCAATATGTAGTTGTCACGATGTTGTTGTGATCGCTTCGTACGTTTGTTGAGTTGGTCGTGACGTAACACTTGGTGTCACCTCGACTCGTTGGCAGAGCCAGCAGCAACAAGTGTTTCATAGTAGCCTCCCTCACACCAAACGATATTAAGATTGCGAGGACTGAGCGAGTTCTGAGGATATTGCGACCACTATCATCGTTCGGGGATACGAGGTACGAGAACCCACTGTTGACTAGCGACCGCCGCCGCCTTCAATTACTATGTTATTAATGTTTGCACAGTCTTAGTAAAACTTCAAAGCAAACAAAAAAGTAACTGTAGCATAATTCCTGATTACTGAGATCAGATTACCGATTTATTTTTTGGAACAATCCGAATCAAAGGAAATATATTTTATACAATACAACTGCTCGGGAAGTGTCTTGTTTGTTTCCTTGTTAACCGACTTTCAATCATCAAAATAACTGAAAAAACACGTTATCCAGGTAAACGAAATTGTATCATATTCTTCATTGAAGTCGGTTTTATTTTTAGTTTTTATAACGTAATTATATGACGCAAAATGTACCTACGTGATTACTGTTGAGCTAAGTAATACGAGCGGGAAAAGTGTATGAAAATTTTTATTAACATGCTATTTTTATTTTCGTTCAAATTAGTATGAAACCTTTTACAAAGCCAAATAAAGTTTTCTAACTATGTCTTCGTAAAGTAGATAAGTAAAATTTTTTAGTCCTAATTGTAAACATGAATTTCAGTAATTTTAGTTGTAATTATTTTATTTTCCTCGTAGGTATAGTCGGTGCTATGTAACGTAACCATCGGAACAAAGTGGTATTCCCACCTCGTGTGTATTGAGGCAAACTAAAACTATCCCTTTGTTGATAATCGGTCACTTCCTCCCCTTGCTGAACAATGTACGATTTATCTACCTATCTTGGCTTTCAATATCTACATCGGCACACCACAACACGGCATAAGAAGATGGTCAACGAAATAAAATACAAAAATGTGATAGTAACCTGCCTTGTCGCGAAATACTGCGATAGTAATAAAGTAAATAAGCGTTAATAAGTACCTTCCGGGCAGGCTCGCTGTTTCGTAGACATCCTTGCTTGTGCACGATTCGAGGTCCAGGTCTTACTTAATAAAATATAGCCTCCTCCTAATTACAAGCAGTAGCTAGCAGTTACTATTAACAGGAAAAAAGTTAAAAAGGTGTAACAACACTTGTTGCAATGTTTTACTACATACTTAAAGACAATTCAATAAATATAGAAAACATAATCAATTTACAAGACAACAAAGAGTCACAAAATGGAAAGTTCCCACAGGAACAAAGAGACCAGATAGACCTAAAGCTAGATGGGCAGACGAAATTCAGAATATAACCAAAACAGAAAACTGGACCGAAACAAAAAAGACTGGATAAGGCCTATATATATAACCCATGAGGGGTCCTTACCCATTGTGAATTAAGAAACAATATCTAACACTTAAGATGCTATCAGTTATTCTGTGGCATAGCCATGAATTTAGTCTGTTGTGAAAAATTATCTTTTTAATGAATAGCACAACTATAGTTAAATCAAACCTTCACGTTGTCGATGTGTCTGTAGAAGCTGTTTTAACTCATGTTATAAATATAAATGAGTTACGTTACGCGGCCGTGATTGATCGCGAGAGGACGGACAGACAGCGTCCGCACTGCGCGCCCACTCCGCTTCGGACGAACCTACGCAAACTGCATGCGGCCGCGAGAGAACGGACAGACAGCGTCCACACTGTTTTTTTTTTATTGTACGACGAGAAAGCGCTTGGCCTTCATCTCACCTGGTAACAAGTTGAGATAAGGCCGAAGATGGAGGCGCACTTCACCCGGAATCCTCAACAACGTGAGGAACTGGCTATCTTACCTCTGAATGCCGGAACACAACATTTTTTTTAAGAATTGTTATTATGGCGACAGAATTAGGTAAGATGGTGGTAGCTAGCCAGGCGGACTTAAACAAAATCCTACCACCAACCAAACCAAGCATAATATGTTGTACTCCCCATGGGGATCGAACCCGGGACCTCTGGATCTGAAATCGGTGGGTTGAACCACTAGACCACAGAGGCGGTTAAAGGCTGTACGCCCACTCCACTTCGGACGAACCTACGCTAACTGTATGCGGCCACGAGAGGACGGACAGACAGCAGCGTCCGCACTGCGCGCCCACTCCGCTTCGGAACAAGGTTAGGTAGATAGCCGTGGTCATATGTCACTCTACCGTTTATCCTAAAGTTTATGATCGCTTATTGAGCGCCACATTTCTGTTGCATATCGTAACGCTATAATTTTTGAAACTAATTTATATTTAAATTAATTTTGACAGTTGTTTTCTGATGTACTGGTATTTATCAGATTATTATAAAATAAAATAAAATTGAAGACATAAAATATGTTTGGTTCACATCTGAGGCATCATTTTATAGAAATTAATCCCATATAACGGGTACATGCAAGAAAAACCGCGTGAAAAAGCTAGCAATATTTGACTTTACGTCCTCTAGAGGGCACCTTATTCAATTTCATATGACGTCATTGTTGAATGCCTTTGCATTCCATTAAGTTCACCAAATCATAACTAGATGTCGCGATTAAAAACGACCGTTCCTAGATCGCGCTGACGAGAATTCTCATATTGTAATGAGGGCAGTCCGCGAGTTTAAATAAATAAAAATAAATTGTACAAAAACAAAAGGTCTTTTATTAGTTCAATATACACCACTGGTTTGGAATTGTTCAGTCATAATAGCCTATATCCAGTGATCAATCAAGACTTCTGACAATACCTTTTTTGCCAAATTGTGACAAGTTATTTAGAAGTTATGAGGGAGCAGATGAACAAACATGCATACGTTCCGGTCAATCACATAACACTCCTCAGTTAGTTGAGGATTCCGGGTGAAGTGCGCCTCCATCCTAGGCCTTATCTCAACTTGTAACCAGGTGAGATGAAGGCCAAGCGCTTCCCCGTCGTACAAAAAAAACTGCATTTTGCTTCGCCGTAGTCAGATAGAAACGTTTCATCGTCTCAGCAGTCTGCAATCAGTTACACGTTGTCTGTCAAGGTGTCAAAATTTAGCGTCACAGATGTATAGCTAGTTTGTATAGGCAAAAAGTATGATTCTTTTATCGTAATAAAATACTTAGGCGTTCGATGATATTATATTTAAGAGATATTTAATATTTTTATGTATGAGCATTATGGTGTATTTGACCAATGATCGCTTTTATTTTCTCTTTGTGAATTTTCTTAGAATATATCAAAAGTCATCGTGTACTATGTTAGATGCACTCAAAAAAGTATTGTATTACTATGGTGAAATGGAACATCTAGGTATTGAAATATGACTTTTAATTAAGATGGGCTTACACTTGACCACTCAGTTTGCCTAAAAAGAATAAAGCATACAATGAAACGAAACAAACCAAGAAAAATATAATTTGTAGGTAATTATATTTTTGATGACATTACTTCACGCACTTGCATTTATACTCACTGTAGTAACAGACAAGAGTTTCTGTAAATAAACATTAATGCAACTACGGAGTAATTACGTTACCAGGATGTGAGACGATCTGATTAATGATTAGTTACTCCGAGAGGAAAGTATCTAACATTTGTATAGTCCTTTGGTGTTTTGAATCGATGCAGTTGTAGGTTTGCTGTGGGATCTTGCGTCGTGGCTTCTCAGGTGTAGCCGCAACTTTAAACGCGAGCGATCAATAAAAGCAGACGTTGTCTAAACAATTCCATTGTTTGTTGAGAAATCGCCGAATCTACCGAAGTTTTCTGATGAAAGATCTCACTAAAGCTGTTTTACCATTCGACATGATTTTTAAAATTTTGCGTTGAAATATATATATGTTTGCTTTTTTAGAAAAGTGCTAAAATCGTTTCATAATAAAAACCCGGACATAATACACACATAGCACAACTTTTCAAATAGTTTTTCTTTGCACTAGAAAGTTCACTAGTTGAAATATAACTTATTAAAAACAAATTTTGAGTTGCTAATTTTGCACACAAATCATTGGTTGGAACAAAAATAATAGATAGACAAAGTTGCGGGCAACGAGCACTCAACAAGTAGTCGTAATGCGATCACCGCGCCGCCGCCAGCTTCCGATAATCTGTCGTCCACGCCACCTACCGAGTCACACACCACTAATCCCAGCCTCCAATGGCCGAGCACGATTGTCCTGTGCAACGTATCACTGAATAGGGAAAGGTCATCGTGGTATGGCTCATCATATTTTGTATTAATGCATTCTCTAATATCAACATACTTAACCCAGTTGTAGTCAATTATTGTACCAAGTACTCAGTGTTGAAAAGAGCTGTGTGGCCAATTGGGTATGCTTGCCTTCCGATACGGAGGTTGTGGGTTCAAATCCGTCGTGGACTTATCGGTTTTTTGGATGTTAATGTGCGCATTTGACACATGCACATATTCTGAACCTCTGATAGCGAACGTCACATCTTGCGGAAACCGGCATATCGCTAAGGCCAAAAATCCGAATGCCATGTGCCACTGGCTAGTTTTAGCGGCGTATTGAATACTAGCAACTTGTAAACCGTGGGCATATGCCGGACATAAGTTTGGACGTGCCTCTGACTAGCATCCTCATAAGGTCCACGTTCTGAGTTGTGATCAGAGGTCCAGACAGAATCCGCACAGGTTAACATATTTTAAATATCTGTCACAGACTCTTTTAAATAAATGAACACAATATAATTACAATGTTAGGCTTTGAAAATTATTAGTATTCATTTTCTCGGGACGCACAAGACCTTCAACCAAAAATATACAGACTACCAGCTCAATCTGTCTGTGTGCTTGTTTGAGAGTACTATTTCACAGTCCCGGACACAAAATAAACATCGCATCAATAGCGTTTCTCTATTTACAATGTTTAAACATCGCATCAACAGCGTTTCTCCATTTACAATGTTTAAACATCGCATCAACAGCGTTTCTCTACTGACAATGTTTAAACATCGCATCAACAGCGTTTCTCTACTGACAATGTTTAAACATCGCATCAACAGCGTTTCTCTACTGACAATGTTTATACATCGCATCAACAGCGTTTCTCCATTTACAATGTTCAAAACATCGCATCAACAGCGTTTCTCCATTTACGATGTTTAAACAGCGCATCAACAGCGTTTCTCCATTTACAATGTTTAAACATCGCATCAACAGCGTTTCTTCATTTACAATGTTTAAACATCGCATCAACAGCGTTTCTCTATTTACAATGTTTAAACAGTTGAAAAAAGGGTAGTCGCATTAATGTCGGAAGGTGATGTCCGTTTCCGACACGTGAATGCGCGTCCCCGGGAGAAATGTACAATAACAGTAATACTGATACTACAGGGGTCAAAGTTAAATTATGCTGCTTCATGAGAAATACCGAAGCGAAACAACGGTGGGTCTGAGTTAGAAACTACAGCATCCAACTGTTTCCAACTTAATAACCACATGAACAATTGTGTTTTGAAAGTTAAAAATCGGCTTTGACTAACATTTTTGGCCCTAATCAGGGCTACTGGGTCTGATCAGATCAGGGCAAAGGGATGTAAGAATCAGATTAAATTGATGCCTACACCTACATTGAGTAGTTTTGTACACCATGTTCATACCTACTACAAATAAAATAATCTTGATATTGGCCTCAGCCCCCGATAGTAGCGCTCACATAAAAATACACAATAGTATATTATGCTACAAGGGGGCCTGCAGTTGTGAACAACTGACGCGTCATAGATTTGAAGTATCTAGGAGTGCACATAGATCAAAATCTGTCTTTTGTACCTCACATCGTGTCCTTTTCAGCCCACGTTAGAAAAGTGATTCACGTTATGCGTAATTTAAGAAACGTTGCAAAATTTGGCACGCTCAGAATGGTGTATTTTGCCCTATGTCAATCTCTTATTAGCTACTGCATAACATGCTGGGGGAATGCTTCTAAAACCCATATCATACAGGCTGAAAGAGCGCAACGTTCGGTTTTGAAGGTAATGCTCTGCAAGCCCTATAGGTACCCAACGTCTTCCGTCTACGAGGACTCCGGTGTTCTGAGTGTACGATAGCTTTTTATATTAAATACATCTCTTTTAGTCCATAAATCAGTTATTTCATCTCCTAACTATGAGTCTCTATTAAATCAAAGAATCTTAAGATTAACCACCCCTTCAACCGAAACTAGCTTTGCGCAACGGGTTGGTAACTTTATGAAAATTCACGTATATAATAAAGTCGTATCTTGTTGCGACTTCAAAACAAAATCAATACGACAATCTTAACTCATTTTACAAAGATGGCTGAAAACACTAACATACGATCAAACAGAAGATATCTTAAATGTTATGGTTTAATTTTCCATTTACCTATTGTTATATGTACATTATACATTTACATATTATTATTATTATTATTTAATTTATCTATTTATTATTAATTATTAACACTGTATATTGATTTCATTATATTAGGACCCGAGCATAAAAATCTACCCAAAATGTCGATAATAAGTTTTCCCGACACAGGCTTAGCCTAGTGGGAAAACTGACAGATATACCTAGCTTTAATATTTGCAGTCTGTTAAATATTTGTTGTATTAGTGTTTTTTTTTTTAATCTGAGCAAACCCTAGGCAAGGTTTCCCTCAGGAGAAGTTAATAATTCATTCTTAGGAAAAAAAATGAACGATTCTATAGTAAACTTCCTCAAAACGCCAAAATGCTTTATTATCGTAAATTAAATATAATTGTCATTGTAGAAAGAGCCTTCTGCAAAATAAGTGCCTTTATCAATTATAAAAACGCGTGGTCCGATATTGCTTTACCTTTTTTATAAATGGTGTTTTCTCAAAGCTGTTAGATAGTAAACAATATGTTCAAGATGGTACCAAGTATTTTGGATTATAATGAACCTACTTCGTGCCTCCTTGTGTGCTAGTCGCGATCCCAAACTGGCGATAGATTCGAAGATTCAAAATGATCCTAAAAAAATTACTTGTTTTTATTTTGATTGTGCTCTATATGAATATCAGTAAAATAGTTAACAAAATATCTTGTAGAGAATGGTCAGGCGATGTCACAGCTTTATCTTATCGTTTGATGATGCTAAATGACATAGGCCTGTATTCAGCAGTTGTAGATGAACTGCGATTACTGATATAAATAAATAAATATTACAGGACATTATTTTTTACACAGCACAATCTAGCCTCAAACTAAGCATAGCTTGTAATATGGGAACTAGATTACGGATACACTACTTAAATATTTTTTTTTTGTAAATACATACTTATATACAATATATATACAATACAACACCCAAACACAGAACAAACATCTATATTCATCACACAAAATGTTTATCCTGGGTGGGAATCGAACCCACAGCCTACAGCGCAGAAGGCAGAGTTACTACCAACTGAGCTGAGGCTTGTATATAGACAGGTACCTATTCAATTTTCATGTTTATTTCTTCACATAGGTAAATGTACATTATACGTAATAGTACCTATTGATTTTTGCCTGTGAAGTCAGTCCCAAAAACCACGTTTCGATTATACAGAAAATCAATTATACTTAAGTCAAAAAACATGAAAGTTTCAATATTTTATTACTGACAATCATAAGTTCTAGTTAGTAAGTTTTGAGAGTTGAAACACGCTTGACTAAATTTGACTCGATACAGTAAAACCTCAAAGTTTTCTCTAAATCTTATTTTTTAGAGAGATGCTTCTAGAGTTTCATTTGCAAGTTATTTAACATTTTACGAATAAATTTCGGCTATGTGTTCCATATTAAATATCTTAGAAAATTACGGTTGTTATTTTATTGAGAAAGTTTGAACATTCGTAGCAAAAAAATATTTTATAAATAACGTCCAGTGACATCGGACACGCCGGCCGTAGCGTCGCTCTGGCGATCCATCAGCCGGCCCACCGCGAGCACACTTCGCCTTAAATAATACACGGGTTAGGTTCGTATGGTTGGGATTGTAAAACGTCTGTGTGGGTAAAATGTCTGGGTAGAAAATAGTCTTAGTATACACAAGGTGATGAATGGTTTTAAATGCCATAATTGTAGAAGGCCTTGGAGGCAAATTATTTTTGATATTTATGGTCTAGGTAGGACTTGTCCGCTCGATCGGGCGGCGTCAATATTTCACACTATAAATAAATGTTGTGGCATGTCCGCTACCAATGAGCAAAAAAATGTTGTGTTCCGGCATTCAGAGGTAAGATAGCCAGTTGAGGATTCCGGGTGAAGTGCGCCTCCACCTCCGTCCTTATCATAACTTGACAATCTGATGAGATGAAGGCCGAGCACATCCCCGTAGTTCTATAAAAAAACAACCTCTTTCTGTCTTGACTTTACCCTCACAGACATTTTACAATCCAGACCATTTGAACCCAACCCTGTGAATACTATCCAGACCTTGAACAACGAACGATCACTTTATAAAATAAAAAAAAACATAAAGCTCTTATCTTTAACTCTGACAACATATTATATTAAATATAACGTTAAATTGATTGTGTTTGATTGTAAATATATCGTTCCAGGAATATCATGTCATGTTGTAAGCAAGCTCTGTTCTCTGTATTGATTACAAATAGCTCACCAAGCTTACGAGAGACACTTTGTATCTGATGTTCAACATCATTTGAATGGGGTATTTATTTTTGGAGAATAATGATATTTCAGCTATTTATACAAACTTTGGTACTTAACATAAAATAATACCGTAATATAATAACCGCATAATAACCTTCCAAACAATGAAGTTATAAAGTTTGTGCAATTTAAATTGAAGCAATTTAATTTCAGTTCACGCTTTTCATGCAGCTATTTCAACTTTTTCAGAATACCAAAACCATGAAACGACCGCAGTATAAATCAAATGAATTTATTCACATTAATTCCTTTATTACAATATAGTGGAGGTCGGGGGAAAATGTCAATGAAAACCACCATTTAAACTGTTACAGTAATTAGAGTACTTCAAATACCGAGCTTAATAAACCTGTCACACTGTCTTTTTGTTCTACCGTCCTTCTTAATAATAATTATTGTAGCCACAAATTCTACGAAAAACTTGTCTCTAATTTGAGAGTTTTTTGTTACTCTGTGGATAACTTACCAGTGCTCGAGAAAACTTACTTTTATATAGTTTGGTTCTTCTGTACTAGTAGTTCGCTCGAACTGAGATCTCGTGATGTCTGGTTTGTGACGGAGATAATTAGCAAACGACAAAAGTGTGCTTTCATTACACTTTACCTAAGCATTCTTTATCACAATCTCTCTTTAGTCTTTTTTAAACTTTCGCGATTAGAACACATTATTTTAATTCAAAAAACGGGTATTTTTACCTATATTTTATATATTATAGTCGGCCCGCGACCACGGCTGGTGCAACCCTGCCGAAACGTCGTAATAAATATAGGTGAAACACGCGATAAATACCCGTTTTTCGAATTAAAATAATTTCTCTTTAGTGAGATGTGATGAGTGTTCGAGGCTCTCTCTCGTTGCTAACTTAAGATAATATCTTTACTAACATGAAACAAAAGTTGATGAAAAGTGCTCTCGAAACCGTTGCATTAGTAGTCGAGGTTTAAAAATCTTCCCCTCCAGCCCACGGATGTCGTAAAGTCGACCATGGGTTCTCAAAAAATACTGTTTTTTTCTATGTGTAAAATATTAACTGTGAGCACCAATCTGTCAACATAGCCAAACCTTACAGTTTTACAGGAAATTCTTTCCCTTTCCACATTGTGGTGGACTATAAATTGCTGTTGATGTGGGATAGTTATGCCCAGTCAAACCTCTTATATGACATCCCAAATAAAATGTTTGGGTTTGATCGACATCCTTGGTTTGGCAACCCTTAAATGAATAACAAGATGTAAATAGACCAGTTTTAATGAGATTCCGAATAGGTCTCGGTAAGAGAGGGTCTCTTATCTCACAAGACCTGATGATCATCCTTTGCCCCCCATCATCTTAAAACCCACCCAGTGGAAAAATAAACTTCATTAAAATCTGCAGTCTCAACCGCCATTTCATATGACATTCTACGTTTTCACACATTTTCAGGCTTCAATATTATATTCCCCTTTTGCAACTCTTAATGTAAATACAGGGGTGGTTTCAGCAAATAAAAAGAAAGTTAATTGTGAAGTCAACCTCCTTTAACAGCCTTTTTTAAAAGGCATACCAAGTTTTTTAACATCACAACCCTTTTTTACGAAAACCACCCCTATTCAAAAGTAAAATATATATTTTATGAATGTGCAGGCGATATTTTTTCAAATGACACCCCACAAGCTAAAAATCTTCTTGTCCCACTTAACATCCCTTTTCTCAATAATTTAAAATCTTTGAAAAGTAGATGGGATGTTACACTATCTAGTGTTAGTGTAAACTTACATACTGCCTAATAAAACCTCGTAACGATTGATGAGTACTCATCTAATTTATGCATAGTCAAAATTTTAAACTGATCAGATCAGCCATTCAATGGATATGGGCAATGAAATGTATTTCTTTTCACCACAATATCTCAAAAATTACCCTACTCATCAAAAATCCTCTCCGACAATCCATTTCTTTTTACATTATCTCTTTACAGTTTAAATTTCAAGACAATCGGATAATCCGTTCGAGAGTTATGCCATCACAAACATTACCACAAACAATACATACATACATACAGTGTCGGATTTCCCAACTATCCTCGCAGATATCGTCCACTTCGCTCGCTCGAAAAATTATAATTTAAATTTCTAACATTAACACGTTCACAGCGTGTCTTTAGATTTGTATACGCGGATATGTGGGCAGTCAAATGAAAGAACATTATTACAACTTTACATCACAAAGTGACACAATGCCTTCGCCTATGTCCTGAGCGCACCTGCCATACGCAGCCCCTATTGTTGCACCTATTGTACACGCAAGTCATCATCGTGTTATAATGAACATCAATAGGTAACATATAAAAGGGCGTGACGTACAGACTGTAGATAGGAGTTCCCGGCGCTGATCCCTCGGGGCCAGCCGCGCTGATGGTGTCCTCTCTATCCATTAGAGCCAACCGCGGACGCCTCTGCAATTAGCAGGCTCCTCGGGGACCCAAGCGGACGTTTCGTAATGGATTGTTGACACTAATCTTCACATGTATAACTTACAACAGAAACCACTTATTTACAACAATCTCAATATCATAATTGACATCTCGGACAAAGGCACATTCAATAAGATTACTTTCTAGCACTCTCTCTCTCTCTCTCTTCTTTAACGTATACAAAGGCGTTGAGTGAAGGTCTCTTCCAATGCACGACATCCTTCTCAATGTTGCATCAATTCGCTTTGTGACATTTGTGACATCACCATTATGTTATCATCAACACTATGTAGGTAGTAATAACATTCCGTCCACACTCTGCTGCTAGCTATATACGACTAAGTATATAAGTATGATATTTAACTCAGTTGCTAGGTAGAACTGCCTACTGCGCTGTAGTTTCTTTTTCTACACGGGATAATAGTAATAAATAGAGTGTTTGCACGAAAGTTGGTATTTTATCCATAGTACTTATACTTATACTTATAGTACTTATACTTTTTATACTTAGTTTGGCGCTGGGTGGCACTATATGAAATGAATTACCTACTGTAATCTGTTGATCACAACTAGAGTAGTGTTTAAAGTTTACTATCATCGTGACTGTCGCTTCTTTTGGTGATGTATGTCACAAAGCGAATTGATGCAACATTGAGAAGGATGTCGTGCATTGGAAGAGACCTTCACTCAGCAAAGAGTACCTATACGTTGAAGAAGAGAGAGAGAGTGAGTGCTTGAAAGTAATCCTATTGAATTTGTACCCAGAGTGTGGACGGGATGTTAATATTACCTAGTGTTACTGCTACTTCGGAAGCATTCGGCCATTTTGCAATGTACCTAATCACATTTGGACACACCTGCATCATAAACCTTTGACAATTTGTCTGATTACGACTCTAGTAAAAGCGGCATCTCAAAATAGGTCAAATGCGCGTCTTAATCCAGATATTGCATGATTCGAGTCTGAAACGTTTATTGCCATCTTTATTGCTATACAAATTTGAGCTTTATTACTAAAGTTGTAAAGTTTAAAATGATTGGCATTTTACCTGACTGTGGATGCATAAACATGGGAATAGAGTATCTCGTTGAAAAGTACAGTTTAGTGTTCATTGCGCGCTCGACTCGGCGGCGCGGGCACTAATGCATTTATAGCGGGTGGTATGACGCAAATGAACGATATTGCCGAGGCGACGGGGAGTTTCTAATGGGGTTAGTCATAATTATTCTCTTTATATAAAATCCCCATTGAAAACATAGCGAGTGCACGTTATATATGTTTTGGAATTAAGTTTTCATCAAGATTCGGAAGACTGTGATTTCTATACCCATAGAACGAATACCATACAGATAAGGTTTATTCATAGCTCTGTTGCACTAACATTTTGAAACTCGTAAAGTTGTAATGGCGCTGTGAATGTCCGCCAAGCAGAGCAACAATAGTCGTAGCACTTGGCAAGTCACCAACCGGCTCTAACGTTACTGTTACATTCATCAGATAACGCAGAAGCGTCGTGGCATCGCGTTTCACTGCAGGCCACATTACACAACACAAGGGCCGCTCCCTTGCTAAGTCAAGTAACAGTTTTGCTCCAACAAACTTTAGGCCAACATCAGTACAACCGATATTCAGTAATATCTTTGAGAAGATTATTCTAACACAATGACAAAGTCATTTTTAGACTAACGCTCTATTTCATGATACACGATTTGGATTTACAAGAGGTCGCGCAACTGCTGATGCCGATATTAACAAGAGGTCGCGCAACTGCTGATGCCGATATTAACAAGAGGTCGCGCAACTGCTGATGCCGATATTAACAAGAGGTCGCGCAACTGCTGATGCCGATATTAGTTGAGTATCGCATATTTTCGAGTCTGGAGGTACTGTTTGCAGATGATACGTCACTTCTATTTAGATTGAAGCGACAAATGACTAACATGACAACATAAATAATGCAATCTCAAAAATTATTAACTGGTTTAATTTAAATAACTTAGTACTTAATCAGAAAAAGATCAAATTTATTCGATTTATTTTACCAAATGTAACAGATGTTGAAGCTAATGTTAAAGTTAAAGAGGATAACATAGAATTCGTCAGTATCACTGTATTTTTGGGATTAACCTTGGATAATAAACTTCAATGGGGCCCACACATAGATAAACTGGCAAAGAGACTTAGTTCTGCTGCATATGCTGTAAAGAAGATACGTCTTCTCACAGACGTTGCTACAGCAAGACTAGTTTACTTCATTTACAAATGTTTACTTCTATACTAAATTGTTTTAGTTTACTTCAGTTACTTTCACAGTATTATGTCATATGACATAATATTGTGGGGAAGTGCTGCAGATATAGATACCATATTCGTATTGCAGAAGAGGGTTGTTTGCGCTGTTTACAAAATAGGTCCCAGAGATTCATTGAGAGAAAAGTTTAAGGAAATAAATATATCAACTATGCCTATTAAAAACATAAGCTTATTTGATAAAAACTGTGATAAACATAATTATAATACTAGAAAAAATAATAATCTCGCTGTTCCCACAACTAGACTCCATAAAGTTAATAAATCGGTCACAGGGCAAACTGCACGTTTTTATAATAAATTACCGTATAAGTGATAAGATAAGCTTGTCAAATAATAAATTCAAATTTTTGACTTTTTTGTTTAACCAAAGCTATCCATGAAAGCTTAAAATTTCACATTACCTAAAAGATAAGAAAACCTGGCATTAAAAAATGAATTTGCTCAAGTGAATGAATTGTAATTAGTATTAGATAATTCTAAGCTATTATAATGGATCATTAAAAAAAGCTAGCCCGAGGTTCTTGCCTTTCTCCCTGTGTGCTGGTCACGATTCCGAACAGCGGTACAGCGGTAGATTTGACGTTTCAAAGTGATCCTAAAAAATCTTACTAAATAAATATATTTGACTTTGACTTTGACTTTGTCAAAGGGAAACCTAAACACAGGCAAATTTAAGATTGTTTGAGACAAACACTAATCCCGAAGTCAATTGAAATTATGTGTAAATAGCGTGGGCTGCTTTGTGACTTCAGAATGATACAAAATGTAGGGCATGCAAGCAGGACGCCAGGCGATACAGTTGGCAGAGGGCAAACGTGTTCCGATAGCGTATGTGTTGTGCCGCCGCCGGCGCCGCCGCCACCAACGCCGCCGCCACCCACTACGGACCCACGATACCCCCGGCAACACCCCTGGTGGTGTCGTGGGCCTTTTAAAATCAAACGATACCCCCAACAAATAGTGTTGCGACACTAATTAATAAGAGCTTTATCATTTATATTCACAATAAAAAAAAATCAAATTATAGTCTTAGTCTTCTTCCAGTTAAATTTTCTTTATACAATATTTAAAGTACTTGCCGTCTGTGTGGCATAGCCGTAAAACTTATGTACGATTATGTAGATTATGTATTATGTATGTATTATTATGTAGTTGACATTTCATCATAAATTGTCAAACAATTAATAATGTTTATTTTTTAAATTTATTACGAACTAACTAAAGAGTTTGTACTGCGCAGTATGCCTGTTCGGAGAATAATTATGCGTTATAGTTATAAATGCATTAGTTATTTACATACAAGAGATAAATGCATTTCCGCATTCCACGCCGCAACACTACGGTCATTTCGAACAGTTTCAGTTTCAGTTCGTTTGATTTAAAAAGACCCACGACACCACCAGGGTGTCGCCGGGGTATCCTGGGTCCGCAGTGCCTCCACCACCACCGCCACCGCCTTCTCCGCCATTCGTTACATAAATAACTAGTAAAAAGTTCTAATAATTATTGTAGAAATTTAAATTTCAAACTAAATTTAAAAAATGGTCTTTACTATTCCTCGTAGGTATAATATTAAGCACTATGTATCCCTCGGAACAAAAATTTGTGACTCGCCTTGTATAGCAATCTTTGTTATAATGTGGCCAATAAATTAATCTGAAATCTGAAATCAAAGTGCTAACGTTGGTAGTCGGACACTTTCTCCCCTTGGAGAATAATGTACTATTACCACGACATTAGACACGTAAGTCACAATGATATAATAGCTGTATTATCACCCCTTACCTACAGTCTTCCAGATCATAGACTCTCATTTTAAGCTAGTTAAGTCCACGCATTGGGCATTGGGTTATGTAAGTAGATCCAAAATTGTATTTAAAGTTCCCGCTACCCGTTTCAAAAACTTTGATACTTACGTGAATCGCGTATTCTTTGCAAGTCTGCTTCCGGTTCCAGACACGTAAGACACGTGGACGAAATCACTGAAAGTTTGGTGTCGGAGCGGTGGTTCGTTGCTCGGTCGGTAGCTTCACTCAGATAAACGATTTGTCATTTGTCATTTGTCATTTGTGACTTCTCTTGGAAGGTGGTACTTTTGGACCACTTTGTTGTTCACATACAAATTATAGGAGGTTATATTAAACCAAAGATTATATTATAGTGTGGTTGCATCAGTGGTTAAGAATTTGGAGTTCACAATTTATCCATTTAAATTTACAAATATTTAAAATAATTATGTTCAGTAAAACTATCTATGTACAAAGGAAGCAGTCGGATTACCTAAGTAACGTTAAAAATGGCCTATACTACTCTATACTGGACTGCCAGTCCAGTACCAGACGGAAGCGTGCCCAAGGCACTGGCTGGATTGCCCCGCTGAATAGCTATGCTAATTTGCTGGCCGAAATAAGAGCCAGCCCTTGGGGTCTCGTGTCGCCCCCTAATGCCCCGAACGCAGCGAACGCGAGCCCGCACGCCACCGCCCGCGCCCCTGCACCGGCCGGGGGTCAGCCAACACCGGTCACATTGCCCCGACAACGTGATTACGCAGCTGCAGCGGCTAGCACCCCTGCAGCCCCTCAAACAAAGAGAAAGAAGCAGAGCTGTGGACTTGTCCGCAGCGCTGCACCCGCTAGGCCTCCGCGGAAGGAGCCTTGTGATGCAGAGGGCTTCACGAAGGTGGTGAGGAAATATGTGAAGCTTTCTTGCACGAAACAATGTGGCACTGCATCCACTTATTCCGAGCGGAAGTACCCACTACGCAGATCTACGTGTCCCGCGTCCACTGACGTGAAGACCACAGAGGTGGTGGAGTACGTCAAGAAAAAAGCCGGAGTGGGGTTGAAGGTTGAGAAGCCGGACTCTCGTCTTAATGTGAGTTTCAGCTCATTTATGGTGAGAGTTCCTACGGATCGCCTCTCGACTTTCCTGAGCCCTATTTTCTGGCCGAAAGGGGTGAAGTTCTGGCGATTCAAGGGTCGCCTGTCGCGAGATCCCCCGCACCGAAACACGTCGGCGACATCACGTGTGCCTTAGTTTAAGTTCTATTTTGTATGTATTTTAGTTTTAAGGTATATATTAATATGGGTCTTAGAATTAGTATTTAAACATCCTGTACAATTCTTACGTTACCTGAAATAAACTTATATTATTATTATTAATAAAAATAATATATAAAAAATTAATCCCGGTTAGGAGTAGTAAGAAAAAAATACTTATTACCAGATAAAAACCCGCGGATGACTTACATGTTGTAATACAGTAGGTGAAAAACTATAGAAACCACATCTATTTCTGGAACTCCGGCGGGCAAATGAAGAAGAGGAGTGAAGAAGAAAAAGTGACAAATTGGATTACAGTAATAAAAAAACTGCTAGTAATGCCGGTACCAGAAAAAGTTCGACAGGAGTGTCGTGGGAGGAAAGCATTTTTTATGCGGATACGATAATTAATCAGTCTGTAAGTACGCTAGAGTCTAGAAGATCGATAGAATTTAACGGTAACAAAAGCAAAATGGGTAAGAAAAATACTCAAAATTGTTATGAAATATGTGTACAAGTTGGAACCACTGTGAAAAACCTTAAAGATAAAGAGTCGTTAGATAGTAGAACAGTCGGCGACGGCGGCGTTCGAGCCGTCAGATAGTGGAACAGTCGGCGACGGCTGCCTTGTATATTATCAGAGACGTTAAGTCGTGTTTTATTCTTATCGACACTTTGATGCAAACACACTGCCCTTGTGATGTAAAATAAAGTAGACGCAACCGCAGCGTCATAGTGAGCAGTCGGCTGCATTCAACATTTGTCGATACATTTATCGACTGAGCGTGCGGACGCATCCCAACGTTTCCAAACTCTAGCCACAATTTATGTCTTCGAGTGGCAGCCAAGTGCCAATAAATGGCAACGAAACTACATTATAGTGTTGAAAGGTTATTTTGAATGAGGCCTTTATAATCAGTTGACAGTTATCCGCGAGCGTATATATCTGAGAATCACGAACTAAGGTTACGCCAGCATTACGTTCCTACGAAACTCTTATGAAATAATTGGTTGGCATTTTTCATGTATATTTGTATTTTTCTTTTTATTTTGTAATGGTTGCTAAGCAGACCTACATTATGTTACTTGTATTAGCTTGTACACCGCCGTCCTTGAAAGCCATTATCTTCTTTGTCCAGCCAACGGTTGCCTGGAAGAGATCGCTTTCACCGATAAGGCCACCCATTGTTTTACCATAGTCGCTTAGATTATGTTTTCTTTTATCAGTATTTTGTTATGTTTTATGTAAGCGGTGAACATCATCTATCTATCTATCTATCTTATCTGTGCATTTTCATAGTTTCAGTTTCAGTGTATTTTTCACAATAGGCAGATCAATTACTGTTAGGAAAGTCACGATACAGTCAAACTTATCAGTGCAAATAGTAATATACTACAGAGATTTGTTTAAATGTTACTTAAATATTTTATAACTTTTATGCTAAACACATATCATATATATATAATAATCTTTATACTTAATGAATAATGTTATTTTATATATAATCACATAATTTATTATATAATAACACTAAACAAAACAATATACATTCAACGATTAAATACTTAGAAGTAAGTAGGTACCCACATGAAAATGCAATATTATACAATTTATAGTATAACATAACCCCTCGTCGGTTATGAGTGGTATAACATATTCTTTAATTTTGTGGTCTGATAGAAATAATTATGCTCATATTTGGACATACGGGAATTTCCACGAACCTTATTATTGATGTAAAACACCAACGTTTCGTCCTTGACCGAAGGACATCATCAGGGTGAGTACGGTTCACGACGCACGCGTTCCGCGTCCTTGCGAGCACTCCGGAGCAGCGCTCTATGATCTACGATCCACGATAGTTATTTTAATAATAATTATGTTGTTTAATATGCGTTACTGGTCAAGTGTTTCTTAGCAGTATGTTTAAATGTTAATAAAAATAAATTAATCGTAGGTTCTGGCCATTCATAAAACTTTATTATATTTCTTTCTAATCTGGTGTTATGCAAAACCAGTTTTTTTTGTTTCTTGTGTCGTAAATAGTAGTTATCGGAATTTCTATTGTAGCAATTAAAATGCTTTCGAATAAAGATTAATTTAATATAAATAAACAATGCTTGGTCATAATATTAATTTCTCTGAAAAGGGCTTTCACTTGGTCACATTCTGAAAATGGCTTTGATCGCTCTCTTTTATAAATAAAAAATACGATCAGCATCTTTTTATTTTTTAAACAACTAGGTGACGAAAAAAGAAGATTGCCCACCTGATGTTAAGCGCATATCTCGCGTATAACAATGCCTTGGATGTGGATGTGACCTACGCAGTGTAGGTCACATCCACGAAGAATATAGTCTACACGGCACTGCATTGCGTTCGTCAAATTAAGACATAAAGGTGTTAAGCCTCGCATGCCCGTCATTTTACCGGAAACGATACCCTTCACACCGGACTACAGCAATGCTGCTTGGCGACTGAAGTAGGTGTGGTGGTAGTACTCGTACTTCACGGACGAGTTCTTTCTCAAGAGGCTCTACTACGCTTAAAACGTTTTACTTTACTTTGCAGCACTACCCCACAGAATTTTTCCATAGGACAAATGAGAGTGGAAGTATGTATAAATAGAAGAATAAAACTTAATTCATCATGTTCACGTTGAATTTACATCAGTGTAAAGTCTAATCGGTCTGCAAAAGCTACAAATACAATGAAAGAAGCAGTCTCATATCGAATAAGATCCGATAGCCGTCCGGAGACCGTCTTCGTATCATTGAAAGCAATGCAACGTATTGAAACCTTTCATCGCGATCACTCTAAATCACGTCTTAACTCGTTTACAGATAAGATTTAAATCTGATCTCGCTCGACGCAAATCCGAAGTTGTTCATCTCAGTTTAGACACTATCAGTTAAATTGTAACTGTGGTGCTATTTTTGTAATAAGATTTTTAAAGTTTAAAAAAAATCGCGATTGCCAACAAGACGGGTTTTAGAAAAATGTATTCCTTTGTGACTAACACAGGCTTATACCTTATACTGCAGTCGCTAGCGAGTACAATAGCAACTTTTACAGCGCCTCTAGCTTATAGAATATGGTATTACAAAGTCAGTAAAGCTACCTGCCCTACTTCACGTACCACTGCGACCCTGAGGTATTTGTGGTATTTGTGGTTTTGCTCGCTCTGCCATAGACTCGTCAGTCATTTAAGCCTGTGCAGATTTAATCTCAAGATCAAATCTGGACGCCTAAGAAAAAAGTTTTTTCTAAAACATAATTTTCTAACATAATTTCGTCCTCATAATTATTATAACCGGCAGAACTTTAAGCATAGAAAATAATTAAAAAGAGAATAAAATATAATCTGAAAAACGTTATAATATAAAGAAAGTGGCACAGAGAAACCCAGCTTGATAAAATAGTCCTAAGCCTGCGATAAGGCAGACCGTCTCGCCTGAACACCTCGCGCGGTCATCGACCCCAACTGCGAAATTGCTTGAAGTGCCTCGGGCAGGTTTTAAATATAAAGTTGGTGCTATTTGGCAAGCTAGAGGCTAGACGGACTCTGGTTTTGGGTCTTATCTTAATGCCTGAAAGTTTATAATGATGATTTTGAAAACGAACTATTATGTTATCCCATTCGCCAACTCGTCCAGAAACATATACTGTTATATTTTGTCAAGTTTATTCAAGTAACAACTTTACAATTGTCTTTCGGCTTTCCAGGGTAATATTTTATCTATACTCTTACTTAATTATTGGCACAATATTGTATTTTAATGACATACTTTTCATGACATTACTTCGTCTGCAATGGAATCAAAAACTACTTCAGTTCATTCAAAGTTGTCAAAACGGAAAGAAAGCAAACAAATAACGATCGTAATGGTAGCCATTCAGTAAACCTTGACCTCATCGGAAGTGAATGTGATCGTTGCCATGGCGACGCCGGATGCAACACGTACGTAGGAGTTAGCGAATGGCAAGCGATCTTTATGTTTCCCGTTGTTTTATTTTATTTGTTCTATCTTATAAAGGGATGAAACAATTTCTTCATGACTATGTTAATGCTAGGATCCGATTCAAGATTAATTTCAATTGATTGCACCACAACGTGTAAAGATTCCATGTTATCAATTCAAACCTTTCTGGAAAGTCTATATTAAAATAACACGTAGTCAAGCTAGAGTGTTGGGTTCGATACAGTCTGATCATGATGCTACGTACCCTCGCACGATACGATCGGACGATTTCAACGACCGACGTATATCGTGTTGTATTTATAACGGTCCGTCATTCTGTGCAAGTTATACCCCCTTACGATTCTTAATCACTACATAGTATCAAACAAAGTCGCTTCCTGCTGTCTGTCTGTCTCTATGTAAGATCTTTAAAACTTCGCAACGGATTTTGATGCGGTTAGAATAGATAGAGTTATGAGGAAGGCTTACATGGATAATACATGCATAACATAGTAGAGAAACACTGATCATTTTTGAAGTTTTTAATGTGATGTCGTAAATAAACACATTTTTCTCACATTGCTAACGCTGGCTGAACTCTACGAGATACTTAGGTCAAAATAATATAAAACAGTAATATACAAGATCCTAGATCCTATGATACCTTAAAAATATCTACAAAAAAGTTCGCAATGGTATTATGTCTATTTCTTTGGGATAACCCACAATAAGCATTTTTTATCCTTTATTTTTACGATAAATAATGGTTTAGTTTCTAAGCGATTTGAAAGCAATAATCCTTATCCAATTAAGTACCTCAAATACATTGTGCATTGAATATATGTCAATCAATATGGCTCTTTACAGCATGTAATTTAAATCAATACTTTCGAATATATTACAGACTAGCTGAAAGTACCCGCACGGTGAAATAAGCTTGTACTGAACGACAGGGTTCCTAGTTTCTACACGCGCAATTTGCACATTAGACTCGATAGTCTAATGTGCAAATTACGGTTAAAAAGCTGAGCATTATATAAAGTCTATATTTCACACCTGGTCAACTTTTGACTTTATCTAAAGCTTAAGTTCGATCTGCAGCCACAGAGCCAAGAGACTTATAGGTGAAGAGTACCTTGCCAAAGCGAGGCTCGACAGCCTGAGCCATCATCGCAAGGTTGCGTGTTTGTCAGTGTTTTACAGATTGTACTTCGGTGAGTGTGCTCAGGAGCTTCACGACCTTATACCGCCTTCGCCGTTCTACAATAGACATTTCAGACGCACAGCCTATTCATCACCACCTGGTTGATATCCCACGTATAAGACTAAGCTCTTTCAAGAACCTTTTTTTTTATTGGCGATTGTCAAGCGTTTGACCACCAGCTTACATATAAAACAAGTAAAGATGTGGTCTAAGATGGAGGACGTGTGACTAAAAGGAACCTATTTACTTTGGACTTGAAGACTCCAAGATTGTACTTGTGCAGAAAATAGACGAAGGCAATAAATTCCATTCTTTACCAGTATTAATGATAAAGGGCGAAACGATGTGTTCGGCACAATGGAACATTTACATGGTACGGTTGGTTATGGTTATGGTTGTAGCCAGCCGTACGTCTGCTAGTCCGGTGGTGGAAAGGGGATGGAGGGATTAGGTTAAAAATATCATGCGCACACTCGCCGAAGTGGATTTTATAGAACACAGACAGCCTGGCAACCCGCCGTCTATGTTCCAGGCTCTGCAAGTTGACCTTAACAAGCGAATCGTCACCTATGAGCCTCGCAGCACGACACTCGATCAAATCCAGGGCTTCGAGCTGATACCTTTTTTTGTACACACTGCAAGAATTTGGAATAATCTCCTCGCGCCTGTATTTTCGCTGTGTTACGACCTTCATGTCTTCAAGAAGACAGTTGATAGGCACCTTCCGGGCAGGCTCGTCCATCGTAGATCTCATTATTGCCTGAGTAGTTTCGTGGTTAAGAGCCAAACAATTGTGAAAACCCACACTCATCTACTGCTTAACATAAGCCTTGCCTTTCTCCTTGTGCTAGTCGGGATTCCGAACAGGCGGTAGATTTGATGTTTTAGATAGATCCTTAAAAATATTGAAAAAAAAAACTTTGACTTTATGTTTGCCTCTTCAATCGACGCCGCACAAATGACGAACGAGTGTCCTCCGTTCATGGACTTCCTGTAAAATTAACCGGAACTTTAGGAAAACGAACAAGTAATCAGAATAAAAACCATGATATTCATTTTAAAACACGGGTTTTACTCACGTATACGATTATGTTGATCTAGGCACCAACGGTTTCGATTCAACAGGTGAATTAAAAACCATGTTGTAATAGATGATGAACGCACACAATCTAAACTCCTTTCTTTAACCTATTGCGACCTGTGTTTGACGTTTACACGTGCGTGCTACATGTCAATTAAGTTCTGTCCACTTCAACCAGTAATCTCAAACGCGAAGAAACCTTCTTCCATTTAGAGCCTGGACGTATTTCGGGAAATGTGGAATATATCGTCTTGTTTTGGTGTACAAAATTGAATATTTGTATTTTGTACGGTGCTCTATATTCATTTATTTAAATTTTGTTTCAGATGTTTTGCACATAAGATGATCGTGGGATTCGTGCACTTTACTATATATTGGTAAGCAATTAACATGTAAAAATTATCAGGGTTTTAATTAAAAACGAAAGGATATCGCACCTTTTACTTAAAACGCATTTTTTGTTTTTTGTATACGGTCAACAGGACGAAGGAAGCTTCTGTTTAAATGGAACCTAATAGTTTTAGAAGTGAGGTAGCAATAGGTACATAGATCTCTTGATGAAACATCCGGTTTCGGGAAGCCTTCAGGACCAGAAAGTTGAATTCTCATAAAGTTGAAATCCCAAAATGTATAATTTCCCAGAATGTTGATGTATTTTTGTTTCGCAAAATGTTAATTTCTTAGAATGTTGAATTCTTTTAAGTTAAATTCCCTTAACGTTGACTTTATCTGTCGCTGAAAGTTAAGTACCCACAGCAGACGTACATTGTTTTATAAGCTATGTTCGAGTTGTGACTCAAGTTCAATTCGAATATTTCTATGGAATGGGAATTGGAAACGTAACATCTCGTACCATTATCAATTACAAAGCACCAGCGAGTTTCCATCGAAGCAACACCGCGGGGACCTCTCTGATAAGCAAAATTGATTTAAATCTCGCTTGCAGGTGGGTAGGGAATTGAAATGTTCACTTATTTAAAAGAAACCATTTCCCATGAGCGTTCATTCAGAGTACTTATTGCTAATATCCCCACAGACGGTGTAGGTACCTAGCCAACACGGGTGTTATCATCCTAACCAAGACACGTCATACAAATGGATCCAAAAGATAAAAAAAGAGAGTGACAAGGTCATGTAACGTCGGCGAGGGTCATGTCGCGGCGCGGCCGACAACTCCTTATACACACGAGTACAAGCAATGCTTTACGTCTCTAAATCAATCTAGGTCTTTACACGAGTTAAGTAGAAGCAAAGAACAAGTAACAGAAGATGTGTCGCTCATTATCATTAAAGTTTTAAAAGTTGATTAATATTATAAATATTATTATTATAGTAAGGTTATGAGATTGAAGTTGTGAAAGCTGTAATTTATAAACAGTAGGTGCACTTTAAAGAAGATGTCCTTTAAAAAGAGCTTGTCTTGGGGAAGTGCTACTTCCATACCTAGAAATGACGGGCGCAGTGCAGTGCCACGTAGGCCGTGTTCTCTGTGTGGATCATTATATCCTACGTAGTTGTTTGTTTTGTCAACACCTTAGAAACAAATATACTTTACAAACAAATAAATCTTCAGGTTATTGTATTTGTCTTGCCAAACAAGAAAATCTAAGTTAGAACCAACCATAGAGTTAGCATAAACTTTCAAACATATAAGCGTCATCGACACTGTGAAATATATCCTAAATGTTTTATAAATGTCATATCTATATCGCTAATGAGTATTCAAGATCATCTTCTCTCTATAAATATTCTTCTCGACTCTGTTTTGCTACTCAGCTCATCCTGTTTAGCTGGTAATAAACACTAAAATATTTTGCTGTCACCAACTTTACTATCCTAATCAACGTTTGCGCTTCAGTAAGTGTACGACAGACAGAATATCTAACGAGTTAATCAAAAGCATCTCAGCAGTATGTTTATTAAAATGGAAGCCGTAACGAGTATCATCGTTGCACTTTGACAGAGAATAAGGCTTTATTCTCGGAGGATCTGTGCCTCCTCGCAAGTATTCTGTAGAACGACAATGATTCTCAAAGCGCGACAAAGCGATGGGTGGGTGAAATCATAAGAAGCAAATTTGCGCAAACGGGCTCCGATCCGAGGGATCCGGAGCGATCACAATAGCTCGGGATTTGTAACGACCCCGAACAATCCTAATAGGGTACCTATTTTGTATCCCACCATTATTTACTACCTACTGAAACTTATTCCAGGAGCCTAACATATCGTAGTACCTACCGTAGTATTATCTGTTTATTTTTTTATCAGACAAATAAAGGATACCAAAAGTACCTTCTTCTACTTCGAGCATTCTAACTAAAATAATCCATTTGACAAGTATTAAAGCACAGTACATGCAGAAACTGAATCACGTTTCAAACTAAATAGTATTATATCTCAGGTTATTAGGTAGCTAGTAGATTATGAACCTCTGATATGCATCGACAAAGACAGAAATGAGAACATTAAAATGCAACACATACGGGTTCGCTCTACCTGCAACGTACTCTCATCCCATCATATCCCTCTCTACTGCCGTTTCAGATCCGCCCTCAGATAATCACAGGTACCTACCTCCTACTCTCAGTCTATATACCACTGATACAAATGAAACTGACTTCTCATGAGGATATATGTTAGACAAAATAGTTTGGCCATGAGGAACAAGCCATATCTTCGTATTATAACAGCTTTTTTTTTTTTAGGTATTATTTATTTGGTTAAAATTAATTAAAAAAAGCTAGTCATTTTATATTCAGGCCCTTCAGATGAATGCACGTTGCCTCGAGCAATACAAACGAGGGTTTTATTAAATTCATAAGTAATTAGTAGGTATCCTCTCTGCGGTGGCGAGTGTACTTTGCCTATTTTGACACGAGTTCGGCCACGAGGGTATGTGAGGATATGTTAGTCCTCGTAGCCAAATCAGTTAGGCGAAATAGTTTGGCCATGAGGAACAAGCCCACAATAGTTTGGCCATGAGGAACAAGCCCACAAAAGCGCCAGAGCGTTCTCGAAATGAAAATACGATTATTTACTAAAAGATGCTTTTGTTTCAAAAACTTGACAATTACATCAACAGAGCAGGAGAGTCATAGAAGCGATAATGTTTTGTACCGAAATTAGATTTTCAAGTGCTTTTGACATCTGAAAATACGTATTGGTATCGTTGTGTGCACGCGCTGTACCTGAAGTAGAATTCAATTGACGTTCATTTAAACTGATCTAGATGGCGCTGTGTAAAATTAATGTCCTCTAATATTTATTTATTTATCTCTTTATTACCTGAATATATCGAAAATTATTATTTTTTCCTGAGGTTGAGGGAATCAAATGTAAAATTAAGATGAATGAAAAAATTAAGACTTTCACAACATTTCATTCAAAATATTTTTTTTTGATCTTTTAAAACATCTTAGTCGTATTTTTTCTCATTTCATTTATTTGACCTTTTTACAACTGTGTTTGTTATACTAGGCACGTCCTATACAGAAAACAATATGGAAAAAAGAAACAACTTCATCTAATCTAAACTTACCTACCTAAAATATAAATAAATATTTCCATAAACACAATTCTGCAAAACGCTTTAACAGAAATTAACTTAGATAACAATTTACACAACAAGACACAGACACAAACATATAATAATCATTCGATAACATGTTAACCACAGATATTGTCAACAAAACAAAACTACAGATTTGGTCATTTTATTATCCTTGATTAGGATTACAGTCAAAGGTGTTGCTGAAACGTTAATGTATTCTGTAGAACAAGAAAAAATACAAGAAAATACATGAATTAACAAATGATTGATCATGCAAATTGAGATTCTGCTATTTTCATATTCATGTATTCGCTTAAGCTATATAAGACATTGTTTTCAAAAAAACATTTTACTTTCCGCTCCGCATAACGGTCATAATTTTATTTATCTTAAAATATTTCCTAACAGAGTCTCTTTTCCTGAGGCCACATATGATTCTGAGTGCACGTTTTTGACATACCAATACTTTTCTTTTGGTCCGAGCTATTTCCCCAAACTGTGTTCGCATAGTTAATAATTGAATGAACGTAAGCATAATACACAGAAATAAGAGACTTTTTATCAATAACTGGTTTAAGCTTGAGAAAGACATAGTTGGCACTTGCAAGCTTATTACACATTTTTTTAATGTGTAGTGTGTCTTATACTATAATCCATGGTATAGCCTAAAAAGACGTGGTTGCTAGTATCTCTTGTTTTTTCTTTGATTCATAGCGTAAAGTTACACTTTTGTCGCTATTTAAGAATATTCCGTTGGCAGCAAACGTACACTACACATCTCTGTATTACACCCGCGCATCTGTCATCGGCAGGCAAGTGACGGAGATCAAAGTTAAAGTCAACATTTTTTTTATTCATTCAGTTTTTGTCATGAACCTATACTAAAACTGGACTGCGCACTGTATATTTAAGAACAAGCGAGAGCGAGAAATTTGAGAATAGTAGTTCATCTCGATCTCATAGGGTGTCCACACCGCCCACTCCAATAAATGAAAATACGAATTAGTAAACATATTTATTTTCTTAGTAACAATAATAGTTAATTAGTGTTTTTATTTAATTCGGTTTTTCTAAACACTTGCGCCTTTTCTTAAGCCGGAACCACTAAGGTAATTGATAAAAAACAAAATTTATTTTTTAATTCAATTGAAATAAAATATTTTTATTGTGTAAAATATGTGTATATTTGTTCGGTCACCAAATTTGGAATATATATAGCATAGGTGCTTTTATCCCGATATTCCCACGAGAATGAGATTATTCTCTATTGAAACGATTACATAATATGTCAAATTAAAATACATATCCTTGATAAACTGAAGTAGGTACATAATGTTTGTAATATATAATGCTTCCACTAAAGTAAATGAAAGTTATGAATGAGATCTACATCTTCAATGACAGCTGTCAAACTTCAAACGGCCATATCTCTGAAACTACTCATCCTAGACTCTACGTTTGAGTTAGAGAACTACATTTCAGATAGCAGATATAGCTTTGACAGTTGCTATTGAAAATGTAGATCTTGGTCATAGCTTTAATTTGAACAAAGAACGGATAGTCTACGACAAGTAATATCCGAGATATGGCCATTTGAAGTTTAACAGCTGTCATTGAAAATGTAGGTCTTAGTTATAGCTTTCATTTAAGCTAAAAACGGAGAGTCTAGGACGAGTAGTTTCAGAGATATGGCCGTTTGAAGTTTGTCAGCTGTCATTTAAGATGTAGGTCTTGGTCATAGCTTTGATTTGAACCAAGAACTGAAATACAACCCTAATGTCTTCAAGAAAAGAGTTAATAGGCACCTTCTGGGTTAGCTTACTCCATCGTTGACCTCATCCTTGCCTATACAAACTTCGTAAGTAAAGTAAAGTAAAGTAAGTATGGTTTTGAGATACTCCATCTGACAACACCCCATACCATGGGTATCTACGTAGGTAATGGATATCCACGGAATCCACTTTGTTTGTGGATACTCTACTGTATCATAATTTGAAATGTTGTAAATTAGCTCACCCGGCTGTGGAAAGACAGGTCACAGCCGGGATATGATTCCTCTTTACAACTATACACGCAGCAAAAATACCTACACCATTTCCTCTATATCTAAATAATTGTTTATCGTTAAATACAATTGAAGGTTAGCCGTTAGGCAAAGAAGCCATATAAGAAGATTTAGTAGTTTTTTGAGCAATGTGGACACATGGATGACAAAATACTACCATTATCACTTTTACACGCCAAAATTCTGTATTTCGTATGTCACTTTATGGTAGAGGATTTCATGGTTGTAAAATAAAAAAAACTCAATTTTTTTTTATTTTACAACCATGAAATCCTTTCCAGTATTTGTTTATGCAATGTTTATCAAAAAAATCTGAAGAAAATCAGAGAAAGCTCCCAAGGCTTACCAAAGAGGAATTCAATATGTAATGGCAAAATATTAGGCAAGGAAGCATTACTATAACTGAGCTATCTCATCTGGCTCGTATTTCTACTTTGACATAAGACAAACAATTTTGAAACTTATTTTCAGCGCGTGAAGTGTAAATTTCATGTAACTAATTTTTGAGTGCGCGGTCCAGTCTTAGTTCATGGTTTTTGTTGAATCATTTTGAAACGTCAATTGTACCGCCTGTTCGGAATCGCAACCAGCACACAAGGAGAAAGGCAAGAAACTTGGGCTGGTAAATTGTTTGATAATCCATTAAAATTTAAGATTTTTCGTTTTGAATAACATTCTAAGTAGGTCATCACTTATACCTCAATACGTTTTACTTACCTTAAAATATTATATTTTATTATTACCTATCCACCTAATGGGCAGTTTGTTAACATTGAGAAATCACCATTTAGCTGTCAACTGGCCCGAACAGCTCTTTGTTCTCTCCGAGATGCCTGTTGGCGGAGGACTTACCCACAAAGATTCTTCTGAAAACTAAACGAATTGTAAATACAATAGATTATGCAGACGTAGAGGATAGAACACGAGGCGAATGAATGAATGAATGAATGAAAATACTTAATTGCACACCTTTCAAATAAAACTGTATTACTATAGACAAAAAAAAACAATCCGTCCTTCGTATCGCTTAGATACTATTTCTTTGAATGGAGAGTATTGTATGGCTAAAGAGGTGGTTGGTGGTGCACATAATTTCAAAGGGATTTAGCTAAATTTTCTATAAATTATACATTATCTAAAGCTATGCTACAAATATACACACTACTTAGATAATATAAATACCTACATATAACAATATAACAAGCCTCGTAGCTCAGTTGGTAGTTACTTTGCCTTCTGCGCTGTTGGCTGTGGGTTCGATTCCCACCCAGGACAAACATTTGTGTGATGAATATAGATGTTTGTTCTGTGTTTGGGTGTTGTATCATTTATAATATATAACAAAAACGGGTCTTCATCGCTTACCTTTTATATTCCCGACAGTTTCGACCGGGTTACAGCGGCCGTGGTCACGGGTTTTTAACCGCCTCTGTGGTCTAGTGGTTCAACCCACCGATTTCAGATCCAGAGGTCCCGGGTTCGATCCCCATGGGGAGAAACCAAGCAAAATATATTGTGCTTGGTTTGGTTGGTGGTAGGATTTTTTTTAAGTCCACCTGGCTAGCTACCACCATCTTACCTAATTCTGTCGCCATAATAACAAATCTTAAAAAAATAGTTGTGTTCCGGCATTCAGAGGTAAGATAGCCGGTTCCTCACTTTGTTGATGATTCCGGGTGAAGTGCGCCTCCATCTTCGGCCTTATCTCAACTTGGTGAGATGAAGGCCAAGCGCTTCCTCGTCGTACAATAAAAAAAAAGAGTGAATATAAACGCGGTACGCGATGAAGACCCGTTTTTGTTATTAATTTTGTATCATATAGTACACTACATAATATACACTACTATAGTGTTTACAAAAAGTATTAAAGTATTCTATCCGTAATCTAGTTCCCATATTACGAGCTATGCTTAGTTTGGGGCTGGATGGCGTAAAATTGCAAATATTTATTCATTGATTTATTATTTTATGTTTGTCTTTATGTACACTATGTATATACCATACAATACACAAATAAAATATATAAATATATACCATAAGGAATGATAGTAATATAAAAAATAAATATCCTAGAAGTACCATGATAAAACCTATAAAGACAAAGGATAAATTTACTATTTAAACAGGTTGATTTAAGTAAAAACCTTTAACCAGCCAAATAAGGTGATTGTCTTATTGAAAGCTGTAATGCGTACAGCCTCCACAGTAAAATAATTGTAATAGTCCATTGAATGATTTTGTGCCAAACACATAAATAGATTCGCCTCTACCCTTTATAGTAATGGTCTTTCACACCTTTATTTGTTTTTCGAGTGAGCTGGATGTCAACCGCTCTCCTATCACCAATAATAAAGTGCACTAATGTAACGTTTTAACGTTTGAATCGTGCGTTGATAAGTCTTCCACGACTTAGACAGCTACCTGCTCAATGATCGTAACATGATATCGACGTTTTTGAATGAGAACAGGGATCTCATCAGGAGAAGGACAGCAACTCCTTTCATTCATTGACACCTTGACTGCGGTCCAGCAGTGGACTCCGAGTGGACGAGGCCATCGACGGTCACGACTCGGTCTTCGGTACCTTATTATATCTGTAGGTACCTAACTCCTCGCTACCTTTTAACGTACTTGTAAAGGTCTTTGTGTTGAGTGACTATTCTAGAATTCGCAATTAGAAAAGGTTTGTGTTTCAAATTGTTTGTCGGTTCGTATTTCGTTAATTCGCCGCAATTATTCCAAAGGGGTTCAAAGTGGAATCTCCCGCCCGCTTCCTGCAAATTGGTTATCTAGTGACCATTCTGTTGCTAAATTGAAACACGAGGTTGTCTGCGATGAGTGGGATACCTACACATAGTATGGGAAATAATGTTTGCTTTGATCGCATCGCAACCACTTTTTTATCATAATATTTTCGTTCGCTTACTTACAGTATTATTAAACACACACACACACACACACACACACACACACACACACACTGAATAATGCAGGTGAATCTAGATAGTACCTTTATTTGTTTTTCTTTCGTACTGGCGTTTATAAAAATATTCGAAGTTTTGATGCAAAGAAGACGTTTTGAGTTTGAAGTAAATAGGTATAGTTTGCATCAAATATATTGTTACGAGCTGGGGTTCGTAAGAATTAAAAGCAACCGGTTATTACTCAAAATAAGACACGTTTATTCAGCAGCAAACTAATACAGTACAACACTACTTAGTTATACTACCGAATCACTAAACACTGTTATCGCACTCAAATATCACTTGATGTTAACTCGCTGTATCGTAATCGAATACTGACTTGCTTCTTTTTTTTTTTTTTTTTATGAAAGGACAATACGCTGGCCTGGTTCTGAACCTGGGCGGCAGCTTTGCGCGGACCTGGCTGGCGCTGAAGGCGCGAGCCCAATAATTGATTTTTGAGGCAACAAGCGCAAGGGCACCACTTAGGTACGGACCTCGGCTTGGGCTGTTGCCATTTGATGGGGGAGGATAGGAATGGCCGAAGGCGATACCGAGGGTAACGCTTTGAGGCGGAAAGGTTCATCGACTCCGCCGGCGGAGTCGGTGTATCTGTATAGTGTTTTCTCTGTGTGACGAGATAGTTAATGAATGGATGCCGTCACCTCCGGGTTTGCGGTGGTGAGTGGGTCATCCGGGTCTCCAAGAACGTGTCTTGGCCTACGGAGGGACCAATACTGACTTGCTTCCGAATCGCGCGTCAATTTATATCCAACTTTATCGAATGTTCTAGTAAGCGCGGAAATGGTCGCGCTGCTTACTGTTGCGTAATCTGGCACGGCGGTCATAAATCATTCTTCAGTATTATTGATAAATAAGTTGTTTTTGTCTTCTTTTCTCGGAAGTATGCGAAGGCGAATATTCTAGATGTTTCTGACTGGCGTAACAATATGTACTTAGTACTAATTGAATCCGATTGTTTCAGATGCTGGAGCCGGCTCGCTCTGCAGACTGACACTCCGCTCCGATTCGACATGAGAGTACATTGTAACATTGTAAGTATGCGGCGTGACGCGTGACAGTTTGCTCAACAGCTGGTCCACAGCGGGCGATCCAACGCGCTCCTGCGTTCGCGCGCTCCGCGATCCAAGATCGTGGAGAGTGTAGCGTGGATATCACTAGGCCGATCCAAGTTTATTGAAATTGCAATCTTAAACTGCGCTCTAAGCGATCCATATAGGCGATCTGTGATAAAGTCGAACTCTTGCTGGAGATGGAGTCACACGTACTGCTGCGGCTTCGGATTGCTGTGGCAGCAGCAAAAGCAGCTCTTATGATGCTTAAATATTTGATACTTCTTATTGGTTTGTTGCCCATAACACGAGAAATCTGATGTAAAGCATCGTCTCTTACACCCCTAAGAGTACGTTTACGCGGTTGGTCGAACGCGGCACGTCCACATCAACCGCGGCTTAGGATCGCGCAACTACCGCGCGCTCTTGTTCAAAAACAAAGGGCAAAAAGATAACAATAGTAAACTAAAAATATCTTGCATATCCAGTGATTCAGCCATAATTACTATAATGCCAGTAAATCGAAGGTGAGAGATGTATTCACCGTTGATATCGATACCATGTTCTCCGCAGTCCAAGGTTACCTTGTAAATTAGGAATTCTAACTACCTATTATAAATTCCACTTCGATAAAAACACAGCGATAAAAGTGTGCTTTCATTACACCATTTGACACTTTAGGATTAGCACTCTTTTTCTCGATTCTAAAATTCTATGCAAAGCCAGAATAAAAACGAAGCATCATTACACTTATTGAACATCAAAGTTGGTGGTTGGCAGAGTCACCCCTTACTTATTTATGAAAAGGTTGTATAAGGTTGAGTCTGTTGAGATTCTATATGATGGGAAGTCACACTTGGTCGGATCAGCCAGGATGCTTTAAAAAATATTAGGTGGAATGAGAGGGATAAAGCTCAAAGCAAAGTAAACGGTAAATATTGTTTTGAAAACCTGAACTTCTGTGATATTTAGGATATTTGTGTAAGTAGCTGTGAATCTGTATTGACATGCCCGCATTTGAAAGAGTACATTAATTTAATTGATAATGTATATGGTCACATATATGTTTTACAAAATGCTGCTAAAAAAAGTGCACGTTTTTCGCATAAACGTAAACCAATGGTTATTGGTTGGAATTGCCATGTCAAAGATAGCTATCAGCGGGCTAGGTTGTATTTTGGCTATCGGATGGCGGCCGGTAAGCCGTCAGAAGGACATATATAAAAAATAATTTAAATGGTGTCAGAAAATTGAATAATCCATTAAAATGAATATATTCGACAACACACAGAGAGGACAAAATTTATCTATTTTGGAACGCTACGAAAAATATGAGTTACAGACAAAATTGACCAGAGTCAGTTGACGGCTCGCAGGATCCGCCTTCAATAGCTGAAGTGTTTGATAGGAAGTTTATAATCACCCCGTATAAAGGAATCAGTCAGATTACCTTAGGACCGTTACGAACGGCCTATAGGTAACTCAACTAAATCACCCCACTAAAAAATCATCCCTGGAGAGTGCCCGATAGCAAACCCCAAAGCATTGAGCACATTCTCTACGGAAGCGATAAAGTACTCGAATATCTCAAACTTTGTTATAATTTATGCATAAGGGGTATATATTATATATATATTGGGTATATATTGGGTATATATTAGGGTATATTGTAATTAAGGTTTATAGTTTTTTTATTGACAGATTTGTGATTTATTAACTAAGGGTGTTAATGTGCCTGAAATAAATGACTTTATTGTTATTATTATTATAATATTATATTTCTTGAAAAGTGCTCTCACAATCGTTGCTGTGGTACTCGTGGTTTACCATCTACCCTCTCAGCCCACAGATGTGTAACAAACCGCGAACACCAATTTGTCCGCCATGCTTGGAGAATGCAAGGCCAAACCTTACAGTTTTGGAGGAAGTTAATTCTACATTGTAGTGGACAAATAATGGGCTGTTGATATGCAATGTGCGATGTGTAATGTGCCAAAAGTAATTCTTGGATCTTATACGCTATTTATTGATCTTGGCTTGGCAACCGATAAATACAAAAGTAAATAGACCAGTTTTAATTTAAATGAGAAGCTGAATACCATCACGTCACAATCATTCAAGATAAATATTGAGGTATACCTATATATTTTACATAGTCACGATTTTTTAAACCTTTGCAACCCTTCATCTTAATAAATTATTCTTAGAAAAAAATAATGAAAATAACTTCATTTAAATTTTGAAAATGATTAGAAAGGTTGATTTAATTTTGATTTACCACTAAAAAACCATTGGTATCCTTCAGCCTTCCAGCGATGGTCAACACTTTGAAACCATTTTTTTTAAACCGACATTTATCTATTTTTACCCACCCAATCAATAAAAAATAGGCGGAATATGTATGATTTGCTATTGTCCGTTAGGGTGGTTTGGTCTCCAGGTCCGAAGATCTTCATCGGATATTTACCAAAATAAAAGAGACCAATTCAGACCTACTTCTGTCGATAGAAATAAAGTATAATTAAAACTAAATATTAAGAAAAACTACTTGAGAACCTTTAAATTTTTTGAAAACAGTCAATAACCACTCTATATGAGGAAAATAACCAAATTTTAAAATCGGCTGTCTATACCTAGTCATGTGATATGGTTACAAAAAAATAAAAAAAACCCCTTAATTTCAATGCAGGGGTAGTTGTAGTAATTAAGTAAACAAATAGTGAATTGTGAAGTCTCTCTCGAATCACCTTTAATATTATATCGGTTTCTAGATCGCGCTGACGAGAATACAAGCAGAGAGTTGGTCCGATAATTTTAAATAAATAAGAATAAATTGTACTAAAACAAAGGTTTTTTTTTTGTTATTTCACAAATACACCATTGATTTGGAATTATTCAATATCTATGAAAAATATCAAATATTTTGTATTTAACAAAAAAAAACTTCATTGGAAATGTGCAGTCAATACTCTTTTACACACAAAAAACATAGATCTTCTTGTCTTACCTAAAACCCATATTTCTCAAAAACTACCAAAGTTTCATAAAAATCCTTCTCTCTATTGATCAGTATAAATGTATTATTTGCATATTTAAAATTTTGAATTGATCCTCTGATATCTTTTTATTAGTTGATACACAACCATTCAAGAGAAATGGGCAAAACATCGTATTTCTTTGCCCCAATATCTCAAAAACTACCCCAGTTATCAAAATTCCACGCTATAAACAATTTACATTTACGTTGTCTCTGTATAGTTTAAATTTCATTAAAATCGGATAGCGATGGTTATGTCGCCACAAACATAATACAGCCGGATTTTCTAACTTGACTCAGATAGAAGAAAATTATGAGTAAGCAACAATACATTTTATTTCAAAACAATTGGCCTTTACCAGAATGATTATTCATTTTAGCTTAAATAACAATTATTTAAAACGAGAGTCATTATTAGGATTGACATTTGTACCGACAAAACGTCCTCTCTCAACCATCGTTAACTACTGTAACAAGTGCTAGGAGTACGAGTTAGGAACACCTACAAGAAGGTACGTACGTGTTAACAAGGGGTAGCACTGATTTGTGAGGGCCCGGCGATAAAACCCGGAAGGTCCAGTGCTTACTCAAGGTCCGTAACTCACTGTGCGCCCAGTTTATACGATACCTGCCTACCGAAATATGTATTCTGGGAATATTTCGCTCCAGTAATCGATTCTTTAGATATATATTTTTTTTCATTAAATTAACAATTAATTTAGAGTTAAGTTGTCGCAAGTTCTTTGAAACGATACATTTTGCAGACATATTGACGTTCACAGTTAAAGTTTTAGAGAAGCTGGTGCCTTTTTGGGGAAGCCCATTGGTTGACTTTCACGACATCCGTGGGCTGGAGAGATAGATTTTTAAACCACGACTACTAAAGCCGTTGCTTTAGTAGTCGTTTTAAAAGTAAACCTAGCAAATGCTGACTGCAGAGACAGAATTACAAATAATAAAGAGAGATTGAGAAAATGTGTAAGTTAAGTAAGGTGGAATGAGAGTGCACTTATATCGTTTGTCAATAACTTTATTTTTGAGATAATTATAATATCCGTGACTCCGTGACACAAACCAGATATCACGAGATCTCAGTTCGGGGCGAAATACTTTATTTTTTATTCTAATCACATGAATATTCTTTGTTGTTTTTAGTTACATAACTTCGAGAAATTGCTTATAAATATTAATTTACAAAACGTAGTCATATGAGACTCTCAGTACAACAAAATGAAGTCACAAGTAAAATCATAGCCCATCTTCTGAGTTATGATTTTACGATATACATATAATGTATGAGATTTCATCAGACTGAATAAAGTCTCATACAGCGTGTTTTCTCCTCGGCTATTTAAAACTTGTCTGCGTCGATTCTGCGTGGAGTCAATAAGGAATAAGGTTATTGATGTCTTTCTGTGGAATTCGAAAAGGTATTTCAGCTGCTGTTCCATCTAAACCCCAGGACTTTTACAACTCTTTTTTTGGAGCGTATCCCATATTATGCTCAATGGGGTTCAAGTCAACGCGGATATTGAGTGCCTTGCTGTATCTCAGGCTTTTTTCCCATTGCTTGTGAAAACGAACGCACATAAGGAGTCAGCACGTAGCTTTTAGCATTCAGGTTTCAGCATAAAATTTATTTTCAGGGGAGATGTCCAGTCCGTTACGACCCCCTATCAACAGACGCTACGTTATAGTCGCAGCGCCTAGCATAGAAGAGGTCAGAAACCTGCTGCTTGGGATCCGGCACCTCGTGCACCGAATCCATTTCCCTACCTTTTATGAGTCGTTTCCTGAGCATGACAGTTGGTATCCGATCACGCTCAGAGAAAGACTCTGCGACTTTCCATTTCCCACCAGTTCACGGAAAGAGGCCACCTTCCTCCACGACCCCTGTGGGCAAGCGGAAATGCTTGGGAGCAGATCTTGGTCTTGTTCTAGGTCCAAGAGGGGTCATGACCAGCCAAATCTACCAGGATCCACCGCAAGAACGGTGAATCCTGGTCCTTTCTCAAGGTGGAAACTGTCTGCCACCCGCCTGATGAAAATATAATATACTTTCATCGGGCGGCCGGCAAGAGAGAGAATCACCGCCACCGTCCCCCAGGTCCTAAAGGACCCCGTCATCTGCGAAGCGAATTAATCACCTTTTCAAAGTCAAAGTTTATTTATTTGCTAGAAATATGGTTGATACCGGTTCTTGTTCTTAAATAATGATGTTTCATATATTTTGACCGACTACACGGGCATGCAAAATTTAGGTCTTAAATTCTAAATATATCTAAATGTCTTTAAAATAGAAAAAAATACAGAATGAATAAATTTAAATGAATAAACATTTGCCGTCCAGGCACAATTTCCGGACCCTCTCTAAGCAAGCCCATTAACTGTGCCCTCTGCTAGCTCAGAGGGACACATGGAGAGGCCCTCCCCTGTGTTTTGTCCGCGCCAGTGTACCGATAAATCCAATGCTACTCTAGTGCCCATATCTGAAGCTACCGGTACACCGGAACCCCCAATCCGCAACCCGGACGCGCCACGTCCGAGTACACCTCTCCGCTTACTGAGACAACTCAGCAGGTCCGTGGGACCATACTCTAGACCCAACTCTACTCGTATCAGTTTTGTAACCAAATCTAGATTCACTGCAGAACATAATTTTTCAACCATATTACTCGTGCACCGTTAAACACGACGAACTCGATTCCCGTGTAGGATCTGTGGGCATCTGATTGCGCGCCGCTCACGTCAGCCAGACTCCAGCAGTCACTGTGTGGGGACAGACAGCAGGACTATCAGCATATTGCAGCCTGATGCGATCTCTGGGGCAGTCCGCTCTGGTTCACTGCTCCAAGTTCGCTGGATGTATCGTTCGGGACTACGAGTGGTACTACATCTTCGGCCTGGGTGCTGTTCTGACGGATCACCTGTGATCACAATAACGCCTTCAGATCGAGTTCAAGTTCAAGTTTAGGTTTAGTCTTAATGACATTATCCGTCGAGCTTTTACCAGTGTCAATGTGCCAGCCGTTCTTGAACCGAATGGTCTTTTACGTGATGATGGTAAGCGGCCCGACGGTATGACTCTTGTCCCTTGGGAAATGGGTAGGCTTTTGGTGTGGGACGCTACCTGCGTTGACACCCTAGCGCCATCTCATCTGCAATCTTCCATCTGGTACTGGTCTGGAACAGTTGAGTTACCTATAGGCCGTTTGTAACGGTCCTTAGGTAATCTGACTGATTCCTTTGTACATAGTTAGTTTAATTGTACTTTTAATTGAATAAATGTCAGTTCAAGTTACTTTATTAATAATAAATAAATAATAAATAATAAATAAATAATAAAACATCAGTTGTGTCATTATCGTTTCAAATCTGTTGAGAACAATTTGTTGCAGCCTAGGTGTTGTGTTCAACACCCTTCTCAAAATGCATATTTAGTTGTTACCTAGTCAACACCCTTCTCAAAATGCATATTTAGTTGTTACCTAGTCAACACTCTTCTCAAAATTGTATGTTTAGTTGCTATCTAGGCTGCAACAAATTGTTATTATTATCGCTAAAAACGAAACAGTGAGTTATTTTTAGAACGATATTTAGTAAAACACAGCGTTTATAGGTTTTACACAAAATAGTTTCAACAATGTAAAACTAAGCTAAGTGTACAGCCGTTGGCATCTAGCCATCTTCCCAAACATGTAAACAAGTATAGCAACACATAACTAACCTCTAGTGCGCATAAACTCACGAGTGATTCATGTATTATCGTATCAGAGCACGTGCCTCAAACAATCCAGACACTAATGTTTGTGTAATTGACTATTAAGCCGACCCGAACTTTGACTATGGCTCATTAAAATATAAACTCCAGCGATGTGCACACAAATAACAATAACATAAAGCACCTAATTTTTATTTTATAATCATTTGCGATTGTTTTTTATTGTATCGAATGTTCAAGTTCGTATTGATATCGATCGCTATTGGCTTTAGTGGGTAAGATTTGATATAGAGATATGTAGCGTCATGTTGTGGAGATCCATTAAAATATTCAAACAGAAAAATATTTTGTGACAAATCCTCTAAGTTCGTTTGCAGCGCAACGTCAACGCCGACGTGCTTTCGTTCTCGCCAACTTAGCAGCAGCACTATAACTCTCGGGGGTGCCTCGTGTACTCGTGTAGAGGCGAAACACATATCGATTTGATTTTACAAAGGAACTTAGCGGTTTTTTTTACTAAGTATTTATGTTTTCACAAAGAGTGTTAGAGCCATCAATCTAGAAATGTTATAGTTACCGGAGTACATCCATAACATGAACGTGATAGTTTCAGAGTGTCTCCAAGTTCCACTCGCAGTCCGAGTGAAGCACGACGCGATGGAGCTCGAAGACGTAGAGATGTACGGCGGTAGCAACTTCACAATAGCGAAGAACGGCTCCTACAACGGCACCTTCGAGAACTGTCCCAACATCAACCTGCCTGTGGTCTACGTCGTCACTCAGGTAATTAGTTCCCAACTTCTCATTTGAGAAGAACGGCTCCTACAACGGCACCTTCGAGAACTGTCCCAACATCAACCTGCCTGTGGTCTACGTCGTCACTCAGGTAATTAGTTCCCAACTTCTCATTTGAGAAGAACGGCTCCTACAACGGCACCTTCGAGAACTGTCCCAACATCAACCTGCCTGTGGTCTACGTCGTCACTCAGGTAATTAGTTCCCAACTTCTCATTTGAGAAGAATGGCTCCTACAACGGCACCTTCGAGAACTGTCCCAACATCAACCTGCCTGTGGTCTACGTCGTCACTCAGGTAATTAGTTCCCAACTTCTCATTTGAGAAGAATGGCTCCTACAACGGCACCTTCGAGAACTGTCCCAACATCAACCTGCCTGTGGTCTACGTCGTCACTCAGGTAATTATTTCCCAACTTCTCATTTGAGAAGAACGGCTCCTACAACGGCACCTTCGAGAACTGTCCCAACATCAACCTGCCTGTGGTCTACGTCGTCACTCAGGTAATTAGTTCCCAACTTCTCATTTGAGAAGAACGGCTCCTACAACGGCACCTTCGAGAACTGTCCCAACATCAACCTGCCTGTGGTCTACGTCGTCACTCAGGTAATTAGTTCCCAACTTCTCATTTGAGAAGAACGGCTCCTACAACGGCACCTTCGAGAACTGTCCCAACATCAACTTGCCTGTGGTCTACGTCGTCACTCAGGTAATTAGTTCCCAACTTCTCATTTGAGAAGAACGGCTCCTACAACGGCACCTTCGAGAACTGTCCCAACATCAACCTGCCTGTGGTCTACGTCGTCACTCAGGTAATTAGTTCCCAACTTCTCATTTGAGAAGAACGGCTCCTACAACGGCACCTTCGAGAACTGTCCCAACATCAACCTGCCTGTGGTCTACGTCGTCACTCAGGTTATTAGTTCCCAACTTCTCATTTGAGAAGAACGGCTCCTACAACGGCACCTTCAAGAACTGTCCCAACATCAACCTGCCTGTGGTCTACGTCGTCACTCAGGTAATTAGTTCACAACTTCTCATTTGAGAAGAACGGCTCCTACAACGGCACCTTCGAGAACTGTCCCAACATCAACCTGCCTGTGGTCTACGTCGTCACTCAGGTAATTAGTTCACAACTTTTTATGGAAGCTTTGGGACAAGGTTACCAGCTCTTGACGTTGAAACGCAAGACAACCCAAAAGGTCATCTTTTCTTGAAGACTTGAAGAAGAAGAAGAAGCAATGCGTTTAAGCAACGCTCGGTTCTCGGTGCCTCCTAGTCATAAATATTAATATAAAAAGCGAATGTTTGTTTGGGTGTTTGTTCTTCCTTCACACTAAAACCACTGACCTCGTGAGCCCTTATAACCATGCAATAACCTATGCATTCCTCTTTCACTTTTCCTTTTAGACTTTTGAGCAATGAGGTATTAGCTTTAGTGATTACTCGTGTTAACTCCCTGATCCTAGGAGATCAAATCTGATGTCTACGAGTTTGTCTCGCAAAGGCGGAGAGAACTCGAAAAAAAAAATCAATATGTTAATTCTACAGCAAATTTCTCCCCTTTACTCTCCACTAACCCTTTTTTTTTTCTCAACATCTTGTGTAAAATTAAATCCTTAGTGTGTCTTTTAAATTTAATTCAAATCCGTTGATAAATACTACAGCAAACTTCTTTCCTTTCATCCCCTATTTTTCCCCCGATCAAAAATCGCAATCGACAATAAAAATCAAGGAACATGTGTGCCAATTTTCATCAAAATCGGTTGAATAATGCGACCTATAGGCGAGAACAAACCGACAGCCGACAGACAGCGGACAAAAGCATTTTTGGCCAGTCTCTAAACTTAGACGCTTCGCTCGCTCAGTCAATAAACAAAATATAAATGAAGTCTGCGCCATCTAGTATTGACATAATATTTTGTTGTTTATCTGTAGGTGCTGTACGCACTGGTGTGTGTGGTGGGCTTGCTTGGCAACACGCTGGTCATCTACGTGGTGCTGCGGTACTCCAAGATGCAGACCGTCACCAACATGTACATCGTGAACCTCGCTATCGCTGACGAGTGCTTCCTTATCGGAATCCCCTTCCTCGTTATCACCATGTCACTCCGCGCCTGGCCATTCGGCGGCTTCATGTGCAAGGTGTACATGATCTCCACCGGCATCAACCAGTTCACGAGCAGCATCTTCCTGTGCATCATGAGCGCGGACAGATACATAGCGGTGTGTCACCCCATCGCGGCGCCGCGACTACGGACCCCGTTCGTCTCCCGCGTCGTGTCCGCGGCCGCCTGGACCGCCTCCGCTCTCGTGATGACGCCCATCTTCATGTATACGACTCTTATCCCCGCGGAGCAGGGAGTCTCCTGCAACATCCTCTGGCCCGAAGACGACTTTAACAAGGGCCAAACTTCATTCATCCTCTACTCTTTCGCCCTGGGCTTCGCCACACCCTTGACTCTGATTTTCGTTTTCTACTGCCTCGTGATACAAAAGCTTAAGACCGTGGGACCAAAAAATAAGTCAAAAGAAAAGAAACGTTCGCACAGGAAAGTGACGAAACTGGTGCTGACCGTCATAGCGGTATACGTGCTGTGCTGGCTACCGTACTGGACGTTCCAGCTGGCACTGATCTACTCGCCGCAGAACGAGTGCGCCAGCCGCGTCACCATCACCGTGTTCCTGGTGGCGGCCTGCTTCAGCTACAGCAACTCCGCCATGAACCCGATTCTGTACGCCTTCCTATCGGACAATTTTAAGAAGAGCTTCCTGAAAGCATGCACGTGCGCTGCCGGTAAGGACGTGAATGCGACGCTGCACGTCGAGAACAGCGTCATCCCACGGAAACGAGCGGCGCGTGCGCAGGCGCGGGCTCTGCAGGCGCGCGCCGCGTCCGTGGGGGGTGCGGGGGGTGCGGGGGCTGGGACTGGGGCCTCGCGCTCCGACGCCTCTACGGCACTCACGTCGCGCTCGGCGGCCGCCAGCGAGCTGCTGCCACTAGAGGCGCGGCCGCCGACGCTGGCGCCACTGGTCGCACACAACGGCGTGTCCCACTCGCGGCTCTGAGCGCGACGCTACCCCCCCGCCCCCACCTCCGCCCCCGCCGTCGCCGAGGAGGACGTGCTCATCGTCTCCATCGACTAGAGCCTGACAGTGGCTCCCCGAGGCCTGAGCCCAGCCCGGGACGCCTCCGACTGGCGGTGGTGTATGAAGGATGTGGGTGGTACAAGTGAGTGCGCAGACTCGGCCTAGGGTTGTAATGATGAATTTATTATTTATATTTTATATCGCATAGCAGGTAAGGCCCGTGAATGTATACAATTTTGGTTTGAATGTAAAAATGTAAATAAGTATCATGTTAATATGCATAGATTTGTCATAATGTCAGTTATAATAAAATGACGTTCAATATTGTGTTGAAATCATTGTTTTATTTTAGGTCCCTAGTCAGTAATATGAGTCTGCAATTACCTTGATACAATATGAATACAAAATGGCAACTCAAGTGATTATAAGTTACCTACATAAAAATCATCAAGTTATTTGGAAGGAAATAATCCATCCATGAACCATTAAAGAAGTGTCTTGTGAAAATGTTTATTTTCGCTAAAACCGTTCAGCCAATCCACCAGTTTTACATAAATCAGCTTACAGCAGCATTCTCCTAAGATACGATGTTATTTTTGGCAACACTCTGCCACACGTTTATCAAATGTAGGAATGTTTTCAATAATAACTTCCGAGAAGATTAATGAATGATGTGATGAATACAATACGAGAGTATAAATACATGAGGCTTTGTTTTCATATTTTTAATATTATGACAATAGAATGATAATCAATGATAATCAACCACTTCTGTTAAAATTGGAAAAAAATATACATATCCTTATTCATTTATTCCTAACTAATATGCGACCAAAGAGATCCTGCGCAGTACTACTACTAAAAATATCTTTAGGTTGACCGACGCTGTAGCTATACTAATAAGACATCGTGGATTGAGCCAGAAATTCTGAAATAAAAAAAAAAATTGTTGTTTCCCCGACTCACTAATAAAAAAAACTTTAAAATACCGACATAATTATACAGGTAGGTAAGTTAATATATATTGGAAGTCGGTGCTTATCGTTGTGTTATGAGATTACAATGACGACGATCATGTTGTTTGGCTTTCAAGTCAGCACCAACTTTAAAAACATCTATTATATAATTTTGAGTTTCACCAACTGGACATACGTTTATCCGGTCTCTTGTATTCAGTTAGTGAATAACACAATTATTTTTATGTTTTTATTGAATTCGCTTCTATTTTTAACCGACTTCAAAAAAAGGAGGAGGTAATCAATTCAGGTGTATGTTTTTTTTTGTTTGTTACTTGATTTCTCCGCCAATTCTAAATAAATTTTGATGGTTCTTGTTATGTTTCGTAGGCCATACTCGCGAGGTGGTCCCATAGAAATTTTATCAAAATCGGTTCAGTGGTTTGGTTTTTATATCAAAATTACTGGAAAATATATGTCATCCAAGTAAACGATATTGCGTATTCTCCTTTCCTGTGGTGTTTACGGTCACTAGAGTAGACCTTTTAAACCGCTTACCTTCCAGTATCATCATCATCAGGGTTTTGCCATTATCACCACGCTTGGCATGTTGTTGATCGCAGTAATGATGATACGTATTAGTAAGTGGAATTGACTTTGACGCATTCTGGCTGTTAATGCTGTATACATGTATCATCATCATCATTACATAAAAGTCAACTGTATAGGAAGGACATGGGCCTCCCTCAATACTAAAGAAAGCAATGGAGGGTTTTGCCATAATACTCAGGCTTGGCAGGCGTGTTGGTGATCGATGACTCTTTAACGACTACTACTGCATTACCTCAGAACTCCGTTATTACTCAACCGATTTGGAAAATATATTTTCATACAAAAAATAACGTATTATTGCACCCTCACACGACTCTTAAACAGTGTGTCGGAGACGTTGTGGTGTGGTAGGTTTTACAACGAAAAAAAGCTAAAAATATACTCTTTTTGGAGTAAAATGGAACCTACTTCACGACTAAAAACTTACAAATAACTCTTAGGGTAAGTTCATATAATTTGAAGGCGGTGCCATATAATAAACATGTTGTTGTTCGGCACCAACTTCAAATTATATAAACTTACCCTAAGAGTTATTTGTAAGTTTTTAGTGGTGAAGTCGGTTCCATTTTTTTCCAAAAAGAGTTTATTCATATAAATTATTTGAATTCACGATGTGCTTTGAAGCTACAATTTACTAAAAAACTGTCTCGTGCGTATTTAACTCAAATGAAATAACCCCTTAACGGGTCGATAACGCTTCCAACGCTCTGATTCGTGATCAGAGGTGAATCCTCGAAGGAGTTGAGGCGTGAGTCTGTATCCCTCAGGTATCTCGCGTAGGTGTAGTGGAAACAAGCTGGAGGCCCGTGTCGTCATCAGTGATCGGTCACACGCTGACAGATGAGTACGAGACAAATGGCGGCCCGTGGAACATAAATACTGATTCGCAGACGACACCAAATGATGAGCTCACTGACAATTCATTACAGTGAGCGGGAGTTCATTGAATGATCTGATATTCATTACAATAGGAGTGAGGCTCCCACAGGCTTATGATGACGCGTAAATCTGCTAAATACTTCATTAGTAATTGTTGTGTCGCGGAATTTGAGAGGTATGAGAGGGTTTCTCAGACCTCAACAGTCTGAGGAACCCTCTCATACCTCTCCGGGTGAAGTGTGCTTCCACCTTCGGCACTATCATTACTTGAAACCAGGTGAGATGAAGGCCAAACGCTTCCCCGTCGTATAATAAAAAATGCACCACGTAATAAAGGACTTACGAAAATGTACGCCTACGTCACGGCAGCCGCGACCGGGTGGTCGGCGCAAGTGGCTGTGTACGTGTCATGTTGTCCAGGAAAAGGTGAATTATGAAGACAGTACAACAATCGTCACATCCTAAGAGCACTAGACTGATGGATACTTCGACACGATTCCGGACGATAAGCCATGCCGTATTACTCGACGAGTGTTCAAATATAATTAAATAAAAAGTCTTTGAAAATTATTAAGAAAGCAAGTTTTTTCTAAAATTCATAAAAGACTCCCATAACTTAGCGAGATTAGCTAGTGAATACCTACTTGCCAAGTTCCAATGTTCACTTATTAATCTTTCAGCGTAATTTCAGTAATGCTAGTTTCACGCCCCGCTTGGATTCCATTTGGCGTGAAAGAAATGAAATTTTAACTCAAATGGATGTCTCTCGTGAGACGAAATGGGAATTCGTTTAGGGGAAAAGAAAGGATTACCTTGCCGGGTTCATAGCGATGGATCTTTTGTCACATTTCACAAACAATGTACCTTCAAAGACCGAGGCTTCCGCCAAACGTTCTCCGTGTCTGTTGGTCACGGTGCGGTTCTCCGTGCGTGATGGTCGCTACGCGGTTCTTCGTGTGTGTTTGTCGCTACGCGGTTCTCCGTGCGTGATGGTCGCTACGCGGTTCTTCGTGTGTGTTTGTCGCTACGCGGTTCTCCGTGCGTGATGGTCGCTACGCGGTTCTCCGTGTGTGATGGTCGCGGTGCGGTTCTCCGTGCGTGATGGTCGCTACGCGGTTCTCCGTGTGTGATGGTCGCTACGCGGTTCTCCGTGTGTGTTAGTCGCTACGCGGTTCTCCGTGTTTGTATCTATTAATCAAAAATCTACCTGCACTACAAAGGAAGCTCTCATGGACCTACTGATTGTACAAAAGAGTAGGTCCGTGAGAAAAAATGCTTTCGTAAGTCCGGCGTCTGTCTGGCGTCTGGCGTATTTCTCCTCTCCTCTAAAGACCGTGTTTATCAACCGATTTTTATGTAATTTTATAATTATATAGATTTTTTGTATATCTTGAATATTTTTAAAAATGGCGGAGTTATGGGTTTAAAAACAATAAAGCCACTGCGAGATATTTTTATAGAATGTCAAAAAACTTCTTTGTTACACGGGTGTGAACACGGGGAGGTGCGAGGTAAGGCGCGGCAGCTCGCGCCACCATATTGTAAATGTTTGTCAGCTTTTGGTTTAAGAGTGCGTGGTAAACATTTATTTTTAAAGTATGCAAAAACAAACTTATGAGGTCAACTGTACAGCTCACGTAGCCACTAGTATATTTAGGTTAAAATCCAAACACAGAATAAACATCTACATTCGTGATGACAAAAGTTTGTTCAAGGTCGGAATCGAATCCACAACGTACAGCACAGGAGGCAGAGTTGCTACCAACCGAATGTGCTGCGAGGTCTGTGAGCCTTTGTCACTGTTTTCACAGAAATCAGCGTGAAGCAGTCAGTAACTACCAGTATTGTTTCGGTTGCAGCAGTCTGCGCTTCTCCTCCGTCGAGCTTCACGGGCGGCTGCTTTCATAGACATTCCAAGAACATAATACTTCTTGTTACATATTCATAACTAGTTTTAGTCGAATGAAGTAGCGGTCTGCGAGGAGTCTTTCAATGGAGGAATTGAATTGTCAGTTATTTCAATGTCAATCTGTGTGTTCAGGACTTTCGGCTTTAGAGTGCTTCGCTGGGAATACATCAGCGATAGTCGTGTCTGAAGATGAAAACTATGCTTTTGCTGATGTGAGCAACAAATGCAGATGACTTCTGTTGAATTAAAAATAAGCCTCCATTAAGGCAGCAGAAGTGCTTACGCTCTTTCAACCATCATTTAGGACATGGCCTATTTCCAGCAGAGGGCTGGAAATAACTGCTTTGCCGTAGAAATACAGGTTTAAGACTCGAACCCTCTACCTCAGCCTACACATGTCCTAAAAACCGAAGATCTAAAATCAAAATAAGACAAAAAGAGAACAAAATGGCAGCTATTAGCTTTACTATCACTGATCCACATGTCAACCGTGGTGATTGTGGCAAAACCCCCACTTTATGGGGCAGGCTCTGTCTAGCAAATGCTATCAAATAAAGTTTTGATATAGTTAGTGTACATGAGACCAAGCTAACTGAATTCTTCTGAGAAGTCATCTTGAAGAGGATCGATGTTAATATGCAAAGTAATAACATTCAGAGTACGTGAACCTAACCCATTACTGTAGCAATGGAGAACGGCTGGCCGCGCCACTGATACACTGATTTACATGTAAATACGAAGACAATGTGCCTGGCAGATATATCATATTATACATAATCGAGTGACAGTGTAGCTCAAACCAAGCCCAAGTGCCAGTCAGACACAGCACCGCGGGCTCCAACTCACGTTTCCGAAAAAATGTGGATATTTATAATTTAGTTCTGGAGCCTCAGTGCGGGTCAGACTCACACTTGGCCGATACAACAACAATGAGTATAATAATGAAAGACGCGCGCCTATTGTTCCACAGGCGCGCGGCGGGAGCTTGTTATCATATCGCTGTGTCTGCTAACGACAGCACAAATTACTTCAGAATTTACCACAAAAAGTATCAAAAACAATACCATATACATATTATCACAAATAAAAACATTAAGAAAACGTATCCGTGGATTTCAAATCCACGGATACGTTCAGATGTTGAACGTATGTATTGTTGTCTCAGATGTTACGACTGTATCAAATCAAAATCTGTACATTTCATAAATTTATGAATCACCCTAATATGACATTTATTCAATAAAAAGTACAATTAAACTAACTATGTACAAAGGAATCAGTCAGATTACCTAAGGACCGTTACAAACGGCCTATAGGTAACTCAACTGTTCCAGACCAGTACCAGACGGAAGCGTGCCCAAGACATTAAATTAATATTGTAATATATTAATTAAATATTATTATTAAATATTGTATTTAATATATTATTGCCCTAATATTGTATTTAATATTGATTATTTGCAAGAAAGTCGCTTCCGTTATCCAGCGACGCGAGCCAGTGGCAACGGCATCCTGCAAATGATTGCTTCTCGTTTGGACTGCCCCACTCAACACAAGTGGATGCAGATTGTGGTTGGGTTAGTCTGAACAGGTGATCCAATCAGTGTTTGGCCACATTTAATTATTATTTTTTATTATACGTATTTATTGATATTAATTATTTAAATTAACAGTTTGTATATTTGAGTTGACATTATTTTTGTTCCTCAGACTTGTAACTTATTTTATTATGTGACTTATTTACTATAGCTAGGAATATATACTTTTTTTTATTGGTGGATAATTATGGATTTATAAATCTGAAATAAATTAATTTATTATATTCATTTCTATAAATAATTTACTACGCGCGAGTCTTAGCAGGATACTCTTTCTATACATTCAATTCAATTTCGTTTAAAATATTATTTCAAGACCGCTCATTATATATTACACTAGCTTATGCCCGCGACATCGACCGCGTAATGGTTTTTAACATTTTTGCAAATCAGACCAGTCAAGTGCAATTCTGTCACACACAGCGGCTTAACCGCCTCTGTGGTCAAGTGGTTCAACCCACCGATTTCAGATCCAGAGGTCCCGGGTTCGATCCCCATGGGGAGTACAATATATTGTGTTTGGTTTGGTTCGTGGTAGGACTTTGTTTAAGTAACAATTCTAAATGGAGGTAAGATAGCCAGTTCCTCAGTTTGTTGAGGATTCCGGGTGAAGTGCGCCTCCACCTTCGGCCTTATCTCAACTTGTAACCAGGTGAGATGAAGGCCAAGTGTTTACCCGTCGTACACAAAAAAACACACCGAGTGGTCTAACCAACATTTCTAGGCAAATAATTTAGGTTTTATGAAGTGGTAGCGTGGGTCCAACTCACGCTTGGCCTTGGAGATGATTTCGTAATAACTGTGATACACATGTCTCATAATTTTAATTGAAGAGAATGTATATCAATTTTCGTGTCAATCGACCCAGAGAATAAATAATAATAATAAATTCGTTTAATTCAGATAACTTAGATCCATAAAGTATTAGTAAACTTACTCTAGATGTTAGTAATATATTTAAGATTGACATAGTGAAATAATGATAATAATAATAATTTTTTTTTTCATATAAGTGGGAAATAAGGCAGAGCCATTCATAATTATCAAGAATTGGTGGAATAGTTTCCTATGCCATCATTGCCCGACTAAAGAGCCTGAAAAAAGGACCATCCCACTTATCAGCTATAGTATTTAGGATAGTGTTGGGGGCTCCGCGTATTCTGTGCAAAAGAGACGCAACTTTTTAGCGCATGCAGGCATGGAAGCCATCAACGCGTGCTTTGGCAAACATGCCTGACGCACTGCAGAGTCGCGGATGCCCCAACAATATCCTAAATGCATTATTATATTGGACACGAAGAGTGTTGAACGCTTTTTGAGTATATGTGGACCATAGGCTGCTCGTGTAGAATGTTTGAAAATATGATTTGAACAGTATAATTTTAGCTTCATTTGAACATCGAGCAAACCTACGAAACAACATATTAGCTCTTACGGTCAACGCCCTTCGCTCCTTTTCCATATCTAACTCATCATTTAAGATTTCGGTAACAATGTGACCAAGATATTGAAAGTGTCTGACCCGTTCCAAGGGAACTCCATTAAGTAATGCGGGTGGTACATCTTCAATGTGTGTTCCCTTAGTTTCAAAAACCATGGATTCACTTTTTATTACATTATATTTATATGATTTATATGCTAATAGTCATGGCCTGCAGGCCATGACTATTAGCATACGTTTCACACAGCAATAGTAATTTTCGAAGTGCATTGATAGATGGTGCCAGCAGCACCATATCATCAGCGTAACTAATATTGTTCATAGAAGTTCCGTCTACATAGCATCCAATAGGTTGCCTGCTGAGAACATCTATCGGCTCATTCACATACAAGTAAAAAAGGTGTGGAGAAGACGCGCCCCCCTGGCTTACCCCACATTGAAGACCACAGGCGTTAGATAGCGCCCCTGACCATTTAACATGATTTATTTGATTGCTGAATAAAAAGATTCATGGTAAATTCAACCCCCTTAGCGGATACCTACACATCACAAAAAACACACCCTCCAAATTTCACGTCCCTAGGATCAGCTGCATAGGCTGAAATTGCATCTAGTTGAATCAGCCAGTCATTCAAGACTTTTCCTTCCTTTTCCCGCTACATCCATTTCCCACGTTATTTGGCCTGCTATTGTAACACACACCGAAGTTTTCGTCCCACATTTACAGTAAAAAAATACAAGTTATGTTGCAGTTAGTTCTGAAGCCTCAGTGCGGCTCCAATCCGCGCTTGGCCAGTTTTTATAATTAATAATATACCTATAAAGTATGCGCACTTAGTCAGAAATTGATAGATACCTGTGACCATTTGTACTGCAGAGCTAAAATACCAATTTATAAAGACTTTTCTTGTATGGGAACCCCCTTTTATTAATATTCAAGTCACAATTTTATGATTTTTCAGGTTATTCGATGTGATGATACACATATAAACATATATATCTATATATTCTCTGAAAATTTGAACCTGCTCCCTATGACAGTTCAAAAGATGTAGCACTTTAAAGGTTGTTTGTTGCCTTCAATATTAGACCCCTACCCTTTATATATATGTCATTGCTTATTTTATATGGGCAATCTACATACGAATTTTCAAACGTCTATCATTTACGGAATTTACAAAATTTCACCACATATGGCAATCTACATACGATATATAATAAGATATATAAGGTATCCACCTTCACATCAAAGAATACACCCTCCAAATTTCATGTATCCACGACCAGCGGCTTAGGCTGTGCGTTGATAGATCACTATGTCAGTCAGTCAGTCACCTTTGAGTTATAATTTAAATATATATAAATATAAATATAAGATAAGATATAAGATAAAGAGCGGTCTTGAAATATTTAACTGAATTTTGTAGACCTCAATTAGTTTCATCACAATATTTGGGGTGACACTCACACTGTTAAAACTAATCGGATTATTAACATCGCACTATATTCTCTACATTTAAATATTCTCTCATACGAAAAATTTGTCCTAAGACCACACCGGGCTGGGCATTATTACGACACTGATAAACATTGAAGAACTCATTTCAGATATAATAAAAAACACTCTCGATACAAAAATAAAATAGTGGCTACTTAAGCATTCTGTTCGTAGACCGGATATCGGAGCTAAAGTGAGTCTTATTATAGTGCCTACCTGTGCTGACATGACGTGACGTGCCAACAGGATGTCGGCTTCACCGGCTTTTGTACTTCCCTCATTTGATTTGATGCTGGAATACTTTGTTTTTATGTGTCAGTAGATATAATTTTATAACCATAACTCTATAACCACTTATTAGCAAAGATTTCTAAAGAAAAATAATTTCAAAGCGGAGAAAACTAACTTTGAATAAAATAAACTTTAATTTTTAAAGAACTTGACCAACTTATAAATCAAAACTAACGAAAACGAACAAATCATAAAATGCTACTTAAAAGTGCAGCTTCATTCATTTTGTTGGCAATGAATAGTTAAGTGTACTTGTGATGTAAGTACGAGTACATTATTCAATGGAGGATTTGGTTTGCCAATTAACACTTTAGGTGCCTTTTCCAGCCATTATTAACACTATTAACCTCAAGAAAAATCCTTAGTTATAAAATGGTATTTTGTTACGTATTTTTCAGTGTTAATAATGATAACGGTTTATTAGTTTGTTCATGATACAATAAGTTCTTAAAAAAATAAATAAAATATGTAACACATGATGACCAAATGTTGTTTTTTTTATTGTACGACGGGGAAGCGCTTTGCCTTCATCTCACCTGGTTATAAGTTATGATAAGGCCGAAGGTGGAGGCGCACTTCACATAGAATCCTCAACAAACTGAGGAACTGGCTATCTTACCTCTAAATGCCGGAACACAACAATTTTAGACTTGTTGTTATGGCGACAAAGATAGTGGTAATAATAATAATAATGATGTTCATATAATATCCACTATTTGAACACTAGAACACTTTCCTACACTACATTTATTGTGTTGCATTTTTAAAGCAAACTTTCCATACAAATAATGATATGACAACCAGTTAATTGTCAAGGTGCTATTTATGTGAGTGTCACAAATAAGAGATTTGTTATTGAAAGGTGCCGTAGTTTCATCTGCAAACAGTGTGATAGTTTGGAATGATGAATGAATATTAATAAATTGTTGGCTACAAATAAATCAAATTATTAATCATTATTATTAATAATATATATTTATATCCCTGTTAATCTTCTCACAGTAAAATCATTATAATAATTGTGTTTTTAACGAATTCCTAAATGTGAATTTGATTCACTTTTCAAGTGAATGGTTACTTCAAGTCGATCTATGAATTTAGGCTTTTTAGACAGCTGAATGCCTCTAGAATTCCTTGGTGATTTATTTAAGAATTAGAAGTATTTTTGTTTTTAGGTGAATTTCAAACTCTCTGACTATAACTATAATGGCTATGTTAAATTTAATAAAAATATATAGGTTAAAAATTTAAATAAAAAACGTAATATCCGATTTATTCAAGGTTGAAAATGGAGATACACGAGCCGGAAAGTGTTTAAGTAGTTTTACATTCTCACATTTATTGGAGTTTGTTATATTACAAGGTCTACTACATATATATATATATATATATTGTAAGACAGAGAAGCGCTTGGCCATCATCTCACCTGGTAACAAGTTAAGATAAGGCCGAAGGTGGAGGCGCACTTCAACCGGAATTCTCAACAAACTGAGGAACTGGCTATCTTACCTCTGAATGCCGGAACACAATTATTTTAGAATTGTTATTATGGCGACAGAATTAGGTAAGATGGTGGTAGCTAGCCAGGCGGACTTCAACAAAGTCCTACCACCAACCAAACCAAGCACAATATATTGTACTTCTCATAGGGATCGAACCCGGGACCTCTGGATCTGAAATCGCTGGGTTGAACTGCCTCTGTGGTCTAGTACCACAGAGGCGGTTAATAAATGTATTCATGATTCTACAACATTATCGGCAAGCCACAACTACAATACCAGACATGTTGGTAATACTCAACTGTGTATACTTAGTAAAAGTTCAAAGAGCTTTCTGCCAACGGGATTAGGTTGTATAACGTACTAACTGAAGAGATTAAAAACTTAAGCTGTACAAGAAAAGCTGTCAAAATTACCACACTAAATGAAGTACTATGCGATTCAAAAAAATGTGTAAGAAATAGATTCTATGTAGTTTTATTTTGTCGTGGCTCCTCTACAGCCTATTTTGCACTACCTATGTTATTATCTTTAACCGACTTTCTTTAAATGTACTGTACACCTAATAGGTTAATAGGTACTGTACACTTAATTTTACGTTAGTTTAGGACTTTATTATAATTAAGTAAACGATTTGGTTAACTCTAACGTTTAGGTTTTTAGAACAAGAAGTAGGTCTGAAATCGGTCCCATTTTAATTTGGTGAAAGTAGTGTATTACCTGGGGACCAAAACTCATCAACGGACAATATCATAGATATATCATATCATATAAAGGCAAATCATAGATATCGCCGCCAATTTTTAAATTTATTAAAATTAGTGTCCTGTAATATTATATTAATTTTCATTGGATTGGGTACCTGTAATATAGATTTTTCATAAATTAGTCACCGGTTCGACTCCGGCAGAACACCAATTACTTTTTGGTTGTTAATTGAAAATATGAACTATCCATTTGATTGTTGTTCTAAGTAAAGTGAAATCCATTTTTTTTTCTTAAAATAATTCATCAAGTCAGGTCTTGCAAGATAGCACTAGTGAAAATACGTAGAGATATTTCTGTGAAACCGTACTTCCAGACACTAGGAATCCTCACGCTACCTTGTGTCGATTACGACACAAGGTAGCGTGTTTTCACATAAATAGCTACTTGGTATATTAATACCAAGTAGGTAGCTATTTATGTGAAAACACATCCATCCGAGCTTACTTCACATAGAGAAACGCACAATTATAATATCCGTAATGCGAGTAAACTACTGTAGAAGCTGTAACCCACTCTCTAACTAAATCCAGTAAAGTGACCCACATCATGGGTCCTACTGTTTTCAACAACCTTCCAAACTCAATATTTTCCGCCGACAGTCTATCAGCTTTTAAATATAAATTGAAACAATGGCTTATCGGGCAGGTATTCTATTCGTGTGATGAATTTATAGTTTGTAGTAAAACATGAATTTAAATTATTATTATTACTATGTATCTGACTGTGAATTAATTACCTACTCATGTAGTGTGTTGTTGCATACCCTATTTAGGGTAGATAGGTACCTATGTAACTGATTTAAACTTAATATATATATTTTTTTATATAGTAATTATGTACCTACCATGTGTACTATTATCATTATTATTTACTGACCTGTATAAATGTATACCAATATCAACTTATGACTTACTTATGAATTATGATAGTAACGTGGCGGTATTTCTGTCTTCTACCTAAACTTAATAAAAACGGGTGTATTTGCTTTATGTATGGTTGCTAAACCAAGTGTGTCAATAAGATCCGAGGATTTATTCTAGTGAGTCATGGGGTCTGACTGCGTAAATCCAAGAGTTTGTTTACACGCAGAATTGAACTGCTGCCTTTTTGGTGAAACCCAAACTAGATCCAGGTCGACTTTAATAACATGTGCGGGCTGGCGAGGTAGACTACGAGTACCACGGCAACATTCTTATTATCTACCTTGTTTCAAGTTCCCATCGGTGTCAGATCCAGAGGTCCCGGGTTCGATCCCCAGAGGTCACAATATTGTGCTTGGTTTGGTTGGTGGTAGAACTTTGCTTAAGTCCGCCTGGCTAGCTGTCTTACCTAATTCTATCGAATAACAAAAATTCAATAATTATTATGTTCCAAAATTTTGAAGCAAGATAGCCTGATTCTCAGACCGTTGAAGGTTCCGGGTGATGTGCGCTTTTAACTTCGGCCTTATCATTACTTGTAATCCAGATGAGAAGAAGGCCAAGCGATTCACCTCCATACAAAAAAAATACATTGCACATAATAAATTACATGAATATTCCACCCCCCTCATTTCATTATTGTATTCTGCCCACCTACTATCCTCATAGTAGGTGGGCAGAATACAATAATACGGTCAGAATACGGTCGGTGCAATGGTGCTTTGCTCTCATTCTGGCTTTGCATAGAGTGAGAGTTAGAAACGAAAGAGATTGAAATGAACAGTCAGTTTCACAATTGTTTTACCACTCAACTCGGCTTTAACGCTAATTATCGATAATTTAATTTTTGTGTCATATTAATCGAAAACAATAACTCGAAATATAAAAATAATATTATTACATTTAACCCTGGAGAGCTAACGTCAAACTCAATTGTGTTTATTCTTAAATGTTACCAATATTATTATTTTGTCTCGACAACTTTGAGCCGCAAGAGGATTATTTCAGATACTTAGTTTGATAGATCCCTGTAGTTATTTGTTTAAGCTATAACAATTACATAAAATAAGTATCTAATATACTTGAACGTCTGCCTTAGCATAAATAATTATTTCAAGTGTTGTTAGACTTATCAAGCCTTACCTTTTTATGCCCATTTGTTTTTTTTTTGACTACCTTAAATGTAACTAACCTAACTAGAAGTAACTACATAGTATTAGTACCTCACTGTACAAGATTGTTCATTTCGTAGAAAGTTAATTGTTACCTACTTTAGATAGCTCTTATATAGTGTTGCCAAGTCCTGTTTTAAACTCCTGTAAACGGAAGCTAAACCAGTTCGCATTTAATTTCATAAACAAATGTAGTGTAAGAAAAATGTATACTTTATTTGTCCACACAACTACACATTTTATTGTTTTTTATTGACACCATTATTGTTTATGTTGTTCTATGAATATGAACAAAATGCCTCGACAAAATGATTGCCATGAATTAGGCTTTAGCTGTGAGATTTATGAAATTGCAATGTTGAGATTATTTTTCAATTGTGTTCTTAATTATTTTATGCAATGTTTCTAAAAAGCATATTTCCAATCATCTAATAAGCAATGACATTTGAATAATATTATAGTTTTTTTTACGGTAAAGGTTTGTTTCATAAGGCAATTAAAGAAAAATCCGTCAATTTTTACAACAGGAATCCAAAAACCATGCTTAACATAGTTGATAAGCACTGTCATGTAGAAATTAATCCATATCTAGTCATCATGCAAGGTTAGCTGTTCAGAGTTGGCTACTGACACTGACAAATGAAAATACTGAACTGTTAATTCACACAGATGTGTGAAACCATTTTTTTGCATTGACTTAGTCTATATTTAATTTGTAACTACCTGTTTTTCTCTTACTTTATTATAAGTCAACGAGATGTATAATCAATAGTCAATCGTTTGCTGGTCCTCGCGATACGGGCTTAGCCTAGTGTGAGGATCAACGGATAATATATGTTTGTCAATCCTCTGTACTTAGACACTCTTGAAAAGTATGAAATAATTTATTGCTATGTTTTAAGCTCTCTGATGTTTATGTAGCAATAAATATATGCATATATTTGCTCATTTTAATTTTATGACAAATTTTGTTCAATAAATACATTAAAAACACGATTATATGTTTAACACTACAAACGTATAAAACTAAAATATCTAGCTCTGTGCTTACGGATTGGGCTACAACCGGTGTTTATAATAGTGTATTCGATTGTATGAACTCTACGCAGAAAGAGATATACTTGATTTACCATTTATATCCACCACCAAAAAGTGATTTCCGCCTCTGTGGTCTAGTGGTTCACCCACCGGTGCCAAATCCAGAGGTCTCGGGTTCGATCCCCAGGTGACTACAATACTGTGCTTGATTTGGTTGGTTGTAGGATTTTGTTTAATTCCACCTGGACACACACACACACACCTTACTTACCACAGCTACCGACACCTTACTTAAAAAAAAAACATGCATATAGAAATCTGAATTCAGTTAGCGGAGACATTACAGGATATTACAGGACATTAATTTTACACAGCGCCATCTAGCCACGAACTAAGCATAGCTTGTAATATGGAAACTAAATTACGGATAGAATACTTAAATGCTTTTTGTAAATACAGACTTCGTACTATATGAAAACACCCAAACACAGAACAAACATCTATATTCATCACACAAAAGCTTGTCCTGGGTGGTAATCGAACCCACAGCCTACAGCGCAAAAAGCAGAGTTACTACCAACTGAGCTATGAGGCTTGTAGATATCTAGAGGTATAATTTAGTGTTGTACGATGAGGAGTTTTAGTCCTCAGTTTGCACCTGACGACTATAACTCCTCAACGTCTACACTCGTTTTCATTAAATTAAAAAATGACCAATTTTAATTTTAATCTTAACGATTTAAAATAGAGTAACGCAAGAACTCACAGAGTTTATCGGTGGTTTCCTTTTTTTGAAGTCGGACAAATAAAGGTAATTACAAGATGTATGACTTTATCTACGATAGGAACGCGGAGCCCGATGCTGCCATAGCAGTCGGCAGGTTCATGGTGACTTCACCCCGTTAGGCAGTTAGGCATGGTCAAGATATTTGATACTATGTATGAGTAGGTTACTGAAAACTACTTTTTCTAAACAGGCAGTAGAATTAAACATATCAAAATGATCCTAAAAATCTTAAAAAAATACTTTGAGTTCTTACTTGGTAATTTCAATGTATTAATTAGGTTTAAATAATTTTATTATCAACAAACACAATCAATAGGTCACTATACAAAGTAGATATCAATACATATACAGTAGGAAGGTAAAGAGGTCTATATATCAATAGGTCACTATACAAAGTAGATATCAATAGGTCACTATACAAAGTAGATATCAATAGGTCACTATACAAAGTAGATATCAATACATATACAGTAGGAAGGTAAAGAGGTCTATATATCAATAGGTCACTATACAAAGTAGATATCAATACATATACAGTAGGAAGGTAAAGAGGTCTATATATCAATAGGTCACTATACAAAGTAGATATCAATACATATACAGTAGGAAGGTAAAGAGGTCTATATATCAATAGGTCACTATACAAAGTAGATATCAATACATATACAGTAGGAAGGTAAAGAGGTCTATATATCAATAGGTCACTATACAAAGTAGATATCAATACATATACAGTAGGAAGGTAAAGAGGTCTATATATATTATAGCTTCATCATCATGATCAAGATCAAGAGTGATCGGGTTTTTTTTTTAAGAGTTTGAGTTAATAATGTAAGCAGCTAGTTTACCTTATTAATTCCAATAACAAAATACTTTGTAGCCGGATATTACCGCGTACGGTTATACCATAAACGCTCACATTTATAGTTACAGTCACATTTTTAATCATAAAATATCCTAACATTTCAATGTTTAATGAACCTACGCAGAATAAGTAAAAGTACTAAGTACGTCTAACGAGTCAATATATTCTTTTAAAATAATTGGTAAACGAAATAATTATCTAAAATAGATTTCGTCTGGTTGGGCAATTTGTTCTGACTCTTTTGACGACTCCGGAATAACCGATAACGAAAAGTTAATTGATATTGGTGCGTGGGATGTACATAAATAAAATAGGAAGTTGATCTAAAACTCGTTACAGGAATAATTGGAGGGCAAAGTTGTCCGTCAAATAATTGTAGGGCTACGTCGTCTGGTGCGTCTTATTGAGGTCAGGCGGCGGCGGCGGGAAGTGATGGGAATCAATTAAATGTTCAGGGGGCTTGGACTCCAATGGATCCGTGGGTTACGGTGGCTTGGCCTTGAATCTTGCAACGTAACAAGGGTCAGAGGAACAAACGCATGGAAAACTTTAGAAATGGTCGTGTTTATTCAGTGTTTCTTTTTGTTATACGACTCGGTGCATGGCATTCATCTCACCTGGTTACAAGTCGTCATTATGACAAAGCCGAAGGTGAGAGCGCACTGCACCGGAAATCCTCAACAAACTGAGGAACTTGCTATCTTACCTCTAAATGCCAAAAACAATTTAAGAATTCTTGTTATGGGGCCAGAATTCAGAATAAGATACTACCGAGCTAGTAGCTAGTCGCCAGGCGGACATAAACAAAGTCCTACCACCAACCAAACCAAGCGCAATATTTGCGGTGTAAGAACTAGATGAACGTATCTACCAAAAACTCGAAAATCGTTTTTTTTTCTTCAATGGACCTTAAACGTGGTCTTGCACGATGTGCCAAAACGACGTAGCTGTAAAGTCAATACTTCACTAATTCAATAATAACGTAACAGTAGAAGAAATACTTTTTATTTAACTAGAAGAACGAAACTTAATTATCACTAAAAAAAGTTTAAAATAAATTGTTAATATGTAGAGCCAAAAAAAATTAAGTAATGTCAAAAAAAAAATTGGAATCGTAAACGATTGCTTGTTTGTCAAAATGTTAGCGTGCCGTAACAACGTGTAAGCATAAACGTTGTTCTGGCTTCAAATAATATTCATTTTCGATGTTTACTTTGAGGTTCATAGGAACGTATCACCGTTTACGTTATTTGGCACCTATTTTTCATAATTTTGAATAAGTACATTGAAAGACCAAAACGACGTAATACGTTATTGTGGCTGTTATATTTTCGTAATGATTTGCAATCCTCATTAAAATTTTGTCAAACTTTCGTTCAAGTGACTCCTAAAAGTTGATATATTATACTCGGTACAAGTTGAATGATACCCCTAATATATACATTTTGGAAAGTACCTTTTTGATATTATATTTTTAAGTTGACAGTGTTTATAGTTTTAGGTGAATATCCTTTTTAAAACCAACAAAATGAAAAAAAAAACAGTCGAAACTAAAATATTTTGGAGTCAGTAAAACAAAGAGAATAATCTCTGGATCACAGAGATGTTTTGAATGTTTTAGACCCGACTGAATGCAATAAACTTTTGTTTAACTTGTTATTTCCTGGTCTATCGTAGCTCATGATAGTTGTTGAACCAACGCAGGGTGACTGAAAATGAATAAATGTGACCCGACAAACAAATTAATGACAGGTAGCTAGGTACCTACTCCATCATCCAATCAGTTCATTCAGCACATATCTGTCAGCACCTACCTGTCTCCTGACAGGTGTCTCCGATGGAGTAGCGGCAGCAACCTTGCCTATCGTCGGGTCGTAGTTTTGGATCCTGTTTACCAATGGTGAGGTAGGTCTTTATTTCATTCGAGCTCTCTTAAATGGCAAAGGGAAACATCAAGAGTAAACCGGCTTCACTGTTTTCTCGTATTTATTTGAAAACTATTTAGGTAGGTAGGTACTTACTTAATACAAACCTACCTAGTTGCTCTCCACTGAGAGTAACACTAGGTTAATTAATACATGTATTAAGTAAGTAAGCTTTGGCTTAGGCTTAGTCGCGTGAACTAGCTTAAAATAAGGTGACTGCAATATCGCAAAGAATACAATAAACATATATACTTATATTTATATATTTTTTAATGTCTATCTAACTTACTTACACTATAGAAACTCTGCACATGGTCAGTCTATATTCTAAGTGTTGTTATAGGTTTCTTTCCTTCTTTTTATTTTATTAAGACAGTCACAAAAGCCGCCATAATTAATTACTCGTATATAACTAACGTTATAAGTTCTTACCCCCTTCAACCCTTCGCCCCTCCCCCCTTCCTGTTCACAGACATTCTACAGATTTCCGGTGACTGTATTAGACTGTTAACAGAATTAGCTTCTTTTTGTGTAAATACAACTCTGCTTATCCTGTGTTTATTTCGATACAGTTTTAAGCCATAAGCTCTGAGGACAGTTCATGAATCTAGTTGGCTATAAAACTCTGAGCCGAGCAGATGGAAGCTCAGACTTAATTTCTTTTCAATTTATACAATGTAATTTACACTCTGATAGCTTGCGAATAGATCTTAAAATGGAAAATATTTTGTAGAGCTCAAATGCAAACGTTGATCTAACGATTTTCTACTTTATTTCTTTAAAGTTAAGATTTAAAATAGAAAGAACTTGAAAGAAGCATCGGCAAATGTTGTGAACATGTCTAGACGCGTGTGCCTAATGTATTTAAACAAAGAATAAGTGAAATAAACGCACTTATCTAGTCACTTCGTCAATTTGCATTGCAGAGTTAGCACACGTGCTATCTGAAGGATTCATTAAAACCTTTTACGAGTATTACAAAAAAGAGTATTTTTTTTACTGTCTGATGGGAAGCGCTTGGCTGTCACACGGAACACAACAATTTTAAAATGTTGTTAGACTTAGAAATGACGGTGGCAGCTAGCCAGGCGGACTTAACACAGTCCTACCACCAATCCTGTTTGCCCCTGGGGATCTGTTGTGTTGATCGAACAGAGTCGTCTGGATGTTAATACTGGTGGGAAAATCACTTCGCCACGGTTGTAGTGACAATACCATAAATAATAGTCAATGGACCAAGAGACCAGGTAAAGTGGCGTGCATTACGGAATCGGCAATCGTAACTTACATACTTTTATAAGAAAAATAAAAAATGTCGCTCTTGGACAGGATTCGAAGCGGCAGGATGTTAATAATTATTAATAGCATTAATTTCACATAAATTGGTAAGTTGGTCAGAAACGAGAGCCACCCTCTGGAAGTCGAGCTTTCTGGTCACTCCCGTAGACTGCCGAAGGAACCGTTTGTCTGTCGCTTGAGTCACAACTTGGTCTTGTAGACGTTCCAACGAGCAGAAAGCATTGATTCGCCTCTACCCTTATCACGAGGACAGGTTGGGATGGAACTCGCGTACCGTAAGCTGCAAGAGGAACTTCCTCCCAAGAACGTGCGTGCGTGTGATGCTTCTGGTATTGCGAGCGTGCATAGACGATTTGTCCATCAGGGGGCTGTATGCCCAAAAAGCACTATTTTTCTCTGAACAAGTAGGTCAACACCTAAACAGGTCATCCATTGCGTCTGTTTATTTATCCTCGGATCCGGCCGTCAAAGAGCGTCGTTTGTCCGGAGTCGGCGCGTTGCGCGACGACCGCCATTACTCACCGTAACGCCGCCACAGCCGGCTATAATACCATCTTATCCGATGCGCACTCAACATTTCGGAAAATATTTAGCCACAGTCGCATGTTACTGAATCCGCCGTAGATTTCGTGTCGCTTACATCTTGAGTATCGATCTTTGGCTGAGGAATGGTGAAACATGAGCCCTATACGGTATTTTGAAGCAAAAACGAGCACATGCGTTTTGTACTCTCTGTATCAGGCGTTGTACGACTCAGCAGTCGAGGACCCGTCACAGTCAAAGTAGTTTAATCTAGAGATTACCAGGTAATCAACTAACTGTACGCGGAGCTCTTCACTTAGGTACGGCCTGATATTGTACAGTTCCTACTTTGAGCTTATAAAAACAAACTCGTACTGAAGTAATATGTTTTTCAAACCTAAAACTAATCAAAGTTTAGTCCTGAGTTACGCGCCTCCAATACTTGCTCAATAGGCTCTCCTCTCCCACCGAAAGATTCGCTGTACTGTCAACAGTCACGTGACATCTCTGAAGCTATGTAGTGTCAAACTGGCACTTACAATGTGATCTTACTGCAGCCACAGTACACAACCAACTAACAAGTCGAAAGTTGAAACATCTAAAACCCGACTGATTTTTTTTTGATTGTTCACAAAATAATACGGTAGAATACCTTGATGCACATTCTGACATCGTTACCATCTCTATTTTTCACATTTATTCATGCAATAAATATTTCTTTACTTTACCTTTCAAAATATTTCGATGCCTATTTTTAATGCAGTACTTATGTGTATAGGTAGCGACGATCTATATTTGCTACAATTCTGAAACAATTTTTAGTAAAAAAAAAAATCCTGTGGTGACATCTATTTATATTAATACAAGCTATGTATTATACATTTAGCTATTTAGCATATAAATACAGCAACCACGCTACCGACACCACTCTTGCCACATTTGACTTTAAACACATTGCCACGTTATCTTTATACGATCCAAAGTTGTACGGGTTCGAATTCTTAGGAAAGATTTACCCGCTCGAAGTCTGCTTCTACCAATAGACGACTAACTTCAAGATTTCACTTCTGTCGGCACTCCCGGAGTGCCACTGCTGTTTTTGTTTTTTTTTCAACTGGGAGGTACTGGGCCTGAAGGCCTTATGATGGCTTATGATGACTTGAAAAAATATTTTGAAGGTAGATCGCATTTCACCCGGAATTCTCAATAAACTGAGGAATTTGTAAACATTGTATGCATTGGTTAGATGCTATATTTCTAAATGAAGCACAGCTTCAGAACAAACCATGTGATTACGTAACAAATATGTCTGCACTCAGACACGTCACTTAACTGAAGTCTATTTCATTTATATTAAAAACATTTCTCCATATAATTTATCATTAAAACACGTTGGGCTCTCAGTATAGATGATTGTTTTTACACAAACGCGTATTATTAATATATTGATGTCGCTCAGAACCTTCGTTTCCAGAGTAGACGCCCCCACCTGAATCTGCAGACGGGATTACTAGCGATAGTTTCACTTGAGATATACGTTTTTTAACCTCAGGCACGTTCGTTCGCCTCACGCTTCAATCTCGAACCTTCTACTTTCGAGATTGCTTTTTTATTTTTAAGTGATTATTCAGGAGGTTTCATAATTTTAACTCAAAATCAAAGCAATGGCAACTTTATTAAGTTATCTGAACCTTTTTTTTTACATTTTTGTATTTAAAGTGGTTGCAATCGGTCACAAACATTTATTATTATAAAAATCACAACCCGTGATGGGACTCGAACCCGCATCATTTTCTCAAGCTGGAAACGCTCTAGCTAATTGAGCAACTAGGGTCCTGCCGCAGTTTCCTATAATGTTATATGAACATTGCTCTGCACACACACATTCGGGCCATTTCATGTATATCTCTCAGTCGCGCAGGCCGCCTCTCGGCTGCCTCACGGCCGCCTCTCGGCCGCCTCTCGGCCGCCTCTCGCGTCCACCGGCGGAGGGCATGGGCTGGCGCCTCCCGGATGTGGATGTGGCCCTATCCCCCGAGGGGTACAACACAAATGTTACGTTACCGTCTCTAATGATGTGGAACATGTTTTTTTATAATTTATCTTATTAACATTATATATACAAATATAAAATGCTAACTGACTCATTGTTAACAACGCACAGCCTAAACGGCTAATTGTAGAGACATGGAATTTGGAGGATATGTTTGTCTTGATGCGAAAATGAGTACTAAGAAGGAGATTTTGAAAATTCGTACCCTAAAGGGTTCAAAAAGGGGTTGAAAGTTTTCATTAAAAGTATGCCCTAACTCTGAAACCGTGCATGATAAAAGGTCAAAATTATCATTATAGATTCCTCATTTGAAATAAATAAGAACGTGATTCATGGTTTTTGTTTTTTTAATAATTGAAGGGTAGGGGTTCCTTTTATTAGAAAAACAATCAAAAAACATTGTTATTTAACAGAAAAAACGCGATGTAAACGCGGTTTCTATAAATAACTCGAACTCCTGAATAATGCATACCTTTTGAAATCGGTATAACGAGGCATTCAACAACAAATGTTTTTTTTTTATTTACCCGGCCGTAGCAGTCGCGGCTTGAGAATCGACCCCTCCAACTCAGCCTGCGGATGTCGTAAAAGCCGATTTTAGGGATCTCACCAGAGAAAGCGGCGGCTTCCTGCTGTTTGTTACATAACACCTTTACTTTGATCACCAACCCGCCTGCCAAGTGTGGTGATTTTGGCAATACCCTCTTGGTTTTGGAAGAGACTCTGTCCAATATCCAACTAACCACTACATAAATAAGTTGTAGACGTGACTGTATTTACGACCCTTGACTAATGTAACTTGACTACTTGATAAACAGTAATCTTCTAATGCGTAAAAGGACGAGTCCTGAGTGACTGGCTGACTGATTCAACTAGATACAACGCACAGCCTAAGCCGCTGGGTGTACAGCCTTGAAATTTCAAGGGCATGTTTGTCTTGGTGTATAAATGCCTTCTAAGAAAGGAATTTTGAAAATTCGCACCCTTAGGGTTCAAAGTTCGGAGTAAAATGTTGCATAGCCCTGAAACCACAAATAATAGGCACTTGAAAATTAGTAAGTTGGTTGCCCATAAGGAATAAGTAATGGCATATTTACGAATTTGTCGTGAAAAAGTTGTGAAAAAGTCGCGAGTAAAAGCTAGTATAATATTCTTGGTCTATTCTTGAATAACTTGTAAAAGCTCCAACTGGTATGGGATAGGCTCAGTTGCATTTGTAACTGCTTTCGTGACTGCTTGTACAATAGTTTTTTACTAATTGTTTGGTATTCATAAATGTTAGTTATATTTATGAATACACAACGATAAAAAAATCGAAAACCTTCACAGTGTGACTTCGTAGATAAACATGAGGTTAGCGAGAAGTAAAGGCGCTCTATGGCTAAAATCAAATAACTAGATTTTAATAGAACATATAACTTATTTACTCTCGTCGTATATCCAACAAATGGTCACAGGACGTCAAAGTCAAAGTCAAAGTCAAATATTTTTATTCAGTAAGATTTTTTAGGATCACTTTGAAACGTCAAATCTACCGCCTGTTCGGAATCGCGACCAGCACACAAGGAGAAAGGCAAGAACCTCGGGCTAGTTTTTTTTTTTCATGATCCATTACTTTAGCTTAAAATTATCTAATTCTAATTACAATTTATTCACTGGAGCAAATTCATTTTTTTAATGCCAGGCTTTCTTATCTTCTAGGTAATCTGAAATTTTATAATAAGCTTTCCTGGATAGCTTTTGTTTTACAAAATTTTTGAATTTATTATTTGACAAGCTTAGCACATCACTTGGCAATTTATTATAAAAGCGTACAGTTTGCCCTATGAACGATTTATTAACCTTATGGAGCCTAGTTGTGGGAACAGCGAGTTTATTCTTATTTCTAGTATTATAATTATGTTTATTACAGAATATTAAGATTATCACAGTTTTTGTCAAATAAGCTTATGTTTTTACGCGCGTACATAATATTTTCATAAATATATTGGCAGGGCATAGTCAATATATTTATTTCTTTAAACTTGTCTCTTAATGAATCTCTGGGACCCATTTTGTAAACAGCGCGAACAGCCCTCTTCTGCAAAACGAATATGGTGTCTATATCTGCAGCACTTCCCCACAGTATTATGCCATATGACATAATACTGTGAAAGTAACTGAAGTAAACTAGTCTTGCTGTAGCAACGTCTGTGAGAAGACGTATCTTCTTTACAGCATATGCTGCAGAACTAAGTCTCTTCGCCAGTTTATCTATGTGTGGGCCCCATTGAAGTTTATTATCTAAAGTTAATCCCAAAAATACAGTGGTTTTGACTAATTCTATGTTTTCCTCTTTAACATTAGCTTTAACTTCAGTTACATTTGGTAAAATAAATCGAATACATTTGGTCTTTTTCTGATTGAGTACTAAGTTATTAACATTAAACCAGTTAACAATTTTTGAGATTGCATTGTTTACGTTGTCAAAGTTAGTCATTTGTCGCTTCAATCTAAATAGAAGTGACGTATCATCTGCAAACAGAACAATCTCATGGTCATCTTTAATTATTTGGGGCAGATCATTAATATATACTAAAAACAAGAAAGGCCCCAATATAGAACCCTGCGGCACACCCATGGTAACCAAAGATCCTGAAGAACGCTGGCCGTTCACGTCGACATGCTGTATGCGATCACTTAGGTAAGACGTGAGTAAGTCTAGTGCAACACCCTTGATACCATAGTGGTCTAATTTCATAATCAGTGTTTCATGGTGCACGCAGTCAAAAGCCTTAGACAAATCACAAAAGACTCCCAACGCATCATGTGATTTCTCCCAGGCCTCGAAAATATGCGATACTAAACTAATATCGGCATCAGCAGTTGAGCGACCTCTTGTAAATCCAAATTGTTTGTCATGAAATAGGGCGTTAGCCGTAGACGTGGTTGCTCTATCTCGTTTCTCTTAGTGACGTCATAATTGTGAAGTCTTGCGTACATTTTTCAATAAAAAGTACAATTAAACTAACTATGTACAAAGGAATCAGTCAGATTACCTAAGGACCGTTACAAACGGCCTATAGGTAACTCAACTGTTCCAGACCAGTACCAGACGGAAGCGTGCCCAAGACACTGGCTGCATTGCCACGCTGAATAGCTATGCTAATTCGCTGGCCTAAATAAGAGCCAGCCCTTGGGTCACGTGTCGCCTCAATCAAAAGCCCCGCAATATTTTTGAAAACCCGGAGGGCACCGGCTCCCCACGGACCCAAGGTCTCCACCCCAAAAGGCTCAAATAGGTAAGCTCTGTCGAGACCACTATATTTGCGCCTTTTGTGATCCTCGGCCGAATCAGCCGCCGCACCAGCCCTAACTGATGTCCCAGGCAGATGAGATGGCGCTAGGGTGTCGACGCAGGTAGCGTCCCACACCAAAGGCCTACCCATTCCCAAGGGACAAGAGTCATACCGTCGGGCCGCTTACCATCATCACGTAACAGACCATTCGGTTCAAGAACGGCTGGCACATTGACACTGGTACATTTTTGCCAACAGAGAATAGATGTTCTTCAAACGATTGTGTACAGGAAATGACGTCATAATCTTGTTTTTTTATCGAATTCCTGAACGTTGTTGTTTCGAGAACCTTTCAACCCGAGTGTTTCAATACTGCCTAATCACAATCCATCTCTCTTGTTGACTGATCTTATTTTTTTTTATTATGTGTTGGTACACAATTAAGTTAAAGGTAGGCAGCACTGAACACTCTGATTATCTGATCTACACTTGGACACGGTGGGCAGATCTGATAGTTTTAAGTTTGTTCACATTACCTGCTACAATAATGTCTACCCACTGGAGTCTGTAATTTACACATATCTGTAAATGTTGACCATCAAGTTAGGTGGAGTTGATATTTCCCGCCATCCAGCTCAGCTCGCATCGCTCACTCATTGGTTGGACGTGACACGGTGTGGTCTCCACGCACACTCGCACATTCCGCTATCCCTACTAACACTCGGCCGCTATGTAGTGTTGCTACTGTACAAAAGTATTCGTTTGATATTTGTGTGTGGTCTTTTCGTAGTGGATCGTTGAGGCCCCAAAACATGATCCATAACGCTAGGGAGCGATCTCAGGTAGGATAGCAGCGATGCATGACTCGAACGAAACTGACCATTGTATAACGGACAGGGCCTCACATCGTCATCGAGTGTTAACAATATTAACAAACGCATGCTTCGAATGTAAAATTCATTTTGATCGCAGCGGCTGGAGCCCAGCTGCGGGTGGGTGGTTTCCGCTGTATTGTCATTATTACATCGCTTGCTCCTTGGTATATCCTTGTAGGCATCAAAATATTTGGCTAGTAAATTCTGAAACGTACCATTTTCAATATATATTTTTATCGAGATTTTTTTGCTATTATTTTTTCAGCTTACCTTTAATTTAGTTAGGTACCTGAAGAAAAATTATGGAGATGAATAATAATTAATTATAATATATGTATTAAAATTAGAATCGTGATTTGTTCAAAAGTACTTTAATTTTCCATTTGAAAAAGAGGGAACGTCTACTGACAGCCTTAAGTCTCGGCGCCTGATATCCACAGTTTTCAAAAGTGATGCATTTCTTACATGAATGGTTACAGATCAATCGCTGCTTATTTGAATACAATATACGAAATTGAGATTATCGCTCCTGGGAACTCAAAAGAATTCTACGAGAAAATTGTGCTTGCTGAGAAGCACGTATTTAATAAGAGTAGGTAGTTACTACGAAAACAAGTAACGAACATAAATTATGTTAAAGCAAGTAGGTGTTCTGAGAATCCATTAAATGAATCCACCAAATAGAATTTTTGATATGAGTTATGCTAACTCAAAAAATTATGTAAACTCAATGACACTAAATAGCTTTATGGAAATCACGTTTTTGAAATATTAGAATAAGAAATCATATTATTTGCGTGGGCTTCGCTGATTCGGAAGTCAAGAGTCGGATCGGTTGCTACGAGAGCTACGAAACTGCTACGAACAGCTACGGCGTACAGTACTGTACAAAAGTACAGACTATAGAAATGGATATCAAGTTTTTGCAGAACAGTACAATCTTGAAAGCGCTTTGACTTATAAGGTATCAACCAGATTGTAATAATAATCAGCTGTTCGTCTGAAATGTTAAACAAATAATGGTGACGGCGGAATAAGCTCGTGCTTGTGGGCACGTGCATACTCACCGAGGTTCTATCAGTAGAAACATGCACATGCATACTCATCGAGGCTCTATCTGTAGAAACATGCACATGCATACTCATCGAGGCTCTATCTGTAGAAACATGCACGTGCATACTCACCGAGGTTCTATCTGTAGAAACATGCACGTGCATACTCACCGAGGTTCTATCTGTAGAAACATACTCACCGAGGTTCTATCAGTAGAAACATGCACATGCATACTCATCGAGGCTCTATCTGTAGAAACATGCACATGCATACTCATCGAGGCTCTATCAGTAGAAACATGCACATGCATACTCATCGAGGCTCTATCTGTAGAAACATGCACGTGCATACTCACCGAGGTTCTATCTGTAGAAACATACTTACCGAGGTTCTATCTGTTGAAACATACTCACCGAGGTTCTATCTGTAGAAACATGCACATGCATACTCATCGAGGCTCTATCTGTAGAAACATGCACGTGCATACTCACCGAGGTTCTATCTGTAGAAACATACTCACCGAGGTTCTATCTGTAGAAACATACTCACCGAGGTTCTATCTGTAGAAACATACTCACCGAGGTTCTATCTGTAGAAACATACTCACCGAGGTTCTATCTGTAGAAACATACTCACCGAGGTTCTATCTGTAGAAACATACTCACCGAGGTTCTATCTGTAGAAACATACTCACCGAGGTTCTATCTGTAGAAACATACTCACCGAGGTTCTATCTGTAGAAACATACTCACCGAGGTTCTATCTGTAGAAACATACTCACCGAGGTTCTATCTGTAGAAACATACTCACCGAGGTTCTATCTGTAGAAACATACTCACCGAGGTTCTATCAGTAGAAACATGCACATGCATACTCATCGAGGCTCTATCTGTAGAAACATGCACGTGCATACTCACCGAGGTTCTATCTGTAGAAACATACTCACCGAGGTTCTATCTGTAGAAACATACTCACCGAGGTTCTATCTGTAGAATCATACTCACCGAGGTTCTATCTGTAGAAACATACTCACCGAGGTTCTATCTGTAGAAACATACTCACCGAGGTTCTATCTGTAGAAACATACTCACCGAGGTTCTATCTGTAGAAACATACTCACCGAGGTTCTATCAGTAGAAACATGCACATGCATACTCATCGAGGCTCTATCTGTAGAAACATGCACGTGCATACTCACCGAGGTTCTATCTGTAGAAACATACTCACCGAGGTTTTATCTGTAGAAACATACTCACCGAGGTTCTATCTGTAGAAACATACTCACCGAGGTTCTATCTGTAGAAACATACTCACCGAGGTTCTATCTGTAGAAACATACTCACCGAGGTTCTATCTGTAGAATCATACTCACCGAGGTTCTATCTGTAGAAACATACTCACAGAGGTTCTATCTGTAGAAACATACTCACCGAGGTTCTATCTGTAGAAACATACTCACCGAGGTTCTATCTGTAGAAACATACTCACCGAGGTTCTATCAGTAGAAACATGCACATGCATACTCATCGAGGCTCTATCTGTAGAAACATGCACGTGCATACTCACCGAGGTTCTATCTGTAGAAACATACTCACCGAGGTTCTATCTGTAGAAACATACTCACCGAGGTTCTATCTGTAGAAACATACTCACCGAGGTTTTATCTGTAGAAACATACTCACCGAGGTTCTATCTGTAGAAACATACTCACCGAGGTTCTATCTGTAGAAACATACTCACCGAGGTTCTATCTGTAGAAACATACTCACCGAGGTTCTATCTGTAGAAACATACTCACCGAGGTTCTATCTGTAGAAACATACTCACCGAGGTTCTATCTGTAGAAACATGCACATGCATACTCATCGAGGCTCTATCAGTAGAAACATGCACATGCATACTCATCGAGGCTCTATCTGTAGAAACATGCACGTGCATACTCACCGAGGTTCTATCTGTAGAAACATACTTACCGAGGTTCTATCTGTAGAAACATATTCACCGAGGTTCTATCTGTAGAAACATACTCACCGAGGTTCTATCTGTAGAAACATACTCACCGAGGTTCTATCTGTAGAAACATACTCACCGAGGTTCTATCTGTAGAAACATACTCACCGAGGTTCTATCTGTAGAAACATACTCACCGAGGTTCTATCTGTAGAAAAATACTCACCGAGGTTCTATCTGTAGAAACATGCACATGCATACTCATCGAGGCTCTATCTGTAGAAACATGCACGTGCATACTCACCGAGGTTCTATCTGTAGAAACATACTCACCGAGGTTCTATCTGTAGAAACATACTCACCGAGGTTCTATCTGTAGAAACATACTCACCGAGGTTTTATCTGTAGAAACATACTCACCGAGGTTCTATCTGTAGAAACATACTCACCGAGGTTCTATCTGTAGAAACATACTCACCGAGGTTCTATCTGTAGAAACATACTCACCGAGGTTCTATCTGTAGAAACATACTCACCGAGGTTCTATCAGTAGCAACATGCACATGCATACTCATCGAGGCTCTATCTGTAGAAACATGCACGTGCATACTCACCGAGGTTCTATCTGTAGAAACATACTCACCGAGGTTTTATCTGTAGAAACATACTCACCGAGGTTCTATCTGTAGAAACATACTTACCGAGGTTCTATCTGTAGAAACATACTCACCGAGGTTCTATCTGTAGAAACATACTCACCGAGGTTCTATCTGTAGAATCATACTCACCGAGGTTCTATCTGTAGAAACATACTCACCGAGGTTCTATCTGTAGAAACATACTCACCGAGGTTCTATCTGTAGAAACATACTCACCGAGGTTCTATCTGTAGAAACATACTCACCGAGGTTCTATCAGTAGAAACATGCACATGCATACTCATCGAGGCTCTATCTGTAGAAACATGCACGTGCATACTCACCGAGGTTCTATCTGTAGAAACATACTCACCGAGATTCTATCTGTAGAAACATACTCACCGAGGTTCTATCTGTAGAAACATACTCACCGAGGTTCTATCTGTAGAAACATACTCACCGAGGTTCTATCTGTAGAAACATACTCACCGAGGTTCTATCTGTAGAAACATGCACATGCATACTCATCGAGGCTCTATCAGTAGAAACATGCACATGCATACTCATCGAGGCTCTATCTGTAGAAACATACTTACCGAGGTTCTATCTGTAGAAACATACTTACCGAGGTTCTATCTGTAGAAACATATTCACCGAGGTTCTATCTGTAGAAACATACTCACCGAGGTTCTATCTGTAGAAACATACTCACCGAGGTTCTATCTGTAGAAACATACTCACCGAGGTTCTATCTGTAGAAACATACTCACCGAGGTTCTATCTGTAGAAAAATACTCACCGAGGTTCTATCTGTAGAAACATGCACATGCATACTCATCGAGGCTCTATCAGTAGAAACATGCACATGCATACTCATCGAGGCTCTATCTGTAGAAACATACTTACCGAGGTTCTATCTGTAGAAACATACTTACCGAGGTTCTATCTGTAGAAACATATTCACCGAGGTTCTATCTGTAGAAACATACTCACCGAGGTTCTATCTGTAGAAACATACTCACCGAGGTTCTATCTGTAGAAACATACTCACCGAGGTTCTATCTGTAGAAACATACTCACCGAGGTTCTATCTGTAGAAACATACTCACCGAGGTTCTATCTGTAGAAACATACTCACCGAGGTTCTATCTGTAGAAACATACTCACCGAGGTTCTATCAGTAGAAACATGCACATGCATACTCATCGAGGCTCTATCTGTAGAAACATGCACGTGCATACTCACCGAGGTTCTATCTGTAGAAACATACTCACCGAGGTTCTATCTGTAGAAACATACTCACCGAGGTTCTATCTGTAGAATCATACTCACCGAGGTTCTATCTGTAGAAACATACTCACCGAGGTTCTATCTGTAGAAACATACTCACCGAGGTTCTATCTGTAGAAACATACTCACCGAGGTTCTATCTGTAGAAACATACTCACCGAGGTTCTATCAGTAGAAACATGCACATGCATACTCATCGAGGCTCTATCTGTAGAAACATGCACGTGCATACTCACCGAGGTTCTATCTGTAGAAACATACTCACCGAGGTTTTATCTGTAGAAACATACTCACCGAGGTTCTATCTGTAGAAACATACTCACCGAGGTTCTATCTGTAGAAACATACTCACCGAGGTTCTATCTGTAGAAACATACTCACCGAGGTTCTATCTGTAGAATCATACTCACCGAGGTTCTATCTGTAGAAACATACTCACAGAGGTTCTATCTGTAGAAACATACTCACCGAGGTTCTATCTGTAGAAACATACTCACCGAGGTTCTATCTGTAGAAACATACTCACCGAGGTTCTATCAGTAGAAACATGCACATGCATACTCATCGAGGCTCTATCTGTAGAAACATGCACGTGCATACTCACCGAGGTTCTATCTGTAGAAACATACTCACCGAGGTTCTATCTGTAGAAACATACTCACCGAGGTTCTATCTGTAGAAACATACTCACCGAGGTTTTATCTGTAGAAACATACTCACCGAGGTTCTATCTGTAGAAACATACTCACCGAGGTTCTATCTGTAGAAACATACTCACCGAGGTTCTATCTGTAGAAACATACTCACCGAGGTTCTATCTGTAGAAACATACTCACCGAGGTTCTATCTGTAGAAACATACTCACCGAGGTTCTATCTGTAGAAACATGCACATGCATACTCATCGAGGCTCTATCAGTAGAAACATGCACATGCATACTCATCGAGGCTCTATCTGTAGAAACATGCACGTGCATACTCACCGAGGTTCTATCTGTAGAAACATACTTACCGAGGTTCTATCTGTAGAAACATATTCACCGAGGTTCTATCTGTAGAAACATACTCACCGAGGTTCTATCTGTAGAAACATACTCACCGAGGTTCTATCTGTAGAAACATACTCACCGAGGTTCTATCTGTAGAAACATACTCACCGAGGTTCTATCTGTAGAAACATACTCACCGAGGTTCTATCTGTAGAAAAATACTCACCGAGGTTCTATCTGTAGAAACATGCACATGCATACTCATCGAGGCTCTATCTGTAGAAACATGCACGTGCATACTCACCGAGGTTCTATCTGTAGAAACATACTCACCGAGGTTCTATCTGTAGAAACATACTCACCGAGGTTCTATCTGTAGAAACATACTCACCGAGGTTTTATCTGTAGAAACATACTCACCGAGGTTCTATCTGTAGAAACATACTCACCGAGGTTCTATCTGTAGAAACATACTCACCGAGGTTCTATCTGTAGAAACATACTCACCGAGGTTCTATCTGTAGAAACATACTCACCGAGGTTCTATCAGTAGCAACATGCACATGCATACTCATCGAGGCTCTATCTGTAGAAACATGCACGTGCATACTCACCGAGGTTCTATCTGTAGAAACATACTCACCGAGGTTTTATCTGTAGAAACATACTCACCGAGGTTCTATCTGTAGAAACATACTTACCGAGGTTCTATCTGTAGAAACATACTCACCGAGGTTCTATCTGTAGAAACATACTCACCGAGGTTCTATCTGTAGAATCATACTCACCGAGGTTCTATCTGTAGAAACATACTCACCGAGGTTCTATCTGTAGAAACATACTCACCGAGGTTCTATCTGTAGAAACATACTCACCGAGGTTCTATCTGTAGAAACATACTCACCGAGGTTCTATCAGTAGAAACATGCACATGCATACTCATCGAGGCTCTATCTGTAGAAACATGCACGTGCATACTCACCGAGGTTCTATCTGTAGAAACATACTCACCGAGATTCTATCTGTAGAAACATACTCACCGAGGTTCTATCTGTAGAAACATACTCACCGAGGTTCTATCTGTAGAAACATACTCACCGAGGTTCTATCTGTAGAAACATACTCACCGAGGTTCTATCTGTAGAAACATGCACATGCATACTCATCGAGGCTCTATCAGTAGAAACATGCACATGCATACTCATCGAGGCTCTATCTGTAGAAACATACTTACCGAGGTTCTATCTGTAGAAACATACTTACCGAGGTTCTATCTGTAGAAACATATTCACCGAGGTTCTATCTGTAGAAACATACTCACCGAGGTTCTATCTGTAGAAACATACTCACCGAGGTTCTATCTGTAGAAACATACTCACCGAGGTTCTATCTGTAGAAACATACTCACCGAGGTTCTATCTGTAGAAAAATACTCACCGAGGTTCTATCTGTAGAAACATGCACATGCATACTCATCGAGGCTCTATCTGTAGAAACATGCACGTGCATACTCATCGAGGCTCTATCTGTAGAAACATACTTACCGAGGTTCTATCTGTAGAAACATATTCACCGAGGTTCTATCTGTAGAAACATACTCACCGAGGTTCTATCTGTAGAAACATACTCACCGAGGTTCTATCTGTAGAAACATACTCACCGAGGTTCTATCTGTAGAAACATACACACCGAGGTTCTATCTGTAGAAACATACTCACCGAGGTTCTATCTGTAGAAAAATACTCACCGAGGTTCTATCTGTAGAAACATGCACATGCATACTCATCGAGGCTCTATCTGTAGAAACATGCACGTGCATACTCATCGAGGCTCTATCTGTAGAAACATGCACGTGCATACTCACCGAGGTTCTATCTGTAGAAACATACTTACCGAGGTTCTATCTGTAGAAACATATTCACCGAGGTTCTATCTGTAGAAACATACTCACCGAGGTTCTATCTGTAGAAACATACTCACCGAGGTTCTATCTGTAGAAACATACTCACCGAGGTTCTATCTGTAGAAACATACTCACCGAGGTTCTATCTGTAGAAAAATACTCACCGAGGTTCTATCTGTAGAAACATGCACATGCATACTCACCGAGGTTCTATCTGTAGAAACATACTCACCGAGGTTCTATCTGTAGAAACATACTCACCGAGGTTCTATCTGTAGAAACATACTTACCGAGGTTCTATCTGTTGAAACATACTCACCGAGGTTCTATCTGTAGAAACATGCACATGCATACTCATCGAGGCTCTATCTGTAGAAACATGCACGTGCATACTCACCGAGGTTCTATCTGTAGAAACATACTCACCGAGGTTCTATCTGTAGAAACATACTCACAGAGGTTCTATCTGTAGAAACATACTCACCGAGGTTCTATCTGTAGAAACCAACAAGCAAACATGCAAGCAAGCAAGTGTCTGAACAGAAACTGTTCGCATTTTGCGTCTATTTAGATCAGCAAATAAACTAGCTTTCTCTACTGTGGTACGGGCCAGAGCCTCGTCTGATGCCGGGAGCGTAGGTCATGTGGGATGACTGAAATTGCTCTCAAGTGACATGGATATAGCTGCTCACCTCTTGGAGGGTATGTTTAGCTCCAAATCGAACGTGGAAAACTGGAGCACTACGCAAGTAGCCTCTTCCGTTGCCTGATGTTGAAAAAACGTTTACTGGTTAATTATAGTATTTCGTCCACGTGTACGATACAAGCAATGTCGATTCGCAAATCAAAGAGATGTTGCTATCTCGGCCCCAAGTCGTGTTGGGTTTTACGGTTTGCAGAAATCCCTCCCACAGCAGATTCCCTGCTGTATTTATAGCGGTCGTGGAGTCTGCCCCCAGCCGGTGAGTTATAGCCGCGGTGCCTCCGCAACCCCTGCAATACCAGGGGTTCGCCTTCTGTACGAGATGATATATGCAGCCAAAGGGAGAATGTATCTATTACAAATCGGGAATCAGATCTGTAAGATGGTAAATATTGGCAAGTATATCGTTACTGTGCCACGTCGACTGCCTGCGTCACGAGATCAAACCATGCAGTCTGATTGGGTAGCGTTCAAAACAAGACAATGGACTGTGTCCTCACGCCCGTCACTAATACGTGAACTCCCAGGGTGGTATCGACCTTTTCGATATACTCATCATATCATTGCTCATAAGTAAACATGTAAGTTTTTTGAAGTCTTAGTGCGGGTCCGATTCACGCTTGACCAGTAAAGTAATAAGTTTAATTATTATTTATTTATTTACTTACAATTCACACCAAGTTTAGTGTAGACAAATTAGAAATACGTTTCTTTTGTGGGAACCCCTTTAATAATAAATTATTTAAAAAATGGTAAATTCCAAAGCAGTATGAAGATGCTCGGGTGTATAAATGAATCAACTCTTTTTGGAAAAAAATAGAACCGACTTCACCACTAAAAACTTACAGATAACTTGTTAGGGTAAGTTCATATGATTTGAAGTTGGTGCCGAATTGCCAAGCACAACAATATGTTTATTGTATGGCACCGCCTTCAAATTTTATGAACTTAACCTAAGAGTTATTTGTAAGTGTTCAGTGGTGAAGTCGGTTCCATTTTTTTCCAAAAAGAGTTTATTTTAGCTTTTTTCATTGTAAAACCTACGACACCACGACGTCTCCGACACACTATTTAAGAGTCGTGTGAGGGTGCAATAATACGTTATTTTTATGAAAATATATTTTCCAAATCGGTTGAGTAATAACGGAGTTTTGAGGTAATGCAGTAGGAGTCGTTAAAGAGTCATCGATCACCAACACGCCTACCAAGCGTGAGTATTATGAAAAAACCCTCCATTGCTTTCTTTAGTATTGAGGGAGGCCCTATACAAATGACTTTTAAGGGCTGCAATGATGATGATACATGTATACAGCATTTATAGCCAGAATGCGTCAAAGTAAATTCCACTTACTACTACGTATCATCATTACTGCGATCAACAACATGCCAAGTGTGATGATTATGGCAAAATGAAGATGATGATGATGATGATGATGATACTGGAAGGTAAACGGTTCAAAAGGTCTACTCTAGTGACCGTAAGCACCACAGGAAAGCAGAATACGCAATATCGTTTTCTTGGATGACAAATATTTTCCAGTTATTTTGTTATAAAAACCAAACTACTGAACCGATTTTGATAAAATTTCTATGGGACCACCTCGCGAGTATGGCCTACGAAACATAACAAGAACCATCAAAATTTATTTCGAATTGGCGGAGAAATCAAGTAACAAACAAACAAAAAAAAACACACACACCTGAATTCAGAACTTCCTCCTTTTTTTGATGTCGGTTAAAAAGGTACCAAGTACGTAACGGTTGAAGCATCATGTTTATTTACTTACTTACTACATAACTACATAGTATGTAGTTGTAGTTAGTCCTTAGTTCATTTATTAACAACATTGTCACACATCAGTTTAAAACATAATATTAGGTCCTTACATATGAAATTGGCGTTTTGTCGTACTGGCCACTTTGATCTTAAATATCTCCTCTTTGGTTAAAAATCCAAAATTCAAATTTAAACAGCTATTTACTCATGCATTTGTGTTTCGAAAACCGTAATTCATTTGTTTTTTTATCTTTTGCTTTTTTTTTCTGCGTCACTCATTTCACAAAATGGAAAACTTAAAATATCGCATTATTTACGAGTGCGAGTTCCACCGTGGCACCAGTGCTGCAGAAACGGCTCGAAGGATTAATGATGTGTATGGTGGTGGTGTCGCAAAAGAAAACACGGTGCGTTTTTGGTTTCAACGCTTTCGTTCTGGAAATTTCGACCTGCAGAACAAGCCCCGTGGACGGCCGGAGACCAAGGTCGATAATGATGAATTGAAGGCTATTGTGGAAGCTGATCCATCGCAAACCACATCACAGTTAGCTGCAGGCTGCGGTGTTAGTGACAAAACCGTTTTAATCCACTTGAAGCAAATTGGGAAGGTGAAAAAGCTTGAAAGGTGGGTACCTCATGAATTGAGTGAAGCAAACCGACAAACGCGCGTCGACCGCTGCGTTACATTACTCAACCGGCACAATAATGAAGGAATTTTAAATCGGATCATTACATGTGATGAAAAGTGGATCCTGTACGATAATCGTAAACGCTCATCGCAAAGGCTGAACCCTGGTGAACCAGCAGGTCCAAATCTTGCCCCAAGCGAAAATTGACTCAAAAAAAGTTACTTGTAAGCGTTTGGTGGACTAGTGCCGGTGTCGTACACTATAGCTTTCTTAAATCTGGTCAGACGATTACGGCTGATGTCTATTGTCAGCAACTGCAAACCATGATGGAAAAGCTCGCTGTTAAACAACCGAGACTTTTCAATCGCTCTACGCCACTGCTGCTTCAAGACAACGCTAGACCACACACGGCCCAACAGACGACTACCAAATTAGAGGAGCTTCAATTGGAATGTCTAAGACATCCACCGTACTCTCCGGACCTTGCTCCAACAGATTACCATTTTTTTCGAAATTTGGATAACTTCTTGCAAGGAAAAAAATTCAATTCCGATGAGGCAGTCCAAACCGCTTTCAAAGATTTCATTGATTCCCGTCCGAATGGTTTTTTTAGTAAATGGATCAATGAACTACCTATAAGATGGCAAAAGTGTATAGATAGCAATGGTACATACTTTGATTAATAAAATATATTTTAATATGAAAAAATTGCCTTTATGTTCCTCCCATACAAAACGCCAATTTCATATGTAAGGACCTAATAAATCACAATAATAATTATAATAATAGAATTAATTAACGCAACCGTAAATTCGATTAATTTATGAAATAAAAGTATAAAAAAATGCGTACTCCGATCCGATCACTATGCCGTGGAATTTGAAAAAGGACCTACTCTTTTATTTTGGTGGAAGTTTTGCTTTGCTGGTTTATTTTAGATCGTTGTATTGCTCTAATTGTTATCATATTTTGGAGGAAGAATTTAATAATAGAAACATCACACGAAACAGAGATCCACTCAACGTGATTATGCTTCCATTTTAATGCAAGCTTTTAATTGAATGAACGCAGAGCAGCAGATGTCACACCTCCAGGATAATTACATTGAATTGAATGAGCAGCAGATGTCACACCTCCAGGATAATTACATTGAATTGAATGAGCAGCAGATGTCACACCTCCAGGATAATTACATTGAATTGAATGAGCAGCAGATGTCACACCTCCAGGATAATTACATTGAATTGAATGAGCAGCAGATGTCACACCTCCAGGATAATTACATTGAATTGAATGAGCAGCAGATGTCACACCTCTAGGATAATTACATTTAAAAGAATAATGGCAAGATGCATGAATATTTGGATATTCCCTGAATGTAATTATGATCATAGCATGATTATAATAAAATATAATATGTGTTATATATATTTATATTCCTGGCAAAAGATAAAATTGTCGTTCGTACCAATGTTTTATGGGTCCTATGTATCTAAGCTGATAGATCTATCAAGGTCACTAGATTAAACAACATTTTTCAACAGATCCCAAAGTAAAGTGTTTTAGTATGCAATGTATTGGAATCTGCCCTTCCGCTCCCCCCGCGACCCTCCCCCCACCGTCCGGGCCACCAGCAGCCGCCGTCATCCATCACGCTGACGGCCGAGCGGATTCAATACGCTTTCTATGGTGCTAATATAATTGCAGCACTTAGTTCCGCGTCAGATCGTTGTTGACTTTCATATTAGCAAGTTGTAGTAATCGGCTGCCATTATAATGTAAGGATTTTTTGAAAATTTCGGATTTGAAAATTGTTACTTATTTATATATTATCTAGTCTAGAGATTTGAACACATTTTAATGCCCAAAATATTTCTATATAATGAATATTTCTGGAAAATAATCATTACAAAGAGATAGTTTGGGATATATAACTTATTGGCAATAAATGAATTTGAATTTGAATTTGAATATGTTCATAGTATTCGTCCTGTTCGTAAGGATAATGCGTGTATATACGTTCAATTGATTAACGATAAAAGTGAGTGGAAGAAAGTAAATGTGGTGCTGACCCGTCTCAGAGAAGGTAGCCTTGATTCTGTTTACGTCGATCAATATAGGTAAAATTCGATAAATATAGGTAAAATACGCGATAAATACCCGTTTCTCGAATTAAAATTATCTGTTTACGTCATCCCAAAAACATGCATTCTTTAGCTTGCATGTATTTTATGAGTTTTTCAATTAGAACCACGTCGATTTGTTTCTTGGTAGCTACAAAAAGAAGAATGTATCTACCAAGACAAACAAATACACTTAGATATAAAAATAATAGTCTACCTTACGGCTATTAGAAGGAATAAGTAGACTATTATACTATTAGTCAGAAGCACGTCCAAACATATGTTTGGCATAGATAACTCTAGAGAGGGATCATATCTTGCACCAAGCAACCGCGGCTTCAGCCTATCAAGACCTTCAACGATTGACATAAAGAACAGACTAAATCAACCCTCTGATATGGAGCACGAAAAGTTTTGAGATCAAAGGAAGGATATCAAAGATGATGGTCCCAGGTCCGAACACGAAAATATCGAATGATCTTATCAAAATGAATCGCGTTGATCTACGAGTGATGTACTACGAGGGAATATTCAACATTGTATAAATAATAATAATAATAAATAATAAATATTACAGGACATTCATTTAACACAGCATCATCTAGTAAATGTATCTAACGTACGTGTTACAAGGGCGTAAACCTGTCGTTTTACCTAGCAGTTAATGTTTCCGCACCCTGGCGTGGTAGAGTCACCACAACAACCTATCTACGATCGAGTAGGATTGCGTAACAATTGGGGTCGTGGTTGAGCAACGTGTAACGTGTCTTGTATACGTGACGTTTGGTGTCGACGGAGACGGCTCCTCAATCAGTCAACTCTCTACGTCGGCTTGTTCGCATTATGTACTGTTAGCGTTGCTTTGGACACTCGCACTGAAACTAAGCATGAAACTATACAATAATCAACATTGTACATGTATATATTTTTATTTTACTACGGGGTAGTGCTTAAAGGGGCTTCAACTCACGTTTTTTTTTTCACGTTGTGATTAACGCCAAATGTGGTAGCGCACTTCATCCGGAATCCTCAACAAATTCAAATTCAAAATTTATTTATTCGTATTAGATCCCATTGTCGTAAAAAAAACAATTGAGCATCTACAACAAGTCTTAAAAGAATTGTCACCGTCTGCCTCCACGAACGACCCCCACGTGGCAGACGGTAACACTTATGGCTATCTGCCCCCACGTGTGAACAGTGGGGGCACACGGTAATACACTATTACCGTGTGCCCCCATTCCTCATACGTGGGTGTATGATAACATACGATAACTTTTAATTCTATTTGCCCCCACAACCTAATCTTGTTATGATAAAATTAACTTCATGTACTCCTCTGTAAATAAGATACTAGGTATATGCTAGGCAATATAAAAAAGCTTTATAAACATGAATACTGACAATTATATTAAAATAATAGTAGATTTTTTTACAAGGGACTAAACCATCCCCCGAGTTATAATGGGATGGTTTAGTCCCTTGTAAAACAATCTACTATTATTTTAGCAACCTGTTGAACAAAACAATAAGTGTGTTAATAATCGTAATAACCTAGGTACCAATTTTAGGTATGTAGGTAGGTATCTATTTATTTAGTTTGAGTAGAGTAGATAAGTAGGCTACTTTTGTTGCCAAGTACTGTTTATTTGGAGCGTTATTTAAAAATGTTTCGATTTCTTGTGTCGTCAAGACTTTAGATTTTTTTGCCTTTTATCCAGTGGACAATTTCTTCAGTAAAGCCGTCAAATTTACATATTTTTTAATATCAACGTCGTGTCTCGTTTGTAAGGTAATTCTTAACATTGAATATGTGCTCCAAAGAGTTGACGATTTGAATTTTTTTGATAATTCATCAAAATAAGTGAGAAAAACCCCTTCAGTAAAAGAACCCACACGTTTCTCCATCTCTCCATTTTATAAAAAAATCTCTTTAAATATATTCCACGTGATTTTGTCGGCAACAGATTCATAATTATTTCTTTGCCCTTTTCTTCCATTTGCATATTAGCATCTTCACTATCACTTGATGACATTTTTCACGTTCACAATTTGGAAGTAAAAGTCGGGAAGTTATACGTAAAAGTTTGTGATTTGGAATGAAGAAAATTCTAGAGATTTAGCGCCAATTCCATCTTTTTTTTAAAATCTCTATCTAACCCGCAACGAAACAGTTCGCATTCTACCATGAAGGGAAGAATCAACCTTCATAAAACATCACCAAGAAGGTTCTATTTAAAAAAAAAAAGATTGACGGAGCACCAAGAAGTCGAGTTTTTTATGTAAGAGACCGAATGCTTTGTACGAGCTGATGATTTTAGACAAAAATTAAAGAGATAAGAGATATCTTTTTAGCCCTTGGTATTAAACTCGAGTTTTAGGCTAAGCTACACTATTATGATACACTTTTTGAGCAAGAGAAGTGAAAAAATCATTTATTTATTTCAATAATTAAAAAAGACCTTTTAAAGTTATTGCATCCGTACAACTTACGAAACAATAAAAAACTATTTAAGCCATGGACTAAATTAGTTTAAGTTAGGAAACAAGGTCACCTCGTCAAAATATGATTGTTAAATAAATTATTCAGCTGAAGATCACAAAATGCGCAAATGTAGTGGTCTCGACAGAGCTTACCTATTCGAGCCTTTTGAGGTCGAGACCTTGAGTCCGTGGGGTCTTGAGTCCCGAGGTTCTTGCCTTTCTCCTTGTGTGCTGGTCGCGATTCCGAACAGGCGGTTGATTTGACGTTTCAAAATGATCCTAAAAAATCTTAATGAATAAAGAAATTTTGACTTTGACTTTGACTTTGGGAGCCGGTGCCCTCCGGGTTTTCAAAAATCTTGCGGGGCTTTTGATTGAGACAACGAGCTGGTTTTCATTTAGGCCAGCTAATTAGCATAGCTATTCAGCGTGCCAATGCAGCCAGTGGTACTGGTCCGTCTGGTACTGGTCTGGAACCGTTGAGTTACCTATAGGCCGTTTGTAACGGTCCTTAGGTAATCTAACTGATTCCTTTGTACATAGTTAGTTTAATTGTACATTTTATTTATAACCAAGTAAATGTTTTTTATATTATGCATAGCATATTATTCTTTCATATATATTCTATGAAAAAAATATATCTTTTTGTACCATTTCGCTAGCTACCACAGTAGCAAAGGTATTGGACAGTCTGCTTGACCGCATATTAAACAGCCATCTTAAGCTAAGTGACGCCCAGTTTGGCTTCCGCTGGACTCTCTACTGAAACAGCGATATTATGCCTCAAGCACACTGTCCGATACTATACCGACAGGAAGACTCCGGTCTACGGCTGTTTTCTAGATTTATTAAAAGCCATCGATCTAGTGTCCTACGATGTTCTTTGGCACAAAATAAGATGTGAAAGTTCTGTTCCGGATGATGTCATACGTCTTTTTGATTATTGGTATAACAATCAAGTCAACATTGTAAAGTGGGCCGGTGCAGCATCTGGCGAGTATAAGCTTCGTTGTGGTGTTCGGCAGGGTGGTCTCACGTTTAACTAATATATAAATGGGCCTATGGACGGGCTTAGCAGCACCGGGGTTGGCTGTTCGCTTGACGGCAAATTTGTAAATAACATTAGTTACGCCGATGACATGGTGCTCCTCGGCCCATCCATAAGTGCCATCAGGAAATTGCTATATAAGTGTGAGGAATACGCTGAAGCCCATGGCCTAAGATACAATACCAAAAAGAGCGAACTCATCGTTTTTCAGCCTCGCGAACATAAGGTTACGTTTGTACCTCCCGTATTTATTGATGGAGTAGCCTTATCAAGAGTTGAGAAGTTTAAGTATCTGGGCCACTGGGTGACGGCGGACCTCAAAGACAATGAGGACATTGAGAGGGAGCGTAGGGCGATGGCTGTTAGGTGTAATATGTTGGCCCGTCGTTTTGCTAGATACACTGATGTAGTCAAAATTGCTCACTTTAAAGCATACTGCCAGTCGTTTTATACCTGTACTCTATGGGTCAACTACACAAAGGAAGCAGTCAAAGCCCTTCGCGTACAATATAACAACGCATCCCGGGCATTGTTGGGGCTGCCGTGGCGCTGTAGTGCATCGGGCATGTTTGCTGATGCTCGGATTGATGGGTTTCCTGCCATCCTCAGAAAACGAGCAGCATCGATGCTAAGCCGTGTCCGCGGTTTACAAATTAAGAAGCCACCAAACAACAAGGCACCTACGTCATACTGACCACCAGCTAATCGCCGTCCCCAGGAAAACTGGGGAGGCCCTTCCCGCTTCTCGTCGGACAGGGGTGGGGGGGGGGGGAGATGTGGGCAGAGGAAGACTGGTCCCCGGGGCAGAGGAGCCCCGACAGGCAGCACCGCTCAGCCGAAATCTGCGGCACAGAGCAAGCAACGTGCAACAACTCAACAATAGAGGTACATGCTGGAAGAATCCAGTATTTTTACAAATACTGCTTGTGTGAGGCTTATGATTACAAATAATCGTGAAATCCTTAATTGGGTGTTGAATGGGCATTCTATACCATTAATTGAAAATGTATAACAAAACTCAACTCCACATGCTTCGGATAATGATTATCAGGCTATGTCACAAGCGGTCAAAAAACTGTTAGATCTGGGTGCCATGTCGCCATGTCGAAGATATAAGAACGATTTTGTTTCTAGTATCTTTCTCGCGCCTAAGTGTAACGGAACAAAGAGATTTATTTTAAATCTTAAAAAGTTTAATACTTTTATTTCAACGCCCATTTTAAAATTAAGGACTATAGGACAGCAGTCAGACTGGTTCCCAAAGCGGGCTATATGACAAATATTGAGCTCAAGGAAGCCTACCTTTTAATTCCTATTAGTAAAGTGGACCGTAAATATCTATGCTTTGAGTTTGACGGAAAATTCTTCGAATTTAACGCACTTCCTTTTGGTCTGTCTGTGTCCTCTTGGGTCTTTAGCAAGCTGATGAGAGAGGTTATAAACCACCTACGACAGCAAGGCCATCGTTCAGTTATTTACCTTGATGATATCCTATGTATCGGGGACACATACAACGAATGCCGCGACAACGTTAACAAAACCTTAACACTTCTCAAATGTTTAGGTTTCGTCATTAATAACGATAAGAGCACCCTAGAGCCTAATCAAACCTGCCGAATAATATGTCTCTCAGACCTGTCCTAATGAAAAACGTATTGTTATTAGGTAGTTGCTCAGAAAGTTTTTCAGACTTTCTAAATGTACCATTAGAGAACTATCTCAATTTATAGGAGTCCTGACTGCTGCTTGACCAGCAGTAAGATACGGGTGGCTCTACACAAAAACTTTTGAACGCCAAAAATATTTGGCTCTTCAAAACTATGATGTGTTTGAAGCCAAAATACAACTTTCAGACACTATCTTACCTGAGCTTAAATGGTGAAAACAAAACATACAGACAACCTACAATCCGTTTAAGTCTGTCAATGATTTTGCCTAGGAGATATATAGCGACGCGTCTAGAACTGGGTAGAACTGGGGGCACTTCTTGTAATGGGCAACGAAAAGGTGGCCCATGGAAAGATGATGAACTTCCTTTCCATATTAACTATTTGGGACTAATGGCCGTTTTTCTTGGTTTGAAAAGTTTCGCTAACACGCATTCTAACTGCTCTATATTGCTCCGGGTTGACAACACAACCGCACTTTGCTACATCAACCGCATGGGGGGAATTCGGTTTCCACATTAAAATGATTTGACTAAACTTATTTGGCAATGGTGCGAGAAGCAAAACATCCATATCTTCGCATCATACATTAACATTCGCAACAACACTCAAGTAGAATAATAATCGCGAAAGAATAATATCGGTATTAGTCTTTCGCGATTATTCGAATAGAGTGGGAACTATCGGACTGGGCCCACGGAAAGATATTCCACACTCTCGGTGAACCTTATATCGACCTTTTCGCTTCTGGTACTAACGCCAAGTGTGTTCAGTACATATCATGGAAATCTGACCCCAATACGATTACAACCGACGCATTTACGGTTAGCTGAAATGCTATGTTTTTCTAAGCATTTCCACCGTTCGCAATTATTTAAAAATTTTTGAGAAAAATAATAAGTGACAAAGCTTCCGGGATCTTAGTTTTTCCTTACTGGCCCGGACAAGCTTGGTTTCCACTACTCAAAAGGATGCTTACTTCAGATATAGTAGTTTTCCAACCTAATAGGGACCTTTTGCATTCACGTTCCAGGTTATCACACCGACTCCACAGCAGCCTTTCCCTAGGGGTCGCGATGTTCTCAGGACAGCATTTGCAAGATTGAATACCCCAGAGGTAGCGCTCGATCTAATGCTAGCTTCCAGCTCGGATGAATACCTTGAAACAATATTATGTCACATATAAGTTATGGTGGGAATAGAAGAAAAGAAGAGAAGTGAAGAAAGAGAAATATAATACAACCTGTAACAGAATATGTGTACAATGCCGAAACGGGGTTATCCGACCCGACTCGTGGAACAACGTTTGTTTTACGACTTTTTGAATTTTGGTTCAAAGTTTTTGGTAAAACAAGATCAAAGTTCTGACACCAACAGCTGGTTTTTTGAGTTGAGACTACCCTAAAATCAGCTGTTTCTTAACTCGCGTCAATGACCTCAGCTCTAGACAGATGAGGCAACATAGCAGAAGGTCACAATCACAAAGAACGAAAAGCGCTTTCACTAACAGAGGAAAATCCTCGAAAAGGCCCTGGGCTGCTAATGAGACAATCAATGGATTGTCTCATTAGCAGCCCAGGCTTTTCGTAATGAACATAGTAATGACTAGAAGGTTTAATTTGTCAAATCAATAAGAATTTTATCTATCTGTTAGCTAAAATACAAAATAATCGTTCCTATAATGTACTTTTGTTCGTCCAATATCGCATTTATCGTCTTTTTGTAACTGTAGGTGCCTATGTAATTTATCAATGTGTATGTTCTATCTAATAACCTACTTTCACGAGATGACTCCAAGTTCTCACTAAAATTGGTTCATCTGTCCTTAATACTCTTAGACGCAGACAATTGCACCAACTGATACCTTCCTACCTACATGCATAGTGCGGTAAAAGAATAGGGTCGGCACTATTTATTGTCATTGAGAAAATGAAAAGATTTGTATGGGAAACTGAAAATGGGAATTCACTATTATCTCCCCACCACAACAAATACTTTTCCTGGTCCGAAAAGCCCCCCCCCCACTGCTTAGTACACATATTCTGTTTCACCTTGTATAAGATCAAAGAACTGAAGTGAAGTTCAATCGTTATTATATGAGTCGTATCATTCGAAGATACAGAGGTCCCACCCACCTTGTACCAGAGTAGAAAAATATACACACTGTTTTAGCGGCGTACCGTCAAAACAGTGGGTAGCAAAAAAAAAAGTGCTCGATTCAAGAATCGAATCAAAAAATGCGATTGGTATCTCGTGTAGGCTAAAGGCACTACCTAAGTAAACTGTATCTTCTAATGATACGACTGATATAATAATGATCGAACTTCACTTCAAGAAGTTCGTTTGATCTTATATTATATTAGGCTTTTGACAGTTTCTTTAACTTAGGACGTAGGTAGGTATTGTTTGAGTATGAACTATTTCAAACGTAACACATTTTGAATACTGTCATACCCACCGTACAGTTGCAGATAGAAAAGAATTAGTAGAATAATATTTTTTAAGAACTTTAAATTTATCAGTATCGCTTATTATCCAGTTTTGCACAATGGCGACTCCGTTGTGTAAAACTGGAGAATCCAGAAATTTGATCCATGACATAAAACCAACTTTATTCTGATTTTAAAATTTATGAGTAATTCTGTTTTCAAACGCTTAAGTTGTATCTTAGTTTTCGGCGATACCAAGCTTTTTGAAGACGTTCCGATTTTCAGAAAATATGCGCGAACAGAAAAAGAGAATTTAATAGCTTCGCTCACATATTTCAGACTACGTACAACCTTTACTTTAAATTAATAAATTTTCAAATTTGAAAGTGTTCCAACAACTTTGGGCACATAGTCATCGTCAGTCACATTATTTATTAAATTATCGAACAAAGAACTGAAAAATGCAAAAAAGAATTTTTTTTCAACATGTTACTTAAAAAAACTGTAATAAAATAGATTTTCTTAAATGCACTTATATTTTTTTAAATCGAGCACGTAACTCCTAACAAGACTTTTCGATAACTTTCACGGTTTCAGACTTGGCCTCAGTGGCCCTGAAAAAAAAAACCGACCTGTATATAGATATATATGTGTATATATATATATATATATATATATATATATATATATTTATATTTATATATGGTATAGGTACAGAATCTAAATAAGGTATATGCTATTTTTATTGTTTATTAGTAATTTGACTTACACAAATATCTCTATTTTGTTTATTGTAGCTAAAGCTTCAAACCTATCTTCAAAACATCTTTTCAATTATTGAAATAAATAAATGATGTATATATTAATAAAATTAACAGTATTTTATTATATTGCCTACTATCTAGCATAGTATTTTATTTACAAAGGAATACCTGAAGCTAATTTTGTCATTACAAGATTTAGTTGTGGGGGCAGATAGAATTACAAATTAGTGTATGTTATCATACCCTCACGTATGAGAAATGGGGGCACACGGTAATAATGTATTACCGACCGCCCCCACCGTTCATACGTGGGGGCAGATAGCCATAAGTGTTACCGACTGCCCCCACGTGGGAGTCGTTCGTGGGGGCAGACGGTAACAATTCTCTAAAAACTAAGTTAGCATTAAGTGAGACTTTAAATGGCGCTATCTGAGGAACTGGCTATCTTACCTCTAAATGACAGAATTTAGTAAAACGGTGGTAGCTAGCCAGGCGAACTTAAACAAAGTCCTACCACCAACCAAACCAAGCACAATATTGTGCTCCCCTGGGGTTCGAACCCGGGACCTCTGAATCTGACACGGGTGGGTGAACCGCTAGACCACGGAGGCGGATAACAAAATATAATTAATAAAAATATATCCCATAAAACTTAATTGATCTTCTATTAGTATGGTACGTTGTTGCCTGCCTCTTTATTTTGTCTATTGAGTTATTTGAATAGTAATCCACGTAGGTGGCCACCCGCCTACTTAAACCCTAAAGCTCCATTGCATCAGCCTGCTATGCTCTGCGTACTCTTAGGGTTGCAGTTGATATTAAGCATCTAAAAACTGTATATTACGCTTTAGTCGAGTCAAAATTACGATACAGTATCCAGTTTTGGGGTAATAGCTATAACTATAATATTCTAAAGGCCTTTGTAATACAGAAAAGGAGTTTAAGGACAATCGTCAGAATCTCCCAATGAGAGTCATGCAAAGAGCACTTTAAAAAATTAGGTATTTTAACAGGTCCAAGCTTGTATGTTTTAGTACTGTACTCATGAATTACCTCGCTAAATACCTCCATGAATTTGAAACACCTGACGAATACATCCTCAGAATGGAGGGTAGGAGAAAGAATCTGAGTACGAGATATCAAGCTGTTAATATTTTCAATAGACTACCCTTGGAGTTAAAATCAGTGGTTCATAGGCGGGCAGTATTTAAGAATAAGCTCAAGTTGTTTCTGGTGCATAAATGTCTGTATTCAATTGAGGAACTTTGAACAATTGTTTTGATCACTCAACTTCAACAACTTTTATTTATATATATAATTATTATGCCTAATTTTGTTGTTTATTGTATCTTATTTATGTTTGACATGTGTAATTGAATATCTTTTGTGTAAATTTAAATTTAGAATTTGTATTGACATTGAGTACTTATTATTTGTTTATATTTTAGTTTTTATTTTTGCGTTGGACATTAATCTCAAATTTCTTTATATTGTACCTACCCATCTGACTTGAATTGTGTATTTTTATTTCTTTGTGACATTCCGTATATAAATTATTTTGTTATTGGAATTAATAAAGTTGAAACTTGAAAGTTGAAATGCTTATTTTAGATTGTGCTTTCAATAAGATGTTTGCTTTCTTGCTGTTCGATGCTTGGATCGAGCAGAAGTAATGAAACATTGTTGTACTGACAATGCAATCTAACTCCATGTGATAATATACGAGTACTTATGTTATGAATACTTTATTCGTATATGCCATACCAGACCCGGTAGTGCCTACCTAATACTTTAATGGTCCATGCTAATCCAGACCAGAATTACCTATTACAATATTACAAGACATTAATTTTTACGCAGCGCCATCTAGCCTATACATATGTCCATGCTAAACCAGATCGGAATAACATGTAAGCCTTATACTTTAATTTTTATTTATTAAAATATATTAAGAAAAATAAATAATTAATAATAAGTACTTATGGGTCTACTCCGGAAGTACTTATACCTTTACTCACCTACGGCTTATATTCAATTTGTTTCACCGCGGAAATCGTTGAGTACTAAACTCATTACCTCAGTCAGTCAACTTGCCACATATTTCACTCCACAGCTGAGCTGAATAATGGTCTCTCTGTGTGTTTTCATATCACTCATATTTCTTAGTTATGAAACATAAGGTTAAAAAACTAAAAAAACAGACTTCAATTAAGAATATTATAAAAATTAACAAGCATACTCTGAGTTACGTTTACTATACTTAATTTTTTTGAGATAAGAAGTATGATATCGATGTGTGAATCGATATCATAAACTATGTGTATTCCAAGTTCCAACCGAATCCATTCAGCCGTTTCAGCGAGAAGAAGTAACAAACTTACGGACACACATGGACGGACAGACAGACATACGCATGATCCTAACGGGTTCAAAGCGCTTCAAGTGTGCCTATAACATTTTAAGAGTGTCCTCGATTTCTCCAGGATCTCATTATCAGATCCTGACCTGGTGATAATGGGACCACCTTGAAATTACTCTTTCAAACAGAAAAATAATTTTCCAGGCGTCATCAAATAATCGGGGCTCAAAAAATCAGGAAAATAAATGACGAATTACTCCTTTTTTGAAGTCGGTTAAAAATACACTAAAATCACGGAGATGTTTAATTATGAACCATTCGATCTAATGTATTAATGTTGAAACGAACAGTGACTGAACGGTAGTACTCTAGTTGAGACCGGCTCCGTTGCGAACAACGGAACTGTCGACCCGTCATTTCCATCAGTCCCAGTGGGGCAGCATCCGACCAAGGGGACCACTGCAACCCGACACCAGCCGGCAGCACCGCGCCAGAGCGATCGGTATTTGCATCGAGCCAGTCATTTCCCGCTCGAAGGCACAAATGACACGTTTCGGCCCATTCTGATATTGTGGGATTACCGACAGCACACGTCCATTGGCGCTAATCTGTGTTCTGCGCTGTGGGGATAGAGGCGTAATTGCTCAGTTGCTCAGGGAATGAACACATATTCAAAAGGGATACGTATTAAACACAAAACTAGGCGCTATCCAACGAACCACTGAAGGCAACGACCGACATTCATCATTTCAGGTTAACCTCGTTTACTAAATCATCAGACCCATTATTGTATTGTAATCTAGAGGTTTCCGTTCAACGTCCAAATACCCGAAGGCTGTATCCAAAATACCGTTTGATATACGGTCGGGGCTTATTTATATGTGTTCCGTATCACGCTGGAAACCCTGGCATGGAGCCATTGATCAGATAACCTACCGCCATGCGGTGAGCTCGTGACTACAATCGCGATCGCGGTTATCGCGGTCACAACATTACAACGTACCGAGCACTGAGCTTCTAACCTCACAGCTACATAAAGCGTTTCATGTTTTTAAGATGCACGTTCCGTTGTTAACGTTCCGAGGTACCCTCTCAAAGAGCATCGCGTTTTTCAGTGAAAGGTATTTATTGTAGTCGAGGAGTCGGCGACCGGCGGAGCTCGGGGCTCGTCACGATACCTTATTGACGAGAACACGCGAGGCCGGCGACGACGTCGCTGCAGTCTAGTGTTCGCTTCGTGGAAACTAAATAGACAATATATTATGCAGGTACTCATGAAACTGATTCGTTGCCCCGCTAAGTACCTGGATGACTATACATGTATCACGTGGGCAGGTGCGATTCCACGAAATAACAATCAAGTTGTTCGCGGAATGGTTCCCGACCTGCAGACGTACGGCAGGCTACAACCCGCACCTGTAGATGTTCCATTGCACCGGGGACATCGACTTACGTCTACCTTTATCATAACTGGTACGGTTTACAAGTCCACAGAGAACAGATTCCATTTAGACAAGTGTGCTCCTTTTTAAGCTAAATCTTAACTTGTATTTCAATCGATGTATACGGTGTTAGATCGTAACTGGTGTTCAAGATATCACTATTATTCAATAGTATTCAACAGAGCAGTGAATTATAATTCAACCGGTGGTTTTTTTTTATATTAAATACGCAAATCCACTTTTTTTCCATTGGAATATCATATTGTTATCAGAAGTCCAAGAGATGGGGAGAGCACGATCACCCTGAGTTCCGGCAACACGTTCCACCAACGAGAGCGCGACCAGCTGTCTCAGCATGGTATCGGGTTGCCAACATTTTCGTAACGTGATCGTAACGATGTACAACCTCTGCCGTCCGTATGATTTGCACTATTCCGTCCTGAGGTTTCTCGTTATATTTATACAAGTTGATGGCGGAGCGAGCTATGTACTCATCCGGAGGAATTATGATTTGTTTGAAGGTTCACTCTGATCAGAACATTTACTTAATCGTATAGAAGCCCCGGCATGTATGAGATCGAAGCAAGATAAATCCATCGAATAGGTAATTAATAGCACACAAACAAGATCGACCCGAATAACTTATGCGAGTTGTGGAAAAATATTGTTGTTTTGACTAATTCATATCTCATCAAAATCTGACCTCCGATAGTGACTGGTTTGGTTGCTCGCATACCGAGATTCGGCGAGCCGAGTATATACATATATATATATATATTATCAAACATCAAACAATAGCTCTCAGACGAAAGCCCTTACAAACTTCCTGCCATTAGTGAGTTCCGAAACTAACGACCTTCGGACCCTCGGACATGTCATTGTATGTGCTTGAGGTAGCCAGTGTCCAGGGCTCTACGTCACAGAGCGTATACTTCTGGCTCAATGTTTAGGTACAGTTGTTTGATAGGCTACATAGTCATTTATTTAAAACTGTGGCCTCTATCTCAAACATTGTATGATAAATTGTTCATAATTGACATCAAACATTCCTTAGCTGAAATAAACAAATACGTGTTTCAGGGTTTTATTGGTATTCTCATAATTAACAAGCCTCATAGCTCAGTTGGTAGTAACTCTGCCTTCTGCACTGTAGGCTGTGGGTTCGATTCCCACCCAGTACAAACATTTGTCTGATGAATTCAGATGTTTGTTCTGTGTTTGGTGTTGTATCATTATTATAGTACGTATGTATTTACAAAAAGTATTTACGTATACTGTCCGTAATCTAGTTCCCATATTACAAGCTATTTTTAGTTTGGGGCTAGATGGCGCTGTGTAAAAAATAACGTCCTGTAATATTTATTTACATTTATTTATATATTTATAATTAAGGGAAAGGGGCCGCCTCTTTCCCTAAATAAATTATCTTTAAAAAATTGCTATGAAACAGACAAGTGGTTTTTATTACAAAATAGAATGTTTACCAAGGTGCCGGAGTGTGCCAGAAAATGGACTTTGAAAATTCACACGTTCAAAATGTGTTGAAAAGTTTTTTTTAAAAGTGTGGACCTTTATCTGAAACCGTGTAAGATAAATGATCTAAATTAAATCGTCGATACAGCAGGATCGTTTGCAACCTCCACGTGACACTACACACAAACTTTCACATGACAATACTCTAATTTAGCTTCAACAAACCAAAACCACCTCTGTGGTGTAGTGGTTCAACCCACCGATTTCAGATCCACAGGTGACGGGTTCGATCCCCATGGGGAGTACAATATATTGTGCTTGGTTTGGTTGGTGGTAGGACTTTGTTGAAATCTGCCTGGCTAGCTACCACTATCTTACCTAATTCTGTCGCCATAATAACAATTATAAAATTGTTGTGTTCCGGCATTCAGAGGTATGATAGCAAGTTCCTCAGTTTTTTGAGGATTCCGGGTGAAGTGCGCCTCCACCTTCGGCTTAATCTTAACTTGTTACCAGGTGAGATGAAGGCCAAGCGCTTACGCGTTGTAAAATAAAAAAAATATATGAATTACAAGTAGTTCTGTGATTTGTATACCTCGTGACAGACGCGCGTCTTTGCATAGCTTATAACTGAATAAATGTACACCGCAAGCTGAGGGACATCTGTTTACATGGACGCTATCGCCGTAAGGTATGCTAAAAGCTTCATCAATCCATTAATATTTCCATTACACGATTACTACTAGTTCGCCACGAACTGAGATCTCGTGATGTCTGGCTTGTAAATAGTACAGGATGTTTAAATACTAATTCTAAGACCCACATTAATACCTTAAAATATATTAACTAAAAAATATACTTAAAATATAACCTTAAAACTAAAATACATACAAAATAGAACTTAAACTAAGGCACACGTGATGTCGCTGACGTGTTTCGGTGCGGGGGATCTCGCGACAGGCGACCCTTGAATCGCCGGAACTTTACCCCTTTCGGCCAGAAAATAGGGCTCAGGAAAGTCGAGAGGCGATCGAACTCTCACCATAAATGAGCTGAAACTCACATTATGACGAGCGTCCATCTTCTCAACCCTCAACCCCACTCCGGCTTTCCTCTTGATGTGTACTACACCACCTCTGCGATCTTCACGTCTTAGTGGACGCGGGACACGTAGATCTACGTAGTGGGTACTTCCGCTCTGAATAAGTGGTCACCGGATGCAGTGCCACATTGGTTCGTGCAAGAAGGCTTCACATTTTTCCTCAAAAACTTCGTGAAGCCCTCTGCATCACAAGGTTCCTTCCGCGGAGGCCTAGCGGGTGCTTCTTTCTCTTTGTTTTAGGGGCTGCAGGGGTGCTAGCCGCTGCAGCTGCGTAATCACGTTGTCGGGGCAACGTAACCGGTGTTGGCTGACCCCCGGCCGGTGCGGGGGCGCGGGCGGCGGCGCGCGGGCTCGTGTTCGCTGCGTTCGGGGCAGCGACCTGTGACTCGTGGGATTCCGCACATTCCGCTGACTCAAAACTGCACATCGAAGCGTTAAGCACGCCGCGGCACACCGCGTGTGTTTACATTATTAGAGGCTACAGGTGACCTACATACCGAATTAGTGTTACGTAGTGACACCAACTCAGCACGCAGCCCAGAGATGGTACCATCCGAAGCCTCCAACCTTGCCTGAACTTCGGTCAAGCTCGTCTTCAGGAACATGATGTCCTTCAAGAGCCTGGTAACGTCGACGTGGTCGAATCCCACCGGTGAGAGCTTATGCAGCTCCTTCGCGACGAAATCCGGCACGTCGTCTGGGTCGGTCTCCTTCAGCAAGGTGATAATGTAATGGAGACTTCTTTCACCTCCATCCCTCCTGCGGGACGGCATCTGGGCTAGCGTTTGGAAGATCAGCGCCTTCCCACTGCAAATCTCGGTTTCCTTGAAGTTCGACTTGCAGATCTGCAGGATGCTGATCTCGTCCATTGTGCCGATGGCATTCTGAAAGAACGCCAACAACCCGTTCACGATGATTGCCTTAGGTATCGCGATATTAGCAGCGGTGCCGGCCGCGTTTTTCGCGAATTATTCAATTCATAGCTGTGCTTGAGCGAAATGCGTCTGATTCCGAGCGCGAATCTACATATACATCCTGAAAAATGTATACATCCTGGAGACGGAACAAGCAAGCCCACCTGATGTTAAGTGCATCTCTTGCCTATAACAAAGTATAACTGAGTAGACCACATCCACAAAGCGTGTCCTACGCGGCATTGTATTACGCCCGTCATTATAAAGCATTTTAAAGGTGTCAAGCATGGCGTACCCGTAATTTCACCGGCAACCATACCCTTCAAACCGGAACACAGCAAATGCCCACAAGGAGCTCTACTACTCTTACAACTGTACAACTAAGCTTTCTTAATAGCTCGTTTATTTCATTAGGATCTGTTTAGTAATTTGTCACAATTTAGCATTACAGTACTTGTGTTTCGACCAAGAGTAAGAATAGCTCCCGGAAGAGAGGAGGACGGAAGAGAGCAGGACGGGGGAGGGGACTTAATTAAATTACTTTCCTCAATGGCTTTTTAAATCCAAATTTATCCAAAGATAATTAATTATGTTCAAGTAAATAAATAGTACTGCTACCTACTTATAGTATGGTTTTTAATTTAAGTCAGAAATGATAAAACAAAGGCGATACTAAATAAAGAAATATTTTTTATGTGTAAGTAAAACATTTCATTCTAGCCGAGGCTTGTAAAACTATTAAAATACATGGTTTTGGCATTGTTTTGTTCAGATGTTCATGCTTGATATATATCAATTCAATGAATTTATATGTCTCGGGTAAATATTTTGTGGTAGGTAGGTACTTCCGTTTCCGACGATTTATCTGAATATATAATAGCTATTCACCATTCACCAAAACCTAACGCGAATCGAGTGAACTTCGATTGCAACTTACACAAGGCATGATCATTCCAACCCTGAATTGTATACAATGAAAATGCAATTTGTTGTATAATTCGATGATAAGTAGAATATCGCAATGCCAGGATATTATAGGATAGCATCCCTTTAATATCCTTCGATCCTTCAAACCGTTTGGATACAAGAATCAATTGGAGGTTAATGATGCAATACTGCAGCTTCACTCGCTACTGGAAACACAGAGGCAGCAGTAATTACCTTACAGTTTTCAAGAACTCAGTAGATAACCTGGGGCGTCGTAAATGTTTGTACCTAGTGTAAGGAACGACCTTGTATTACAATATAATTTGGGAGCTCGCTGAGCTTTTAGCTAAATTATAATTCCCCGGCCGGCGCCGGATGCTGCGAACAGATCATCTCAGATAAAAACATGTTATTCCTCAACTCTCGAGAAAACAAATTAATTAATCATCACTTTCGATGAATTTACTCGCTGAGAAAATTTATCTTAAGTATTAGCAGGGCTGGGGAGTAATCGGATCGTCAAACGTGATTTTACTTATTACGTTGTTAATGTTTTATTTTTGTCATCGTGCACTGCGATATTAACGAATAATTATTAATATATTTACTTATACGTTTGTAAAATCATAGTCTACAATCTACAATAAGATCTGACAAATAGTTAACGTCTCACGTAACTCCGCAAATTAATGTTGGTATACAAACATAAAACGTAAAATAGCAATCGATTGTATAAGAAAATACGGTCCATTTCATTATACTTCAATTCATATAAACGATTACTTACAGTTATCGTTACAATTAAATTGTGAAAAATAAATGTTATTTTCAGTGTATGTCTTATCGGAGGTGATTCCAAGAAATAATTGAGTAGATTAATTAAGCCTACAGTTGGTCTAGACATAGTTTACTTAAATATTAATTTAAAACTCCGCTAGTGTTAGCTACAAAAATATTACGTTTCGGGTAATTTTATACATTTAAATCCATTTGTTAATCAAGTTCAAGGAAAGGTTTATTATCTACCAGTTATTTGTGAATATTGTTGCAATTAACTTACATGTTTTTGTTTGCGTGGCGGTCACGGCTCAGGGCAGCACTTCTCTTTGTGTAATATCTACTAGTGTACTTGTCACCATTGTTTGCGTGGCGGTCACAGCTCAGGGCAGCACTTCTCTTTGTGTAATATCTACTAGTGTACTTGTCACCATTGTTTGCGTGGCGGTCACGGCTCAGGGCAGCACTTCTCTTTGTGTAATATCTACTAGTGTACTTGTCACCATTGTTTGCGTGGCGGTCACGGCTCAGGGCAGCACTTCTCTTTGTGTAATATCTACTAGTGTACTTGTCACCATTGTTTGCGTGGCGGTCACGGCTCAGGGCAGCACTTCTCTTTGTGTAATATCTACTAGTGTACTTGTCACCATTGTTTGCGTGGCGGTCACGGCTCAGGGCAGCACTTCTCTTTGTGTAATATCTACTAGTGTACTTGTCACCATTGTTTGCGTGGCGGTCACGGCTCAGGGCAGCACTTCTCTTTGTGTAATATCTACTAGTGTACTTGTCACCATTGTTTGCGTGGCGGTCACGGCTCAGGGCAGCACTTCTCTTTGTGTAATATCTACTAGTGTACTTGTCACCATTGTTTGCGTGGCGGTCACGGCTCAGGGCAGCACTTCTCTTTGTGTAATATCTACTAGTGTACTTGTCACCATTGTTTGCGTGGTGGTCACGGCTCAGGGCAGCACTTCTCTTTGTGTAATATCTACTAGTGTACTTGTCACCATTGTTTGCGTGGCGGTCACGGCTCAGGGCAGCACTTCTCTTTGTGTAATATCTACTAGTGTACTTGTCACCATTGTTTGCGTGGCGGTCACGGCTCAGGGCAGCACTTCTCTTTGTGTAATATCTACTAGTGTACTTGTCATCATTCACCAATCCGCCTGCCAAGTGCGGTGATTATGGCAAAACAGTCCACCTTTGGAAGAGGCTCTGTCCAGGATATTAATGGGCTATTGATGCTTTTAATTGCTATTGATTGCTTTTAATGAGACTGATTGAGATTTATCTCCGATTTACTTTTAAATGTCGAGTGGAGTGCTATGTTTGTTATATATCCTTTGCATATAGAGGTACAAGGAACACAAAGGAATAAAGAATCAGTCCATCATTTCCTACCTTTATTGTTGATGTGACTCAGAAGCCTTTCATTAATCCGCTATTAGGGAGTCGGGAAGCAAGCTGGGGTAATCATTCGAGGGGTATTAAAGAAGGGGAAGTGACTGTTAAGGGTCACGGTCGATGTAACCTTATCGGAAGGGCTGCCAATATCGACAGACCTATTAGTCTGAAGTCGATAGCTTATTGACAGTACTCATTTAAAACGTTATTATTTTACTTCACTTTCACTGTGGTACTACATAATTATCTTGCAATCGATTTTAAGCCTCTCGATGCGTAAGGTTGGTAACTTCCTAAATAGCTTGGAACTCGACCTTGCCATAAGAACTCGCTCGCTGATACGACAATCTACCAACCTTAGTTAACAAAACGAGCAAATAACGTCTTGATCTTACAAGTTATTGGAAATAATAATTTATTTTATGAAATTCATCCACTCTCGCTGATTTAAATTGTCTCGTCAGACTAGGCACATCAGACGTCTGTAAGCCGACTAAAGCCTTGTTCGTTACATGACACGACCCGTTGTAAGAAATTAGATACCTTAACATTTCACGTCTGTACTCGAGCGGTGGGTAGAATCAGTAAGATCCATTAATTGTTCATACTCTGGCGGTACTTACGTACGTAAGTACAGTCGTTAACGATGCTACGATCGATGCAACCTGTTGAAGTAGCGAGCTTTTGACGCAAATATTGTTGTACATTATTAGGTAAGCTGCCCGGTGAGTTATCATATTGGCGAATCCTACAATTTCCTTATAATATTTGTTATCTTAGCTTTTATTGACTTAGGTCTCATTGACAAAGTGGTCGTGGGTTTATAATAAGGGAATATATAAGATTCTGTTGGAAACAAATTGACAAAGTGGTCGTGAGTTTATATAAGGGAAGATAATGCAGCCAGTGTCTTGGGCACGCTTCCGTCTGGTACTGGTCTGGAACAGTTGAGTTACCTATAGGCCGTTTGTAACGGTCCTTAGGTAATTTGAATGATTCCTTTGTACATAGTTAGTTGAATTGTACTTTTTATTGAATAAATTCATATATGTTACCAGTTACTTTACATTTTAGATTATAATATATACTCGTATAAAGTCCACCTTTCGGGTCTCATGACTGTTTGCATTTCATCACATGTAAGCAAATTTGGTACTTTTAGTAAACATTAATAACTAACTAGTGGCTCTGTGAGCTGTAGACCTCGCTCGTCTGTCTTTGCATAGCATAAAACTGAATAAATGTTCAATCTAAACAAAGCTGAGTTTTTTATCTAGGCACTACCGCATTTCTGTCAAAAGCTTCTTCCTCCATTCATATTTCAATAAGACGAAAAGCAGACATTCGTTAATGGGGGGCGAGCGCGACCTGACCCTATCCAAGCTCCTTCAATTAGGTAATATTTCCTTAAATATCAGTAAGGCATTTATTCTTCATCGAAATCAAAACATTTTAAGTAATATACTCTGAGTTACATTTTATAGTTTTTGTAAATTATGGCTTTCAAACACATCGTGGATTAATAATGACTAAATTTGTCACTGCCTGCAGGCTACATGTACCTATCTAATAACAACAATATTTTTTAAAGTCAATGTTGTTATTAGGTACCGAACCATCTTAATGTATGTATCATCATCATCATCATTTCAGCCCACATGCGTCCACAACTGAACATAGGCATCCCCCCATCGACACCACAAATAGCGATCTGAGCCACCCCCATCCATCGATTCCCCGCAACCGCCACTTGCGTTTCATCGTGGTCGCCATGCGAGAACACTTACACCCCAGCGGTTATTGGTAAGTTGCATGGGCTTTATTAACCCGTATTAGTATAGATTACGTACCGAAGCCAAGCACGGGCACAGTAAGCCAGTGTATAATAAATGGAATATGGGTCACCTCCAAATCAAAACCTAAAATCATAGTTATATTCCGAAAACTAATGAAATTCCCTTTTAATTTGATGTCACACAGAAAATTTGCGTTAATTTTTTAATTATATATTTTCACCCCCTTTCACCCCTGATCCCTTGAAATTTATTGGATGAAAAGTTGCGTCTTAATAAGGCTAACAAAAAATATTTGGGTTATTTTTTATCAATTTTGTAAATGGCTGAAATATGATTTATTTTATGTTTGCAACCCAAATAACTCTGCTATTATGAAAAATTTCCAAAAACTGAATCGACAAAAAAATCTATATACTTGTAGAGCTTGCTCACAAAATGACACGAGAATCGGTTGAGAAATGCGACCTGTAAGAGAGAGACCTTTCGCTCGCTCGTTCAATTAAAACACGAAACATATTTTACATAACGAGATGGTTTTGCCATAGATGTTTCGTGCTTTAATAAGTTTATCACAGAAGAATATGAATAGGAAATGATAATATCTAATTTTATTTGATAATGCATCAATCTTTCATTATTTAAAAATTCAAATTTTCGTTATTTAAAAAGTCTGGCTTAAATCCTTTTGTGTGTTGGTTGCAAGAAAATATTTTATTTTTTTATACTAATATATTGGTAATAAATACGTTTTTAAAATACTTTTCTTCATTATTTTATCTTTAGGTATGCATATATAAAATACCTACACAATTTATGAAAAACATTACTTTAACTTTGACTTTGAGAAGTATTTGGTTCCTTATTATATATTAAGATATGATATGAATCCAGTATTGATCGCCCAAATATTCCTATATCCTTTAAAGGGAGATAAAGATTTAGTATGTTCCAGCTCTCGTGAGTGTTGAGTGATCTCGTGTATAATGTTGCTATATTCAAACGACTGCAACTTTTTTTTGGAGGAGTGTTCTCGTGAATAATGTTGCTATATTCAAACGACTGCAACTTTTTTTTGGAGGAGTGTTCTCGTGAATAATGTTGCTATATTCAAACGACTGCAACTTTTTTTGGAGGAGTGTTCTCGTGAATAATTTTGCTATATTCAACAACTGCAACTTTTTTTTGGAGGAGTGTTCTCGTGAATAATGTTGCTATATTCAAACTACTGCAACTTTTTGTTGGAGGTGTGTTCTCGCGGTGGAAGCTGGACGACAATTGTTTTGGTAGTTTAATTGTTTTTCTTGGAATTTTAGTTTGAGGTACGCGTGTCAGTTTGTTTTTCTGTTGCTGTCCAAAACCATCGAGTTTAATCTCCAACATAGGATTCGAAAGTCAATCATGGGTTTGATCCTTTGTTTTAGTGTCCTGAGGAATTTCTTTTCTTACCCGTACTTCCTGGAAACGGTAGAGGTGTTGAAGACCAATGATGACTCAATCTTTCTTTTATTTTTTGTTTTGGGTTATGTGGATTATGAGCTTGCGATCTGATTTTAACCTGAACTTCGCTTTTATTTTTGTGTGGGATGGAACAAAGAAATACGTTGATCCGGTACATTCGGCTTATGCAGGTACCACTCGCGATATATTGCTGGTTATGAGGTTGAGTAACCTTGTAATGTATGAACCGCGCTTCTGTCTGCTCTCGGGAGCAGTTACTTTAAGTCAGGACTTTGTCCGTGTATCTCACCGAGCTCGCAAGCGTAACGTGTCTCATCACGGCGGGTCGTCACCGCATGTTAACTAAACATACGTAATCCGTTGAAGAAACATCGAGGAAAGACAACTTGATGTGCCTTCGAGCCACCGAGCACCGGTGTCTCAAACAACCCGCCGCGTTCTGAATGTCCTTCCCTTTCCCACCACCACTCCAGCAGATGTACAAAGTAGGTAGTTGAGGTAAATGAGATCAACCTCCAGTGGTCTACCCCAGGCAACTGAATCGTTGACCTTAAAGTCAACGGTTACAGCTGAATTCCTATCGCTAGTGGTCGAACCTGTAAAGGGGACCAGGTTGACCTTAAAGTCAACGGTTACAGCTGAATTCCTATCGCTAGTGGTCGAACCTGTAAAGGGGACCAGGTTGACTTGTGACCCTCTCCCAAAGGTTGACCTAGCCTGTGACCACTCTACCGAAGGTGAGCCTAGCTTGCGACCACTCTTCCGAAGGTTGGCCCGGCTTTCAACCACCCTTCTGAACTCTGGCCGGCTTGGCGCCAAGTAGCCCACTGTGCAGTGAGCCAAGCTGTGATTGTAAAACAATATCCTGTAAAATAAAAAATCCTGTATTTAAACTAGGTGTTTTTTTTTAGTACCTACTATGTTGGTATACATAAGTGTATCACTGCATTTTGCAAACATTTTAATGTATCGGATCCGAAATATTTGTTTTGTTTTGTATTGTAAAAAATATAGCAAAATGCTGTAGTTATTTTCATACCAAAATCTTAAAAACTATCCCACTAATCAAACATTTTTTTTTACTCAAGTTATTATTATCTGTGTTTTGTTTCATTAATATTGGATAGCCCGCTCGAGAGTTATGCCGTCACAAACATTGATACATGCATACACATACATGCAATGCCGGATTTCTCCTTGAAGTTCACTCGAACATGTAAACTGAACCGTTAAAAAATAAGCATTTATTTTATTCGTTTTGTCTCACCTTCCAATTATATTCTGTTCCAGCACAACGTGAACACGGAAACCAGCTGAACAAATTATAATAAAAATATAATAAAATTACTGCCAAGAATATGATTTTAAAAATAAAAGAAGAAAGCAGTAAAATGATGAGCATTCAAGGCACATTATACATGAAACCTTTTTATGGAGTCGTAAACTCGGGGTATAAAAGAGGTTCTATTTTATCAACGCACGTAAAAGAGGCGGTATTATCAGAGACACGGTGTAAAGAAAGATTGACTACCCACTCGATAGTTGTTTAATGCTGCTGCTATGTTTGTATGTTTGTAGATAAGCTGTTGAATGTGAGTTGTGGCGGCACATTGTACTTACCTATTTATTTTTACAACTAAATTAATAAAAGTCGGATGAAAAGGGGTGTGTAATCTAATTTGATCCAGACCAGTGAGAGGCATGACATGCCCAAAACGATTTGTATTTACATACCTGCAACTACCTATAACCTAAACACATTTAATTAGTATTGGTACTGATATAAGTCAACATTTGGATTTTGCGTCGTCTCTTCGATATGAGGCATTGCAAAATATAGAAACCAGGTTGATATCTCAACGTAATCGAGACATCCGAACTGCGTGTAGGTAGATAGATACCTACTTTCATCTCATTTCCCTCAGATTAACTTAAAAAGTTTGTATGAAGGCGACGACTGGCTTCAGGTACTCATTAATTACCCAAACCCGTCTTAACTTTCAATATAAGAGGCAAAACACGAATAAAAATGGCAACCAAAATTGTATTTAATATATTTATTGTGATTATTCAACAGCCAGAACTTTTGCTTTGTAAGTTCGAATTAGAGTTTCCACGTTATTGTTGCTCAAACAATTGAGAGGCTGAGTGCGGCCGAAGCACGAGTCCGCGTCGTTCGCTGCTTGTGTTCTAATATTGTTTAGTTTGCATCCAGTGAGTGGAGAGCACGGTGGAGAGCACGGTGGCGGCAATGGACCATTACCCTGAGCTGTTTGGGCTGCGACTGCTTCCTCTGTAGCTTACAAACACAACTAGGGCTGTCCGCAGACAAGTGGACAAGCTAGGAGTTGGTTATTATTGAATTATATGTATTTATCATTCGAAATTTTATATAATTCTAATTCATTATTTATTGATTAATAATTAATTAAATTTATTAAATAATTATTTATTAATTAATAAATATGTAAATAAAAAACATTTTATTTTTTATTATATTTTTAATAACTTTAACGTGGTTTCAACTAAAAATCTCTTTAAATATCGATTTAGTGTCATCTTTATGTTTTTTTTTTATCGAGCCAATTACCTAAAATGATTGAGTATATGTTCGATTTAATAAATTTTTTTTTGGCGCTACGTCGCTTTATAATAGATTTACAGAGTTTCAAAAAGCTAAAAAGTGAAACTACCCCGCCTTATGAAGGGTGTGACGTGTGTGCGAGGCGGATAATTAAGGCAAGAAAGTTTCAGAGATTCACACATTATACGAATACTTTCACATATGTAGGGGCGAATCTTGTGAAATATGACAGAGCTTAGACATTACACTTCTAGCGTATGTCTTTAAGACTATTTGTTGTTTTATTTTGATGAAAATCAGAAAACTTGTCCTAATTGTTTCGTGTTTCGACCACGATCGGGAATCGGAACAGGCGCTGCGTTACAATAATTTGGGTTTACTGCTAACCAGTAGGTACCTGTAAAATGTAAAATGTTATATTTATTTAAATATGTAGGTAGGTGCCAGCCCTGCCGTTACGACAGGGCTGGCACCTACCACGTCGACACATGAACGCGGCACGTAAACTTATGCAGTTAAGTGTAGTACACACAGCGCAAGCGCCTAAGTGTGCACTCGCCTTAATGAAATCCATACATTCAGAATTATGTGTAACACTTATTTTAACCGGGTTTTGTTAAGTATAACTGAAAAAATACAAAATGTATATTTTGAAAAAATACATATGTAATATTGGTATGCACGAGAACTCATAATTCTTGAATCAGAAAATATGTCAGATCAGATTGTCTTCAGAAAATGTTGCGTGGAAGGGATTACTCGTAACGAGAATGCCGCCAATCGGTAATTTAATTGTTTTCTCCTCGTGATTTTTAGGTACCTATAGTTTTAGTGATATGTAGAAGAGCCCGCATCCTTTTTTACACAATTTTAAAGATTGGAGAGAGGATTACAAACAAAACATAACCATCCTTTTGAGGCAGTTGAATAAACACATCAATCGCTGCGAAGGTATCCTAAAATTTGTTTATCTGTTAAGCTAAATCTTCCGCTAAATGTTAAATAGGATAGAAAAAAGGCTGTATTCGTTTGAAGGCGCAAACTTCGAGCCTCCGGCATTGCAGTAATCCTGACTTTGGTGGGAAGCCCGACGCGATGAGTTACAAACTTCCTCATTTAAAGCTGAACATGGGAAAAATGGCCTTTGTAGGTCACTGCTATAAGGCTTTGGGACTCCCAGCTACTCTCCAGGACATCCATGATGGTGAACCTTGTTGGTCAAAGCAGTTCGCTGTACACCTGGAGGTGGAGGTGGAGGTGCCTGTGAGGTTGGAAAGGTTGGTGCTCGGGAAGATAAATAAAATAAATATTACAAAACATTAATTTTACACAGTGCCATCTAGCCCCAAACTAGATATAGCTTGTGATATGGGAACTAGATGACGGATAGAATACTAAAACACTTTTTATAATTACACGTACTATATGATACAAACACAGAACAAACATCTATATTCATCACACAAATGTTTGTCCTGGGTGGGAATCGAATCCACAGCCTACAGCACAGAAGGAGTTATTACCAACTGAGCTATGAGACTTGTTAACGATGCTACGGGTCATTTCTTAGTCATAGTAAAACCGTCGGTCGCTTTCATCGACACATACTGACACGGAAAGTTGCTAATCTTGTGCCGAGACCAGGGAAGCAGTAGATACGCTTTGACTTTGCCGGGATTCGATCCCGGGAACCAACAGTGGGTAACGTGAGTCGGACACACAGAACACATGATAGAGGTGTCGGACCTCTGTAGTAGTGAAACTTTGAGGGGTCCCAAATAAACAGAGGTCCCTATTATCGGAACCCAGCAGCGATTATAGCGGTACGGATGGTGGCTTTGCCAGATTAGCGGCTTATGTTAAAGGCCGGGTCTGAATCCGCTCTGTTTTCCTCATCAGGGATGATGGAACCACTTCAGTGAGGTACGGCTTCTGGTCATATAACGTTACAATTGTAACGAACAATATTGTAACGTTATATGATCAGAATTCACAGCTGTACAACGTACAACTACAAACATCCACTGAAGGACCTGAACCTCCTTAAAGAGTGCTATAGAGTTACTGCTGCCGACGTGGCGTTTGTCACACCAGTTGATTTGGGTTCTTTTTATTGATATTATCTGAATGCTTCTTATAATATTAATAAAAACCTTCAAGTTGTGACTGGGCTGGGTCACAGTAGAAGGTAGCTTAATGTCTCGTGATGCCTCGCTGACCTGTGTGAGTGAGGCATTATTAATAATAATTAATAAATAAATATTACAGGCCATTAATATCACACAGCGCCATCTAGCCTCAAACTAAGCATAGCTTGTAATATGGGAACTAGATACTACATCTACGATATTCATCACACAAATGTTTGTCCTGGGTGGGTATCGAGCCCACAACCTACAGCGCAGAAGGCAGAGTTACTACCAACTGAGCTATGAGGCTTGTTAATGATTTATTGGCGCTGAGTTGTGGCACTTTTACTGTTGTAGCACGCATCACTGACTTTATCTTTTATATATTGTATGCGAATTTTTCTGTTTGTCAATTTTTTTCTTAGTGTTTTGTCTTTTATTTTCTTCAATTAATTAATATTTTTAGTTCCGTTTTGTTTATGTATGTGCTATATTGGTAAATAACGAATAGACGACGAATGTCTAAGTGTTTGTTGGTGATTGTAGATTTGGTGATGGACGGAGGCAACGATTTCCATTCCTTACATCCACATAATCATCAAACTCTGGAAGTAGCTCCTGGTGATTCTGAGCAAACATATATAAGCTCCATCACTTCAGTAGTCTCGACATGACGAATTGAATCAAATAAAATTATTAATAACTAATTCATATTTAACTGCACAAAACAAGTGTAGTTGTTGAGTCAATATTACAACCAATAGTAGATAAATATGATCTATACTAATATTATACATTCGAAAGTATCTCTGTCTGTTTGACTGTAGGTTTGTTACGTTTTCACGGCTAAACGACTGAAAGGATCCCAGTGAAATTTGGCATGGTAATAGATTGTATTCTGGGAAAGAACTACTATACTATAGACTACTTTAATGCGTATAGGTACTACGCGAGCGAAGCCGCGGGCAAATGCTAGTGGTGTATATTTTATAATAACAGCATAATTATTTGTTTATTAAAACGTAGTTAATCGTATTGTTACTATGTTAGGTATGTTATTTATTAATTATGTACCCTTTTCTCTTGTATTTAATGTTGTTTCTCCTTGCTTGCTTTGCCATATATTTTAATTCTGTGTTTGTATGCAATTCATAAAATTAACTTAGAGTGTGTTATAAAGTATTTATATGTCACTTGAATAAAAGTAAATTGCATTACAAGTGAAAAAATATATTTTTACAGCGAGGGCTCTATTTTAGATCCAGGGCGGATCCAAAGGAGGATTCTGGAGTAGCCCCCCGACCGCAGCGAAGGATTCGATGTAAGCCGCCCATAGAATAAAAAATATATTATTTGATTAATCTCTAGGATTATTGAAAATGTATCCCATACGGGTGGGGGGGAGGTGACAGTTAGCTGGCGGTCACAGCTGTAGAAGAGTAATGCAATAATATGAAACACGGTGGTTGTGTCCGGACGGTTTAAAATTCAGTAAAGTCGACGAGACGTCGATCAAGGATGTCAATTAATAAACATCACCAACTAGTGAGTACCGAGACACCGCGCCCAAACAATATTAACATCAATGATATTCTCAGAGCCACAATCACAAGCGTCCACCTTGGCTACCCTCATCACGTGACGCGTGCTCTGCTCTCCCCAATAATAATTGTCTAACGGGGATATGTAGCTATCGCACCTACAGAACCTTACAGTATGGCAACTTGCAGTAAACACGCGACATTCTATTATCAAATAAATCTCTACATACAACTTTTCACTTAGAGCAAGGAACTCTAAACACCATCTGCGTTGGGAGTTTCTACTTATAACTACAGTGATTCCTACCTTTATAAGCATGTATAGTACTTAGTCTCAGTCCAGCTCCAAAGAAATGCGACACTTGTTCGGGTTCAATTCTTTAACATATATTTCAGGAGGTCAATGAGATACTCGTAATACAAGCATATATAACTACAGCCTGTTTCTGATCTTCTTGAGTTTGGCTTCAGGAGAATTGATTGAAATTGAACCTGAGACAGATCTGAGCACGCAGAGTGCTACTGTCAGTAGATACAAGTACTTTGGCTCAGCTTCTCGTATCCGGGCCGCGGGTAACTTCAGCGCTGACGAAGGTCTGCCCACTCTGAAGTATTCTGCTGACAAACAAACTTTTTATAATCATATTGTGAGCAAAGTATCGTTTGCTACATTTTCACAAAAAGTCGATGTTTTTATTGTGAGTGAGGTTTCTACAAAAGCCTGAACCTTGACTTTCTAACTAAATAAAACCCTCTGGATGCCGTTCAATTACTAGTTGTTAGGGGTTATTTTTTCACAAAAAATATACCATTATTATTATTTAGTTTTATTTTCTAATTTTTTATTCAGGAATCGGTAATCATAATGTCCTACAAAATGAGTGTTGAGTGATTGTGATTGATACAAACATGACTAAGTTTTTCTTCTTGTTTTTTTTTTGTACGACGAGGAAGCGCTTGGCCTTCATCTCTCCTGGTAACAAGTTAAGATAAGGCCGAAGATGGAGTCGCACTTCACCCGGAATCCTCAACAAACTGAGGAACTGGCTATCTTACCTCTGAATGCCGGAACACAACAACTTTTTTAACAATATTTTCATATATTGTTTTGACACGGGATCTCTTGAACTCGGCACTCGCCGGCCCAGAGTGAGGTCTACGAAGAAGCAAGCTCACGCAGAGTGTGCTGGTGTATCTGTTCACAGTCCAAATTAAAATCCAATCCAGTGTCTTGGGCACGGAAGCGTGCCCAAGACACTGGCTTATACTATTTTACCTCAAACTTATCTCTTATTGAATCTCTGGGAGCCATTTAGTAAATAACTCAAACAGTCATTTTTGCAATACACATAATGAACATGGTGTTTCCATCTGCAGCGCTACCAGTTAGGAACATTTCTCAAATAATATTCTGCGTCACCTGCACATGTTTTGAATTATATCAAATTGAACTTCTTTCAATCTACTTACAAAATTACTATTTAACCCAAACGACGTGACTAAGTGTTCTCTGTGATCCTACAGTATGATTAAATAATTGAATCGAATCAACACAATTAATTTATCGCATAAACATTTTTTCTGAAAGTTTTCAGTCGAAGGAAGTAAGCAGCGCCGCTTTGAATGGCGGTACACTAATTCGGTAATGGCATTTTCTCTAGAGCGCTTCGTTTAACGTGGACTCAGGCAGATTAAGGGCACTCTCACGTCAAGCTCCGAAACGCAATGTTTGTTTCCCAAAGCCATCGTTTTAAAATGTGTTACATTACTTACCCGGTTTAAATAAATCATGTAAATAATTGATGAAAATACATGGATGAAGTAGGTAGATCGTTAAAAAGAGTTCAACAATGAAAGATCTCGTTGTGCTCCCTAAAGGTTTATTGGAGTCTTGTCGAAATTGAGTTTAATAGCATTAGGAAGGGTTTATTGGCGAATCGGTTAGTATGAAAATCTTATTAAATTATCTATTCTGCCAAAGTTGTAAATTGTGATCCAAAGAATTGATGTCGTAAAGAAATATACGAAAGATGTGTCTAAAAATAAAACGATGCAAAGAAACGGTTTATTTTACAATTACAGCTTTGTTTTTTCCGTTCGCTTAATTTACGAGAAGTTAGAAAGTGGGGGGGGGGTGTAAAGGGGGATGAGGGTGATGAAACTTATTCTGGAATATTTTTATGATGACATTAAATCCAATGCTCAGTGAATGAGTCTATTTTATCAGAACAGTAAATTGTATTCACATGTATGTTTTAGTAAGGATATATCCGAGCTACCTAGTTTCAACATCTATTCAATACAACTACGAAAAATACTTTGATGAGAGGAAATGACAATAGAAAATACAATTTCCTGTTGGATGTAGCACGACGTTAGTGCCATTGTATGAACACCGGCCGCGGACTGAGGGGGGACTAGCGTCGCGTATAGTCGTCGCGAGGCTCACGTGTTCGTGCGCTGGGGGCGGAGCTGAGTAGCTACACTACAGGTGCCCCACAACACCAGTGAAGGCAAGTGTTTGCGTTTATTTTGATTTTATAAACCAACATTAACTAGTTACATTTCGATTGGATCGTAAACGTAAATCATTACGAAAACCTTGTACTGACTCAAGTCATCAAAACCTGATCCAAGCCATTTGATTCGGCAGTCATCTTCAGAATGAGTTCATATCGCTTGCGCCATGGCTCACTGAGCTTCCTTATCTGCGAGTTGTGCGCTGATGCGTCATTCGCTACATTTCATTGTTTTTTTATACAACAAGGAGACGGAACAGGCACGTAGCCCACCTGGGCCCTATTCACTATGACCAATCGTGTCTTAACGCGCCCGCGTTACGACATTTCAATAAGAATTCCATGCGATAACGTACCGCAGGTGCGTTAAGACACGATTGGCCATAGTGAATAGGGCCCAGATGGTAAGTGCATCTCTTGCCCATAGCAATGCTTTATTGCGTAGGTTACATCCACAATAAACACAGCCTACACAGCACTGCATTGCGCCCGTCAACTTCAGGCATTTAGTTAAGCCTCACGTGCATGTAATTTCACCGGCGACCATACCCTTCAAATTCGAACACAGCAATGCTGCTTGGCGGTTGAAAAAGGTATGATGGTGGTACTTCCCCGTACGAGCCTTTTCACAATGGGCTCTACTCGTGTTTGTGTATACATTTGTAGTACAAACAGAGCAGATTACATATTATTATTGGAGTGAGATAATTATATCGAAACGCAAGCCGTCTCAAGCAAAAAGGCCTGGCCTGAGTGCGAGCGATCCTACCTCCCGAAGGCTCGGAGAGCTCCGGCACATACCCTGGACTCGGGGTGCTGAGGATATAGTTGAGTATGTTTCCCAGCATCCAATGAGTAAAGTAGTCCTCAGTAGTGCTCTTTTCTAGAGGTTCACACTCATTACTAAATTACAAAACATTTTTTTGTAAATACATTATTATCATACAATACAAAACATAAACACAGATCGACAATATTTATCATAAAATTGTTTGTAGGTTGTGGCAGTCGAACCTACAACCTACAGCGCAGAAGGTAGAGCTTCTAATAATAATATAAAATCTTGTTTCTGTCTCTATCTAGGTTTGCTGGAAAATAATAATAAATCTTATAAGGGCTAAATCTTATAATAAAATAAAGCTCGCATTTGCCATACTTTTTAATTTTAAGTTAACTTGTATCATTATTAGTATGTATGTGTGCAATAAAGTATAAATAAAACAAAAATAAATACAACCAACTGACCGATGATGCGTGTAATTGAACGGACTTCATTGATCGAGTGAGCGAAGCGAACGAAATCTCCGAGTTAAGTTGGGAAACCTGGCACTGTTCGTATTTATGTATGAACACAAACATAAAATATACACAACTCACGAACGGGTTATCCGACTGTGATGAAATTACAAGTAAACAAATTAACTCAATATTGAAATGGATTGTCGTGGGGATTTTCGAATACTGGAGTAGTTTTTGAAATATCGGTGTGTTAATAACTACAAAATTTCACCATGTCTTTTGAATGGATGATTTATTTCAAATCAAATCAAATTAAATTATTTATTTGCACGAAACAAGTGTTACAAGTTCTTAAATCTACTTATTACTAACTTATTTCTACCATGGCGGCATGCAAATTATCAGAGATTAAACTTATACTCATCATCCTCATTTGTTTTTAAACAAGGGTCGTTTTTGAGAAATAGGGATGGTTAGTGAGACACGAAGATGCATATAAATATTGTGGGGTGTACATTGTTTTATACAACTATGAGACGGAACAAGCAAGTATGACATTACCTGATATTAAGTGCATCTCTTGCCAATAACACTAACAATGCCTAACTGCGAAGGTCACATACAAAAAGCACATAGCCTACACTGCACTGCATTGCGCCCGTCAACTTGAGGCATAAAGGTTTTCAGTCTCGATGATCTTCAGGTCATGCAAGATAGTGACTTGGGTTTGGCTTCTTACTCTACTCTTTATGACAGTTTTTCAGTCAATAGACCTCGGCTTGGCAACCCTGAGGCGAGGATGTCGGTTACATCCAAAAAATACTATTTGAATTCCTCATGCAAGGGGTGGGGTCGACAGCACATTTCTGTTTAGCACATTGTGAAAATAATTTCGTATAAAGCTGTAAGGCTTGGCCGCAGCCATCACGCTTGGCAGACACATTTGTGTTCACTTTTGATTTGTTTATGCACGGAAGGAAGATGCTGCCTTTCCACTGAAGGCCTTTTGTTAACTTTTACGACGTTTATGGGCTTGAGAGGTAGATTTTTAAACCACGACTTACGTAGACTTACGTAGACTTACATAGTACGTTACCATGGTACTATGGTAACGGTTTTGAGAGCTGTTTTTCAAAAAAATTACATCAACCTTTTCTTGTTAGTAAGGCTTATTGTATTCTGCCTACTAACTATGGCGTACGGTCGGGCAATGGCCCTTTGTTTTCATTCTGGCTTTGCATAAAATGAGAGTCAGCATCGAGAGAGAGCCCCGAAAACTCATTTGAATAAAGACAAATTCAGAGGAAGTGTGGTAAGTTAGGTGGAATTATATCATACTTTTATTGTAGTGTTATCAACTTTCTTTCTGTTTGAGGAATAATCTCCGTGACATACAAACGTAATAAAAACCAGACACGAGATCTCAGTCCGGGGGGAACTACTAGTTAAGTCTGAGTTCTAGTGTGATGGATATGTCCGTCATGTAGGTCCTCAGCGCAATATTTGAAGCTGACATTGGAGCTCCCGACCGGCGCTGTGCCTAGCGTAGACTCGCCAGCGGTCGGGCGGTGGCGGCGGCATTCGAGGTACCTCGGGAGTGGCGGTGACGTGCTACACAGTGGCGACATCTGTCCAACACATCGTCTGCTTCTGATGCACTGCAATTGATAAACTATAGACTGACAGAAGATCTAAATAGTTATATTACTGTGAACTGAAGAAATTTCCACTGACGTTTTTATCTATTATGACTTGAATCGTAAACAAGTTTACAAAGTACAGAGGCAAACGTACCACCACTACGCCACGCTGGTCGCCAGGTCATCAATTACGCTCAGTCAGAGTCTATAGAATATCATGTGAATTACTCCCAAAAGAACAAAGAAATATCCAAATGGGAATACGCATTCATTCAATTACCCTTCAACTCGGAGCACTCGCCTCGTCTCCTTTATTATGATGTATTACAGACATACAGACAGTGCTTACGTCGTCACCGTGAAATAACTAGGCAATATTATTTACAATATTTTCTGCTAAGACTGTGATGTTTTGCAAATAGACTCAACAATAGCAAAGTAACAGTTGGTACAAAAGATGTTGATTTAATTTTACGACCCATACATACTCTCTTCACAATGAGCTAACTTCACATAATGATGATTCCAGCTTCTCGAGACGCGATCTTACTCTGGCTCTCCTCTCGATGGATTAACTAATACTCTCTTCAAATATGCATTTTGGTATTCAACGTCGTTTGTGCTGAAACTTGAGTTTCAACTGACTCATGTAGACTTACGCCCGAAGAAAATCATGTATTTAATTGAAATTTTCTCAATGCTACGCCGTAGCACATTCTACGCCGTAGCACTTGCGATCCTATGGCGGTCTATCATATGTATATCATATGCGATATGTATATCAGGTACTTACCAGTGTGTTGTATGAAGTGAATAAACTACTTCCATCGATGTGTATACTAAACGTCGTCCAATCGAATTCCGCTGCCCCTCTCCTGGTGTAATCCTTTATCCGCCTTGTACGACAATCATTTACAGGTTTGCTTTCTTTTGTAGTGTAAGAATATGAGTAAAATATATTTATAACATAGTAATGTGTATAATATTAGAACTTGGAAAATAATAATGTGAACCGGATTTCAGCAGCATATACTTTTTGTTGTTTGTTTGATAATCAGCCAAGGGACGCCATAATGGCGTGCGTCAACTTGCGATTCACTTACGATCGTCGGGTAAGATCTACAATATAATATCTCAGATTATAATGAAGCAGCGATGAGGATTTGGCCTCGTGTCAGATACTGCCAGTACTGCCCCCAGGTGGGTCGTAGCAGGCCCAGGCTCGCTCGTTGCTTCACAATCAAACTTACTGCGAAACTATGCACAAACAACATTAACAAACAGCTGCAGAATATGTATAGCTATTGTACAAGAACGAACTTTTATTTTTATTTTTAATAACATTTAGGTACATTATAACGGACAAACTTACCTACTCAACTTAAAGTCTGTAAACAGTGTACGTAATTTGTGTTACTATTTATCAGCGGATCATCGACTAGCGGGAAGTCAGAGGCACGTCCAAATTTACATTCGGCTCATGCCCACGTTTAAAAATTATTTATTTCTTTAAAAAATACTTAATAAGAGAGTTATCAGGTCTGATTGTGATCAGTACCACCGCCCAAGTGATCAGTACCACCGCACAAGTGATCAGTACCACCGAACAAGTGATCAGTACCACTGCACAAGTGATTCCTCTTGACTTTCATCTCACCTGGTTACAAGTTAAGATAAGGCTGAAGGTGGAGGGTGGAGACTTCACCCGGAATCCTCAAAGAACTGAGGAACTTGCTATCTTACCCGTAAATGCCAAAACTCAACACTTTAGAAAAGTCCAACCACCAATTAACACGCCTCATAGCTCAGTTGGTAGTAGCTCTGCCTTCTGCGCTGTAGGCTGTGGGTTCGATTCCCACCCAGAACAAACATTTGTGTGATGAATATAGATGTTTGTTCTGTGTTTGGGTGTAGTATCATATAGTACGTATGTATTTACAAAAAGTATTTAAGTATTATATCCGTAGTCTAGTACCCATATTACAAGCTATGCTTAGTTTGGGGCTAGATGGCGCTGTGTGAAATTAATGTCCTGTAATATTTATTTATTTATTTATTTATTTATTTATTTAATTTTACCAAGCACTATAATATTGTACTTCCTGGGGATTGAACCCGGGACCTCTGGATCTGACACCGCGGTGGGTGAACCACTAGAACACGGAGGTGGTTCTAACATCTTAACCTTGACATATGTAAGTACTATGCATCATTATTATGTATAGGTACTATTGCCAATAGGATATGAGATGACATTCCAAAGATGTATCTATTATGTATTGTTAGATTAATTAGTGATAATTAAGAAGAAATATTATTGTGTCTACTAAAGTTTATGAGAGCAGTATTACACGTGACGTGATGACAATGGATTGTCGTTTTTGTATGAAACAGTATTACATGTGACGTGATGACAATGGATAGTCGTTTTTGTATGAAACAGTATTACACGTGACGTGATGACAATGGATAGTCGTTTTTGTATGAAACAGTATTACACGTGACGTGATGACAATGGATAGTCGTTTTTGTATGAAACAGATTACGAGTCGAAGGGATTTATAGCAAATATATTTATAATCAACTGCAACGAAGCGATAGGCCTTTATAGCTTCATCAAGTTTATCGTCAGATGGTAGGTACGTAGGTACGTAGGTACTTAGGTACTTAGGTACTTAGGTACTTAGGTACTTAGATACTTAGGTACTTAGGTACTTAGGTACTTAGGTACTTAGGTACTTAGGTACTTAGGTACTTAGGTACTTAGGTACTTAGGTACTTAGATACTTAGGTACTTAGGTACTTAGGTACTTAGGTACTTAGGTACTTAGGTACTTAGGTACTTAGGTACTTAGGTACTTAGGTACTTAGGTACTTAGGTACTTAGGTACTTAGGTACTTAGGTACTTAGGTACTTAGGTACTTAGGTACTTAGGTACTTAGGTACTTAGGTACTTAGGTACTTAGGTACTTAGGTACTTAGGTACTTAGGTACTTAGGTACTTAGGTACTTAGGTACTTAGGTACTTAGGTACTTAGGTACTTAGGTACTTAGGTACTTAGGTACTTAGGTACTTAGGTACTTAGGTACTTAGGTACTTAGGTACTTAGGTACTTAGGTACTTAGGTACTTAGGTACTTAGGTACTTAGGTACTTAGGTACTTAGGTGCACTGACTCCAAATGAGAAGCAGCCAACTGCACATTAATGTACAGTTAGCTATCTCTAACTGCGAACACATTAACTTAAGTTAGATTTATTTGTTGGCACTGCTGGAGGCCGTAACTATAGCCTTTTTAGGAGGCTTCTGAATCTTGAAACGATATACGTTCCTACCTAAAGAGACTTCGTTGTGATTTTCTTGGCTAAGTTCATCTCCACTGATGATGCGCGAGTTACAATATAGGACTTTGTACATTTAGGCACATTTTTAGGTCTCTTTTGCCGATTAAAATCGAGTTATGTAAAATGACATCGCAACTTTATCAAACAAAAACCGTCCGAGGATTCTGATCATCACTATTTTGTTTAAGTATGTAATAAAATGTAATCACGAACCTGTCATTATTTATGTTCCATACATCTACTAGAAAAAAGAAGATGTCATTGTGTTTCGTATCCATTCACTGAAAAAAGGTTTGAATAAAGGCTATGGTCGTGTGGACATGCTCGTTATCGCAGTTGGTCCACTGCGTTGGAGGGGGGTGTGGGGGGGGGTTAGGGGGGGGCTATGTACGGACGTCTCATTACAGAGCACGGTGTAGTGGTTCGTCTGAACCGGGGACTCGCAACGCTCAATAGACTTGTACTTTTCTGAGAGCAACTTGAATCGTTGACTAGCGAGATAGTAGGTACATATACATATAGATACATATGTTTACCAACAGTTACATTAGTAGGTAGGAACAATAGAATGCAAACGGTATCGTAGGTTGGTGTCGGACTCCGTGTCACCCTCGTGTCGGACACCGCGTCACCCCGGTGTCACTCCGCTGTAAATGCAAACGTGAAACAGTTAGTTAAGAGACTTCAAAACTTGCATAGACAAGAATGACATCTTCGATGGTGCCAATTAATTATTTTCTTTAAGACGTGGCTCTTAGGACAGCGGTAATGACAATATTTCATTATTATTATTATAATTTAGTATTTTATGAAACTGAATTACGCTTTTAGCGAAACCATTATTCAGTTTCTTGCAAATAAGTGTTAAATAGTATACGTTTTAAAAACTAAAAATACAACCGACTTCAATGAAGAACATGATACAATTAAGTTTAGCGGGATGTCATATTTTTTACAATTATTGTATACTATAACGTACTTCATTTTTTCGGGATAAAAGTAACCTATTTGTGAATCCACGTACGAGTTTGTGTCACCGACTTTCTTATCAAAAACTACATTTCAACTCAATAGTTAAGAAGTACATTGGCATTGCTAGATGGACGGCAGACACAGACACACGCGTGATCCTATAAAGGGAACGTTTTTTCTTGCTTTTGAGGTACCCTAAAATACCCAAATCGCTTCAAGTGTGCCTATAATATTTGAAGAGTTCCCTCGATTTATCCAGAATTATATAAAAATAATAAGATTCCGACGAATTGAGCACCTCTTTCTTTTTTTGAAGTCGGTTATAAATTTAAAAATGGTCTGTGGATGGTTTATGTCTGTTTCGCATGTAAGAGAAAGAAAGAAAGAAAAGAAAGAAAAATGTTTATTTGGCACCAAGAACAAACACAGCGCATAAAACACACAGTAACACATAAACACACTAACTTAAATCTAGTAACAATAGGTAAAAAATAAATAAATAAAATGAGTAGGTAAATACGTAAGTAAACACATATTATACTGCGCCGGGCGGCCTGGGCCAAAAAGGTACCACCTCAGCAAAAAGCCACTCCACCATGGAGTGAAGAGGCGCTGATTTTCAGGTGGAACCCACTCGAGCGAAATCACGCATAACAAATAGCAACTAAAATAAGATATGAATACATTTAATTACATATTAATGTCCTGTAATATTTATTAATTATTTATTTATTTATAAGATATTTTTACTATAATTACGATAATAATAATAATAAATATTAAGAAGGAGTTTGGATAGTATTGAATAGGTATGCTATATGAATTCAGCTTTAATTATCTGTGTTTATTGAAAAAAAAAAAAAAAAGGAATAAAATTTATAGTCTATGGTCGTGATCGTGGGCATCACAGTCACAGTCTCATGTGCAGTGTAAAATATAGATTCTGATTGAATAATATTGTTAATGTTATTGATCTGAGATGAAATTTAAGAGATTGAAAATTAGAAAAAGAGCTTACGAGGACTTTTGTAGTAAAAGAAAGTGTTTTTTGAGTGCGAATCTAAACGTACTAATGGTCTTTATTGAACGAAACGGAGGATCTAGGGAGTTCCAACAATGCGTAGCAGCATACCGGAAGGATCCTCGGAAAGCAACGGACTTGTGACGTGGCGTAAGAAAGACGTTAGCACATTCTCGCTTTGAATAGCGTGAGTTACTTTTAGCGAAGGTAAGTTTAGAGTACAAGTATTGAGGTAATTTATTTTTAGTGAGGTTAAAGAGAAGAGTTGCCAAATGGATTTTTCTACGCACCGCCATCTTTAACATGTTTCCCGAGTTAAGGAATGGTGTGACGTGTGTGCGAGGCGGAATATGATAGCAGAAACGCGCACAAGCATTTTGTACCCGTTGGATCAGCTGTTTGGTCCTACTCAAGAGGCACGGTCCATACACAACGTCACAATAATTAAGGCAAGAAAGTATCAAAGATTCACACAGCATTATTCGAATACTTTCACATAAGTAGGGGTGAATCTTGTAGAGCAGTTTCAACCTATAAAAACAGTTTCGTACGTTTTCTGCCACATGACTCTCGAAACGAAGGTGGCTATCCAACGTAAGACCTAGGTTTTTGGTTTCCTTCACATATTCCACTGACTCTCCATAGATATTTATGTTAAGGTTTGACAAGTTAACCTTTTTAAGCTTAGCTTTAGTACCTAAAAGCATAAATTTTGATTTCTTGGGGTTCAATACCAAGGATTTACACATTTTGACCATTTGTATATGGAAGCTAAATCAATATTTATTTCATTTACAGCGCTAGTAGCCTCCGTAAGCAGAAAAGAATGATATAATTGCAAATCATCAGCATACAGATGAAAGCGACAAAATGAGATATTCTTTATGATATCAGCACTATATAATATAAAGAGAACTGGCCCTAGTATTGAACCCTGTGGAACTCCTCTTGGCACTAATTGTAACTGTGATTTTAGACAAGCACCATCTGGGGACTTTACTTCAACGCACTGGTACCTGTTACAGAGGTAACTTGAAAACCATTTAATTGTTTTTGTGTCGAAACCATAATATGCTAATTTGGATAATAGTAGAGGAACATTAATTGAGTCGAAAGCGCGGGAAAAGTCTAATAGCACCAGAATGCTGCACATACCATTATCTTGTGCTGCAAGAAGATTATCCACCACATCAAGGAGAGCGGTAGAGGTACTGTGACCTTTGCGAAAGCCGGACTGCATCTGGGGCAAGACTTGGTACTTCTCTAGAAACTTTATCAGCTGCATGCTGACCACCTTCTCCATTATTTTGGATACACTAGAGAGCAAACTGATTGGCCTCAAATCACCAAAAGTAGACGGCTGATTATTTTTAGGCAAAGGTTTAATAACTGCCAGTTTCCATGCATCAGGGCACATACCACTATACAAAGATTCATTGATTATAGCAGTTATCGCTGGCAATGATTGAGGTAAAGTCAGTCGTAGCATTTCAAGAGATATACCATCCAGACCCTGAGCGTTTGAATTAAATCCTTCAATAACCTTTAACACCGTGTACTCTGTAACCGGTTGAAGTGTAAAGATTCCACTACCAAATCTGTGGTACTCATAGTAAGTCAGAAGTGAAATATTAACCTGTTCAGAACCAGGCACTTTAAGAAAATGGGAGTTTATCATGTCAGGATTATTAAGATGAGAAGGTATTTCACCAGCTTCCTTCTTGTTTGGTAAAATATTGGTTTTTAAATTTTTCCATATTTTTTTCGTATTTTTCCTATAATTATTTATGTTATGTGTAAAGAAAGCGGTTTTTTCACTTTCTAAGGCTGCATTGACAATATGCTTCATGTTTTTATAACATGCCTTTAGATTGTCAGTCTTATTTATCCTATATCTGTCATGATAACCGTCCCTAATCTTCATCATCTCCTTAACAGTATCTGTTATCCATGGGTGGGGAGAATTTTTGAACCGAGATGTTTTAATTGGTGCATGCAAATCAAATAGAGTGGTGATAGTACTGGTAAAAGTTGACACTAGTTCATTAATATTTTTTGTAGTGGAGAAATAGTCCCAATTAATAGAGTTTAGATCGGCAGAAAACAATTCCATAACAATGTTATTCAGAGGTCTGTATGTTACATAGCGAGCTGGGATTTTTTCTTTTTTAATATGAAATTCCACCATTATCATTGCATGTTTACCTAGCTCTGGTTTATATTTTACTGTGATCTTTTTAGCCTTTGCATCGGTACACACAATATCAATTAAGGTCTCTCGATGAGTAGTAAAGTGGGTTGGTTCTGTAATTAATTGATTAAGACTAAGAGATTGTAGAAATTGTTGTAAAAGCCGAAACTTTGCAAAACCTGGTTCCAGCATATTAATGTTGAGGTCCCCCAACAGTATTACATTATCGCATTTAGCAAAAGAGGCAATGGACTCAGTAATAATATCAAGAAAACCGGCAACGTCTCCCTGGTCTGGAGGTCGATAAGCAGTACCTATAACCACACACCTACCAGCCACGCTCAGCTGAAGCCAGAACTGCTCCACTGAATTGTCAATTGGGTAGGGGCATGATCGAGCTCTAATACCTTTTCTTATATAGAAACCAACCCCACCACCTTTGCCACCCTTAATACTGCTAGGTCTTGGCTGATAGATTAATCGATAGCCAGGTAGCTTCGGAGCTTTATCACCTTCACCCAGGCCAATCCATGTTTCATTCAAAGCTAAAATATCAGGTTTCAACTCCTCCATTGCAACAATAAATTCCTCATGCCCAGTATTAAGAGACCCTACATTAAACAAACCAACTTTTAAATTTGTCAGAGAAAGTTTTGTTTGAGTGGTTGGCATTTTCTGGATATTGATACCTGGGGATAACTATTAGTAATAAGAGCAATAGGTATAATAAAATAACAAATGTCATAAATAATATTGAATGGGAGAGTCATAATGTAAATATGTTTATGGTAAAAATATATAATAAAAATGTAAGACATAATTGAAGCATTAGTTAATAAGAAAATGTAACTAATCAATAATACTTGTTTTTTTTCTCTGGTGAAAAAATAACAAGAATAAGCAAATTTATAGATCAGGTACTTGGTAATAGTAATACAATTTTGTGATTTAGTCATTAATAATAATTGTAAGGATTGATATGATTTGTGATAAATATTATAATAATAAAATATGTTAAGAATATACAAGTTACATAATGATACTTGAAAATAAAAAAATAAATATGAATAACCAATCAGCATCACATATACATATACATCAGCATACACAAGACAAATACAGCCAGACATACAAAATAACCAGAATGCAAAAAAATGTGTGCAAAGTGTTACATAAACAGATGTTAAAATTCTACAAGAAAGTCTTAGTAAAGCTAAATATAAATTAATACTATCATAGAATAGCACAAAACAGGTATTCCTTTCAGATCGAGTGTTCAAACTAAAGATTGCCCAAAAATCCTTCCAAGATCCGCTACCGAGCGTATAGGATATGCGTCCTTCCCATCAGCTTGACGAACGTAAACTCTGCCGCGCTTGGTCCAAGCGAACCTCCACTGTAGCCGGCGGCACTCCTCGCGAGCCCGGTGGAACAGCTGGCGGTTGTGGCGCGACAGTCGCTCGTTCACAAAGATGCGAGGGCCGACGTCGGCACGGCCAGCGTCCCCAGCGGCCAGCGTCCGGCGCACGCGCGCACTCTGCAGCAGGCGGTCGCGAAGGTCCCGCCGCGCCAGCCGCACCACAACGCGGCGCGGGCGCGGCCCCTCGCCCCCACCCTGCGATGTACCGACGCGCTCCGCGAACACGATGTCGCACTCCTCCAGCGTGATCCCCAGCCTGGCCGCCAGCACCGTGACGGCATGGAGAACGTTCTCCCCGCGCTCCTCAGGCAACTGCCCGATCTCGAAGTCCGCGAGTAGCGCGTCCTGGTCCCGGTCGTTGAGTTCAATCTTCAGGTCGGCGACGACGCGTTCGAGCGCGACCAGGTCAGCGTCGCCACATGTAGCCCGGGATGCGGTGTCGGCGGCGGCAACGGCCTGTCGCTGCTCGACAGCCTCCACCCGCTTCTCCAAAAGTACTACGCGAGACGTGAGCTCCGCGACAGACGCTCGGAACTCAGCTGCCTCCTGACGATATTCGCTCATATCACCACGCATCGCCCGCAACTCATCCTTAAAGTTTAAAAACTCTGCGAAGAATCGGTCTTGCATCCGGCCCAGCTCCTCCATCACCTCATCGTGGCCCCGGCGCGAGTTCAGCTGTAGCTCCATTTCGGTGAATTCGGCCGTTATGTTGAGCGCCGTGTCGTCGAGCACCATAGCCTCCTCGCCGGTGTCGGTGCTGAGCTTCGTGGTGGCCGGCGGCGGCGGCGGCGGCGGCGGCGGCATCGGCGGGGACGAGGACGTTGACAGTGGTACCGAGACCTCGACCTGCAGCTGCGCGGCTCGCACCGGGGTCGAAGGATCTCTGCCTTTGGGCGCCTTCACCTCGCACTCTGGACAGCGCCACGACTCGGGGATCGGTGCTCCGGCTGGGACCCCTAAACACTCGTGGTGGGTCCTTGAGTCGCACTGAGGGCATGTAATGCCGCCTCTAATAAACTTGCCGCAGGCTAAACACTTTGCCATATCTATCGGATTAGGCTAGTAAAATGTTTTTTCACTACTCGACGTTAGATGGCGTTAGGCGTCGCGGACAGGCAGTTAATTATTAGATTTAGGTCGCAATTTAAATTGATTCCAAGTACAACTGTTCGCGCCTTGGTATATGTTGTAAATATACTTCAATCACTCTAGAATTAGTATTAGTAAAGTATTGCTTACAAACCGTACAAGTTCTTTTATTTATTTTTTAAAATGCACTATAGCGGGTATCAAATCCGTATCACTTAGTAAACTTGGATGATCTGTATCGATAAATACCAGATCCCTTGAATGTTATTGTGCGTAAATATTCATATTCGACACCAAACACTTATGTAAAAAGGCAATTATCACTTTGAGCACAGAACATTAATGTCGTGAATTGTTATTAATTAATTTCTATCACTCGGCTGTGCATTCACCGGCACGCGTGACGACACTCTGTACTTTTATTTTTATTTATATTTAACTAGTTTAGTTACAGAATCGAAGTGGCTTCTGGGCTACATACTGCCCAAGCTTTGTAACGTGACAATTATACTCCACATTCAATTATTATCCCATTCTTATAATAGATTTGACCCAACACAACTCACGGCTGGGCATATAATAGTTATAACTTTGCGCGAGTAAAACTGCTTTGAATCGCTATAAGTCAGCTTTAGTCTGAACTGAATATGTAATGAACAGTTCACTCACAAGAATAAGATCGGCGTGTTGTTCTCAAAAAGAAACCTTGGACGAAACTGACTTGTTGTCTTGCTAGTACTATGTCAGTATCAAAGGCAGATATCAGTTTCCTGAGAATAACCACAAATTCAAACAGTATCCTAAAACTACCTGAATAGATCCGACTGCCTTAACTTTACACTAAGTACTTTGCTGAATCACTACAACCAGCCAAACACAACACTCAATAGTGAATTTATCTGAAAACTTGTCTGAACTGGTGCGCGGCGGTTCGACGATATTTATTCCTCGCTGTATTTATGTAGTTTCGTTGCTGAATAGTTCAGTTTGCCGACTCGCCACTAGTTGCTGTAGATTAGTTAGTTGAACTAGGGCTCCTAGACTCCAACCGCAATCCAAGTTATGATTAACTCCAAAACTATTGTTTCCACCGAATATGAATTGCGCAATACAAATGTGAGTTCGTCATCGACTGTGTGGATCGTGACGTCATCATGTCAACCTCCGACGAAGTGAGGAGTGTGTATCTGTGTTTCTGTACGAGGCGGCATAGCTCCTGAACAGATTCATCGAATTTTATACATTTTTGTTTGGTAGGTGTGTTCAAGAAAATCTGCCGTTTGAAGATCAACACCTCTTTTTTAGTTGATGAAGAACACAAGTTTGATCGATCTGAACTTTGAAATCCTGTCATTTGTCAATGCTATATCAAAATAACGACCTTGACAAGATTTCATAGCTTCACTTACGCATTTCAGACTAGACGTACAACCTATACAGAATTATTACATTTTGAAAATGTTCCATCAACTTTGGGCACATAGTCCTACATAGTATCTTACATTATTTTATTTATAATCAAGCAAAAAACTCAAAAATGAAACAAAATATTTTTTCAAAATCTAACCTAACCTAATCTAGAAAAACTATAAGAAAATGATTTTCTTTCTTGTAATTCTTGTAATTCTATATTGTACACCTTAACATGACTTAAACAAGTTATAGGCAAACATATGTACAGAGGCGAGCTTAACCTTTAAAGAGTTTTCTACCAGCAAATTTTTGAGTGAGAGAGAGAGAGAGGTGATACTCTGAAAAGATATAAAAGTGTACCTACTTGAATTAAAGTAAAATTTTAATGGACAAATAAAATAATAAAGAAACTATTTTTTTAATCGAGCACGTAACTCCTAACATGACTTTTCGATAACTCTCACGGTTTCAGACTTGGCCTCGACTGAAACTTGTCCTGTATATATTCTTTGATATTTAACATATATTTTTAAAATAAATATACATAAACTTACATAGGTAAAAACTTACAAATATATTAAAATATATATAGAAAAAATATGTTATATTAATTTCATTGAAAAAGCCTAAATCCTTCAAGTGAAAGGTATTTATGAAAATCCAACTATTACAGTTACACATTTACAGATTTGGGCAAGGCTTTCGTGTTTCGTGTCGGAAGGTTTGTGTGAATGGGAACCAGTCTTTTTTTTTATAGTCTATGTTTTTAGAATACTAACTTGTCATACGTGTTGTTCTAAGCTTATGTGCTATCATATGTGCTATCATGTCATACGTTTTGTTCTAAGCTTATGTGCTATCATATGTGCTATCATGTCATACGTGTTGTTCTAAGCTTATGTGCTATCGGCATCTTCAAGCTTTATCGATTCTATACAAAATTATTTTGAAGCCAAACTGCACTTGTTTTATTTATTAATATATTGGTGGATACTCAAACATTCATCAAGCTGTACACATGTGAACATCGTATTTAAAAAGTTGCTAATTATTTAATTTATTTTTTATTGTACGGGGATGCGCGCTTGCCCTTAATTTCACCTGTTTACAAGTTTAGATAAGACCGAAGGTAGAGGTGCACTTCACCCGGAATCCTCAACAAGCTGAGGAACTGGCTATAAACCTCTAAATGCCGGAACACAACATTTATTTTTAGAATTGTTGTTATGGCGACAGACTTAGGTAATATGGTGGTAGATAGCCAGGTGGACTTAAACAAAGTCCTACCACCAACCAAACCAAGCACAATATTGTACTCCCCTGGGGATTGAACCCGGGATCTCTGGATCTGAAATCGGTGGGTTGAACCACTAGACCCCAGAGCGGTAAAATGTTTTCTATGGTTGTTATTCTGTGAAACTCAAAGCCTTTGATGTTCGAGATAATTTTTCAAAATGAAGCCATTTCATTTATAATCACGTCTGGTCAATTATCCAACGACCTTTGTATTCAAGCTAAATCAAATTAATAACGTATCTACCAAATGAGGATACAAAACCATTTAGAAAATGATTGAAGTATTAACATAATGTGCAGGCACCTGTACACACAGGATGAAACGCATGTGGTAAGTCACAGACAATTGACCTGATAGTGTATGCTAGTATAGATCTTACACAAACCGAAACTTTGTGGTAGGTTATGTCAGACATAATTATCATGTTAGTCACAGACAATTGACCTGATAGTGTATACTAGTATAGATCTTACACAAACCGAAACTTTGTGGTAGGTTATGTCAGACATAATTATCATGTTAGTCACAGACAATTGACCTGATAGTGTATACTAGTATAGATCTTACACAAACCGAAACTTTGTGGTAGGTTATGTCAGACATAATTATCATGTTAGTCACAGACAATTGACCTGATAGTGTATACTAGTATAGATCTTACACAAACCGAAACTTTGTGGTAGGTTATGTCAGACATAATTATCATGTTAGTCACAGACAATTGACCTGATAGTGTATACTAGTATAGATCTTACACAAACCGAAACTTTGTGGTAGGTTATGTCAGACATAATTATCATGTTAGTCACAGACAATTGACCTGATAGTGTATACTAGTATAGATCTTACACAAACCGAAACTTTGTGGTAGGTTATGTCAGACATAATTATCATGTTAGTCACAGACAATTGACCTGATAGTGTATACTAGTATAGATCTTACACAAACCGAAACTTTGTGGTAGGTTATGTCAGACATAATTATCATGTTAGTCACAGACAATTGACCTGATAGTGTATACTAGTATAGATCTTACACAAACCGAAACTTTGTGGTAGGTTATGTCAGACATAATTATCATGTTAGTCACAGACAATTGACCTGATAGTGTATACTAGTATAGATCTTACACAAACCGAAACTTTGTGGTAGGTTATGTCAGACATAATTATCATGTTAGTCACAGACAATTGACCTGATAGTGTATACTAGTATAGATCTTACACAAACCGAAACTTTGTGGTAGGTTATGTCAGACATAATTATCATGTTAGTCACAGACAATTGACCTGATAGTGTATACTAGTATAGATCTTACACAAACCGAAACTTTGTGGTAGGTTATGTCAGACATAATTATCATGTTAGTCACAGACAATTGACCTGATAGTGTATACTAGTATAGATCTTACACAAACCGAAACTTTGTGGTAGGTTATGTCAGACATAATTATCATGTTAGTCACAGACAATTGACCTGATAGTGTATACTAGTATAGATCTTACACAAACCGAAACTTTGTGGTAGGTTATGTCAGACATAATTATCATGTTAGTCACAGACAATTGACCTGATAGTGTATACTAGTATAGATCTTACACAAACCGAAACTTTGTGGTAGGTTATGTCAGACATAATTATCATGTTAGTCACAGACAAATGACCTGATAGTGTATACTAGTATAGATCTTACACAAACCGAAACTTTGTGGTAGGTTATGTCAGACATAATTATCATGTTAGTCACAGACAATTGACCTGATAGTGTATACTAGTATAGATCTTACACAAACCGAAACTTTGTGGTAGGTTATGTCAGACATAATTATCATGTTAGTCACAGACAATTGACCTGATAGTGTATACTAGTATAGATCTTACACAAACCGAAACTTTGTGGTAGGTTATGTCAGACATAATTATCATGTTAGTCACAGACAATTGACCTGATAGTGTATACTAGTATAGATCTTACACAAACCGAAACTTTGTGGTAGGTTATGTCAGACATAATTATCATGTTAGTCACAGACAATTGACCTGATAGTGTATACTAGTATAGATCTTACACAAACCGAAACTTTGTGGTAGGTTATGTCAGACATAATTATCATGTTAGTCACAGACAATTGACCTGATAGTGTATACTAGTATAGATCTTACACAAACCGAAACTTTGTGGTAGGTTATGTCAGACATAATTATCATGTTAGTCACAGACAATTGACCTGATAGTGTATACTAGTATAGATCTTACACAAACCGAAACTTTGTGGTAGGTTATGTCAGACATAATTATCATGTTAGTCACAGACAATTGACCTGATAGTGTATACTAGTATAGATCTTACACAAACCGAAACTTTGTGGTAGGTTATGTCAGACATAATTATCATGTTAGTCACAGACAATTGACCTGATAGTGTATATTAGTATAGATCTTACACAAACCGAAACTTTGTGGTAGGTTATGTCAGACATAATTATCATAAGAGACTCGTTTTCTTTGCAACTGGCAAAGGTGATTGTTTAATTAAAATGAACCAACACATTTGACGAATGCACGATGTATTTATATTATGTACTAACTACATCTCGCAAAGTGCCATGTACTCGTCAAATCTTTCAAAGACATATAAATAATAACAGCAGTAAAAGTAAACACTTGACATAATTTCCGGCTTGCAACGACACGGCACAGCCGTAACTCTCGAAACACAGCCGCAGCAGCAGTCATGGAAGATAAAACTGATAAAAACAGTAATTAACGAAGCTAATAGCGTCATATTGCGCCGCAAGCTCCGCGAGCAGCGCAGCCGAGCTCGGCTGCGACTACCGATGCAGACTCGGCAGCTCGCCACTTGGCAGGCAGTCAACGGCTCAGATTCATGGAGGCTCAGGAACAATGTCCCGGCTGTCGTGTTGATGGCCGGTGCGAGTGATGGCCGCCACATTGTGGTTGCAGTGCTACTACTTACCCTCGGAACAATGTACTTAGCCTCACTTTAAATGGGTGAAAATTTACTAATTTTACATTTGCAATCCGCATCGTTAATTTCTTGGTCAGAGGCCAATGTTTATAAGTAGAAAACATTAATGGTGTTATGGTAGAATTTTGGTGATGTTCAATGTTTAAAAAAAACACAAATAAAATTGCGATGATCATTTGTTTCATGCTTTTTCTCGTTAAATGTATCCCTCTTTTTATGCAGTCGGATAAAAACCGAACACTATAATGTGATTACCGTTTCAAGTTCAACCCTCCCCTTTCCGTCACCCTGCGCGGATTAACTCTCCCACAGCTCAAGCTCAAACTATTCAGCGTCGACGCGATAAAAGCGATAAGTAGGTTTCCCTGTCGTTGTAGTTTTAATTTTAATGGGCGGTAAAGTGCAGCTTTACGATCGGAGTCCCTCGAAATTACAGCTTTATAAAGTCCGCACTGAGAGACAGCTGCGAACTGCGGGTTGCGGGTTGCGGGCGGGTCACGAGGGCACGGGGTCAAGTTTACAGACAACGGAGCTTTCAAACCGAGGGCGATAAAACTAAAAGCGACGTCGGGACCGAGCGCCGGATGTCTGACGAAGCGACGCTGGATCCGAGGGTAGAGTGCCAGTTGTCTGACGTAGCCGTGATCACCAGGCAGCGGGATGACTGATGCGAGGTACTCTCTAATCCGTCCGGAATCTCTACAGACAGATGCTGACTATTCTCTGGTTAGTTAAGGATAGCACTAGCACTGGCCAAACACCAAGACTGAATGAAAACAAATATCTTTTTACCTATTCAATTCACTTTCCATCACATCGGTTTGTTTTTGATTATATCGTCGAAAATCATAAAATATGAGCGAGCCCAGCAGCAGCTTAGATATAAATTGAACTACTGTAGAGTTGGTGCAAGCGGTAAATACCGAATTGAACTACTGTAGAGTTGGTGCAAGCGGTAAATACCGAATTGAGTTATCTGCTGGAAAAATCGCGTGAAAAGAACATACATGCGTATACAAGTTCGTTCAATGCGTGGACACATCCTAACGTTCAATGCGTGGACACATCCTAACGTTCAATGCGTGGACACATCCTAACGTTCAATGCGTGGACACATCCTAACGTTCAATGCGTGGACACATCCTAACGTTCAATGCGTGGACACATCCTAACGTTCAATGCGTGGACACATCCTAACGTTCAATGCGTGGACACATCTTACAGGCGCGGTAGCGGAGACGCACGAGGTACTCAACATCAGATCACTGTGGTTACTAAAGGTTTTTAATATAAAATGAGTAAATTTATTTAAGTTTTAAAATTTATTTCGATATTACGGATATATGATTGTGATCGCGAATGTAAATTAAATTAAATTTATTCAGTTTTTACTTTTTTTCAGTTTTGTTTTAACAAAAAGTGCATAGTATTTATCTGCTAGTTTGTTTGTTTGTTTATATTAACTTAATTAACACTGTTTCTATTTGTGGAGACCTTTAAATGGTTCTTTGTTTGTTATATTAATGTGCCTACAATGTTTTCATATGCCGATGATGTTCCTAAAAAATAAATATAAAAAAACTTGCAAGAAATGGCGTTGAATTAGACACAAGAAAGTTTTATATAGTTTTTAAGACACAGTAATACGTTTAAAACGCCAACTAGTGACATTCTCTCTATGTACTTATACGGAGCAGATACTTGGTCACTGAAGAATGCCGACTAATCGTACATCGAGGTATCCAAGATGTGGTGGTGGCGGCGTGGTAACGCTTCGTATCCCGCACCCTCGCACCGCGTCGCACCCTCGCACCGCGTCGCACCCTCGCACCCTCGCACCGCGTCGCACCCTCGCACTGCGTCGCACCCTCGCACCGCGTCGCACCCTCGCACCGCGTCGCACCCTCGCACCGCGTCGCACCCTCGCATCCATACTGAAGGAGCCTAACGATATATGAATACTAGAATCTCTACGATCTCACGCTACCTGTCTTCGGAGAATCTTTGAGGTTTTCGGCCACATTGCCAAACAGGATGGCAATAACCTGGAAAAGCTCGTGGAACAGGCAAAGTGCGAGGACGGAGCCCGAAGCGTTAAAGTAACAAAGTCAACTCTACGTCGGAGTGTAGCGTGATGCCATTGGCCCGCACTGACACTCCACAGCTAAATATATATAAAACGACTTTTTGTCCCTGAAATGTGGTTCACAGCCCTCGGTGGCTGGTTAATTTATACAATAAATATTGCATCTAAATGTATATACTCAAGGGTCATTCATGCAAATAATTATACTCAAAGCTTGTGTTCTGTCATCAACGCCTACAAAGAGCGTTAGAAGTAATATCTACCGCCCCTAGACCCACCTCGACTGGAACCGGATATTGGCGCGAGTGCGTCGAGATCGAGATCAAAGCAATTATCCCGAACTTCCGGTAAAAATGCCGCTCTCGGCAAAGAAATATCAACAGGATACAAGCTCTACTGATACACCATACAAAACGAGTATCCTACAGCTGATGGGTTTATTTCTAGACAGGCGTGATTCCGGGGGGCGATATACCTTGGAAATAGGGTGAGCCATTATAGAATTTAATATACTATTAACAATATATTTATTAGTACATATTTTCGTAAAAGTATCATTTCGTCCGGTATGAGTGGGCTTCCCAGAAACAATTTACGTAGATTTGGGTTTGCTTGTTTATTTAAAGCGTTCCTCGGGGAGTCGGGGAGTCAGGGAGTTGGAGAGTCGGGGAGTCAGGGAGTCGGTGAGTTGGAGAGTCGGGGAGTCGGTGAGTTGGAGAGTCGGGGAGTCAAAGAATCATGATGTGATGGGCCCGAGCCCTTCACACCACATGTTCACCTGAACACACGATGCTCTCGGTACATTACTACTCGAACCGGCAACACTTGGCCCAGCTCGAAACGCTCAATTAAACGTCACTATTAATAACAGTAAAGAAGTCTGAACCCCATTCATAAAAGTACGAAACATGCGTGAAACTATATTAAAGTAACAATTTGACTGAGATATTGGAAGCCTCCAGTGGCATTAAGTGTTGGCATCAATCTTGGCTAGTACTTACTTACTTATTTATTAGGACCAACAGCTTTATAAAACTTAGTAACTAATTAATTTAAAAAAAAACCCACAAAATTAATCAATCTAGTCTACGTTATCAGAGAAGCCAATTAGCGGTCCTCACGAATGGTGGTACAAAATGCATGTGATATGTTTCGTTTAATATCGTGGTAAATTGTAAAATACATGATAAATTACAAAAAAAAAAAAAAGGTTCGATATGAATATTTGCTTAAACTTTAACTCACTCCACAAGAAAAATGTGTTTTTTTTGCGATCATAAAAAACGGCAATAGCGAAAGAACAGTCGCTATTGCAGTGACTTATGTGGCATGACCAAATCTGCCTGTATTTGAGAAACCCCAGTCATTTGTGGGGTTTCTGCTGTATATTTTTTCCTTTATTACATATTTTTTTCTTAATGAAACAGTACAAAAACAATATGCTTTCTATCGATTCAATGGGGAGAAATGTCCCTAAAAACCAAAAACCTTCAAGACAAGCAAATATACTTATTTTCAACATTCTGCTAAACAAGATGGTTAGTCACTGCAAATTAATTCATATGTGGCTTTGTTTCACTTTCGTTTGCAATAAGAAATGCATCCAAAGCAGCAGTACCGCTTCTGCATGCACTGGTGAAACACCTATCAGTGGGTGTTGTATCATATAGTACGTATATATTTACAAAAAGTATTTTAGTATTCTACCCGTAATCTAGTTCCCATATAACAAGCTATGCTTAGTTTCGGGCTAGATAGTGCTGTGTAAAATTAATGGCCTGTGATATAATATTTATATATTATATATCAATAAAAAAAGATGGACCTGAAAAAATTTAAGTATTACTTACTCCAAGAGAAAAGAGTTAAACTTTTATTTGAGCATATATACGAATGGCTAGTTTCCGTGACCGTGAAATTACGGATGAATTAATAAGTCAATAATAATTAAAAAAAACAATTAGGTAATTTAATGTAAAATACACGAAAAACACGATGTTATCAAATGTCGCCTCTCTAGCAGTCTACGATAGAGGATTGGAACTGATAATCCTCGATCATCTTCATAACAAAAGCGATCTCATGTGATCTACCTTCACTCTGCAGAAATGTTGAGTTTTAAGAACAAATACATGAAATAATTCGCATTACATTATGTAAATCAGGTCACGTCCAAATAGTTTATATTTGCTTTATGAACAGAACTTAATATAGAACTAAATAATTTGTTGGATCGATGAGCAGCGCATAATGAGCGTTCATTTATTACGCATACACGCATACAGAATAATGAGATGTCTGACATTGGGCATCCTAAAGGCTACGACACACCTCGCCAGCGCCGGCTGGTGCTTCTCTTCTGCAAAACTCTGCAGGGTCGAAGCATGACCAGCAAAAAAAAGTGGTTGATTTCACAGTTCATTTTTACTTTTGTTTATTTACTTAAACTGCCCCTGTATTGACATTAAGGCTTGCAAAGGGGAAAATCAAAATTAAATTAAAGTCTTGTGAAATGTCAAATGACAGGGTCTAAATTAATATTTGATTATTTTCGTCTTAATAGGGGGTGGTTATCAAGATTAAGGGTTGCAAAGGATAATCATCAGGTTTTAATAGATACAAATCAAGTATAATATAATATAAGAGACTTGGGGGTATTTTGATTCCATATTTTATTTTTAACTCTATTAATATTAAAATCATCTTTATTCATATTTTGTTCACTCAATAGGGCTGCCTATGTCCAGCCAAGGTGTCGATAAGATCAAAAAATGACATTTAAATGCCACGCAAGAGAGTTTGGCTGCACACTTTGACAGCCAGATCTAAGCAGTAGGTACAGAATGTTGCCACGGCTAGTAGAGCGCGATAACGCGACCATTGTTCACGTATTCGGAAGAACCAAGGAGCCAAAATTACGAAGAAGGACCTATAAAACACGGTGACATTCATAAACATAAGCGACAAGTGACAAGTAATGTCGCGCGCGGCAGCACTGGCGCACGTCTCCCGAATCTGAGCGTAATGTGCTCCATTCAACTGAATTGCCCGTAAAATATGACACCATGGGGAAACTAACGGCGAACATTATATAAGCATATTGCAATTATTTTTTACTATTGATGTAAGTTACGTGTTACTTAGTACACGTTTCGCACAAACATCGGGAAATATGTGGTGTAAATAATGTGTGAACTGTAAATAATCCTTTTTTGATCGAATTAGAAAAAAAAACATAGAACAATTAAATTGTATAACACATAGCACCGCATAGAGGTTATTTTAATGAATAAGATCATAATCTTTACCTTTTTTATTGATCTAGTGAGTGAAGCGAACGAGATCTTCTAGTTAAGATAGGAAATCCGGCACTGTATATATGTATGTATGTCAATGTTTGTGACGGTAAAACTGTCGACCGGCTTAACCGCCTCTGTGGTCTAGTGGTTCAACCCACCGATTTCAGATCCAGAGGTCCCGGGTTCGATCCCCATGCCTAGTACAATATATTGTGCTTGGTTTGGTTGAAGGTAGGACTTTGTCCGCCTGGCTAGCTACCACCGTCTTACCTAATTCTGTCGCCACATTTCTAATTGTTGTGTTCCGGCATTTAAGAGGTAAGATAGCCAGCTCCTCAGTTTGTTGAGGATTCCGGGTGAAGTACACTTCCACCTTCGGAATTATTTCAACTTGTGGAACCAGGTGAGATGAAGGTCAAACGCTTAACCGTCGTACAATAAAAAAAAAAAGATTTTGATGAAATTAAAATGCAAAGAGATAACATAAATAAAAATTGTTTGTCGCGGATTTCTGATAAGTGGAGTAGTTTTTGAGATATCGGTGTGAAAATAAATACAATTTTTCACCCATAACTTTTGGCTTATCCGATCGATTAACATTTTGAATCTGCTGAGATTATATTAATACTCATCAATCGGTCTGAGGATTTTTTGTTGTAGTTTTGGAGAAAGACAGAGAGAAGTTGAGTGAGACAAGAAGGTTTTTTTGCTTGTGGGGTGTCATTTAAAAGAGTATCGGATGCACATTCATAAAACATAATATTTAACTTTTTAATAGGCCACCCCTATTTTTTGTAACAAAGGGGCGCGTCATGATGGTATAACGCTTGGTATGTCTTGTTGGATTATACGGGTGAGTTTTTTTCCAGGGCCACCGTGGCCAAGTCTGAAACCTCGAGAGTTATCGAAAAGTCATGTTAGGAGTTACGTGCTTGATTAAAAAAAAAAGTTCTACATTAAAGAAAATATTTTTTTTTTGTTTTTTCAAGAAATGTGAGTTTTAGAAAAACATTTTTTTTTGCATTTATGAGTTCTTTGTTTGTTATTTATTAACAAACAAAGAACTCATAAAAAAAGATACAGCAAAAGAGGATTCAATAGCTTAGCTTACGCATCAAATCAAATCAAATCAAATCAAATCAAATAGTTTATTTGTCAGAAAGTAGGTTTATGCAAGACGTTTATATGGTTCAGCAATATAAGTTTCACTACAGTCTTACCTTATTAGGCATGCAAATGTCAACATAAAATTTATACATTGAATTTAACTAAAATAACATACATTAAGAATAAAATTGCAATTTAAATGTCAAATACCTTAATACTATAATCATACATAACAACCTATAATCATAATTAAATGTCAATCTTATTACCTAAATCGTCATTTAGAAACTCTTCACTATAATCATACATAACTACCTATAATAATAATTAAATGTCAAACTTATTACCTAAATCGTCATTTAGGAACTCTGTTATACTGTAGTAGCACCTTCCTACAATACATATGCATAGTTGCACAAATCATAGTCCACACACACTAACCACAATGCATAGTCAACCTTTACTAAATGCATAAAGATGAATTTATAAATTTTCAATTTTGAAAGTGTTCAACAACTCAGGGCGCATAGTCATCATACATTTTTATTCTTATTATCAAACAAAGAACTGATAAATGTAAATTTATTTATTTTTTAAACTCACTTTTCCAGAAAAACTGTAACAAAAACAGATTTTCTTTAATGCAGAACTATTTTTTTTTAATCGAGCACGTAACTCCTAACTTGACTTTTCGATAACTCTCACGGTTTCAGACTTGGCCGCAGTGGCCCTGAAAAATAACTCAACCTGTATACTGTTAAAGGGGGTTCACTTCAAAATAAATTTCTTTTTTCTTTTGCTGAAACGACCCCTGTATTAACATTAAATGCAACCCTTAATGTTAATACAGGGGTAGTTTCAGGGGTGAATTAGATCAAATTCTTGAAAATATATGAAAACTTGAAATATCATTTGAAATGTGGGATGGAACTGCAAATTTCAAAATTAGTTTATTTTTGCCATTATTAAAAGTGAGTTTTAAAGATGAAGGGGCAAAAAATGATCATCAGGTCTTGTAAGATAAGAGAGGGTATTAGAAATCTTATGAAAACTGGTATATTTATTTTTTGTAATTCACTCAATAACTCTCCAAACCAAATCCAAACCAAAGGGTCTCCAAACCAAAAGCGTCGATAAAATCCAAGAATAACTTTGAGGGTGTCATTCAAGGGGTTTGATTGCACATATCTCACATCAAAAGCACATTATTGACCACCACAATAAGGAAAAAACTTTCTCTAAAACTATAACGGTTTGGCAGAGGGACTGGTGCACACAGCTCCTCCGTGTGTCTCCTCCGTGTGGCTCCTCCGTGTGGCTCCTCCGTGTGTCTCCTCCGTGTGGCTCCTCCGTGTGGCTCCTCCGTGTGTCTCCTCCGTGTGGCTCCTCCGGGGAATGTGCGGCGCGAGTCGACGGGAGGGGCCTTCCTGACGACGCAAAGAACTACTTCCGGAACCATCCAGAGTGCGTGAGTACCATGTCCTCTCACTTGCCAATGCAGAGGTCGGAGCTGTGACCCGATTGTTACGAACATGATTGTGTGCAATCGTTTAAATAAATAAAACGAGTAGGTACCTTGTGTCCACACGCATTGACCTATCCCATCTATCCCCCCCCTGCCCCGGTGGAGACCGCATATGGGGGGTTGATTATAGAATAGAACATGTTTTTCGTTTGAAGTCCGTATCGGTGTTATAATAATGCAAAAGTTTAACCAACACCAACATTCGTGTATGATACTAGATAATGAAACATATTGTAAAAACAATATGTACAGTTCACTGCAGTTCGATCATTTTATATTTTGAACTTCAATGAATAATAATCGCCTGAATCAGCATATGAGAGGAGTGAATACTAGAGTACACAACGAGTCAGAAATCTTTATTGTTCGTCATCTCAAGTCTGCTTAAATGTACAATAAGCTGTTCAATGAGCTGACCCGATACTTAGGTAGAAACGTTCACGGATTTGCAGCAGATTCGTTACCTACATACTAAGTGTTCCCAAAATTCTCCACGAGCATTTTTCGTCTTCATCTTTTGGGCTTAAATAGCGCTTTTAGTCCCTCAAATAAATGTCTCGTGTTACAACCGAGACGGTCCCTGATCAATTTAGAGTCCAGCTTTTTGCTTCCACTTCGTAATTCTCCGTTTAGTAAACCGTACAAGTAAACTCACCCTGAGCCGGCAATCAATATTCGTTCTGCCTTTTTTGGTCTCAACGAAAAATACCGAGATCTTTATAATGTCGCGAGAATAAACTGTTATTTGCTAACAGCATTTTGAAAACTGAAATATTATGATTTAAATATAAAACGATTGATTGATAGGCTTTGCAAAAAAAAAGTGTTTAGACTTACTTGCTCAACGTTTTGGAATTTAGAAAACAAAAATGAACAACGAGTTGAAATGAAGATATACGTGATGAACGTTTGGAGTGTGACACAACACTACAGTGGACGGTGTAAGATGGCGTTAGATAATTCAATGGATGGAGTAAGACACAACACTACAGTGGACGGTGTGAGATGGCGTTAGATATTTCAATGGATGGAGTGAGACACAACACTACAGTGTACTGTGTAAGATGGCGTTAGATAGTTCTATAGATGGAGTGAGACACAACACTACAGTGGACGGTGTAAGATGGCGTTAGATAGTTCAATAGATGGAGTGAGACACAACACTACAGTGGACTGTGTAAGATGGCGTTAGATAGTTCAATAGATGGAGTGAGACACAATACTACAGTGGACGGTGTAAGATGGCGTTAGATAATTCAATGGATGGAGTGAGACACAATACTACAGTAGACGGTGTAAGATGGCGTTAGATAATTCAATGGGTGGAGTGAGACACAACACTACAGTGGACGGTGTGAGATGGCATTAGATAATTCAATGGATGGAGTGAGACACAACACTACAGTGGACGGTGTAACAATGACAGCTGTCAAACTTCAAATGACCATATCTCTGGAAAGTACTCGTCCTAGACTCTCCGTTCTTAGTTCAAAGAGAACTACATTTCAAATGACAGATATAGTTTTTACAGCTATCATTGAAAATGTAGATCTTGGTCATAGCTTGGATTATACATTTCAAACATTATTTATCTTCGGTATTTCAAGAATATATTTATTTTACATATTATAATACATAAATCGTTTCACTAACAGTTAATCCCATTCTCGTGGGAATATCGGGATAAAAAGTATGCTTTGTCCAGAGTATGTCTAAATTCAAAATTTGGTGGCCGAACAAACATACAAATATTACACAATTTAACAATATTTTATTTGAATTAAACTAACTTCTTTTCAACTTTCAACGAGTTGAACTGTGAGTTAAACTTATTGGAATAGAGGATCGCATATTACATTTTTTTTTGGGTCACTTGATATATTTTTCAGCATTCTTTTCATTTATTTGCTGGAGTGTATCTGTGTATTAGGTATTTTTGAAAGAATTTTAGGTAATTTGAGAATCAGGTCTTTTGCGTAACCGCTACCTTATATGCGTTTCTGGCATATTACCGGCAAATTACGCATACGTGTCGAATAGTGTAGGAGTGTCACAGTCTACAACAACATTCAACATTTTAGGAATTTTTAATTGCACTTTTTTCAAATTCAACATTGTAGGATTCAACATTTTAGGAATTCAATTTTCGGATCCTGAAGGGTGAAAACTAGAAATATCATTTGAAATGGGGGTTGAGACTGCAGATTTCAAAATTAGTTTGTAGGGAAGGTTTTTAGAGGTGAAGGGGCAAAATATGATCATCAGGTCTTGTAAGATAAGATAGGGTATTCGAAATCTCATGAAAACTGGTCTATTTATTTTATGCAATTCACTCAATAGGGTTGTTAAACCAAGGGGATTGTTAAATCCAAGAATTACCTTTAGGATGTCATGCAAGCACCACTATGTGGAGAAACTTCCTCTAAAACTCTAAGGTTTGTCCATGTACACCCCGCTGCGCGCTGGCAGACAGGTTCAAGTTTTGTTTAAACTAGAAAAAAGCTTTTACCTTTTTTTTTGAAGCCCCCTTATCCGTAGGCTCCAGCCCACGGATGTCGTAAAGTCTATCAGATTTTTAAGGGTAGTTTTTTAAATCACGACTACTAAGGCAACGATTTTGAGAGCACTATTCAAAACAACATTAACCTATGTTTCATTTAAGTAACCGGACCACTGTTAAGAAGCGATAAATACCTACATATAACAATATATCAAGCCTCATAGCTCAGTTGGTAGTTACTATGCCTTCTGCGCTGTAGGCTGTGGGTTTGATTCCCACCCAGGACAAACAAATGTTTGTCCTAGGTCATCAAATGTTGGTCTCCTTGTGTGATGAATAGATGTTTGTTTTGTGTTTGGGTGTTATATCATATAGTACGTATATAGATAGCGCTAGATGGCGCTGTGTAAAATGAATGTCCTGTCCTGTAATATTAATTGTGAGACTTATGCTGCGAGCCACGGCTTGCAGTATCATCACCCCTCACACAAAGGGGAGGAAGCAGAGCTGTGGACCTGTTCGCACCCGCTAGAGCTCCTCTGAAGCATGCAGAGGGCTTCACGAGAGTAGTAAGGAAGCGGAAGCCTTCTAGAAACGTATGCGGTACAGCCATAGTTAGCGATGAGGCTTTCTTAACGCTGATGTACATGTCACGACTTCACCACTCCATGAGGGCTGAGGATGTAGTGCAGTATGTGAGGCAGAAGACGAAGTTTTTACTGAGGATCGAGCAGTTGGAATCTCGCCACAATCATTTTAAATCGTTTGTGGAACGAAAGAAGAACTTTGGCCGAAAGGTGTTGTGTTTAGAATTTATTGCGGACGATTATTAAATACAACACTAGTAAGACACGTACAGACTTTACGTGCTAATAAATAGATATAGTTATAATATATATGTTATAATTAAATACAACACTAGTAAGACACGTACAGACTTTACGTGCTAATAAATAGATATAGTTATAATATATATGTTATAATTAAATACAACACTAGTAAGACACGTACAGACTTTACGTGCTGATAAATAGATATAGTTATAATATATATGTTATAATTAAATACAACACTAGTAAGACACGTACAGACTTTACGTGCTGATAAATAGATATAGTTATAATATATATGTTATAATTAAATACAACACTAGTAAGACACGTACAGACTTTACGTGCTGATAAATAGATATAGTTATAATATATATGTTATAATTAAATACAACACTAGTAAGACACGTACAGACTTTACGTGCTGATAAATAGATATAGTTATAATATATATGTTATAATTAAATACAACACTAGTAAGACACGTACAGACTTTACGTGCTAATAAATAGATATAGTTATAATATATATGTTATAATTAAATACAACACTAGTAAGACACGTACAGACTTTACGTGCTAATAAATAGATATAGTTATAATATATATGTTATAATTAAATACAACACTAGTAAGACACGTACAGACTTTACGTGCTAATAAATAGATATAGTTATAATATATATGTTATAATTAAATACAACACTAGTAAGACACGTTCAGACTTTACGTGCTAATAAATAGATATAGTTATAATATATATGTTATAATATAAGATCTGTAAAATATTTTTTGTTGCCTGAAATAAATTGTTATTATTATTATTCTATCATCATCATCATCAGCTATTATGTAACCCACTGCTGGGCATAAGCCTCCTCCCCCATATGCCACTCTAACCTGTTAACTGCCTCTGTGGTCTAGTGGTTCAACCCACCAATTTCAGATCCAGAGGTCCCGGGTTCGATCCCCTTGGGGAGTACAATATATTGTGCTTGGTTTCGTTGGTGCTAAGACTTTGATGGTTCTGCCTGGCTGGCTGATGTTCTAGCTACCACCATCTTATCTAATTCTGTCACCATATCAACAATTCTAAAATTGTTGTGTTCCGGCATTTAGAGGTAAGATAGCTAGTTCCTCAGTTTGTTGAGGATTCCGGGAGAAATGCGCCTCCACCTTCGGTCTTATCTTAACTTGTAACCAGGCGAGTTGAAGACTTCACCTGCAGCCTCACTGCTAAGCAGAGTCCGCCGGAGTACCAACACCATCACCGTGATGATAGCGGATAAGCTTGATGGTCCGCTATATAAACACAGCGTTGATGTGCTTATTAAATAGTGACAGAAGTAATTAATTAAAATTCTTCATTATACATCAACAACAAAAAGAACAATTGACAATATTAAAACTAAAGCAAACAGTACAATGGGCGGTCTTATCGCTTAATAGCAATCTCTTCCAGACAACCTTAGAATGGGAAATATGGTTCAAATACGGGTGATGGTAGGAAGGTATACATAATAAAGGAGAATAGGTAATTTTTTTTATTAACAAAACATTATATTAATTAATCTGTAGTGTGTACTACTAACATATTTCATATGTAAGTCAAACTACTAATAATTTATGGATTTTAATTATCTAAAAATAAACAATGAATTATTATTATTTGTATAATATCACCGGCCACTGTCTACGACTTTCCGTTACAGCGTCGAGCCAGTATAATATGAATACTATGTTTAAGCCTGCCCTTTGTAATCCAAGAAGGTTGTCAGCGCCAGCGTGTCTTTAGTAATAAAGGATTAAAAATTCTAAGCTAATGTGTATAGGGTCGTTACGAGAAGGGTGGTATTGTTTCACAAGCCACAAAAATACACCCTTTTCGGGGTGTCAGCTTTTGTGTTGAATACTAACCAAATACACTTGTGTGTGTGTTTGTTATGTAATCAAGGCTCAACTTTATATGCAAAAAAATTACGATCTCGTTCATATAATTATGAAAAAATAATACGATCACTATATCTAAGTAGACTCAAGGAATGTATACATAATATGTTATGTTTTAAATTTTATATACAAAAGCCTGCTGGAAGAATTGTAAATGTATTAATGTTAAAGTTGAAGGAATTTATAGCAAGGCAATTTATAGGCAAATAATAAATTAAGAGCTCAGTGATTGTTATTTAAAATCAGTATGACCTATCTTTACTATGATGCGCTGAATATACCGGGCACTACACGTTAATTTCGAGTTATACAGAGGTAGGTACCAGGCACCACTTTACGTTAACCTCGAGGCATACAGATGTACCAGGCACTACTTTACGTTAACTTCGAGGTACCAGGCACTACTTTACGTTAACCTCGAGGCATACAGACGTACCAGGCACTACTTTACGTTAACTTCGAGGTATACAGAGGTACCAGGCACTACTTTACGTTAACCTCGAGGTACCAGGCACTACTTTACGTTAACTTCGAGGTATACAGAGGTACCAGGCACTACTTTACGTTAACCTCGAGGTACCAGGCACTACTTTACGTTAACTTCGAGGTATACAGAGGTACCAGGCACTACTTTACGTTAACCTCGAGGTACCAGGCACTACTTTACGTTAACTTCGAGGTATACAGAGGTACCAGGCACTACTTTACGTTAACCTCGAGGTACCAGGCACCACTTTACGTTAACCTCGAGGCATACAGATGTACCAGGCACTACTTTACGTTAAGTTCGAGGTACCAGGCACTACTTTACGTTAACTTCGAGGTATACAGAGGTACCAGGCACTACTTTACGTTAACCTCGAGGTACCAGGCACTACTTTACGTTAACTTCGAGGTATACAGAGGTACCAGGCACTACTTTACGTTAACCTCGAGGTACCAGGCACCACTTTACGTTAACCTCGAGGCATACAGATGTACCAGGCACTACTTTACGTTAACTTCGAGGTATACAGAGGTACCAGGCACTACTTTACGTTAACCTCGAGGTACCAGGCACTACTTTACGTTAACTTCGAGGTATACAGAGGTACCAGGCACTACTTTACGTTAACCTCGAGGTACCAGGCACTACTTTACGTTAACTTCGAGGTATACAGAGGTACCAGGCACTACTTTACGTTAACCTCGAGGTACCAGGCACTACTTTACGTTAACTTCGAGGTATACAGAGGTACCAGGCACTACTTTACGTTAACCTCGAGGTACCAGGCACTACTTTACGTTAACTTCGAGGTATACAGAGGTACCAGGCACTACTTTACGTTAACCTCGAGGTACCAGGCACTACTTTACGTTAACTTCGAGGTATACAGAGGTACCAGGCACTACTTTACGTTAACCTCGAGGTACCAGGCACTACTTTACGTTAACTTCGAGGTATACAGAGGTACCAGGCACTACTTTACGTTAACCTCGAGGTACCAGGCACTACTTTACGTTAACTTCGAGGTATACAGAGGTACCAGGCACTACTTTACGTTAACCTCGAGGTACCAGGCACTACTTTACGTTAACTTCGAGGTATACAGAGGTACCAGGCACTACTTTACGTTAACCTCGAGGTACCAGGCACTACTTTACGTTAACCTCGAGGTTTGCACTACAACTACGACCAACTAAAATGTGTGAGTGATTATTATAAGGGACTCAAGCTACGAGTGACGAATAGAGCGTCGTCTTTAAAGTTCCACAAGTCTAACAACCGATATGACATCACATTGTCTTCTATGTAATTAGTGAGAAAGGTGTGATTAGTAAATCAACTGCAGATTCTGTATCAATCACATCCGGATGCCGAGATTACACTTCAGGCCAATATTAATGGCGCAATGTTTTATAAATGGCCTATTAGCGAGCTTCAGATAGTTGGGCGAAGCACGCTATATTTTAACGATAGTTATTATTGCAAGGAAGTATATCGATGCAACTGTTAGCGGACTAGTTCCAAATTATTTGGCTATAATTTAACTGCTCTGAAATGACACCAAAAGCACCTCATTCATTTGCACTGCACTGTAATCTAAATTTGCATCAGCCAAAATTCCATTACTCGTATGAGCAATTCAATTTGAACTTGTGTCATCAAAACGCCATCAGACAGCAAGTTACTGGCTGAGTGAATGGACAGACAGACATGCATTTTGTGCAATATTCATAACGAGAGTTATTTTGTGCGCGAGTGTACAAGACTATGGCGGGGGCAGATTGCGACGGTATTATTAGTTCGAGTTAGAGACGCGTCCTTTCAAAACGTTATTACATTTGATGCCTTTATTTATTTTAAATATTCATATCCCGTAGGTATTAAAATATAAAATTGTATAAATCAGAAAGTATTAAGGTTCTACGTTAAGTTATCTAAGAGATATGTTATTATTGTATTACGGTTCAACTAGAACACGGGAGCTGCTCGTCTGCTCTAGATAAAGATAAAGATCGTTTATTTGCTGAGCCGTGAGTACATTATGATGGTGTCTATTTGAATACTTAGTGGGTTAGTGTGTCACAACATGCTTTACCGATATCGTCGGTGTACAAATTGGCATGCATTCATTATTAAATATGTTCCATTCAATATAATAACAAAATAAAAAAAACTAATTTAATTTATGTCATTAAAATATTATCATAATCAAATAAGCATTAAAGATGTCATTATTAATCATTAATCGAAACAAATTTAAATGTATTATTTAAGAATTCATAAATTGTATAGTAGAACTTTTCTGTTAGCTATAAATAAATGAGTGCCTAGTTCCTTGTATACCTTTGGTATTTTATTGAAGATTTTGGAAGCCATGCAGACTACAATTTTGTTCAACAATTCTGTCTATGCGGGATATAAACATAATATATCCTTGCGTTGGTTTCTAATAACTGAGTCAGATAAATGTGGAAATAAGTGAGGATTATTCCTAACAAACATAGGTATTTCTAATATATATGTCGACGGAAGTGTAAGAATATTGTGCTTTAAGAATAATGGTCTACAGCTGTCAGTTATTTGATTTTAAACATAGCTCTTAGACAACGCTTTTGTATTTTAAAAATGGTTTCTTTTTCTGTAGAGTTGCCCCAGAAAATGATTCCATATCGTAGGACTGATTCTACATTTTCATAATACGCTGTAAGTCTACGTTTACAGTTGTCGATAATTCATGTAAAGCATAGGTCGAGCTGCTAATTCTCTTGTTGAGATAATTGACATGATTTTTCCAATTTAATTTTTGATCTATTTGCAAACCTTAAAATCGCGCTGAATCAACCTGCTTTATTTATAACATGGTCGTGAAATATTAAATGGATATATGATTTATTTTGGGGTCGTTGAATTAAATGCATAATACTCGATTTCTTTAAATTATTATTATTCAACCATGTATAGATTTTAAAGATTCATTAATGTCCGATTCGTATGTGTCAATGTTATTATATTTGATTATTACTGTACTTCCATCAGCGAATAGCGTCGGTTCTAGATGAACTATAATCACGTGACAACGCTTTTAATAAATAATTATCACAATTTTAATTTTTGTTTAGAATTATCTGATAAAAAGTTTAAACTTATTTTGCGTTAGGAAAATACAACATTTATTTTATAAATACAACATTTGTATCATAAATGTTGTATTTTCCTAACCTTTTGTCAGCTAATAGTCATTGACACAAGTGCCGAGAAACTGTCGCAACATTCATAACCACTTTGCAAATACGCAGCCCAGAGTCGTCAGCTGAAGCAAACACGCTGAATCTACTATAGTATACCCACGTTGGACTGTGCTTGTATACCTACCTACCTATATACCAGCTACGTAGGTATTTACTGGACGCTGCCTGCTTGATAACTACGTGGAAATACCACTTGCTTGTTATGTATCGCCTCTCGCCTACGGAATAACTCTCAGGATTTAAATTTCGAATGTAGTTTACTCTCAGTGTGCAGATTGTGCTGCAGTGTATACAATAGGAGATGAGAAGATTCCCACGGAGGAAAATTTGCCTTTGATGGATAGAGCAAAATATTTATTATAAAATATTATTTTTATGAAACGGTATCCAGTTGGTATTCCTTGACTATTATATTAGAAAAAGCGCCCGTGGACATAAAGAGCGACTAAGGGATCTCACCAGGAGACTTTCACTGATCACACCAGGAGACTTGTCAAAGTCAAAGGCAAAGTAAAGTCAAATATTTTTAGTAGATTTTGAGAATCATTTTGAAACGTCAAATCTACCGCTTGTTCGGAATCGCGACCAGCACACAAGGAGAAAGGCAACAATCTTTGGCTGGTATTTTTTTTGATGATACATTCAATATTTAGCTGTACAGAGTTTATAATAATTTGAATAACATTACAAGTGTTACCTACATCATAAACCTAAATAGGTAATGAAACTAGCTTAAAACATTGATTATTACCTATTTACCTAATGGGCAGCTTGTTAACATTGAGAAATCACCATTTAACTGTCAACTGGTACAGCAATATTGGGCCACACGGTCTTATCGTCAATTTAGTCACTTATCTTGTAGTAGGCACTTTTAATTAAATTATTCTTTATATAATTTGATTTACGAGTTTGGTGGCGCTTTGAGGAAGCTTATTAAAGAATCGTTCACAGTTTCCTAAGAATGAATTATTTACTTGCACTGATCACACCAGGAGACTTGCACTGATCACACCAGGAGACTTGCACTGATCACACCAGGAGACTTGCACTGATCACACCAGGAGACTTGCATGCGAACGGTCAAAGAGTAGAATACGTATTACGAGAGGTAGAGCATAGTAGGGTTAACTACTCACTATTTGAGTAGCCCGTCTGAGGAAACACCTCCGCCTTACAGAATTTCACTGCCAGTACTATATCTATAAAGTGATCTGTCTCTACGGTGAGTATATAGTTGTCAGATCTTCATTAAAAGGGTCGGCAACCGCGAGGGATACTTTCTCGTGTTACAAGCGTTCATAGACAATGGTAGCCGCTAATTCAGGTGGACCGCACCTATAGGGAAGGTCTGTGGAACTTTCCACATGCCATAATAGTACTGTAAGTTTAATAAAAATACGTCTGCGATTGGTTTTCCTGAAATGACAAAATGGGCCTTTTCAAGTAGTTGTAAGAGTGAATATGTGTGTTTGTTTCACCAAACGATAAGCTGAGCTGAGGTAGCTGGAAGATAGTTAGCTATTAGCTAGCTAAGGGTTAGGGGGTGTGAACTCCGAAAATAATAATACGACCGAACCCGTTGAGTAAAGTAAATGTACTGCTTCCAATTACTACTTATAGCTAACACCAAATAATCGATAAAACTAGGTCAATGCAAGCTATGCAGTTTCCACTAAACTGAGCAATAATATAATGTACACGTAGGTGTAGGTACCTACAGCGTGGCTCGTCCAGTGTGTAAGTCCAGCGCCGGCTACATCGTTGGCCACGTGGACGGTTCCCAGCAGCACCCTTATTCACCATGACCTATCGTCATATACGGTACCAGGTGAGATTGTGTTCCCAGCAGCACCCTTATTCACCATGACCTATCGTCATATACGGTACCAGGTGAGATTGTGTTCCCAGCAGCACCCTTATTCACCATGACCTATCGTCATATACGGTACCAGGTGAGATTGTGTTCCCAGCAGCACCCTTATTCACCATGACCTATCGTCATATACGGTACCAGGTGAGATTGTGTTCCCAGCAGCACCCTTATTCACCATGACCTATCGTCATATACGGTACCAGGTGAGATTGTGTTCCCAGCAGCACCCTTATTCACCATGACCTATCGTCATATACGGTACCAGGTGAGATTGTGTTCCCAGCAGCACCCTTATTCACCATGACCTATCGTCACATACGGTACCAGGTGAGATTGTGGTCGCACGTAGGTCTATCGTAATAAAAGTGTTTATAAGTGGTTAGTGAAATGTTAGTTCAAGTGTATCATTATGCAAACCTCTAAATGGCGTCGCCGTTTTGAGCTGGGGTTTTTGTAATGCGCCTGTCTCGAGCAGACATTATCGATGTCGATACACATCCGGCACTTTCTGTCTTTATAGGCATCTCGCTGATTGGATTACATTATGTATTTGCTAATCCGTATATCGAACGTTTGCAAGTCGGTTTGTTGCCAGCGTCGGGTCACTTCAGCGGGAACCTCAGCCGAATGCGTTTCCGTGTCGATGTCACGACAGCTGTACCTCCGTCTCCATCTGCGAATGCTTTCATTTGTGAAGCAGAATATTATCCGCCTCTGTGGTCTAGTGGTTCAACCCACCGATTTCAGGTCCAGAGGTCCCGGGATCGATCCCCATGGGGAGTACAATATATTGTGCTTGGTTTGGTTGGTGGTAGGACTTTGTTTAAGTCCGCCTGGCTAACTACCACTATCTTACCTAATTCTGTCGCTATAATAACAATTCTTAAAAAAAATGTTGTGTTCTGGCATTCAGAGGTAAGATAGCCAGTTTTTCAGTTTATTGAGGATTCCGGGTGAAGTGCGCCTCCTTATCTCAACTTGTTACCAGGTGAGATGAAGGCCAAGCGCTTCCTCGTCGTACAATAAAAAAATAAAAAAAAAACTTCTGATTTGCTGAACCCCTGTATTAAAATTAAGGGTTTCAAAAGGGGTAAATAAAATTGAAGTCTTGAAAATGTGTGAACATATGAAATATCATATGTAATAGGGGTTGAGACTGCAGATTTCAAAATAAGATTATAATTCCCTCGTTAGGGGTGGTTTTTAAGATGAAGGGGGTAAAGGATGATCATCAGATCTTCTTATATAAGAAAGAGTATTCGGAATCTCATTAAAACTGGTCAATTTATTTTTTGTTTTTCACTCAATAGGGAAGGGTGTCGATAAAATTCAAGAATTACTTTTGGGGTGTAATGCAAGTGTTATGACTGCGCATATTCCATATCAACAGTAAATTATTGTCCAGCACAATGTGAAAAGAACTTCCTCTATAACTGTTAGGTTTCGCCATAATCATCACGCCTGGCAGACAGATTGGTGCTCACAGTTAAAGTTTTGTTAACACACAGAAAGAAGCTGCTGCCTTTTTGGTTGACTTTACGACATCCTTAGGCTGAAGGGGCTAGATTTTTAAACCACGACTACTAAGGCAACGGTTTTGAGAGCACTTTTCAAATCAACCTTTGTTTCATGTTATTATAGGTTATTTATAGGTTAGGATATTATAGGTTAGCAACAACAACAGCTATAATATGTAGTATAAGTAGTAGCCTCGAACACTTAGGGTAAGTAAGGTGCATTGAAAGCATACCTACTTTTATCGTTTGTTAATTACGTTCTATTTGAGAAATAATCTCCGTCACAAACCAGACATCACGAGATCTCAGTTCGGGGCGGACTACAAGTTTATAATGTGGTTATTTGGATTACACAACTTATAACAGGTGCAGCTAGGGTCAGTAATGTATTGCCGACAGTTTCGAGTGTGTCGATTGATTTAGGAGTGTCGACAACGTATGCCCGTCGCTCTCGTTGTCGTCGCCGCTGTCCGTCAGATGTCTCACTAAAGTCATGGCAGTTTTACAATAGATACGAATCATCACTACAGTTCGACATAACAACACAACGCAACACACTCACAAATGAATCAGATTCGTTTCGAATGCCTTTCATTCGTTCTAATAGGTTCCAGCAAACCTACACCTACAAAGATACAACTGAGATAACATATCGGTAGTGAATTCGGGTGAGGCAGCTAGTCGCCGGTGCGCGCAGTATTCTTGAAAACAAGGCACTTGAATGTGTGATCGTAAAACTGCCATAAATCGTAAAGGCGGCCACACACAGGCGGGCTCCTAATATAATTAGTCGCTACGTGTGGATGCTAGAAAATATTGAAAAAGTTATGGAAGTTAAAACCAGCATTTCTCTACTCATGTCATTATCGAATATAAGTATTTCATATATTTTTAAGGATAAATATGAGACAAGAATTAAAGCTAGCGTGGTATACGTGGCTAAAAGCACAAGCAAATGGCCGCGTGACAAAAATGAATCACTTCTTATAGAGCATAACCAAGCTCAGCTCGCACCTCACATAACCAAGCTCAGCTTGTGCCTCACATAACCAAGCTCAGCTCGCGCCTCACATAACCAAGCTCAGCTCGCACCTCACATAACCAAGCTCAGCTCGTGCCTCACATAACCAAGCTCAGCTCGCGCCTCACATAACCAAGCTCAGCTCGCACCTCACATAACCAAGCTCAGCTCGCGCCTCACATAACCAAGCTCAGCTCGCGCCTCACATAACCAAGCTCAGCTCGCGCCTCACATAACCAAGCTCAGCTCGCGCCTCACATAACCAAGCTCAGCTCGCACCTCACATAACCGAGCTCAGCTCGCGCCTCACATAACCAAGCTCAGCTCGCGCCTCACATAACCAAGCTCAGCTCGCGCCTCACATAACCAAGCTCAGCTCGCGCCTCACATAACCAAGCTCAGCTCGCACCTCACATAACCAAGCTCAGCTCGCGCCTCACATAACCAAGCTCAGCTCGCGCCTCACATAACCAAGCTCAGCTCGCACCTCACATAACCAAGCTCAGCTCGCGCCTCACATAACCAAGCTCAGCTCGCGCCTCACATAACCAAGCTCAGCTCGCGCCTCACATAACCAAGCTCAGCTCGCGCCTCACATAACCAAGCTCAGCTCGCGCCTCATATAACCAAGCTCAGCTCGCGCCTCACATAACCAAGCTCAGCTCGCGCCTCACATAACCAAGCTCAGCTCGCCCCTCACATCTAACTGATCGAGTTTATTACTTTATCCGATTGTAATGAAATTGAAAATGTAAAGAGAGATAACATAAATAGAAATTTATTAACGCAGGGGATTTTTGATACGTGAGGTAGTTTCTGAGATATTGTGGTGAAAAGAAATACAATTTTTCGCCCATATCTTTTGAATGGCTGATGCAAGCACTTCAAAATTTTGAACATGCAGAGACTTTACTATACTATACTCATCAATCGGTATGAGGATTTTTTGAATACTAGGGTAGTTTTTGTGAAATAGGGGTGTTAAGTGAGACAAGAAGTTTTTTGACGTGTCATTTGAAAGAGTATGGGCTGCACATTCATAAAACATAGATTTAACTTTTTAATACAAAAGGTTTTTGTAACAAAGTGGCGCGTTATGAGGGTAAAACGCTTAATATATCTTGCAGGATATGTTAATGTTAATGAGAGTTGACTTCACAACTAACCTGATTTTTTATTTGCTGAAACCACCCCTTTATTTACAAAAGGGTTACAAAAGGGGTGAATAAGATTAAAGTCTTTAAAATGTGTGAAAACTTGAAATATCATATGAAATGGAGACTGGAGATGCAGATTTTAAAGTTAGTTTATTTGCGTCCTTATTAGGGGTGGTTTATAAAGATGAAGGGGCAACGGATGATCATCAAGTCTTGTAAGATAAGGTATTCTAAATCTCATGAAAACTGGTCTATTTATTTTTTTGAATTTCATTCTTTTTTTTTCACTTCGGGCTGCCAAACTTTTAGGAAAAGAGTGCTAAAAGCAGTTGATTTTCTTACGTAAGGTGATGAATGCACACGTTTATCGTTTTAAGTTCTATTATATTTGTGAAATGATGTCCGTGGTTAAATACTTAACTCAAACCAGACATCACGAGATCTCAGTACGGGGCGAACTACTAGTTAAACATAGTTTAGTACCTATAAAAGAGCAATATATTTATAGAAAGAAGACAAAAACATAAAGTTCATTAGAAATAAATGAGTATAACAAAGTAGTGTACAAGCAGTTATAAGCTGACTCACTAATGAATGAGAGCAAGTCTCCACACTTCAAAAGTATCTTCGAGTGGTGCGAGGCTGATGGAATTATATTAAATGATATTGAATTCAATGAAATGAAAGGACCGAAACAAGTTCCCATTACGTTCATTAACTTAACTAAACTTATCTAAAATGCTATTAGGACCAAATTAATGAGATTTACTGAAACATCTAAGCATAAAATATTTAAGCAAATTCTAAGTTTACTCAAGTACCTACTTGGGAGTTTCAATGTTTGATATAATTCAAAATAGTAAGTTGTAGTCTAGCGCGAATTCTTAAGGCTCAATCAAATTACTCAGGGCATTTGAAGTCATTTTTGAAGAAATTTAAATAAACTAAATTGATTTAACTTCACGCACCAATGAAATAGCACTAACGAAAGAGACGGCGTCGTCGAGGTTCCATTCCGTCCGTTGTTTACAAATCTGCATCAGATAATTATATAAAGACATGATTAGCATCACCTACCTCGTTAACTAACGTTATCTATCGTTAAGTATATTACACCAATAAATATTAAATATAAATTAAAAACCTATTTCATAAATAACATTGATAATTATATGTAAACAATAGAAATAATATTGAATCTCTATTTGTACCTACATTTCATAATGATGTAACGTAGCAAGTAGATATCCACCTGCACTATGTGAACCTTTTGTTCAACATTAAACAAATTCTGTTTTGCTGTTGGCAGCTATTTCTGTATATAAGCTAGTTTTAGGACAAACCTCCTTGGTTTTTTAAAGCTATTTATTTTGGTAAATAAATATAAAAAAAAAAAAAGTTTCTAGTAAGTGTTTTTTTTTTGTACGACGGGGAAGCGCTTGGCCTGTATCTCACCTGGTAACAAGTTGAGATAAGGCCGATGGTGGAGACGCACTTCACCCGGAATCCTCAACAAACTGAGGAACTGGCTATTTACCTCTGAATGCCGGAACACAACATTTTTTTTAAGAATTTTTATTATGGCGACAGATTTAGGTAAGAAGGTAGATAGCCAGGCGGACTTAAACAAAATCCTACCACCAACCAAACCAAGCACAATATTGCTCCCCCTGGGGATCGAACCAGGGTCCTCTGGATCTGAAATCGATGGGTTGAACCACAGAGGACCACAAAGGCGGTTAAAAAAAGTTTAGGTGTCGCCTGATGTGGCGATATGTCTCACCTCACCTGATGCGCTCGGCGCTTAGCTCACACAGATGTTGAAACCGATTTATTGTACCTGTGAATATTGCAAGCATCCTTCCCCTCCCCCCCCTACCCCTGCATGCCCGTTACCACCCTGCGCTGCCTACATACACTACACTCGATACAACCGATGTCTCTGGGCTGCGTGCGGCGCGTTGCCGCTACCGACTACCGAGCCGTGCATGCATTTTGTGATGTGTTCGCTCTTCCGGGTAACTCGGACTGTCTGTTAGTTGATATTCTTTGACTGTTACATTTTAGGGTTAGTTAGATATACTTTTCTGACTTATCGTCGCATTTTATAAAAACTCTCAAATTATGTGATACGAATTACTACATCACAAACTCGGTTCATTCAAAACTCCTAAAAAGATGTCATAAAAATTTCGTTTAAACTTTTAAACGAGATTTTTAATTAAAGATTTATAATGTTTGATGAAATGCATAAGAAGCGCTGAAACTTGTATGATAATAGTTGTTTGCTGTGAAGTTCTGTGGGACTGCGGACGGTGTATTGGTAACGACCTACTCCGACCGCGATTACTTTTCTGGTGGTCATTTAATTATTTACAACACAATCTATCAACTCACAAGGTTACAAAGGTCTCTTGATAAAAGCCAAGATTTTGTTCAGTACATTAATTAAAGTGTTAATGAAGAGTTCAATAAGTGCATGTGGGGTGTACAGCTAAGCAGCCTTTTGTATGCAAACGGCGGAACGTTCAGAGCAGCCATTTTGAATACAAATGCCGAATTATACTACAATAATAATATGTAGATAATAAACCTGCAACCTGTGGAGCTCGGACACGGACGACATCGATCTTAGATCTGCTCTAGAAACGGAATATTATTGATCGAGTGAGAGTGCCTTCAATTACTCTCGAACGGGTTATCTGATTTTTATGAAATTGAAATTGTAAAGTAGTAACGTAAATAGAAATTGTTTGTCTCGGGGTTTTTTTGATAAGTGTAAGATTTCAATTTAGTTTATTTTTCGTTGTTCACTCTAGGGTAGCAAAATCATGGATATCGATAAAATTCAAGAATTACTTTAATGTTTGATAAAGTAATTCTCGGATTTTATCCAAAAACCATTTTGATGTCATGCAAGGCATGATATCCCAATGGTTCGACTACGCATTCCCACATCAATAGCACATTGTCCACATCACAATGTAGAAAGAACTACTACTACTCTAAAACGCTTGGCAGAAAGATTGGTGCTCACAGTTAAGGTTTTGTTTACACATTTTCTTTGGGCTTGTTAGTAAAGCACCTTGGTTGAGTATTCGACATCCGTGGGCTGCAGGCTGTATTCTTATCTTAAACCACGACAACTAAAACAACGATTTTAAGAGTACTTTTCAAAACGACAACCTTTGTTTCATGTTAGTAAGGGTGGCTTATTCACTTATTGTTCTATACCCACCAAAAAAAACTTCACGTAGACGTGCAGTCGGTCTTCTTCTTTTTGGTGTCAATGAATCAATGATAACTTTAATTACTTCTGCCCAGAAAGTAGCTATTTTAATAGCCTGATCGGTTGCCTGAACCAGGTCCCTCTGTGTGCAAGCAGTTCCACATAACGGACAGGAAAGAATGTGTGGCGTATCCTGTGTCGGAGCCCCACGCTCACACCGGACATTGTTGGGGTTAATAAAACCCCATCTGGCTAGATTAGTCCTGCAGCGACCGACTTAAGCCTATTGAGTGCTGTCCATACCGGCCACTGCAGGTCGTGCCCGCGTGGCAGTTGCTCTGTCGGAGTGATATACTCTGAGGTTGAGGGGTGGAGGGTGTTCGGTGCTCCAGATTTCGCATCTTGCAGCCACTGCAGATTCTTCTGAGGAGATAGTGCGTCTCTGAAAACTGTTGCGGCTTTTCAAACGAGCGCGTGGGATTTCGTAGCCGAATAGGGGGTGGCGGCAGTCTTGTTCTTGTTTCCACTCTTCAGTAGAGCTGGCTATATCACGGCGAACATCAGGTGGGGCTATGCCTACTGATGGGTACAGCATTTTAAGGGGTGTGGGTTTTAGGCACCCAGTGATAATTCGGCAGGTGTCGTTCAACACACTGTCAACCTCTTTGTCGTGGGCGGAGCGATGCCACACTGGACACGCAAGCTGAGCTGAGCTGAGCTGTGCAGTCGGTGGTTTGGGGATTTGCGTTATCAACGAGAGAAGGCCTCAAACTTTCAGGTGAATAAAGGATATTGAGAAAAAGGGTGCTCAAGTAAGGTAAGTCAGGTGTAATGAAAGCACACTCTTATCGTTTGTTAATAACTTTATTTTTGTGTGATAATTTCTATGTTAAATACCTAACACAATCCAGGCATCACGAGATCTCAGTTCGGGGTGAACTACTACTAGTTATTTATTGTCAACAATCTATAGTATTTTTTTTAGTTGATCACTGTGGACGCTCGAGACTTGTTTTCTTTCGACCGATCTTGGTAAATATATTTTAATTAAATATATATCAGCGCATAAAAACCCCTTACTTATATGAAAAGGTTATAATATGTTTTAAAGTGCTCCGGAAACCGTTGCTAGTTGCCGTGGTTTAAACATCTACCTACTTCTCCATTCCACGGATGTCGTAAAAGCTGACCAAGGGGTTTCACAAAGAAGACAGCAGCCTCCTTCGGTGTATAAAAAATGTTAATGAGCTAAAGCTTTACTTATGTGTAAACCAACTACTACCTAGTTACAACAATAACCCCAGTAGTGAAATAATTATTTCACTAGAGTACAAACACGCATTTAGGGGAGTTAGGCGCCTCGAGCCGGAGTTTAGTGATTGCTAAGTTTGCCAGCTCGCGCATACCCGAGTGGTGGAGTTTCTAGTGTGTACAAGGTATATACCTACACGTTACAAACCTACAGGTTATAGCGATATGCCTGCTCAGATGAGTCTGATATATCACTCTTTGGATGTGCCAACGTGCCCACGTGCACCCGGTACTCATAAATCTTCGGAATGCGAAACGTTTCTTCGTGCAGCGAGCCACCAGAAAGCTCCTCTCCCAGGAAAGCGACTAGTTCCTAACGAACCTCGAAGCAGCGTTACATTTACGTTGTACATCAGAGATATTAGGGTTCTTCTTCTTACGTGGCGTTGTCCAAGTCTCGTAAGCAATCTTAGCCTCCTTTTTTTTACCCGCCTTTGTGGTCTAGTGGTTCAACCCACCCATTTACGATCCAGAGGTCCCGGGTTCGATCCCCATGGGGAGTACAATATATTGTGCTTGGTTTGGTTGGTGGTAGGACTTTGTTGAAGTCTGCCTGGCTAGCTACCACCATCTTCTAATTCTGTGGCCATAATTACAATATTAAATTTGGTGTGTTCCGGCATTGAGAGGTAAGATAGCCGGCTCCTCAGTTTGTTGAGGATTCCGGGTGAAGTGCGCCTCCACCTTCGGCCATATCTTTACTTGTTACGATAGGGTGATATGAAGGCTAAGAGCTTCCCCGTCGTACAATAAAATAAAATAAAAAGTAAAATCATGTGCAGAAGACACCTAATTCTATGAGTATCGACTTTGTAAGGGAGCATAAGTAACAGTAATCAATATTATTTTAAATATATGAAACGGTGACGTAATGTACGTAGGTACTCATTCTCGTCGAACATGACTTCACAGAATGAGCTGTTTCTATATAAAGTAGTTACATTGTGTAGTGCTTCGAGTTGTGTAAGTCCGTATCGAGGCCGAACAAAGACAGGTAATTAAACAAGTGAACACCTCCAGCGGGACGTGGGAGTGGGAGTGGGACGGGTGCTGGAAACAAAGGGAATCGGCTTTCAGGAAGTAAACTCGTTACCTACAGACGCATCGCTCGGCTCCCGGATCGTGGACGTCGCGTCGCTAGCTCCACGGCTACATACCATACCAACTGCTGCAGTAGGTAACTGCTCTCACTAGTAACGTCCAGTAACATAGCAATCTTTGTAACTTTTTTATTTAAAGGACAATACGCTGACCTGCTTCTAAGCCGGGAGGACCTGGGGGCTACAGCTTTGCGCGTACCTGAATCTTTGTAACATCTAGGAAGTGCTTTAAATAATGATAATCATCGCCGTGATCCATCAGCCGTGTGACATGTATTGTTGTTGGATTGCAATTGGGAAATCCGGCATTGTATGTATGTATGTATGTATGTATGTATAAGGCGATGTATGTCACATAAGAGAAAGCTTAATGAGAAACTGATTGTTTCGGGGGATTATTGATAACTAATGTAGTTTTTAAGATATTGGAGTACCAGCGAAAGATCTAAGCTGATCTATGTTTGTCGAATGTAATTTGAAAGAGTTTCTACTGCACATTTCAAATTAGGATATTAACAATTGAATGGTTCTTGTAACATGGGGGCGCGTTAAAATATCTTGTAGGACGTCTCCTACAAGATATATATATATATATATATATGTTACAATATCTTGTGGGACATCTCCTACAAGATATATATACGTTAAAATTAAAAAATAAAATTATTGATGTCCAACAAGATATATGTACGTTAAAATTAAATATTAGAATTAAAGATGTCCTACAAGAGATATGTACGCGCCCGCATGTAGACTTCACAATTCACTGGTTATTTGTTTACGGAAACCATCCCTTTATTGAGTAAATATGACTGAAATCTTGTGAAATGTCATATGACAAGGTGTTATAGAAGATTTAGTAGTTTATTTTTTGTTACTAATATGTGGGTGATTTTTGAGGGTTACACATATTTTGATTCTGATGATCAATTATTATTAGAAAGTGGCGAAAGGGTGTCAGGCTACGAAATATAATTAATAGCAGGTCTGTTTATTTATTGTTTTTGACTCAATAGGGCCAAGACAAGGGTGTCAATAGGAGATGTATCATGCAAGGAAAGAATGAAAGAAAAACATTTATTTGAGACTTTATCAAATTTGAGACATTCAAGTGATTAAAAAATAAAGCTTTGCCAAAATTATCCATGCTTGGCAGACGGGTCTATGAATATATATATATATAGCTTGTCCTAATACCGAACCCCCAAAACACCTTTCGGTACAACGGCAGTGGGACGGGCCTCTGTGCGAGTTGACACGGAATTATCTATTACATACGTGCTCAACCTCCACAGATCGTGCTCGTCTCTTAGCTGTTTCAAAATGGGAATCAGGTCTTTGGCTGCAAGCACATCCATCTTACAATAGCGGATATAAGTGTATGGATCCTGTAACTTTCCGTATTGCCACTTGTCTTCGGTTGGGTGCAAGATGCTGCGCCTCTCACCAGTGCCGGTGCGGTGCGGCCGTAGATCAATTTGGTTTTCACGGACTTTCGTGCACAAGGTCTGCCGGCAGGATTTCGCACCACGCAAGTCTTAATAGCCATTATCCGTCGAGCGTTTACCAGTGTCAATGTGCCAGCCGTTCTTGAACCGAATGGTCTGTTACGTGATGATGGCAAGCGGCCCGACGGTATGACTCTTGTCCCTTGGGAATGGGTAGGCCTTTGGTGTGGGACGCTACCTGCGTCGACACCCTAGCGCCATCTCATCTGCCTGGGACATCAGTTAGGGCTGATGCGGCGGCTGATTCGGCCGAGGATCACAAAAGACGCAAATGTAGTGGTCTCGACAGAGCTTACCTATTTGAGCCTTTTGGGGTGGAGACCTTGGGTCCGTGGGGAGCCGGTGCCCTCCGGGTTTTCAAAAATATTGCGGGGCTTTTGATTGAGGCGACACGTGACCCAAGGGCTGGCTCTTATTTAGGCCAGCGAATTAGCATAGCTATTCAGCGTGGCAATGCAGCCAGTGTCTTGGGCACGCTTCCGTCTGGTACTGGTCTGGAACAGTTGAGTTACCTATAGGCCGTTTGTAACGGTCCTTAGGTAATCTGACTGATTCCTCTGACATAGTTAGTTTAATTGTACTTTTTATTGAATAAATACTTTAAATTAATATATATATAAATAACATATACATATATATTTATACATATATATATATATTTATAGAATGGGAGTAGCGAGTAGCAACGTGAAAGAGTGTTATTCACGTGACTTGAACACTCACGTGAATAAAGAGATATTTAGAAAAAGGTGCATACAGTTTAATTACACTTAGCTATACTGTGTTCTAAAAGCAAACTTTATTGGCGTATAAATAACCAAATTTTTGAGAAATAATCTCCGTGGCTACTCAGGCACCTATCACATGCCAGACATCACGAGACTTATTTATTTAGTAACATATTAACAGTGCCATTACAGTGCAGCACCAAAGCGAAAAAGCGAATTTAATATAAACAGAGATAATTATAGCAAATGTACATAAACTGGAAACTGTAATATGTACAATGGATTTGACGGAAACGGAACCATCACAGAGAGTGCTGTGGAGATAATTGCCATTTAAGTGATCGAGTGAGCGAAGCGATCGAGTGAGTTAAGTTGGGAAATCCAGCAGTGTATGAACGTATGGTATGTATGTATGTGGCTAAGTTTTTTTTTTTATTGTTCGACGGGTAAGCACTTGGCATTCATCTCACCTGGTTAAAAGTTGAGATAAGGCCGAAGGTGGAGGCGCGTTTCACCCGGAATCCTCAACAAACTGAGGAACTGGCTATCTTACCTCTAAATGCCGGAAGACAACCATTTTAGAATGTTTATTATGGCGACAGAATTAGGTAAGATGGTGGTAGCTAGCCAGGCGGACTTAAACAAAGTCCTACCACCAACCAAACCAAGCACAATATATTGTACTCCCGATAGGGATCGAACCTTTTGGATCTGAAATCAGTGTTTGTGATGGCATTACTCTCGAACGGGTTTTTTTGAAATTTTAATGAAACTGATGGTACAAACAAATTGATTCTCACGGGGTATTTTTAATTACTCGGGTAGTTTTTGGGGTCAATATCTCAAAAACTTCATGAATCCACCCGGAAAGATATACAATAATTCGCGCAAACCTTTTGAATGGTTGTAGATCCGATCGATTCGAAACTTTTTATTTGCAGAAGCTACATTTAAGTATACTCATAATCAGCTAAGGGATTTATTTGAAACTAGTGTAGGAAACTTTTGAGAAATAGGGATGTTAAGTGAGATATTAACGATCTATGTCTGGCGGCGTGTCATTTGAAAGAGCTGCGCGTTTTTTTTATTTATATATTTTTTCCAGGGTTTGTTTTTTGCAACATGAGGGTACAAAGTTTTTTGTGACAGAGTTTCCGAGGTCGATACCTAATACCAACCAGATATCGATAGCGAGATCTCAGTTCGGGGAACTACTAGTTATAAGTATATGATTACTTCATTTAGTTTCAACTTTTATTGCCTATTTTAACGTGTGGAAGCGAAATTATCAACTTTTCAGTATTCCCTTAGCGGAGAAGATTATCTTGAAACATCCCGAAAACGAGTTTATCAAATGAAGTATTCAGTAGAAGTTAGTACGTACCTACTTACCGACGTACCGACGAACTTAGGACTCACGTAAGTACTGGGATAGGGCGTCTGGGGCCTGCCTGCCTGCCAGCTGTGATCTCATCTGTCTGCCGCCGCTCGTGCGAATTGTTTCTTGTTGATTTAGATTGCCTTATTCATGTTATAACATGTAGGTAGTACCTGACTTGTTATGTTCCTTCAAGAATTTGATTTTGTTTTATTTAATTATGTTGGTGTGCCTATTTCATTAATTCATACCCTTAAGCACTAGGGTTGGTACCTATAGTTGGTAAGGCAATAGTATGCCGGATGGTCTAAATCTATTTCATTATTTTTTTATTGTACGACGAGGAGCGTTTGGCCTTCATCATTACCGCCTCTCTGGGATCTCCACCAGCGCACAAGGAGATAGGCAAAACGTTCGAGCTGGTTCATTTATTGATGATTCTTAAAATAATTTAAACAATATACATCGTAAACTTATAACTATACCCATTTCATACTAACTTAAACATATTTATTACTACCTGATCTACTTACTTAGTGGGCAGTTTATAAGTATAGAGCGATCACCATTTACTCAGCTGCCAACTTTATTGTATTGTTGTATGAATAAATGAAATGATAATGACATGAAAACCGGTAGGTAGATAGCAGCACAGAGCTCGATGGACCAACGAGGGAGGCCGCTGTCCAGCAGTGGACGCATGTGGGCTGACTAGATGAAATTGACGAGATACATGCTTGTACCTGATTTCTTATAATTAGAACCTACCAACCCAACAGGCATTATGTATTTGTTATGTGACGAATAACCAGCTGATTATTATTAGGAATGTGGTTATATATCTAGTAACTAATTGCTCTCTGTCCGAGTAACTAGGTATGTACCTATTTAGTTATTACATCACAGCTAACTCCATGACTTTAATTCCAATTCGCAGTGAATCATGATCTCATCAATCGTCACTAGTAAAGTGAAGTGTAGGTGTAGTGATTGTGACCATCGCATGTGTGCATCTTTGCATTTGCTGTAAGTATTGCATTTGTTTTATTGTACGATTGGCGCTAGGTGGCGCTAGGTGGCGCTAGGTGGCGCTAGGTGGCGCCAGGACTTCATCTCACCTGGTCTCAAGTTACGATAAAGCGGAAAGTGGAAGCGCACTTCACCCGGAATCCTCAACAGACCAAGGAACTGGCTGTCTTACCTCTAAATGCCGGAACAGAGCAATTTAGAATTGTTGAAACAGACTTAGGTAAGATGGTGGTAGCTAGACAGGTCACCTCTGTGTTCGAGGCTCTCTCTTGTTGCTAACTCTCATTCTATGCAAAGCCGGAATGAGAGCAATGCACTAAACCACAGAATGTACGACACAGTAGGTGGGTAGAAAACAATAAGCGAATGAATCCCCATCACTAACTAACATGAAACATAGGTTGATTTCAAATTCGAAAAGTGCTCTCAAAACCGTTGCCTTAGTAGTAGTGGTTTAAAAATGTACCCCTCCAGCCCACGGATGTCGTAAAGTCAACCAAGGGGCTTCACCTTTTTATCTGTGTGCACCAATCCGTTTGCCAAGCGTGGTGGTTACAGTTTTAGAGGAAGTTATTCCCATTTTGTGGTGTACTTATAATGTGCAAACCTATTGAGTCAATTACAAAAAATTTTAATACCAGTTTTAATTACATTTAGAATACCCTCTCTACAAAACCTGATGATCATAATTTGCCCCTTTATCTTTAAAAACCACCCTTAATAAGGGCCAAATTAAACTAATTTTGAAATCTGCAGTATCAACCCCCATTTTAAATAATATTTCATATTTTCACACATTTTCAAGCCTTCAATATTATTCACCCCTTCTGCAACCCTTAATGTATTTAACAGGCGTGGTTTCAGCATATAAAAATCAAGTTAATTGTTAAGTCAACCCCCTTTAACAGTATATCCTACGAGCAACAAACCAAGCGTTTTAAGCTCTTAATGCACTAGCTAGACTGTTACAACTCACGCTATGGCCGTCGGTATCTACACTGAAGTGCGCACGTAGAGCGATGTTCCATGAAATAGGGTATCAGCGCCATCTGTGAGTGACAGCTCACACTACGTAGTGAGCTACCTCGAGGAGAAACGTTAGCGTTCGGTTCACGTTCGCGGTACTGTGAGCGGACGCTACAGATTGTTACAACCGAAGCCGGCAGATGGCAGCAGCTATGCTCAAAGTGTTAAGTTGGCGATCATCTGTATAATGTTGGTATGCATAGTAACATTTATACAAAAAGATGTGCATCTTTTTCTGTTCGTTCTTCTACGGAAGATTATATAGATATAGCGCTAAGCTTAGCCGTTAGCTCTGCCCTCCGGAATACACAAACAGGAAAAACTAGTGCCAAAGAATGTTATGAAAAAAAAAGAAAGATAGAAAGAAAACATCCTCTCTACACAAAATGGTAATTTTACTTACAACAAATAGAAGCTCTGAGTCTTCTAGTGCCCGCGGCTGCACCGTAAGACTCCTCTTAACACAGTGGCCTCACCAACCCTACTGTGGATGTGGTACAACGCGACTAACAGTAGGAACAATTGGAAATGCGGACGGTAACTTTCACACGAGCGGTCTACCGACACTGATCACCAGCTCCACCTGTCATCAAATAGGCACGAGGTGTTCTCTTCTCTCTATGCATCGTACCCTCAGGGTAGAGTATCACGACCTCTTCGCATGACCTGCTTCCATCAGTCGCATGACCTGCTTCCATCTATATATATAGATCAATTGGTACAATGTTTGATATGACTATGTCTGGTTATTCAGCGCTACGTTTCACACAATTAAGGGTGTATGGATGTGTGTATGTACCTATGTATTATTGAAAAGATCATAATTTCAGATGACAGAAGTCATCAATATACATTTATTATTCACTGTACCACCTTTTATTATTTTGGAGCTAGAAGTCAAGCATGAGAAGTTTCCTAGATCAGGCATTTAAAGTTAGACAGTAAACACTAAAAGGTCTGCCAAGCGTGGTGAGTCAGGCTGTACGATACAGTGTTTGAGAAATGCTAGTGTTCTCCATCGTGATGGACAACAACGGGCTGTTGTTGTGAGATGTGTGCAGTCAACAACAACGGGCTGTTGTTGTGAGATGTGTGCAGTCAACAACAACGGGCTGTTGTTGTGAGATGTGTGCAGTCAACAGATCACATCGACGATCCACAAACAATCTTAAATCTTATCTTATCATATTCTGGTCATAGAAACTATATTCAGAGAAAATGTACCTAATTATTAATAAATAGACCAGTTTTTATACAATTAAAAGCCACATACCCTCTTGTCACTATCTTGCAAGACCTGATGTTCATTTTTTGCGACCTTATATCTCGAAAACCCCTATTACGGACAAATTAAACGAGTAAACATTTTTTTTTTAAATCTGCTCTGTATGCCCTGTCATACGACAGTTTACAAGACTTATACTTGTTTACCCCTTTTTCATCCCTTTATGTCATAAGTACAGGAGTAGTTTCACTTGATATGTAAATAAAAGGTGAATGGTGAAGTCAACCCCCTTTAGCATTATATCCTACAAGACAACAAGCGTTTTACCCTCCTAACGCGCCTTCATGTTACAAAAACCACCCCTATTCAAAACTTAAATAACTAATTGTAAAATATAGTCGATACTATTTTAGTGACACCTCACAAGATATACTTAGATCTACTTGCCTTACTTCCACCCCTATTTCTTAAAAACTACCCTGACTAGTTCAACAAAAAAACGTATACCGATTGATGCGTAGTGCAATCGCACAGATTGCCTACTCGAAATTGCAAATTTATCGAATCAATCATTCAATAGTATGGGCGAAACATTCTAGTATTTTTCACCACAATATCTCCAAAACATATCAAAACTCCCACTCTAGAATGAATAATATGAGTTTAAAGTTTGTATTCAAATATTAGTTTTGAAGGTTATTTTTATCTCCTAGGCGCATTAGATAAAATAGAAAGCTATAAAACGTACTGTTAATGATTAGAACAAATGTTCTACAGTACTAAATGTTTAAACCTTTAATTATTAAAGTCATGTCATTGAGTGACATGACATTTCTTAACTTTGTAAACCAATTTTATATTATGTTTAGAAATGCCGGTAGAAACTACGCCACGCTATTTGCACCTTGGTATATTAATCTTGGTATAAAAATATTACTTCAGATTCAAGGCTATTTTAGTGCGAAATTCCAATCAAAATATACCTATCATGAATAAATAAAGTCGTATTTATTTATTTGAACTACAAACAGAGGATACACATGTACCTAACACAAAAGTAAACAATAAAATAATACAATCTAGTGCTCCTAACTAGGTCATGAGTAAATAATTGTAATTGGTGAGCTAGTAACTTAACTCATTTATTAATAAGTTTCGCCGAAATCGGTTAACTGGGGATCTTCTTGTGTACGCTACGCATCTCGAAAGCATTTGACAGGGTGTGGCATGATAGCCTTATTGGAAAGCTTCCAGCCTATGGATTGCCAGACACATTCTGATACTGGCTTGCTGATTTTCTTGAGGAAAGGCTATTAATGCTGATGTACCTCAGGGATCTGTACAATCTTCCACGCTGCCCATCCATTCCATCGTTAGATGGACACTGACGGACAGGTACACCGCCGATCCCCGGGCTAGTTCAGGCAGTCAGAGTGTTATCCAGAAGGAAAGAAAACATATGCTGCAGCGTCTGAATTCAAGACTGAGTATGGTGTCGGATTGGGGTGACTCAAAAACGCAAGCATGTCTTTTCTGGGATAGAAAAGGAGTGGAATACGTTGCCTTCGTCTGTTTTCCCTGAAAAATGCAACATGGGTCTTCTTCAAGTCAACTCTTCAAGGTCAGAGTGAATAGGTGTCTTCAAGACCGGGGTGCCACATCGTAGGCCACATAGTCGCTTCCCATCAAGCCAGATGGAGGTCAAACGTAGGTCTATCTAAATAAAAAAAAAAAACATAGGTAATTTATAAAACATAAAAAACTTGTAAAACATGGGAATATTCAAAATGTATGAAATGTGATGAGGTAGTTACTAGTTTATGTCTAATCCTCCATCTCGTAGATCCGTAGTACAGCGGAGCCCGAAGCTCCTCGCAGGTCATTAACGACAACAAAACAAAGGCAAATGTGCAGATGAGACCGACTCCTCGTGATGATAATCATTATGGTGATGGTGGTAACAACTTTTACCTAACAATATGATCGATGGTATCTCTTTTACTGACTGTTACTTGACCTATTATGAAATTGTGGCCAAACCTAACATGAATGCTATCTGGTATAACTTCGGCAACCGGTTACTGCAGCAGGGAAAGAGAACGACATTGTTATCGTTGCAACTGATTGAACGCTGTTCAGCAGCGAAGCCTCGCCCTACACCGCGATAAGCTTCGTTATCGCGTCGACAAACACATTTTATCATCTGTCCGTCGCCACCCCAGACCCCCCACCCCCCACCCCCCACCCCCCACCCTCCATCCCCTAACCTCCAGCACTCGGACTACCACTGAGACCTCATCGGCTACCCTCACACCTGCGACTGACACATTCTGATTCTATGTAGGTACATAGAGTCATCATTTGCATTGACTAATGAATATAGGTATATACATTAGTCAATGCAAATTATTCAAAAATGTCATATGCGATGTACCTACTGAATGACATGTTTTTATAACAGCTATCTATTTCAGGCGGTGCCTTGCACTCGATGAGGTAGAGTCTCCCCCGCCGCACCGCGCGTGTCTCTCGATGAGGCAGGCTTGCCACCTCGCGTGTCGCAGGAGAGCCTGACGACACCGACGCCCTCAATGTAATCACAACAATCGGAAAATAACGAAACTGCTCCAGATAGCTACACGACCTCTACCAGATAATCATCTACTCGACCCAATTTGTGGTCAATCTCTATATAATAGAGCTTACTTTTGTGTGACGGCTCAAGGAGGTGATAAGAGATGCCCTGTGACCTGAGATAGAGCGGCCTATCTCGGAGGAAAGGTCACTCGAACGTGGCGCAATGGAAGATCATCGATCTTAGTGATAACTGTTGGAGGGCGGAGACAGGCCCTAGTCCACGACATGCCACGATGCAACCGGATGTGCCGCTGGGAGTGGCTCTGATTCGGCCAACGGTGTCCACGATAGCTGCCATCGACCAATTTGATGTTTTTTTTCATAGATTTAATTAAATTCAATTGCAAACAAGTACTAAAGAGACATTTAATATGTAAAATACGAGCTATTACATTTGCGTCAAAGTTCTAAGTTAATCTTTTCAGCCCCCGAGCCCACCGCTGAACGATGCATGTTGGACGGCTCTCTCTATGGTAGACCTTACTCTCGCCCAGACAAGTCTCGAGATCCAGGGCTGACACTACTACGCATATAAATACAAACAAACCCCTCAATAGTAGAAGTTCGATTCCTACCCAAACATTTGTATGATGAATATAGATGTTTATTCTGTGTTTGGGTAATATTAATAACGTTTATTGTACAAAGCCTCATTTATAATGTTGGTAATATATATTTTGAGGAATATTATATGTGTACAAAAACATCAAAGCGGACCTCTAAACTAAATGTATAGCTTGTAATTTAGAGACTTGAGAAATTTGTGCACAAAAATAAAGTAGGTACCTATGTATCGTATGATAAGTATAGAAGTATGTATTTACAACAAAAAAAATAAGTATTGAAGTATATATGCTATGTGTGGTAAAATTAGATAAAATTACAAAACGGCAAATTGAAGAGGGATCAAACCGTACCTATTGTCTGTACGTGTTTAGCTACGTTCATTAAACTTTAGAGTTACCTGATGACCTAAGCCCATAAAGTAAGTAAACGTTTATACTTTCGTTTTGTCAATAGTTACCTAGATGGGTTACCTGCCACCTGCGACCTGCGACCTGCGACCTGCGACACTCAATTCTACTAAATTCATAGTAAAAAGGAGACCCTATTTTCCGCTACCTACATAATGGAATCCAATATGACTATCCATTATTATAAGTTTCAGAAGATTCCTTTCCATCCCTAAGTGAATGATCCGGTTCCTAAAACAGTAGGTACCTAGTAATATACATATTCCAACGATAACCTAGTTCTGTTTAGTAATATTGAAATGAATACGGAAGTAGGTCGTACTTATGCGTTCAAAGCTAATTTATCTTTAGATACTTCCTAGACACTAATCCCCTCTTCCAAAAATAATTACCTATTGGAAAAATTGTCGTAAACATTATCAATTTCTTGAAAACATGACTCACCTCAAACAATTATAAAACCAATCTTCCTGAATTTTATTATTTTTGACGTTTTCCGTAGGTCTTTACTGGTTTCTTAACGAACCTTTGTTCAGTCGGGTTACGTAAATATCTGCATGCTATATTTTATCCATAGCTAGTCTACACCATTATTTTATATGATCAGAATTTGAGACAGAAAATAAAAAAGGTTTGGACTTAGTAGCTATTAGTTAATACAAGTCCCATTAGTACCTATTTCAGTAAATAAATAATATAAATACGTATTGACACAACATAATTTAAACATCACTTAATGGAACGCTGATTGTCTTTATTTTGATAAGTAAGTGTCACCAATCACCAATCATATACATGATCACTGTATACAAGTAGTACAGTAGTCAGGCAATAACCTACAATACTTTTATAAGTTACTTACGTAGCATTATTGACTGGTCGCGCTCACTTGCTATAGAAATACATTAGGTCGATGACAACGATCGTGTCTCGGGAGTATTAACAAAACACCAGAGTACCTAACTCATACATAGTCAGAGCTACGGGTGCTACAGGAGCTACGGGAGCAATAAGAGCTATGGGAGCAATGGGAGCTATGGAAGCTACGAGAGTTGTGTACAGCATACCAGACAAGGGTAAAGGGCTACGTCGATAACCGTTATGTACGTAAATTCAGTTAAATTATTGTATCGGCCGCTGTAATGACGAACATAATGTGGCATGACAAACAGATCTGGGTCATAACTCAAATAAATTATGTTCAAACAAAGAAGTTGAAGATACGTACCTACTTGATATCTGACACTACTTCTACAGGTAATACAAATAGATATGTAATTAAATGAAGCCTGCAGGTAAGTATATTGAAAGCAGTAAGTACAGACGAGCCGACCGCTGATGCACCGCGGCAGACATTACAGCGTAAGTCGGTGGCGTCTCGAGCAACGCCACGCCACGCCACGCCACGCCACGCCGTGGCCCCGCTACCGCTGCTGGCACCCACTCGAACAAAGCGGCCACTTGCCTGGCGGTCAGTCCTTGTATAGCTAAACATCATTACCGTGTACTCGAGGGGTGCCGCGAGGAGTGCCCGCGGCGCAGCTCCGAGCCTTCAGCTGGACCACTCCCTTCTGTCCGGGTGCGGTGTGCCTTAAACGTAGTCTGTCTTACTAATTCGCTTTATGCTTAGACCGATCGAGAAGTAGTCGCATTAAGACTTAGGCATCCTGCGTTTTTGCCCAATAGCTAATCTGGTACAGTGAGAGTTAAACTTATTACTCTACTGGTAGAGTATTATGTTCAACTAACAGATTGCTATAGAGCGATCGACAGTACAAATTCATTACCGAACCTGTTGTACTGTTATGCGATACCTAGTTTAAGGTGTTATTTATATTCATCCATTGATATTATATCCACAAAACAAATGATTTATGTAAGACTAGCGCAAGTTGTGCTAGTTGTGCGAATTGTGCGAGTTGTGCGAGGTTGGCAGCCGGCAGCCGGCTACGTGCACAGCTCAGCGCGCCACTGACCTCACTTCGTACGAGGTCGAGGTCAGCAGCCGACTGCGTGCACAGCTCAGCGCGCCACTGACCTCACTTCGTGCGAGGTCGGCAGCCGGCAGCCGGCTACGTGCACAGCTCAGCGCGCCACTGACCTCACTTCGTGCGAGGTCGGCAGCCGGCAGCCGGCTACGTGCACAGCTCAGCACGCCACTGACCTCACTTCGTGCGAGGTCGAGGGCAGCAGCCGACTGCGTGCACAGCTCAGCGCGCCACTGACCTCACTTGGTGCGAGGTCGAGGTCAGCAGCCGACTGCGTGCACAGCTCAGCGCGCCTCTGACCTCACTTCGTGCGAGGTCGGCAGCCGGCAGCCGGCTACGTGCACAACTCAGCACGCCACTGACCTCACTCCGTGCGAGGTCGGCAGCCGGCAGCCGGCTACGTGCACAGCTCAGCAGGCCACTGACCTCACTTCGTGCGAGGTCGAGGTCGGCAGCCGGCTATGTGCACAAATGTGCACGACCTCACTTCCTGATACTCACGTCTGTCGCTTCTATTATTTCATTTCATTTGGTCTCATGACTGACACAAAAGCAAGCTCATATTGCGGTGAGATCCCTTAGTCACCTTTAAAACACCCGCGGGCTGAGGTGGAGGGGCTATTGCCAACAGACACTGAGGTGGAGGGGCGATTGCCAACAGACACGTTACCGGACTTAGCTATTGTAAATAGGCTACGTAAGACAATACGGGAAACTACGTGGGGACATGTTTACCATGCTTTGCCTTTTTAATACATTAGTGGACGGTCCCATGGTGGTGGGTGGGGCTCGCCCAGGAGTAGGAGTGTGGGGAGGGGAGGGGAGGGGAGGGGAGTTGGTAAACACGCGAAGTGGCACCATGGCTCCACTCGGGCGAGCAGACACCCGGAATGTGGAGCAGCAGACCGGTGCGACGGCGGCGGCGATGTGGAGCAACAAGTCTACTCTCACCGAGTACTAGCCTCAATCAGGTCAAGTTGTGACGGAAGCAGGTAACTTCAATTTATATCGCTACGATCTGGAAGTTTATTACTTTTAGTGGTATTTATTGAATTCTATGTGCATTGGAAGAAATCTACATGAGGAGAAACAGATTCAGAGTGGAATATTAATGCAAAGTTGAACTAATCCCCTCAGGGGATAACGACAGGGGTTGAAGTGAAGTACGTGCCGTTTACTCAAACGTAAAGCCACATGTCTCAAGACCGGGAAGCGTTTGGTTACATTCACATCGAGAGTTCCTGAATGTAAAGTATGGAATTGTTAATGTAAGTCCTTCGAGCGATTCCAATGTGGGATTTAAATTGTGCGATTGACTTTCAAATGAAACTCGGCCTCCTGGCCCCCGGCCCCCGGCCCCCAGCCCCGTCCCCTATCCCCCGCCCCCGGCACCCTTGGCTGGACCAAACTAGTGTTCCATACAGAGCCATGATCTCACCATTCTCTGGTAGAGCCGCCGATGCTCGAGTTTGCTCCTCTAAGGTATGCTGGGACTCCATTACATGGTCCTGTTTTTTCCAGTGCCACTCTGAGTTCTAATGTTTTGTCATTGTGTTCCTTATACTTGACAAAACATTGACACAGACTAAACTATAAGCAAAGAATAATCTTGCGGTTGTGACACATTGGCTTGAAAAAAGTCTCCTAACCTTAAGCTTAATACTTAATTAGCTTAATACTAGTTAAACAAAGTATAATTATGTGTTTTACAAAGACAAGTTATGGACGTCCCACTACAGCTGTCAATCTAAAAATACACAGCCATCCCTGCAACATTAACACCGCACGGGATACGCCATGACCATGACCATGCTCTAGTCTTTCCCAGGTTGAGTCAATTAGGTACCTTGGAGTGCTTATTGATGACAAATTGAACTGGAAACAGCACATTATGGCACTTACTTCTCTAATTAGGAAACTGATCTATATTTTTAAAACCGTGAGATCTGTAGCCGATAAAAAGCCCTTCTTTCCCGTGGTTCACCTATTTTGTCCACCTGGTGGACCACGGGTAAACATATTCTTCCGTGGTCCACCTGATAATCGCGTAAATTATTTTTATTGAAATATATTGCCTATTGTCCACCTCTTTTCATTGGCTAGATTAAATCTATGCAACATTGATCCCGACAAATTAAAAAGTACACCGAATGGCATTTTTTTTTTAAATTCATTTATTGAAATAATTTACTTCAATTAAAATGATGATTACTTAAAACTAAAATTGCTCTATCAACGTAGTTTCTCCAATGCGAAATTGATTGGAATTTCACCATTTAGTAACTGTAATTGTATCCCCATAATATCATCGTCGTTATCTATATATATTTTTCTTCTCTTCGATGTTGTCTTGAAACTTGATGTTTCTAGTTTTGTTAAACCTTTTAATAGATTTATTACCGTTGCATTTCTTTTATTTACTTCTTTATTCAATTTCGAATGATAAGACTCTGCAGTGTTATTGGTGCGGGTTCTTTCACCAAATACGCACAAAATTTCACTGAATTTATCAGACAGCCAAAAACTTTCAACGTACTTTAAGAAGAGTAACATTTTTTTGCTATCACTGCTTTCAGATTTAACATACTCCAATCCTTCTTTAATGCTTTCATGGGGTATCAAAGGTAGAGCAGCAATTAATGCAGCGATCCGCTTTTCTCCTTTCGATTTTAAGCCTAACTTTTTGGCCTTCTTCCAAATCGCCCTCTTCCAATGATAAAAACAACCGCGCAATGTTACATGTGGAAAAGCGCATAAAATAGCATTTATTGCGGCTTTCTCGAAATCAAGATGCATTGTTTTAGGATTGAAATTTGGTAACTGTGATTTAATTAAATCGAACACAATCGAATATGATTCCTGTTTTTTGTTCGGCATCAATACGTATATCAGCGGTACAACTTTTGTAGTCGTTATAGTACTCCCGATATCTCCATGTAATATGTACAATTTTTGGAATGGTTTCGGACAACAAGAAAAAGTGGCATCACCGAAATATTCAGTAACATCAGCAATGATCTCTCTAGCTCTTTTTGAACAAAAGACAATGATTCGCGATCCTTCATAAAAATAGTTTGCCAAAACCAATTGTGCAAATTTGATGGGAACTTCCACTTCTTCAAAATCGCTATAAATAGTTTTTTTAACTCCTAAAGATTTATTTCTTATTGTATATAAGTTGTGCTGTATGCTCGAAAACGACGGTATTTGGGTAACCATGTTCAATCCTTTACTTTCTAAAATATCAACACTATCCTTATAAAGTTGTGTTAAAGGCAAATCAGTGTTTTTGACTTTGTTTTTCAAAGATTCAATTTCATTTGCAACCACAATTTTGGAAAAATCAGATGCACATGAATGATTTTTTTTACTTGTCACCTTTCCATCCTGAAAGATTTTAAAAATGTTAATTTGTATTTGAAAAGTTCTAGGAGCGTGGAGGTTTACGAAACAGGACTTCCGTGAATGTTGACTTACCTTAACGATAATATTTCCGGTACATTTCTTTTTTTTGTACTCCGCACATCTCCATAAAACCGCTGAGGTTTTTTTAAAGGTTTTGACTCTGTAGAAAAAATATACATCATGCACCAATACAGTGCCCCCCTTTCTGGTAATATAGTGCAAATCGTTTTCTTCGTCTTGCGTATCTCCCATTTTAATAAGATTTAATTTTACTCACAAGCGATCAGGGACGGAGCACTATTTCATTAAACAGAACACATCTAATTCTGTTAGATGGTCAGGAAATACTCAAAGATTAATTGTCAAGAAATACTCAAAGATTAATTGTCAAACGATAAAGAAACAATACGTTGTAAGTTCTTGAAAAAGAGGTGCACTTGAAAAGATTCAATTACAGTGAAGCACGTCAACGAAAGACCAAAAAGATTGTGTGCTCAAAGGTGGACCACGGTTAAATAATAATTTCCTATGGTTCACCTTAGTTCACCTGGTGGACCACGGAAGAATATGTTTACCCGTGGTCCACCAGGTGGACAAAATAGGTGAACCACGGGAAAGAAGGGATAAAAAGCTATGTATCCAAATATAATAATGCACTATGCGAATGTATTTGTAGATACTGTATATCTTCTTGGGGGACTGCTGAATGTATTTGTAGATACTGTATATCGTCTTGGGGGACTGCTGAATGTATTTGTAGATACTGTATATCTTCTTGGGGGACTGCTGAATGTATTTGTAGATACTGTATATCGTCTTGGGGGACTGCTGAATGTATTTGTAGATACTGTATATCTTCTTGGGGGACTGCTGAATGTATTTGTAGATACTGTATATCTTCTTGGGGGACTGCTGAATGTATTTGTAGATACTGTATATCTTCTTGGGGGACTGCTGAATGTATTTGTAGATACTGTATATCTTCTTGGGGGACTGCTGAATGTATTTGTAGATACTGTATATCTTCTTGGAGGACTGCTGAATGTATTTGTAGATACTGTATATCTTCTTGGGGGACTGCTGAATGTATTTGTAGATACTGTATATCTTCTTGGGGGACTGCTGAATGTATTTGTAGATACTGTATATCTTCTTGGGGGACTGCTGAATGTATTTGTAGATACTGTATATCTTCTTGGGGGACTGCTGAATGTATTTGTAGATACTGTATATCTTCTTGGGGGACTGCTGAATGTATTTGTAGATACTGTATATCTTCTTGGGGGACTGCTGAATGTATTTGTAGATACTGTATATCTTCTTGGGGGACTGCTGAATGTATTTGTAGATACTGTATATCTTCTTGGGGGACTGCTGAATGTATTTGTAGATACTGTATATCTTCTTGGGGGACTGCTGCCAAAACTCACCTCGTTGCGGCCGGACGTGCCCCACGGGCTGTCCTCAAGGGCCTCCTGCATCTTCCCTATAGACATCCTACTACAGAAGTATACAAGGCAGCTGATGTGTTAAGTATCAGGAAATTACTTATCTTTGAAACGCTTAAGCGCTACCATTAAAAAGTAGTGCCCTTTCTGCCTGAATCTTCAAAAAGAATATTTCGATGTCCTTTTCCGAAAGTAAACTCCCGTTTTGCTAATAAACAATATAACTTCATTGCTTCCCAACTCTACAACATATTATACAAAAACCTTAAAGTTAAAAGTTTGAAATCATTGACATTATTTGAATTAAAAAAAAACTTCTCAATTGGATTAAAATCTATGATAATGAGGGCATAGAAAATATGCTTACAGACTTATACTTCTAATTAACTCACATAACACAAATATTAATATTATCTTACGCAACAATACCTCTAAGTAATCTATCTATGTGACGGAGGTGTCGTCTGCATAGCATGTCACGAGACGTACTTCCTCCTCGAGTGTGTCTCCTCGAGCGGTGACTGAGGTGTCGTCTGCATAGCATGTCACGAGAAGTACTGCCTCCTCGAGTGTGTCTCCTCGAGCTGTGACCGAGGTGTCGTCTGCATAGCATGTCACGAGACGTACTGCCTCCTCAAGTGTGTCTCCTCGAGCGGTGACCGAGGTGTCGTCTGCATAGCATGTCACGAGACGTACTGCCTCCTCGAGTGTGTCTCCTCGAGCGGTGACTGAGGTGTCGTCTGCATAGCATGTCACGAGACGTACTGCCTCCTCGAGTGTGTCTCCTCGAGCGGTGACTGAGGTGTCGTCTGCATAGCATGTCACGAGACGTACTGCCTCCTCGAGTGTGTCTCCTCGAGGGGTGACTGAGGTGTCGTCTGCATAGCATGTCACGAGACGTACTGCCTCCTCGAGTGTGTCTCCTCGAGCGGTGACTGAGGTGTCGTCTGCATAGCATTTCACGAGACGAACTGCCTCCTCGAGTGTGTCTCCTCGAGGGGTGACTGAGGTGTCGTCTGCATAGCATGTCACGAGACGAACTGCCTCCTCGAGTGTGTCTCCTCGAGGGGTGACTGAGGTGTCGTCTGCATAGCATGTCACGAGACGTACTGCCTCCTCGAGTGTGTCTCCTCGAGCGGTGACTGAGGTGTCGTCTGCATAGCATGTCACGAGACGAACTGCCTCCTCGAGTGTGTCTCCTCGAGGGGTGACTGAGGTGTCGTCTGCATAGCATGTCACGAGACGAACTGCCTCCTCGAGTGTGTCTCCTCGAGGGGTGACTGAGGTGTCGTCTGCATAGCATGTCACGAGACGTACTGCCTCCTCGAGTGTGTCTCCTCGAGCGGTGACTGAGGTGTCGTCTGCATAGCATGTCACGAGACGAACTGCCTCCTCGAGTGTGTCTCCTCGAGGGGTGACTGAGGTGTCGTCTGCATAGCATGTCACGAGACGAACTGCCTCCTCGAGTGTGCCTCCTCGAGTGTGTCTCCTCGAGCTGTGACCGAGGTGTCGTCTGCATAGCATGTCACGAGACGAACTGCCTCCTCGAGTGTGTCTCCTCGAGCGGTGACTGAGGTGTCGTCTGCATAGCATGTCACGAGACGAACTGCCTCCTCGAGTGTGTCTCCTCGAGCGGTGACTGAGGTGTCGTCTGCATAGCATGTCACGAGACGTACTGCCTCCTCGAGTGTGTCTCCTCGAGCGGTGACTGAGGTGTCGTCTGCATAGCATGTCACGAGACGAACTGCCTCCTCGAGTGTGTCTCCTCGAGCGGTGACTGAGGTGTCGTCTGCATAGCATGTCACGAGACGTACTGCCTCCTCGAGTGTGTCTCCTCGAGGGGTGACTGAGGTGTCGTCTGCATAGCATGTCACGAGACGAACTGCCTCCTCGAGTGTGTCTCCTCGAGCGGTGACTGAGGTGTCGTCTGCATAGCATGTCACGAGACGAACTGCCTCCTCGAGTGTGTCTCCTCGAGCGGTGACTGAGGTGTCGTCTGCATAGCATGTCACGAGACGAACTACCTCCTCGAGAGTGTCATTTCGGGAAAAGTTATTTTTGAAGTACGTACGTTATGTAGATGAGTACATTTTTACATTCAGACCTAACCACCCGGAAACGTCCGACCTGTCCTAGATACAGAACCAATCTCCCCGAGAGGTATGTGTAACAGTCCGTCCTGTCCTAGGTACAGAACAAATCTCCCCGAGAGGTTTGTGAAATAGTCCGTCCTGTCCTAGGTACAGAACTAATCTCCCCGAGAGGTTTGTGAAATAGTCCGTCCTGTCCTAGGTACAGAACAAATCTCCCCGAGAGGTTTGTGAAATAGTCCGTCCTGTCCTAGGTACAGAACAAATCTCCCCGAGAGGTTTGTGAAATAGTCCGTCCTGTCCTAGGTACAGAACAAATCTCCCCGAGAGGTTTGTGAAATAGTCCGTCCTGTCCTAGGTACAGAACTAATCTCCCCGAGAGGTTTGTGAAATAGTCCGTCCTGTCCTAGGTACAGAACAAATCTCCCCGAGAGGTTTGTGAAATAGTCCGTCCTGTCCTAGGTACAGAACAAATCTCCCCGAGAGGTTTGTGAAATAGTCCGTCCTGTCCTAGGTACAGAACTAATCTCCCCGAGAGGTTTGTGAAATAGTCCGTCCTGTCCTAGGTACAGAACAAATCTCCCCGAGAGGTTTGTGAAATAGTCCGTCCTGTCCTAGGTACAGAACAAATCTCCCCGAGAGGTTTGTGAAATAGTCCGTCCTGTCCTAGGTACAGAACAAATCTCCCCGAGAGGTTTGTGAATATAGTAGTAGGATTGGTGCAAAGCGTGTTATCGACTCCATTGTGTGAGGCCGCTAGGGTGTTATACACAATGGTGTATGATGTTTTAAAATCAGATTAGGTTGTTAAATTTTGTAAGCCACTACGGGACTGGCATATTCGAACGACGAAAAATGTCCCAAAAAAAAAAATTGATTAAAAAAAAAAAAAAAAAAAAAAAGGTTTGTGAAATAGTCCGTTCTGTTCTAGGTGCAGATTCAAATCTCCCCGAGAGGTTTGCTCCTACCATTCTGCCAAGGTGGGAAGGCCCATCATGAATACAGGACCGCGGCAATGTCAAGAGACGCGGCAGGCATCACCCCCTGGTGCTACTCTGCGATAGGTATCTACTTCAACATTTGACATCAGCCGTGAAATTTCTTACCTTGACTCGTTTTATAAAGGTTGTTTAAGTTACTGGTGAAGCCTACTCTGTGTTCAGATTTGTCTGCTTTCATTATTTAAATAATTACTAGAATGTCATAATTATCAAATACTAAATAAAACAAAAAAAAATACTGATCACAAAACTTAGAATAAGTAATAAGTAGCATGTTTATGTAACACGGTCACTTGATTTCAATAAAATATGCTGAATATTTGTCGACGCCGGATACAAAGTAGGTTATTTAAATGCTTTATATTCATGAGATTGCCGAAATTGTATCCAAGCCAATAGACACACATAGATCGTCGACTACATTTAATTTTATACCATCATAATACACTTCAATTAGTACATTAGTTCACAACACCAAACTACTTTCCAAACGTGGAGATTGTGTCAAACCTTCACATAATGTCAGTAATTGTGATAACATCACTTCCGTTCTGTTGAAGTCCATACAAACATAATATCGCAACACGCACACTGTTTCTGAATTGATACAAACGTGGTAATGCTCTAGTATTTATGATGTCACATCGATACCGCCACCGTACACCACGAAAAAGACAAACACACAAACTATCAGGTAAGTTCGATCGGGTTGTATAACGAAACGCGTCTCCCAAAAGAAACATCCCAAAAAACTAAGGTCACTAGTCACTAGAACCTTCACAAAATTTAATTATATTTACTAATTAGCATATTATTTTAAGCTTTGCCTTGAAACGAGTAATTTGAATGTTCATTGTGATGTGGTTGTTGAACGTAGCCACAAAGTCACTACTAGAGGTCCTACGAGGGCCTACATCACTACTAGTACTGGCATTGTGGCGGGTGGCTAATAGTGTAGGCACTCGTAGGACCTCCAGTAGTGACTCTGTGGCGGGTTGCTAATAGTGTAGGCACTCGTAGGACCTCTAGTAGTGACTCTGTGGCGGGTTGCTAATAGTGTAGGCACTCGTAGGACCTCCAGTAGTGACTTTGTAGCGGGTGGCGAATGGTGTAAGCACTCGTATGACCTCTAGTAGTGACTTTGTGGCGGGTGGCGAATGGTGTAGGCACTCGTAGGACCTCCAGTAGTGACTCTGTGGCGGGTGGCTAATAGTGTAGGCACTCGTAGGACCTCCAGTAGTGACTCTGTGGCGGGTGGCTAATAGTGTAGGCACTCGTAGGACCTCCAGTAGTGACTCTGTGGCGGGTGGCTAATAGTGTAGGCACTCGTAGGACCTCCAGTAGTGACTCTGTGGCGGGTGGCTAATAGTGTAGGCACTCGTAGGACCTCTAGTAGTGACTTTGTAGCGGGTGGCGAATGGTGTAAGCACTCGTATGACCTCTAGTAGTGACTTTGTGGCGGGTGGCGAATGGTGTAGGCACTCGTATGACCTCTAGTAGTGACTTTGTGGCGGGTGGCAAATGGTGTAGGCCCTCGTAGGACCTTCTAGTAGTGACTTTGTGGTAGGGGTCGTGTGGTGTTGGCACTTGTAGGACCTTCTAGTAGTGACTTTGTAGCGGGTGGCGAGTGGTGTTGCCACTCGTAGGACCTTCTAGCAGTGACTTTGTGGCTGGTAGCGAGTGGTGTTGGCACTAGTGGGACCTTCTAGTAGTGACTTTGTGGCGGAGGGCGAGTGATGTTGGCACTCGTAAAACCTTCTAGTAGTGACTATGTGGCAGGGGGCGAGTGGTGTACGCACTCGATATCCACTTTTTATTAAAAAAAATACAATTAAACTAACTATGTACCAAGGAATCATTCTAAATACCTGAGGACCGTTACGCTGTAGGTAACTCAACTGCTGTTCCAGACGGAAGCGTGCCCAAGTCACTGCCTGCCCCCTTATTTTGTATGACATTGGAGGTAATTGCTACGCTGAATAGCTATTCTGATTCGCTGGCTTATATAAGAGTCAGCCCTTAGGCCACGTATCGCCTCAATCAAAAGCCCTGCAAGATTTTTGAGAAATATATTATATTATATTATAAGGCAATAAATATATTTTTAAATAAATTTGTAACGGTCCTTAGGTAATCTGACTGATTCCTTTGTACATAGTTAGTTTAATTGTACTTTTTATTGAATAAATAAATATAAATATATATATTTGAGCCAAAAGGCTCAAATAGGTAAGCTTTGTCGAGACCACTATATTTGCGCCATTTTGAGATCCTCAGCCGCCGCACCAGCCCTAACTGATGTCCCAGGCAGATGAAATGGCGCTAGGGTGTCGACGCAGGTAGCGTCCCACACCAAAGGCCTACCCATTTCCCAAGGGACAAGAGTCATACCGTCGGGCCACTTACGCCTCCTCTACTGTACTCGTCTCTTGCCGTGCGTATCCTAACCTAAAATCGTGGCCGAGGTGACAAAATTGATTTTTCATTTGAAATTAGTGAGCTCAGGAGTTGGGTATAGCGTTGGCTATAAATACAAGACTCAGCGGAACACTTGGTCGGCATCTCACCGGGGGCTGTGTCATGCATGATGATGGATGCAGGCGGCTCAAGGTCAGTGGCGAGGCCTGTACTTAATAACGTAATGGTCAGCCGTGGATCCCGAGGCACGCCTGGAATTGAGGCTAGAGTGAGGTCTATTACAGGAGCGAACCTTCCCCAGACAACGGTTTGCCCAGCGAAGGGCTTGTGTGGGCTGAGAGGATAGTGACGCACTTAGAACCTTGGTGCGAGTGTTACTGCGCGGAGTCAGCTAGTTAAATGTAAAATCATTACTCATTAAATTGCTTTCATCATAAAACTACCTTAATTGAATAAGTCCACGTCATTCATTAAAAGTTCGCCATTAAAGCTTATGAGGAGCATGTCCTCGCGATACTCATCGTATTAGTTAGTGCATGTCAGCGGCTGTTACGTGAACCCCATGGTGGCTCCGACGGGGGGTGCTAGTGGGGAGGGGGGAGGGGGGTGGGGGTGGGGTGGAGACCCACCTGTGGCGCGCTGAGGACGATATCTAGCGGGATCGGCACATTTACTGAAAATATAGTTTTATATAACTTGACTTTGACTTTGACTGTATAATGAGAGATTGAACAGACACTATATGGTGAGTGAGTGAGCAGACTCTGTATGAAGAGTGAGTGAGCTGGCACTTTATGGTGAGTGAGTCAGCTGACACTTTATGGTGAGTGGGTGAAATTTAGGGGCACGCGAGGCTTAACACCTTTATGCCTTAAGTTGACGGCGCAATGCAGTGCCGTGTAGACTATCTTATAAAATATGACAACTTCGCTCGCTCGGTTGGTCACTTGTAGGTTTGGTTTCGTGTCGGCTTCTCACTTCTCAGTAACCTCTAGTCTGTACAGTAACGTGTGAATGAGAACAATAATGAATATTGTAACAACTCGCTTGTAATTAATGTGAAAGTAAATCATCTGTTAGTGTTGCCACGGCTCGTAGCAATGCCACGAATCCTGCTATTTTATTCAACAGCATTCATAATTGTTTTACTAGCCATACTTTTACAGTAACAGTGGGCCCTGTTTCCTAGATTAGCGTGAACTGTGGCGCAGGAAACAGTAGTTACTCTCCCGAATTATTTGATACAACTTATTTATATCAGTTACATCCAATATTTAAAAAAATTAAGTGTCCCTTATTAATGTAATGAAAATGTTAAAGTAAATCTTACAAAACCTATTAATGACCGTTATATTCATTAAATGCAGCATAGGATTAAGAAGATAAATATATAAATAATAAGTTAGTAGGTAGAAACGGCAAGCTGCATATATTTAATTACACTTCCTATAATTAAGCTCGCATTTGCCATAGGTACTTTTTCCAATTCTGTTTATAAGGTTATATAACTTGTTTGGAGATCAAAATAACCATAGGTACTGTACGTACGGCGCGGTGGCTACTAATGTATTCCCAGTTAGTACCTACTGTAGGTACTGTACGTAAGGCGCGGTGGCTACTAATGTATTTCCAGTTAGTACCTACTGTAGGTACTGTACGTAAGGCGCGGTGGCTACTAATGTATTCCCAGTTAGTACCTACTGTAGGTACTGTACGTAAGGCGCGGTGGCTACTAATGTATTTCCAGTTAGTACCTACTGTAGGTACTGTACGTAAGGCGCGGTGGCTACTAATGTATTCCCAGTTAGTACCTACTGTAGGTACTGTACGTAAGGCGCGGTGGCTACTAATGTATTCCCAGTTAGTACCTACTGTAGGTACTGTACGTAAGGCGCGGTGGCTACTAATGTATTCCCAGTTAGTACCTACTGTAGGTACTGTACGTAAGGCGCGGTGGCTACTAATGTATTCCCAGTTAGTACCTACTGTAGGTACTGTACGTAAGGCGCGGTGGCTACTAATGTATTCCCAGTTAGTACCTGCTGTAGGTACTGTACGTAAGGCGCGGTGGCTACTAATGTATTCCCAGTTAGTACCTACTGTAGGTACTGTACGTACGGCGCGGTGGCTACTAATGTATTCCCAGTTAGTACCTACTGTAGGTACTGTACGTAAGGCGCGGTGGCTACTAATATATTCCCAGTTAGTACCTACTGTAGGTACTGTACGTAAGGCGCGGTGGCTACTAATGTATTCCCAGTTAGTACCTACTGTAGGTACTGTACGTAAGGCGCGGTGGCTACTAATGTATTCCCAGTTAGTACCTACTGTAGGTACTGTACGTAAGGCGCGGTGGCTACTAATGTATTCCCAGTTAGTACCTACTGTAGGTACTGTACGTAAGGCGCGGTGGCTACTAATGTATTCCCAGTTAGTACCTACTGTAGGTACTGTACGTAAGGCGCGGTGGCTACTAATGTATTTCCAGTTAGTACCTACTGTAGGTACTGTACGTAAGGCGCGGTGGCTACTAATGTATTCCCAGTTAGTACCTACTGTAGGTACTGTACGTACGGCGCGGTGGCTACTAATGTATTCCCAGTTAGTACCTACTGTAGGTACTGTACGTACGGCGCGGTGGCTACTAATGTATTCCCAGTTAGTACCTACTGTAGGTACTGTACGTAAGGCGCGGTGGCTACTAATGTATTCCCAGTTAGTACCTACTGTAGGTACTGTACGTAAGGCGCGGTGGCTACTAATGTATTCCCAGTTAGTACCTACTGTAGGTACTGTACGTACGGCGCGGTGGCTACTAATGTATTCCCAGTTAGTACCTACTGTAGGTACTGTACGTACGGCGCGGTGGCTACTAATGTATTCCCAGTTAGTACCTACTGTAGGTACTGTACGTAAGGCGCGGTGGCTACTAATGTATTCCCAGTTAGTACCTACTGTAGGTACTGTACGTACGGCGCGGTGGCTACTAATGTATTCCCAGTTAGTACCTACTGTAGGTACTGTACGTAAGGCGCGGTGGCTACTAATGTATTCCCAGTTAGTACCTACTGTAGGTACTGTACGTACGGCGCGGTGGCTACTAATGTATTCCCAGTTAGTACCTACTGTAGGTACTGTACGTACGGCGCGGTGGCTACTAATGTATTCCCAGTTAGTACCTACTGTAGGTACTGTACGTAAGGCGCGGTGGCTACTAATGTATTCCCAGTTAGTACCTACTGTAGGTACTGTACGTACGGCGCGGTGGCTACTAATGTATTCCCAGTTAGTACCTACTGTAGGTACTCACGAGTATTGACGTCAATGGGAACGTTCCCAGGGACCTTGAACTTGGAATTACTGACATATTATTGAATTCATGCTTAAATACGTATTTGAAGGGCGCTCTGGCCTGGAAGGTGCTCATTTAAATATGATTGTCAGGTGTCGACGGACTATTAGCTATATTAACATGCATTGTGCACACTATGTATAAACACCGTTAGATGAATGCCACGCTAAGCTCACGTTTTTTGTGGAGGTCAGTTGTCTCTCCAAGTGCCCTTACCTGAGTGGTAGGTAACGTACTGAGTGGTAGGTAACGTACTGAGTGGTAGGTAACGTACTGAGTGGTAGGTAACGTACTGAGTGGTAGGTAACGTACTGAGTGGTAGGTAACGTACTGAGTGGTAGGTAACGTACTGAGTGGTAGGTAACGTACTGAGTGGTAGGTAACGTACTGAGTGGTAGGTAACGTACTGAGTGGTAGGTAACGTACTGAGTGGTAGGTAACGTACTGAGTGGTAGGTAACGTACTGAGTGGTAGGTAACGTACTGAGTGGTAGGTAACGTACTAAAACGTGGTCAGGTATCAGCATTTCCGTAGCCTGTCTGACTTCAGAGAATCTGAATCTCAACATCCAGCGAACATTTTGTGGAAACAAAAAAGTTTTCTTTGATAATCTTATATCAAATTATAATTAAATCTGATAATCAACGAGTATAATTTAACTGAAAAGTTTTTTAAATAGTTGTATATCTACTCTGGAATACAGCTGCCCGCTGAGGCGTGTGGCCTGTGCTTGGGAAATAGTTGTATATCTACTCTGGGATACAGCTGCCCGCTGAGGCGTGTGGCCTGTGCTTGGGAAATAGTTGTATATCTACTCTGGGATACAGCTGACCGCTGAGGCGTGTGGCCTGTGCTTGGGATACTTCGATCACATTGACGTCGGCGCTTAACGTCCTACATCGATATCATAATTGCATTAAAATAATGCCACAATCGTCGCGTTTAACTCAATGGCTACATACTCTAGGATCCATTTATAGTCAAATGCAAACAAAGGTTCCGTTGGAAATGACACTTTGTCAAGATACAGTCGTCGCTGGCGCGAAATTTTAAAAAAGGTTTAAAAAAGGGTTATAGATAGATCTAGTGACTAGATCTATCTCTAACCCTTTTTTAAACTTTCGCGATTAGAACACATTATTTTAATTCGAGAAACGGGTATTTAACGTCGGAATAAATATAGGTAAAATACGCGATAAACCCCGTTTACCCGTTTCTCGAATTAGAATAATATCTCTAAACCATTCGAGAGTAGGTCTCTAGATGGGTTATATGATCCTAATACTCGTAAAAGAAAATAACTATTAATTTTTCGCGGAAAAAGTTTTTGAGATACTGGGGTAGAAAAATGTACAACATTTCGCCAAAATCTTTTGAATTGTTGATCCGATCAATGCAAAGTTATACAATAAATATGCAGAGAAATACACTTGTTATACTCATTGTTATCAAAAATATTATTTGTTAACCTTACGCCTTACGTAATGTCATACGATTATGTAAATATTCAATAATCGGTAAAAAAAATAGCACTAAAGTAATATTTGTCAAAAACTTTCTTATGGGATGAACACTGCACATCTGTCTTTATCTGTCTACATATACTAATAATAAAATCTGCCTCCTGCGCTGTAGGCTGTGGGTTCGATTCCTATCCAGAACAAACATTTGTGTGATGAATACAGATGTTTGTTCTGTGTTTGGGTGTTGTATCATATAGTACGTATGTATTTACAAAAGTATTTAAGTATTCTATCCGTAATCTGGTTCCCATATTACAAGCTATGCTTAGTTTGGGGCTAGATGGCGCTGTGTAAAATTAATGTCCTGTTCATTTATTTTTAAAATTGTATTAAAGATGTCTAAACATTTAATCTTTGCAAGTAAAAATTGGAGAGATGATTGATTATTAGTGTGACCACTTCACGCATTAATTATCGCATTAAATCTATTTTATCTGTCAACGACTACTACATATTCAAAGGAACACATTCGTGGGGTCATATTTTTCATTTTCAATTGACTTTGATGAGTCTTAAACATAAAAAAACATTGTACATTAAACATTGTATTTACTAGGTATTATATTATATGTACTAGCTATAGGAATAGTAGAGCTCCTTGTTAAAAATCACTATGAAGTACAACCACCACACCTATTTCAGCCGCCAAGCAACATAGCTGTGTTTCGGTTTCGAGGGTAGGTATGGTTGTCGGTGAAATCACGAATGCCTCAAGTTTACAGCGCAATGCAGTGCAGGATAGGTCATGTTATTTGTGAATGTGACCTACGTAAGTAAGGCTTTGAAATAGGCAAGAGCTGCCCTGCGTCGGCTGCATGTAGCGATCGGGATTACCTCCTCGCACTAGCCATCATTTCGACACGCACCGCCGCCTTGCCGCCGCCTTGCCGCCGCCGCCGCCACCACCGCGCCGCACCGTTTTATCATAATCATATAACTTTATTGTTTATGAACACGAAGCTTCTATGATTATTAATTGCCGTAGATTTGGATGATCATCATCATCATCATCATTAAGCCCAATACACCAATTGTACACTGCAGGTCCTCTCGCAAAGAATCTCGTACACAACCATGGAAATAGTTTCCTCTGTGTCAACCTTTAGTCGCCTGTTCCACGGGCGGATAGCCGTTCTTGTTGATTGTGGGGGGCGTGTGCCGCACGAGTGACGTAGTGCAGTGCCGTGGTGCAGTGCCGTGGTGCAGTGCCGTGGTGCAGTGCCGTGGTGCAGTGCCGTGGTGCAGTGCCGTGGTGCAGTGCCGTGGTGCATCAAGGCATCGGTGTACCGCTGAGCGAGCAGCTTCGCGCGTCTTGTATTTCGATGAGTGCATGTTTGTCTACTGTCTAGCTAGTCAGTCCGACGCTCGTTATACCTACCTACGTACCTACCTACGTACCTACCTACTGCGCTCAGGAATTCGTAACGTGAAACGAAGCCGCTGTTTCAGCTCTGCCTGGTGCTGCACAATCTGAATAAATATCGCAGCCCGGTGGCTGACTACACCACCACTATGTATATATTTAGTATAATACATATATGCAGACAATACCGAACAATGGAACTTCATACATATAACCGATGGTTTAGGAACCAACTTTCGTACCGTCTGCCAATCTCAAGGTCTCTATCGAATCAGTATACTCGGATATGTTAATGAACGGATGCGCATACGCATTACGCAGCACACTTGGCTCCTAAATCGAACCCTAGTTGCATACACTGCTGGTGACTGCCTCTGGTCTTTTGCTGGTGACTGCCCACTGCTGGTGATTGCCTCCAGTCCACTGCTGGTGACTGCCTCCAGTCCACTGCTGGCGACTGCCTCCAGTCCACTGCTGGCGACTGCCTCCTATCCACTGTTGGTGATTGCCTCCAGTCCACTGTTGGTGACTGCCCTCTGCTGGTGATTGCCTCCAGTCCACTGCTGGTGACTGCCTCCAGTCCACTGCTGGCGACTGCCTCCTGTCCACTGTTGGTGATTGCCTCCAGTCCACTGCTAATGACTGCCTCCAGTCCACTGTTGGTAACTGCCTCCAGTCCACTGCTGGTGACTGCCTCCAGTCCACTGCTGGTGACTGCCTCCAGTCCACTGTTGGTGACTGCCTCCAGTCCACTGCTAATGACTGCCTCCAGTCCACTGTTGGTAACTGCCTCCAGTCCACTGTTGGTAACTGCCTCCAGTCCACTGCTGGTGACTGCCTCCAGTCCACTGTTGGTGACTGCCCTCTGCTGGTGATTGCCTCCAGTCCACTGCTGGCGACTGCCTCCTGTCCACTGTTGGTGATTGCCTCCAGTCCACTGCTAATGACTGCCTCCAGTCCACTGTTGGTAACTGCCTCCAGTCCACTGCTGGTGACTGCCTCCAGTCCACTGCTGGTGACTGCCTCCAGTCCACTGTTGGTGACTGCCTCCAGTCCACTGCTAATGACTGCCTCCAGTCCACTGTTGGTAACTGCCTCCAGTCCACTGTTGGTAACTGCCTCCAGTCCACTGCTGGTGACTGCCTCCAGTCCACTGCTGGTGACTGCCTCCAGCCCACTGTTGGTGACTGCCTCCAGTCCACTGCTAATGACTGCCTCCAGTCCACTGTTGGTAACTGCCTCCAGTCCACTGCTGGTGACTGCCTCCAGTCCACTGCTGGTGACTGCCTCCAGTCTACTGCTGGTGACTGCCTCCTGTCCACTGTTGGTGATTTCGTCCAGTTTACTGCTGTTGACTTAGTTAACAATGTATTCTGTACCGGTAGAACAAGTTATCAGTAACTAGTTATACTGTTACAGTCAGTGCTCGCAGTCTTCTCCTCACGATGCGAACAGCTGTGCTCGCTCCGCAGCTCCGGGTCACGTGACAGTTGATGATGATGATGATGACGTTACTGCATTTACTACAGGCGCTTACCGCACTTGGATTCCACAAGATAAAACTCATAAATACGATGATACCTATTCTGATAAAGCACGAGTAGGTACCTACCTATTAAATGATGCAGTAAGTATATAAGATACTTACCTACTATTGTATACAAATATACTATTAATGGCTTTTCCTTGATCAGATCATGTCTGCATGAACTAGCCTCATAGCTCAGTTGGCAGTAACTCTGCCTTCTGCGCTGTAGGTTGTGGATTCGATTCCTACCCAGGACAAACAATTGTGTGATAAATATAGATGTTTGTTCTGTGTTTGGGTGTTGTATCATTTAGTACGTATGTATTTACAAAGTATTATATTGTATTTATTAAGTATTACATCCGTAATCTAGTTCTCATATTACAAGCTATGCTTAGTTTGGGACTAGATGGCGCTGTGTGAAATAAATGTCCAGTAATATTTATTTATTAATTATTTATTTATATCAGAGAATAGCAGGTTGACTACATCTTTTTTTTGCCGTGTGGCAACCCTAACGTTAGTACGGAAGATTATCAGCTGTTAAAAATTAATTATATTTAGCTCAATTTACAGTGTTTAAACGTATAAACGAATGAATTAAATGCTAGGAAAATCGTACCTGATTAGTAAAAGTGTAAATAAACTGTGTCATAGTGTATACTTCTATGCTAAATTATTGTCGGCGTAACGTACCGCCGCCGCTGCCGGTTCTGCTACGTGACTCATCTCTGGATTTGGAATCGTTACCCTGACTTGCAGACGATACCTGAGCTGCAAATTATTACCAAATATCCAGGGGGAGTATATTCTTTTTTAATTAAACATAACAACATACTTTTACATTCACAACATTACCTACATGACTCATGAATATGAGTCACTGACCCGACACACACAGGCACTGATGTGCTCGTATAACTTGACAATAATTCGTGGAAGTTATTTGGAGACTCAATCTGCCTCATACAGAATAAAACTACAAAGACACAGCATAAACTAACATTCTAACCTTATAAGTACTTTGTTTACATCCAATAGCTGTAATTGAAAACTTGTTTATCCAAATCACTAGATTTATGAGATAATTACAAAGAATCCATACAGTAATACTTACTTGCTGTACCTGTACAGACTTTATTTACCTACTTGGATACGAAAAAAGGGTACAAAAGGCACTGTAATATCACTCATCCAGAGCTAAGCAGGTACCTACCTATATAGGCACATCTCCAAGTGTAAAATCCTTTTCTTTTTTAGTTCTCTTCCCCTTATATCTTAATTCTAAAACTTTCTCAACTTACCTTTGTTTAAATCCCTAACTATTTTAATTTAAATCTTATCTACCACCCTTTTCTATATCTATCTATAATTATAAACTAACTCATACTTGCTTACCACTGTGTTCCAGAAAAACAACAATGCCTTTGACCCGGAGGCAATGTGATATGCAGACCAAGCTGTTGGCAGCCAAGTCGGAGCTAACTGAGCTCACTGAGGCTCATAAGCAGCTTATTCAAGAGCAGGATGAGAGTGAGGCTGAGATGTTGGTGATTCTCGGCCAGAACAAGACTCTCAAGAGACAACTTGCAGATTTGCACAGCAAATATGAAGACTTATTGTTTGATCATGACCGCATCCAGTCAATGCTGAGTTCAGCGGACAAATGTTATGAAACTTATGAACTAGTGCTTCAACAAAATAAAGACCTACAGCAAGAACTAAATCAGTGCAGATCTAAAATTGACAATCTAGAATTAAGTCATAATAATATGCCCTCTGCAACCAACTTCAAAAGTCTGGATCTTCAGACAGAACTTCAAAACAGTGAGGCAGGCTTCTCTGTTATTAATCTCACCACACCAAACAGATTCTCATCAATAAGAGGAAGTAATAAAATAAAAAAATATGTAAAATTAAGTAGCTTTATAAAAAAATCTGAAAAGAAATTAAAAAAACACAAAAATGTATTTAGCGTTGCACAATTGAGTAAACAGAAATGTAATTTAACTGAGGAACTAGAATCTTGCTACAGCTTACTTGGACGGAACTCTAAAGAAATAAAATACATGTCAGACAAAATAGAAAGTTTGGAAAGGTCTTTACATGAGTTGACAGTGAAATACCAAAAAGCTAAGCAAGATTCCACTGAAAATATAAAAAAAATGAATAGTATTGTGGAAATGGTAAATAATGACAGTATTTATGTACAGATATGTAATAGGAGCTCACAGACCGACCCATGTACCATAGACCAGTCTGTGACTCATAGTATATCCCAGAGTGCTTCATCAGGACATGTGGAACCACCAATACCAGTGACTGCACAACCTGTTCCACCTGTAGTACTTCCTACACCGAATGTGCAGTTTGAACCTGCAAGTCTAGTACACAAAACACAGCCTCTGGTTAGGCAGACTGAAACCTGTCGACAGACCCAGAAAACTGTGGTGTTCTCAGACCGCCTAGGATTAGGTATGGGTCAGTTGCTCAATGATAGAATAGGAGACCAAGTGGTTACCAACTACTGTTTTCCAAACGCGTCTATCCATAAGTTAATAAAGACTTTAAGTGAGACATCTTTTGACAAACAAACCACATTAATAGTACAGTTAGGTAATAGTTATGGGGTCAAGCGTTCTGATGTCACTTATTTAGTGGAAATATTGTTACAAAAAGTAGACTTAGGGTTGTCAAAATTGATTCTATGTGCCTTCCCTTACTCCAAATTGTTATCTAGGGCTGATAATGTTAATATTTTTAATATTAATATGATTTTATACAACTTGACATGTCGTCATAGTGACGTTTTATATTTTGACACTAATATTTTTATTAGTGACTTTAGGTTAACGCAAGATACTTTGTATCTTAGTAGATATAGTAAGTTGAGTATTGCTAAATTGTTAGCATTTAATATTTGTAATAGGGTCATAGGTACTATGACAAAACACACCGACAGGCCTGCAGTTAGTTGCAGTACTAATGTGGGTGATCGTACAGTAGGGTCAAATGACAAACATTTAAACTAGTTAAGAAGACAATGGGAAAGCCTAATAGTTTACATCTAGTCCATCAAAATATTCAAGGCCTTTCCAGCAAAAATTTAGAAGTAGAATTATTTTTAAGCAAGATGAACATCAGTGTTATGGGCATCACTGAACACTTTGTATTGGATCAAAAGTTACTACCTCTTTATAAAGATTACTGTATTGCTAGCGCATACAAGCGAAAGAATACCACTCAAGGTGGGTCTTTAATCATTGTAAAAAATTCTCTTAAATGTAAGGAATGTAAAGATATTGTGAAACTCACGATTGAAGAAGTTATAGAACTGTCATGTGTTGAACTGGAGCGACACATTGTGGTTTGTGTCTATCGTCCCCCCCGTGCAAACTACGTGCTATTCGAGTCCACTATGGAAAATGTTTTAACCAAAATTTTCAGTCGTAATAAATCAATAATAGTGCTTGGGGACTTCAATATTGATATCCCTAATAATCCATTGAGCGAAAAAATAATTAACTTATTTAAATGTTTCAACTTGAGGCGCCAATTCAATGAATCAACTAGGGTAACTCTTACAACTGCCACTTGCATTGATAATATATATTGTAGTGATACTCCCCTTCAAAAAGATATGTTTAAAAAATTTGACTCAGACCATTATGGTCAGAGTGTGATTTTTGATTGCAATTCGAAACAGGAGCTTCCGGAAATCACTTACAGGCCAATCACCGAATTTCGCATCATGAAATTTCAAACCAACATTGGTAAAATGATTCCCCTTATTCCATGCTTAAATGATCCGAATGAACTTTATAACATATTGTCTAACATAATACATACAGAACACGATGATATTTTCCCACTACTAACGTGTAAAGGTAAATCTGGCTCTGTCTTTGCAGACTGGGCTACAGCCGGTATCTATAAAAGTAGGAATAGACTATATGAACTCTACGCAGAGAGAGAGTTAAGGCTACATGATCTACCATTTATTAGTTTCGTCAAAAAATACTCTAAATTCTTTAAACAGGTATGTCATTCAGCAAAATCTTTGCAAATAAAAAGGAAAATAGAGAACTCAACAAATAAAATAAAGGCTACTTGGAAAATGATTAATAATGAAACCGGTAAAACAAAACCTCTAAAAAAACCAATAGCTTTAAAAGTAGATGATACAATTGTAATTGATAATTTAAAAGTTGCTAATGAATTTAACCGTTTTTTCTCTAGCATACCTAATATTGTTACTCGGCCACTAAACTCATCTGTTGATTGTGCGTTGGCTCTACTTGAAACAAGTGTTGAAAAGTGTCATGTTTCCTTTAGTTTTAGACACGTCAACTCTGACTGTATTGTAAAAGCTTTTAAGTCAATGAATATAAAAAAATCCGAAGACCTTTGGGGGATTTCCGTAAAGATATTAAGTACGATAGTAATTGATATTGCACCATGTCTGGCATACATATTCAATAGAAGCATCGACGAAGGAATTTTTCCTGATCTGATGAAACATAGCAAACTGATCCCTTTATTCAAGTCTGGTAATGAAAAGGATCCAGCAAACTATCGACCAATATCGATTCTGCCTGCATGTAGTAAAATATTTGAAAAACTGATTCTTATTCAGTTACAGTCACATTTTAACTGCAACAGGCTTTTGCATGAAAAACAATTTGGGTTTACTAAAGGCCGTTCAACGACCGACGCTGGTTCTATGCTGTTGAAGTACGTCTTTAAAGCCTGGGAGGGAAAACAGGATGCCATTGGAGTATTCTGTGATCTATCTAAGGCTTTTGACTGCGTAGATCATGACACCCTGATCTCAAAGCTTAAACACTACGGCATCCAGAATCAGGCAATAAACCTCATGCATAGTTACCTATCAAATCGCATTCAAAAAGTGGATATTAGCGGTATCAGATCTTCGGGAACCTCCACTAACATAGGTGTACCACAAGGATCGATCTTAGGGCCCTTTCTGTTTCTAGTCTACGTCAATGATCTACCATCCTATGTAGGGGACCTATGTGACATTGTATTGTTTGCTGACGATACTTCATTAATATTTAGAGTCGATAGGGCTAAAGATAACTATGATTGTGTAAATGCTTCTCTAGCTAAAGTTCTTGATTGGTTTACAGTTAACAACCTCCTACTAAATGAGAAAAAAACAAAATGCATCCGATTCACCTTGCCTAATGTTCAAGTCAGCAATGCTAACATTATCTTAAATGGGGAAATACTTAACTTTATTGAAGCAACTACTTTCTTAGGTTTAAATATTGATGCTAAGTTGCAATGGGGTATTCATATTGAGTCATTAGCTAGCAGATTAAGCTCGGCTGCATACGCTGTACGTACAATAAGGCATCTTACTGATGAAGCTACGGCGAGGTTAGTTTATTTTAGTTACTTTCATAGTATTATGTCTTATGGCATACTTTTATGGGGAAATGCAGCTGATATTGATAGCATTTTTATTCTACAGAAGAGAGCTATACGGGCAATTTATAAAATGAAAACTCGTGACTCTCTTAGGGAACGTTTTAAAGAGATTGGTATTCTTACAGTCAGCTCCCAATACATTTATGAAAACCTAATGCACGCTCACAGAAACATTGATGAGTTTAGTAAAAGAAGTGATGTACACCGTGTTAATACTAGAAATAAAAATAAACTTGAGATACCTAAGTTTCGCTTAGGAAAAGTAAATAATTCATTCTTAGGAAACTGTGTGAGATTTTATAATAAGCTTCCTCAAAGCGCCACCAAACTCTCTACTCGTAAATTCAAATTGTATATAAAGAATAATTTAATTAAAAGTGCCTACTACAAAATTAGTGATTATATCGACGATAAGAACGTGTGGCCCGATGTTGCTATACCAGTTGACAGCAAAATGGTGATTTCTCAATGTTAACAAATTGCCCATAGGTAGATAGGTAATAACAAATGTTTTAAGATTAAGTATTTAGGTTTTTGTTGTATCTACTTAGAATATAATTACAAATTGTGTACCTATCTAAATGTTGAATGGATCATCAAAAAAATTAACCGGCCCGAGGTTCTTGCCTTTCTCCTTGTGTGCTGGTCGCGATTCCGAACAGGCGGTAAATTTGACGATTCAAAATGATCCTAAAAAATCTTAATGAATAAAGAAATTTTGACTTTGACTTTGACTTATGTCATTGTTATGTGGCGGAATGTACGATTGAAATACGTATTATATTTGACTACATCATGTCATTGTTATGTGGCGGAATGTACGATTGAAATACATATTATATTTGACTACATCATATCATTGTTATGTGGCGGAATGTACGATTTAAATACGTATTATATTTGACTACATCATATCATTGTTATGTGGCGGAATGTACGATTGAAATACGTATTATATTTGACTACATCATATCATTGTTATGTGGCGGAATGTACGATTGAAATACGTATTATATTTGACTACATCATATCATTGTTATGTGGCGGAATGTACGATTGAAATACGTATTATATTTGACTACATCATATCATTGTTATGTGGCGGAATGTACGATTGAAATACGTATTATATTTGACTACGTCATATCATTGTTATGTGGCGGAATGTACGATTGAAATACGTATTATATTTGACTATATCATGTCATGTTATGTGGCGGATCCAGGGCTTACCCTACGTGCTTAATCAAAAAATATTTTATAACGGAGATCGTGTGTTATGAACACGTGCTTTTATTTGGTATCCTTTATCGAAACACCCTTTTTCTCAATTTTATTTTTTTTCCCTTAGTGTTTGAGGCACAGAATAACTAATAGTGTTTGAGGCTCTTTGTCGCTCTTTGCAAAGACAGATTGAGAGCAAATCACCAAGGCACTGACCGTATGTCATTGGAGGTGAGCAGAATACAATAAATGAATACCACCCCTTACTAGTATAGTAAGGTATAAATCTGTACCTTATAAATCATTTATGAAAAGTAGGTACAAAGTTTCTAGAACTGAAAAGTACTATTTTCTAGTTTCAAAGTTTACTGTGTATGAACAAATCTTAACTGCTAACACCACTATGTCAACGACGCGGGGTGAATACGTAGCGTAGGTAGGTATGCACAAACGGAAGAAGTCTAGGTAGGTATGCACAAACGGAAGAAGTCTAGGTAGGTATGCACAAACGGAAGAAGTCTAGGTGTAATCTGTGCACATTGAAACGTCGTCGATTCGATCGGAGCCACCATTCAAAAGATATCGGCAAAATATTGTACAATTATATATTCACTTGATATCTCAAAAACTACCCTAGTTATCAAAAATCTCACGTACAATCAAAATGACGTGGCGCAGTTTCTACCAGTGTTTATAATTAAACTATTCACACATAATAAAGTAGGCATAGTGACAACACAACTATAATACCTAGTTGGATATAAATATGCGATCTCTGATTTCATTTAATTGTAGGCTGATGAGTCTATAAAACTGTAGAACATTTCTTTGTTACTTTTTTTTTTGTTTACTTTGTACGCGATGTCAGGGATTTTATCGGCTTTTATTTTCCAACAATAATGTAGCCCAAGGTCCTTGGGTTACATTATGAGAGTTTTTGTAAGAATCCATACTAAAACCTGATAAAAAAACATACCTTAGTTAGGTACTTAGTGATCAGGTAGGTAGATGCTATAGACTGCCAATGGTGAAATAAATTTTTAATTTTATAAATTAATAAAGAGACAGCTTATATTTCATTCAATCTTTCATACAAGTCATCAATTAAATGACTATCGGTCCAGTTGACTTTGCGTTTATTCACACAAGCTAATGTACCTACAAAAATGACACATATTTTCTCTTTGCAATAGTTACTCGAATATAATTTAGATTTGGTGTTCAGTGGATTGATTCGGTTTAATTTAAAGTTCGGTGTCTAGTATAATACCTAGCAATGAGTATATTCGACTGTGTGATAACGCGCGCGCCGCCGCCGCCGCGACCACGTGGTGGCCGGCCTCACGCCTCTGCCACATGTGTCCTACTCCTACCGCATTGCTGTCTCTTGAACAAACCATTACTTAAGCCAGTTGTATTTGACTAACTGAAACCCTCGCAATCAATCGATTTGTCTATGAACAAGTGAGTAGGTACCTACCTATCGATCAGCGTCATTTCTCTACCAATTAGGGTAGGTAGGTACAACCGGCAGGCATGTGATGTGTTGTGAGTGAATGGTGCGTTATCGTATCGATGGTCTATAAATAAGTTCCGTCCGTCGGATCGGACGCAAGGATCGCGACCCGCGCCACAGAATACTCGGGAGGATGTTCCGCCGATATGCACTCCCGAGCAGATACCGCGCGGTCACCGGCGTCACCCTTATGTGCGAGTGGTAGAGCTCAAAGTCCAGCGTCGCGGCCGCGTGGCGCGGGTTATCGCGCGGCGCGACCTCTTATCACCCGCACACACACACACACACACACACACCCACAAACACATACACAGACACGCGGCGTTGCTGGTGGGTTGCGAGTAGGTACGTAATGTAATGTACTGACACATTGTTGGTAGGTAGGTAGGTAGGTACCAGAAATGGGCCGCGTTTGTCGCCAGATGTAATTAGAGCAAGGAACTCTTTACTGTCCGACATTTAGAGCATCCGGTACATGTTGCTGACTTTGAGGTTTACTATTTTTTTATTGTCTATTTTAGCCGCTATTCGATTATTCCTAAGTTATTTTCTTAAAAATTAATAGTATCACTGCGGACTTACTTTGCATCAGATCGTTCATAGGTAGGTAGGTAAGTAGGTAGGTACCTACTTTGCATCAGATCGTTCATAGGTAGGTAGGTAAGTAAGTAGGTACCTACTTTGCCGTAGGCGAGGACTTCACTAATACAAGACAGGCGATTGCCATTTCCGCCGAGGTATATAGGTAACTATAGTGCTTTTCTCAAAAGTATGCCAGGGAATAAAACAATCTTTTTTTGATACCTATGTACCTACATTTAATTTAATTCATATTAAGAGTTACATTAGTCATATTGTGGCAATTACCAAAATAACATTTTATTGATTATCCCGGTACATTTATGTTTGTTTGTTTGTTGAACTTCTGATGAGGTTTTCAGCTGAGCATTGGAAGTAGTGGTAGATGGCTGAATACTTATGCTGTTTTGAGGTGGATGTCTGTGGACTTAGATGTTGGCAAGTGGTCGGGGTGATATTCTATTAGGTCCGAATTATGTTGCAATGTGGTGTTTGATTTAGTTTATTATTTAAATCAATTTTGTTTTCTTCGAGTCCTCAATGTAGCCTTCAGCCACTTTACCGGACTTCCGGTCCCCGTGTTTTTTCAGAGTCATCAAATTCGCTCCAGAAGGTCCGGAAACAATGTCCAGTGCGACATTCAGGTTTTGTCAAGTTTAAATAAGTTGCTATTTCTTTAGGTATTTTAGCTATTTTGTGTCTCTTTCGTCCGTTTCCGTTTCGTGTTTCCACTCCCCTTTCTGAAAATAAAGAAAAAACTTATCCGATATTGTGTTCGCTGGACGAAGATTATAATATTTGTTAACAATAGTTAGGAACTCTCCTCGGACTACAAACATCCGGTCAATCTTTGTTTTAGTGTCGCGCAGTGTTATTTATTGCTTTGTCATCAGCAATCTGTCTCTTGTTATTATATTATAGAATGCGATAGTCCGACACGCTCCGTTAACGCCTAATATCATAGCAACCTGTAACAAACAAAACTACATATCAAAACAAAACTAAATATCAAGCTAAATTCATACAAATCATCCAGCCATTTTAGCTTAACCGAGTCTCAAATTAATGATAATTACATTTACCTTTGTCGCTAAATAAATATCATTTTCATCCCACCATCTCGGAAAGAGTATTCTTACTATTCGATATCTGAGAGCAAAAGCCGTTTTAATCCGCTAGAGGTTAAAGTAAAATTGAATTTAGAACATCGTGTGCACTAAGTTTGTGAATTCAAAACATCAATAAACCTATTTACTTCTACCTCCATGGTGCCGAATTCATCATACAACCTTTTCTAATTTGTTAAGAACTCGAAATCGGAACCTTCTTGGTGTATTACTTGTAAAGGTATCGTAGGAGCCATTACACTGAAAGAGCCTCAGTCAGATCCTTGGACTGGCCCTTCTACATCAAAAATGAGCCATTACTAAACACCTAACCATCGCCCTCTCATGCCAACATTTACGCCAAGGGAATCCGATGAATCGGTACAACTATTAAGTATGACAGATAGTTTACCGAAAAACAGTACACAAGTGACTAACACCAATATTACAGTACCAAACAAAAATATTACACTCAATTTAAATAACTGTAGCAACGTTAATTTCAAATTTTCTCAATTATACCTTAGTATTATTTTGTTATAATTTATAGATTATTCTGTAATACTTACCTGTCATAATGTAGTAGTTAATACCTAAACTGAAATAAAAGTACCTATCTTGTGATTGTAAACGTTTTTTTTTGCATTAAGTCATTTCCTCGCTGAGGTGGAATGAAAAGTTACGTGTTGCACTCGAGTGCAAAGATTTTTCACCTCGTGCTCTTTTGATTCCCTCGCTAACGCTCAGGATTCTAATTTTGAATCACTCGCTGCGCTCGTGATTCAATTTTAGAATCCTTCGCTTGCTCGGTCATCAAAATTGAACACGCGGTTAAAAAGCAACTTTGCACTCTTGTATAACAAATAACTATTCTGGGGCTTTCATTCAAAATTGGTTTACTTTTTTTTTTGCTTTTGAAAAGTAGTTAAATTTCCATAGTTTTTTAAGTTAATGCCGTTTTTAACATGAATGTACATTTATTCAGCATGGATTTTTAGTTTTAGCAATCTCATTAAAATACGCCAAAATTACTGTTTCGGAGAAAATGTTTACTTATTGCTCGTTTTTCCAACTCATTAAATTTTGATATACTTTCTGTATTTATCTTTTAACTTCGCTGGAAGCAAGTTTTCCATTGCCAATTTGGCTTCTGTCTTATGTAATGATGGAGTACAATCAAATTTCACTCTCTGATCCGTCGGAACTCATTTAAATAAATTTATATATAATATTAATAAGTTAAGTATGAAAATAACAAATCAAGACGAATTTTCAGCTTCGCTGCTAATTTTATATTTATCACCTGTGCCAAAAGACAAACGCATTTATGGCTATACAGCCACGTGAACACAATTTGTACTAAGCAAAAAGACTTACTTTGGTTGGTATGCCAAGCCAAGATTGATAAAAGAGGTACAAAGATCAAACAGTATTTAATAGCTCCAGCACGCCGTTTCATACAACATTGCTGGAGCGTTGTAATGTTCCAAATTCAAAAAATATTATATTATAGGTATATTATATATTATAAGTATATTCGATACTTCGCGTGTTCTTTTTTTAGAAAATTATGACAATATTTCCATGCAGTGTAATTATAGTGTAGTGTAATTATAATTATAGTGTAGAGTATTTGTTTAAAATTGTATAAAACAAAAGCTATCATGGAAAACTTATTATAAAATTTCAGATTACCTAGAGACTTTGACTTTGACTTAGTCATATTACTTTTCAACTCACTGATGTGACCTACGATGGAGTAGGTAGGTACCTACGCTTGTGTTGGACGAACTAAACTGCATACAGCGTCGTTCAAGTCTCGCCTTCCCTTTCCCAGGGTTTCTCCATCAGCATCATCTTCCCGCTTCCACTCACGATCTCTTTGGGCGGGTACCTGCACGAAGCACGGAGCCGGCTGCGTGGCCGACCTCGGCCCGGCTCCGATCCGGCACGCTCCAGTCCTTCACGCAGCTTTACTTACAGCTCGTCTGTAAGTAAAGTATAGGTAGGTAGAGAGGCTCCTCACCTCACAGTCGACGTCTAAAGCGCAAATTGCGGCCAAAAAGCTGGGCATCCTAAATAAAGTCAAGCGATATTTCACACCTGATCAACTTTTCACTTTATATAAAACTCAAGTTCGATTCTGTATGGAGTATTGCAGCCACCTTTGGGATGGTTCAGCCAAATATCAACTTGCCGCGCTTGACTCGGTGGAGCGCAGAGCCAAGAGGCTCATAGGTGAAGAGTTGCTTGCCAAAGGAAGGCTCGACAGCCTGAGCGTCGTCGCAAGGTTGCGTGTTTGTCGGTGTTTTACAGATTGTACTTCGGTGAGTGTGCTCAGGAGCTTTACGACCTTATACCGCCTTCGCCGTTTTTCAATGTGTTTCATTCCAACATAACTTATAAAACACAGACATTATGAATAAACAATATGGTTATGAAATAAAATTAAAGTCTTTATATGCCTATGTTACTAATTAATTATGACTTATCTCCTCTAAAGTAAAACCGTCATTATTGTGGTCCATGTCCATGTCCGTATAGAAATTTCAGACGCACAGCCTATTATCATCCTCACCTGGTTGATATCCCACGCATAAGAACTAAACGCTTTCAAGAATCTTTTATTGAGCGCACTGCAAGAACTTGGAATAAGCTCCCAGCGTCTGTTTTTCCGCTGTGTTACTAGGGCATCTAATCCCGCATGTTATTTGTGATCTCGGTATTTGCGAGATCGATGATTTACGATCTCGCGAGATCTCGGAATTTGCAGGATCCCGCAAATGTTAAATGTTAGAACTGCGCACTAAGTGTTGTGTATGTCAAAGTAGCTTCTGCTGTAATAAGATTGGCGTCTTGACGACAAATAACCTCGACAGCTATCTTGACCGGTTAAAGTGTTTCCGAAAAGTGATAATCTGTGTTGGTTCCAAGGCAAAGATCGATGAGAGCTTTGGCGATGAGTTCAGTTTTCAGTCTATTAAATGTTTCGATCCGTTGGCTAAACTGCTCCAATGTGGTTTACGATCTGCAACTGGCTGCTATTTTTTACCGAGCTCTGTTTAAACGTACTCCTGAAGTTTATATTTTCTTTTCGGAGACTTCTTTTTTTATTTTTATTGTAAGACGGGGAAGCGCTTGGCCTTCTTCTCACCTGGTAACAAGTTAAAGGCCGAAGGTGGAGTCGCATTTCACCCGGAATCCTCAACAAACTGAGGAACTGGCTATCTTACCTCTAAAATGCCGGAACACACCATTTTTATAGAATTGTTGTTATTGCGACAGAATTAGGTAAGATGGTGGTAGCTAGCAAGGCTGACTTAAACAAAGACCTACCACCAATCAAACCATGCACAATATTATAGGTACTCCCCCTGGGGATCGAACCCGGAACCTCTGGATCTGAAATCGGTGTGTTGAACCACTAGACCACAGAGGCGGTTAAACATATTTACTCCCACATACACTTTTTATACTAATCCCGCAAATTCCGCGGATTCCGCACAGGTAATCCCGCTTCTTGCGGGACTGGAAAATGATGCGGGATCTCGGTATTTCGAGATCATGGAATACCAAAATTGGATGCTCTAGTTACGACCCTAATGTCTTCAAGAAGAGAGTTAATAGGACTTTCTGGGTAGGCTCGCTCCATCGTACATCTCATTCTTGCCTTTGTAAGTTTCGTGGTCAAGAGCCGACCCATCGTAAAAAAAAAAAAAAGTAGCTGATTATCATAATATCCACGCTATGAGTAGCGATAAAGGTGAATTCTCGAAATGGAAAACGTATGGGTCTGAAATAATGAATGTAAAAAAGTTCTTCATAAAATGAGTAAATCACACTCTATTCATTAAACAGGAATAAAATGGAAGTTAGCCATAATTCTAGACTTAAATTCGTTCGAGGGCGTTGCGGAGGAAGGGCCCGTTGAATGATGGCAGTCACACCCGCGAGGGCAGGCTGTTCCGTTGGCGCGCGGGGGGTGGGGTGTGAGCCGGTGGGGGGGAGCGGCCGGGGGTTGGAGTAATTGTCACGATAAACAGTCAGTAATGGAGTGGCGGCGGCGCGCCCAACGAGTTAATTAGTGAAATGACACCGCGGCGCGCCCTGCCCGCGCCGCGCCTGCCCACGTCTGCCCGCGTTGTTCACGGCTACGTCTCTCGATACCGACGCCAGTGGGATGTACTCCGACCGAAGCTCTCCGTCCGTCGTAGTCGTCGTACCGTCGGAGGTACGACGTGGAGGTTCTCGTTCTTCATCTCACCTGATGTTCAAGTTATGATATAAGGTCGAAGGTGGAAGCGCACTTGAGAACTGAGTAACTGGCATTTAGAGGTACCATACCACTAAATGTCGGAACACAACAATTTAAGAATTGCTATTATGGCGACAGAATTAGGTAAGATGGTGGAATGGTAGCTAGCCAGGTGGACTTAAACAAAGTCCAGCCACCAACCAAACGAAGCACAATATTGTCCTCCTCGGGATCGAACCCGGGACCTCTGGATCTGACGCTGGTGGTCGAAGAACCCCTACTTACACCACAGAGACAGTTCATACATTATTTATTTTAGATACATTCCTGACATCGCGTGCGCTTATTCCCAGAGGTCCATGGTTCTATAGTTTTCTATTTACCAAAGGGTCCATGAGAAATATTAATATAATTTAAAATATTCTTATTTTAACTCCCAATAGGTCCATGAGATTTAACTAATGTACAGTCAGTATAAACAATACAAGAACTCCTACAATTACTTAAACTAGCAGATGAATTATTATTGTTTTGCATATCGTCAGCCATTAGCGATGAACTCAGCTGAAACAAACTTCATACATAAAACTATAATAATTGAAATCTAAAGCATGTCATGTATACTAGGTATACTAATGACATTTTTTTTATATCAGTTGAACTTTATTACATAATACATTACTGTAGCCTAGCACCTAAATAATTAGATAAGATATAGCGAATACCAAACAAAATTATTAAATTGGTAGTTAAACATCTTAAATGTTATACCCGATGAATGCTATTGAAATGTGTTGATACAAAATGTATTTCGACCAAATGCTTTCAAGAACACCATCGATTTTTCGGTTAATTCTTTAATATTTGTATGTTCATTTAGCCGTGTAGCCGTCCTGATTAATCTATTTTATTATAGACAACATTTTAAAAAGTATATTTTATTTTGTCTTTTATTGAACAAATTTTTGCCCTATTTTATCGAAACCGTTATTGCTTACTGTACCAAACAATTTCATGGACCCGTTGAGAAAGGAAATATTATTAAATTTAAAATGTCGTGGACCCGTTGGGAAACAAATTATAAGCATATTTTTTCGTGTCGTGGACCTCTGGGAACAAGCCCAAAATAATGTTATACAGTTTTAGAGAACGCCTTATTTAACATTAGGTACTTTCAATATAATTGACCGAGCGAGCGAAGCGTCTCAGTTTCGAGATTGAACAAAAATGCTTTTGTCCGCTGCCTGTGGCTGTCGGCCGGTTGGTTCTCGCCAGGTCGCATTTTTCAACCGATTTTGATGAAAATTGGCACACAATATTCATTGTTTTTTTTTATAAACAATCGTGATTTTTGTTCGAGGGAAAAACAGGAGGAAAAGGGGGGAATTTTCCTGTTGCGTTATTAATCATCAGATTTCAATTAAATATGAAAGACACACTAAGGTTTTAAATCTACACAAGATGTTGTAAAAAAAAAAGAGGAAGTGGATGGGGAAAAGGGGGAGTAGTTTCCTGTCGTATTTCAATTCTTGATTTTTTTTCGGAAAAAATATACCAACGTTTTTTAATCAGACTACGCAGTCCTCTCCGCCTTTGTAAGAGAAATCCGTTGACACCAGGTTCAATCTCCTCAGATCAAGGGAAAGCGAGTAATCGCTAAAACTTATACCTTTATTTGACTCACAAGTCTACGTAGGTAAGCCTATGCTAAGTATTTTATTTTTCTGATTAAATTGTGTACAATAAATAATTTTACAAGGAGAAACAGAATATGTGTACTAAGCAGTGGGGGGGCTTTTCGGACCAGAAAAAGTATTTGTTGTGGTGGGGAGATAATAGTGAATTCCCATTTTCAGTTTCCCATACAAATCTTTTCATTTTCTCAATGACAATAAATAGTGACGACCCTATTCCTTTACCGCACTATGCATGTAGGTAGGTATCAGTTGGTGCAATTGTCTGTGTCAAAGAGTATTAAGGACAGATGAACCAATTTTAGTGAGAACTTGGAGTCATCTCGTGAAAGTAGGTTATTAGATAGAACATACACATTGATAAATTACATAGGCACCTACAGTTACAAAAAGACGATAAATGCGATATTGGACGAACAAAAGTACATTATAGGAACGATTATTTTGTATTTTAGCTAACAGATAGATAAAATTCTTATTGATTTGACAAATTAAACCTTCTAGTAATGGATTGTCTCATTAGCAGCCCAGGCTTTTCGACGATTTTCCTCTGTTAGTGAAAGCGCTTTTCGTTCTTTGTGATTGTGACCTTCTGCTATGTTGCCTCATCTGTCTAGAGCTGAGGTCATTGACGCGAGTTAAGAAACAGCTGATTTTAGGGTAGTCTCAACTCAAAAAAACAGCTGATGGTTTCAGAACTTTGATCTTGTTTTACCAAAAACTTTGAACCATAATCCAAAAAGTCGTAAAACAAACGTTGTTCCACGAGTCGGGTTGGATATTCCCGTTAATGAATAAAATGAATATGTGTACTATACACATATTCTGTTACAGGTTGTATATAATGAATATATAATTATTTATTGTACACAAATATTAGTCTTCTCCGCTTTTGCGAGACGAACTCGTAGTCATCAGATTTGACCTCCTAGGACCAGGGGAACACGAGTAATCACTAAAACTTATACCTTTTGGTCAAAAGTCTAAAATGAAAAGTGAAAGAGGAAAGCATCGGGTATTGCGTGGTAATAAGGGCTCTCGAGGTGTACTGTTCGTACAGAACCACTGTTTATAAATGTGTGAGTTTGCTACTTAGTACCTAATAGTAGTAAAAGTAGACTCACGACGTTTATTTTCGAGATTTTTTATTCACCTCTAATCACTAATCAGAGCGTGGATCTTATGAGGATCACCTACTAGGTGGTAGTCAGAGGCAAGTCCAAACTTACGTTCGGCATGTGCCCACGCAATTCGCAATGCGTTGCAAGTAACTAGTATTCAATACGTGACAGGTTGCAAGCCTGACGCCGCTTTGCGGAATGCTCGATGGAATACTACTTAGCCATCGACACGTGTCATTCAGACGTTTGGTTCCAGGGAAGTGCCGGTTTCTTCGCGAGTGACCTTTACCGATACCGAGAGCATGACTGTGTATGTGTTAAATGCACTCATAAACTTCTGAAAAACAATATGAAATAGGTTTCTTTACGAAAACATTTCAGTTCCTTTTGGATTATCAAAAAAGTAACAATTTCACAAACGCGGTATCAGAGTTCCGCTCCGCGTCGCTATAGGTAGGTACGTATAATTAGCGTCAGTACCTATAAATACATTAGTAGTTCACCCCGGACTGAGACCTCGTGATGTCTCGTTTGTATGTATATTTAGATATTAATATGGAATCACGGAGATAATTTCACAAAAAAAAAGCTGTTAACATTCGGATATCACTGCACCTTTCTGTGAGTACACTTTCTCAATCTCTCTTTATTCACCCGAGTTGTCGAGGCTCGCTGCTGTCTCCGAGAGAGAGTAAAGCACCGCGACGCGCGACATCGACCGAAATCACTAAATGTTGAAATCTGTTTGTTGTATGACAAGTGTCCTCAAAACTGTTGCCGTGATAGTGGTGGTTCAAAAATGTACCCTATCTGCCCACAGATGTTAATAAATTAGATCAAGGGGGTTTCCCAAAAAACAGTTGCTTCTTTCTGTGCAAATATTGCCTGTGAACACATGTGTGTGTACACTGTGTGTGGAAACTTTGGAGGAAGTTCTTTGGTGGACAACAATGTGCTGTTCATGTGCGGTGTACGTGTACGTGTACGTGTACGTGTACGTGTACGTGTACGCAGTGAAGCCCCTTGCAAGACATATCAAAAGTCATTATTGTATTTAATCGACACCCGTGGCTTGGCTAAGTATCCCAATTGATTGAAAAATAAATAATAACATTTCACAGGACTACCATCTTATGATTAACACATATATAATTACCCCTTTTGCAACTACATGTCAATACAGGGTTGGTTTCCGTAAATGAATAGAAACGTAGTATTTATATTATATTATTACAAGGCTGACTTCACACAACCCCCTATAACGTTATACCCTCTATAACCTCCTATAACAAACCAAGCCTTTTACCCTCCTAAAGCGCTTTCATCTTACGAAAACCGTCCCAATTAAGAAGTTAAATATACTCTTTCAAATGACACCCCGCAAGATAAAGATGTTCTTGTCCTTAGAACCAATTGTTTAAAACCTACTAGTTTTAAAAAAAACCTAATACCAAACAATGAGTAAAAGAGAAATCAATCTCTGAAAATTCAAATTTTGAATTGATCGGATCAATCGTGTCTATTTTTTCGCAAACGTATACCTACATAATCGTTAAGAAAATGTAGACATTGTAGACATTATTTAGAAAAATAATTGGATACATATTAATGAAATTTAGTGGCGTGACATAATTTTCCAAATTTTTGCGATGTAGTCAGGGTCAGGAGTATGCGATGTGATACTCACTGTGGATGTCGTACAAGGCGACCGGGAGATGCGCAGTGGTCACTACGAGCGATCACCCGCCGCGCCGGCCCAGCTTGCTGGTTATACAAAACTTCAGGGTCTTTGATGATGATGATGATGGTGCTGACCCACCTTTAATGAGGGATATGGGCAGGAGCAAAATAAGAAAGGATGATAATGAACGAACATTTTTTAATGTAATGAAAACATAAAAACTACCCCTCGGAGAGATGTAGCGTGAAGTTCTTTTGCCGAGTCCTATGTCCTATAAACAACAAATACACAACAACACGTATTTTTAATGTTTCAATATTACCTAGGTACCTATCTACTACATACGTTTTGCAACTACGTATAATGTAAAGTTAATAACTATGTATGTATTCAATCAAATCTCCAAGGAGTATTGTACAACCTCATTATCAGCTCATCACTCGTCATAATATATAAGCGTTTTGCTTTAGCATTGGAGCGAACTTAAGAAGTTTCGAGTGTGTTTATATTATACACGTCGCGCCGAAAAAGGAATGTTCGACCACGCTTAGCTCCGAAAGTACCGAACCGATGTGCAGTATAGCTCGAACAGTAGCGGTGATACAGATATTATTTAGAAAAAAAAAATAACCGCCTCTGTGGTCTAGTGGTTCAACCCACCGATTTCTGATTCAGAGGTCCCGGGTTCGATCCCCAAGGGGAGTACAATATATTTTGCTTGGTTTTGGTTGGTGGTAGGATTTTGTTTAAGTCCGCCTGGCTAGCTACCACCATCTTACCTAATTCTGTTGCCATAATAAAAATTTATAAAAAAAAATATTAAAAAAATTGTGTTCCGGCATTCAGAGGTAAGATAGCCAGTTCCTCAGTTTATTGAGGATTCCGGGTGAAGTGCGCCTCCTTATCTCAACTTGTAACCAGGTGAGATGAAGGCCAAGCGCTTCCTCGTCGTACAATAAAAAAAAAACAAATCGATCGTAAGAACCTGCTCAGAACCAGACGCAAAAAAAAGCCTTACCTTAAACTGTAGCTCAGCTGCGTGTCTTTATCAAAAGTAAGTAGCACCAATTTTATGGTTGGAAATATTTTAGGTACACAGATTTTCTTCGATTTTATTGTCAGTATGTATATATTTATAAGGAGGTAGATAGAAAAGATGGACATAGTGTCAAAGGTCAGGTGCAGCCTTCGAAAGTCAAGGTACTGCTTCAGACATTTAAGTCGACAAGAATACGAGTCCTTAGGTACCCGGGTAAGTGACCGTCCACCACCTACCTATCTCAGACCGCACCTGTGCGCTCGCAGTCAGCAGCCAGCCAGCGGTCACATCACATCACGGTACCGGGGTGTACCACGTGATCACGTGACCATCGGCTCGGCTACGGGAGGTTGGTGTGCGCTATCTGTACATCTGTACATCTGTTCATCTGTACATCTGTACATCTGTACATCTGTATGCCTGTTTCTCGGAGATGTTTCATTCTATGCATGAAAAAAATAAATAATAACGCGTCGCTCTCGATGTGGAGACGGCTCTGACAGTCGAACTACTTTCGAACAACATTTAACGATTCGTCCCGAATTCTCAAACTGTATTTATTATATAACTGGAAATTATCAATTTTTCGAAAGCAGCAAGTCCTCGTCTCGCGCAAACCTGATCCGCTCTCGAGACATCGGCGGCGGCTCGCCATCTGGCGCGCGCGACACCGACTCTCGTAGACATCGACGGCAGCTCGCCATCTGGCGCGCGCGACACCGACTCTCGTAGACATCGACGGCAGCTCGCCATCTGGCGCGCGCGACACCGACTCTCGTAGACATCGACGGCAGCTCGCCATCTGGCGCGCGCGACACCGACTCTCGTAGACATCGACGGCGGCTCGCCATCTGGCGCGCGCGACACCGACTCTCGTAGACATCGGCGGCGGCTCGCCATCTGGCGCGCGCGACACCGACTCTCGTAGACATCGGCGGCGGCTCGCCATCTGGCGCGCGCGACACCGACTCTCGTAGACATCGGCGGCGGCTCGCCATCTGGCGCGCGCGACACCGACTCTCGTAGACATCGGCGGCGGCTCGCCATCTGGCGCGCGCGACAACGACTCTCGTAGACATCGGCGGCGGCTCGCCATCTGGCGCGCGCGACACCGACTCTCGTAGACATCGGCGGCGGCTCGCCATCTGGCGCGCGCGACACCGACTCTCGTAGACATCGGCGGCGGCTCGCCATCTGGCGCGCGCGACACCGACTCTCGTAGACATCGGCATGTGACATTCACGGGCATATGTCGGTGACGTGAGAGTCTTGTTCGCGAGTGGCGAGTGTCGGTCGCGGACACCACTCGGCATGCGGGCCGCGACCGGCGAGATGGCGGCGTCACATTGCCAACAATCCGGAGATGCAGAGGAGCGCGTTCACGTCTTCTGTACGTGTGCGTCGTGTCGAGTTAACGTCACGTGACGCCTACTGGTGTTTGTGCGACGGTGGACGGTGGTGGTGTGCGACGGTGGTAGTATGGTGGTGTGCGACGGTGGTAGTATGGTGGTGTGCGACGGTGGTAGTATGGTGGTGTGCGACGGTGGTAGTATGGTGGTGTGCGACGGTGGTAGTATGGTGGTGTGCGACGGTGGTAGTATGGTGGTGTGCGACGGTGGTAGTATGGTGGTGTGCGACGGTGGTAGTATGGTGGTGTGCGACGGTGGTAGTATGGTGGTGTGCGACGGTGGTAGTATGGTGGTGTGCGACGGTGGTAGTATGGTGGTGTGCGACGGTGGTAGTATGGTGGTGTGCGACGGTGGTAGTATGGTGGTGTGCGACGGTGGTAGTATGGTGCTTGCAAAAGGGGTTAATAAGATTTAATCTTGTGAAATTATATCTTATAACGGGGCTTAGGAAGCAAATTTCAAAATTTGTTAATCTTTGACTTTAAAAGGGATGGCGTTCAACATTTAAAAAAAACAAAGAAAAATTGCAAAGGATGATGTTCTTTCTGATGGAAAGTGCCGAGAGGGAATTTGGATTCCTAATACTTAGTCTTTTTATTTTTTGTTTTTCATGCAATAGTGTTGCTAAGCCGAGGATGTTAATAACATCCAAGAATACTATTTGAATTCCTCATGCCCCTTGCATGTTTCACTGCTCACGTCTCACATCGGCAGCACGTTTCTGTTCAAAATTTAGGTCTTCTATTCTAAATATTTTTTATCCAAGGTCTTTAAAACAGAAAATAAAAATACAGAATGAATAAATTGAAATTAATAAACATTTATGACAATAATTATTATTTTAACACTTATGTAACTCCTAACACAACATAACACAAACTAAATAAAATCATCAATAAAATCAATAAAAATTTACATTTAAATATTACTTTAAATGAAAATGATTGGCGTTTCATGAAAGGCTCTTCTGGATAATTGAACTGGATCGCTGCGACATATACATAACTTTAAACTACAGAAAGCAACAGAAATTAATTGAGAGCGGGTCACCGTTACTATAAAAACATGACGTAGGTACCTACGTGTGCAGTGCCTTGTGGACTCTGAACATCAAGAAGCGCATAAATACAATCACGGTTATTCCTAAAGCCGAAAGAAATCTAAAATGAAATAAAACAGTGCAAAGTAAGGGTGACTAATGACTTTTTCTGGTAGAAGTGACTCAATTCCTAAAATTATTTATTAATCAGGTCTGAATATTGGACACCCCACCCTCTATTATATTATATTATATAAGTAGTCAAGTTACATTAGTCAAGGGTCGTAAATACAGTCACGGCAACAGCCCATTTATGTAATGCTTAATTGGATATTGGACAGAGCCTCCTCCAAAAACGGGAGGGTTTTGCCATAATCACATAACACTAGGCAGGCGATTGGTAATCACAGTAAAGGTGTTGTAACATACAGCAAGAAGCTGCCCCTTCCTCTGGTGAGATCCCTTAAATCGGCTTTTACGACATCCGCGGGCTGAGTTGGAGGGGGTCGATTCTTAAGCCACGACTGCTACGGCCGGGTAAATTAAAAAAAAAACATTTGTCGTTGAATGCCTTGTTATACCGATTTCAAAAAGTATAAGCACGACTATTATACCATGCATTATACAGGAGTTCCGCTGTCATCATCGTAAGACCCTCGCTTACATGGTTCGTAGAAGATCACACATATAATCCGTTTAAAAGCACAACGCTCTTAATATGTATTACTGTTATTTACTGAAAAAACCTTTTATATCGATTCCACTCCATCATCAGACCTTAGTAGTTTTGACATTCATCCATTGCACTTTGTAATAAAATGAACCCCTGCCCTTCAATTATTAAAATAATAAAAAACCATGAATCACGTTCTTATCTATTTCATATGAAGAATCTATAATGATATTTTTGACCTATTAACATGCACGGTTTCAGAGTTAGGGCATACTTTTAATGAAAACTTTCAACCCCTTTTTGAACCCCTTAGAGTACGAATTTTCAAAATCCCCTTCTTAGCACTCATTTTCGCATCAAGACAAACATACCCTCCAAATTTCATGTCTCTACGATTAGCCGTTAAGGCTGTGCCTTGTTATCAGTGAGTCAGGTAGCATTTTATATTAGTTTAGAATAAGATAAAAAAATGAGTATTGATAGTTCTAGAGCTTAAAGCCCGTACAAGCAAATTTATTTATCAACACTACGCGGACGAAGTCGCGCGCAACAGCTAGTATTCATATAAAATACTGAACTAAACTAGCAACTGTAGATATCGGTAAAATTGTAGTAATTTGAGACACGACAACGCATTCTGTAATGTAAACTCTATTTTACTTGATTGATCGTTGATTCGATTATTATCGTTGTAACACAACGTACGCGGGGGCTGCGGGGGTTACGGGGGGTAGGAGACAAAGGTCAGTGCAGCGCCGCGATCTGCACCTGCGCCGAGACCGTTGTCCCCACATGTACCACCTCAGCCGAGCGCTCAACGCACGCCTGCAATACCGGGACCGATGAAAAGAGACCTCTAGTAGTTACCACGACACCCGGGCACCGATGTGAGACCTCTAGTAGTTACTACTGGTGGACTCAGGGATCGATGACAAGTCTGGATGATCGAGGGATGAAACACAGTCATTCAGAGAGTATGTTTATCTGGGTCGGTAGGCATCGGTCTCCCGGCGGTAGCACGCTAGCGCGCAGTAGCCGTGCTATCGGCCCCGTGGCCACGTATCTTTACTTCACAACTCACTAATCGTTCGCTTATCGCCGATAAGGTTTACCGAGTATCCGGCTATCGCCTAATTCGAGATACGCAGCCGTGCTCGGTGTCGTCGTGACTAACGCAACCTGTTCAACATTTCAAACGATCAACCGTCCATCAGCAGAGGATCCCTGCTGTTCCAATGCTCGCTGCTGAGCATTCGCGCACCTCTTGGCATTGCCGGTGAGGCAAGCCCCAAAACGCAACATGCACGTTATGATACCGAAATGTTTTCATATTTGCTTGAAGAACACCTGATGCCGCAACCAGCCATTAGGGTTTACTGATCTCCTATCAAAAAATTTTGAACACTTGGTGATTAAGTACACACAGTTAAATACACACTACACTTTACTAGGAGGTGTATATAACAGGTACAAATTGGATAAATATAGTAAGGTTGCTCGCGTGTACCGCCGCAGCCTCCGCCTCGGCTTAGCACCAGTGCTTTGGGTGGGGTCGGCGCGAGGCAAGAGGCACCAGTGCCTTGGGTGGGGTCGGCGCGAGGCAAGAGGCACCAGTGCCTTGAGTGGGGTCGGCACGAGGCACGAGGCACCAGTGCTTTGGGTGGGGTCGGTGCGAGGCAAGAGGCACCAGTGCCTTGGGTGGGGTCGGCGCGAGGCAAGAGGCACCAGTGCCTTGAGTGGGGTCGGCACGAGGCAAGAGGCACCAGTGCTTTGGGTGGGGTCGGCGCGAGGCAAGAGGCACCAGTGCCTTGAGTGGGGTCGGCACGAGGCAAGAGGCACCAGTGCTTTGGGTGGGGTCGGCGCGAGGCAAGAGGCACCAGTGCTTTGGGTGGGGTCGGTGCGAGGCAAGAGGCTCCAATGCTTTGTAATACTCGTAGAGATGAAGTCTCCTTGGCATGCCTTGGCAATCGGTCGGTGGTCAACAAAACTATATCATTGTCCCAGTCCCCTTTACCTTTTGCCCGTTGCCCAGTGCCCAGTGCCCAGGGTCGGTCGGTGACCCCTGGCCGGTGCCGTCATCCCGTGTGGGCGCAGGCGGTGCGCGATATACCTACTTGAAGTAACACAGTACCTACCTTACCTCCTCTCCACTTCATGTGCACACACAATAGGGTGGGATCGTGTCATGTCGTGTCGTGACGAGTCGGTCGTGTCGTGTCGACTGGCTCCCCGTAGGTACCGTTATTTCCTTACCCTCAGATCTGGTCCTCTCAAAGTTTACTGCACCCTCGAAGGTAAATGGAGTTAGCGACTCGGGTTGGTTTAGTTATTTGTAAGACTTGATGCAACGCAGCCACCGCGGCCCGCTTCTCGTGGCACCAAATGTTCTAATCTTTGAAGTTTTGTAACATCGACGACCGGTAGGTACCTACCTACCTATACAACGATGTATCTATCAATTTGTTCAAAACATTCACGTGTCCTCCAGATGAAATAAAGAGAAGAGATGCGTCGAGTCGAGTATGAGGTAGTTGTACACAACACAGCCCGTTATGTTATCCTTTATATTTTGTGGCTTTGCTTTGACCAGTTCCAGTGGTCACGTGGAGATGAGGATAGCGGCAGGTATTCTACTCATAGTAGGACAAATTTGAAGTTTGTTATGAATAAAAAAATGTTTGTTATTATTGTATTTGACAGAGACTTCATTACCTACTTATGTAGTGTGTTGTTGTATAACCTATTTAGGGTTAGTAGAGGTACCTACCTAACTGCTTTAAACTTACCTAATTGTTGATTATATAGTAAGTAAGTAGGTAGGTACCTTACTTACTAACATGGTTTGTTCAGCAGTGGACTAACACGGCCTAAAATGATAATGAATTGAGAACGTTGGCGCAAGTGGTAGGGCGCTGGCGTTGGATGGCGCGGGGTCAGCCGGTACAAACCACTTCGAATGCATCGCATTACTTTCTCGATGTAAACCGGTTTCACTGATTACGATACGAAGCGTTTACGTAAATCATAATTACTATTCAAGTGTTTTACATTTAGCTGCGTCAAGTCGAGGGAACGGACGAACCACGCCGGCACGCAGCTCGCACGGGCTGACGCGATGCCTTTATTTTATCCCGAAGGTACCTATGGAAGGTACGTATGAAGGACCGGTATGTCAATACTTTGTAGGTTCATTGAAGAAAATATAAATAAAATGTGTAGATACCTGTACCTATTATGATCATCATCACCTGACAGATGTACTAAATCTCATTCTAATTATATTTTTTGGAATATTCTGCACTGACGTCCCGCACTGGGGTGTATTTGCTCCAGAGTACTTGATGTGGCCGCTTGTTCCCCAACAGGTGGCCCAAGCAGCTTTTGTAGACCAGATTTCATTCTGGCCCTTGTGGCGGCGCAGTGTATGACCACGTGCTCCACCGTTTCTTCTTCTTGACAAGATGGTGGTTGAGTTCATAATGTCCAGTGACAATGCTGACCATGTGATGGAGGTTAGCGTCCCTACCCTACCGGCTCCGTCTGACCAGACCTGAACACGTGACTGGCATCACTACAGGGTTGTGGTGACATGATATGACGTCACGACACTCCTGCGGATCTAACTGACACGGCACAGGAGGTGCGTTACATCTTCCACCAAATCCAAATCTAACTAGTTAGGGTGACCTATAAAAGCTAGGTGCCTACTTAGAAGGCTCTAGAAGCTCCTAGGCAATATCACTACCTACTACAAATGCGTAGGTACGTAGTTCGTCCGTTTTTTTTTTTTTCCTTTTTCGTCAGCGTCACTAGAGTGTAAATGTAGCCGGCTCGTCAGCGTATTCATATTATATGTATGGATGATTGGAATGGAATGTAAGCCGTTGCCCTCTTCTGCTTTACCAACACAGTACAGCTCCTTCTTCTTCTTCTTCTTCTTGGTTGAATGCTTGGCTCTCACCAAAATATAAAAATACTGTTCAACTTTAAGATATGGCTCTCGTTGCAATTATACCTATCATCTCAGAAATGAATGACAAAACGCTCCTTGTGACAAACATTGGTATCGTGAAAGCCAGCTGTTATACGAAAAGCATACCCCTAGATAGCGAGTTGTCTCCGCAGAACTAGTTTGCTGGCGAGCGAGTGTCGCTATAAATAGACAAGTACCGGTGCTGACGGCGGCGGCGGCGGCAGGTGCGGCGGCGGCGGCCTTGAGCCACCCGACGACGGCAGCGGTGGCGGCGACGACGGCGGCTGTGGTGGGGCGGTCCTCCTCGGAGAGAGCGCTCCCGTCTGCGGCCACCACGAATGAGCTCGATCGATGTCTCATACAATAATGCTGCGAGTACTTCTAATCTTTGAATGCTTTTTGCTTCGTTCATAGAATCCATTCAATGACATTTCATTGTACCTACAGTACCTACCTAGTTCACCCGAACTGAGATCTCGTGTTGCCTGGATTGTAAAACGTTTGTGGTATAACCTCGGAGATTATTTCTCTAAAATAAAGTTATTAGCAGTGCGATAAAAGTGTGCTTTCATTTCTGAGCTTTCCTGAGCTGAGTCCTGAACAATTTTTATTTATTTCACCTTTCACTAAGCTCACTTTTTCTCAATCTCTCATAACTAATTCTATGAAAAATCAAAAGAAGAGCAAAGCACCGACCGTACCTCTAAATAAGTTACCTACGTAATAGTGGGTGGACAGAATACAATAAGTGAATGAGTCACCCCTTACGAAAAGGTTGACATCTGTTTTATGAAAAGTACTCTCAAGACCGTTTGTGGATTTTACCAAAGAAGCAATTAACACCAATCTGTCGGTCAAGCATGGTGATTATGGCCAAACCATAAAATTATTTATTGTGGTGGACAATAATAGGCCGTTGATGTGGGATGTGCGCAGTTAATGTATGTATGTATAACATTTATTTCAGTCTTTTACAACTATAATAACATAATAATTATTACTAACACAAAATAACAACTACAAAATTACATGACATTCCAAAAGCAATTCTTGGATCTAATCAACAACCAAATTGCAGGCATGGCTTGGCATGGCAGAACAAAGTATCAAAGTACTGGACCGTTCACAAATTTAATACATGATAAACTTTCAATTGTAATAAACCTAACTGCACATATTATGTACTTACCTTCTTCTATTTTATAAAGCCAAATTGAAAGTTTATGTATAGATAAAGATAGGTACTAACACTAGCTCTAGTACGTATAATACCTGTACGATTATTTTTCTTGGAAATAAATTAGTTTTTTACTATTATGTATGTTTCCACCGAAGCGCGTTGCTGCGACACGTTCGCGTCGCGTCGCGTCGCGTCGCAGCAACACGCGCGGCGGGTTCACCTACCGCTACCGACTCCCAGGTTGCACAAAACATTGCCACAAACCAGCATTCCCACACTGACCTCTATTGTACTGTACCTGCCCACGTGATACGTGATCGTATCCTACAGCTGTTCAAATACGCTAAGTCAACGAGAGCGGGGCGGCGCGGGGGCGGCGCGGCGGCGGCGGCCAGCGGCGGGTCGGTCGCCTGCCAGCAACACCAACTCTGCTGACGGATTTCACATCACAAGGTGCCTTTAGTAATAATACCAATATTAACTAGAAAACATAAAAATATTAACTAACGAATGCGGTAAAAACTTTTAAAAAAAAAATCAAATCGACATGTGTTTCGCCTCTACACGAACACGAGGCATCCTCAGGAAATACAGTGTTTGTGGTGAGCTGACGAGCCCGCGGCCGACGTGTTGCCGCGACCGATCCGAGCGCTGTGCTTCAAGTCAACTCGTTCAGTATTTTTCTGTTTTCAGGTCAATATGATCTCCGCAAAGTAGCACCTGAATCAGTTAGGTATCTAAGTAGATATCATTTAAATAACTTGAGGGCTAAAGTAAGTACGACCCAATAACTACTAGTTCGCCCCGAACTGAGATCTCGTGAGGTCGATGGTCGGTTACACTTAAACCTCGGAGATTATCAAACAAAAGTAATGTTATGTGTGCTTTCATTACATCTGACACAAGATCTCTCTCTCGTTTGTAACGGATTACAATTAATTAAATGAAACTTGACTGAAATGGTTGATATCTGTTCAGAGAACAGTGCGATCAAAAATGTACCCCTCCAGTCCACGGATGTCGTAAATGTGACCAACGGGGTTTCACCAAAAGGCAGCAGCTTCCTTCCGTGTATAAACCAAACTTGAGCTGAGAACACCAATCTGCCTGCCAAGCGTGGTAATAATATAAATAAATAATCTTACACTTTTGCAGGAAGTTCTTTCTTACATTAGTTTGGCCCTGTGTGAAATTAATGTGCTGTAATATATAAAATACATATAACGTGCTGTTGATGTAGGATTAGCCCTGTCAAACCCCTTGCTTGCATGACATCATAAATTCATTTAAAAAATATTAATACCCTTGATTGCCATATCAAGGGTATTAATATTTTTTCCTATTCATTTTTACTATTCAGTCCTATTCATTGAGTGTAAAAGCAAACCAGTTGTAATTTCAATAAGAAGCAAAATACCCTCACGTCAGTTTCTTGCAAGACCGTATTATTATGATCATTACAATATTGCAACCCTTTATCTTAGTAAATAATTTTAAAATCTGCTGTCTAAGCCCTGTCATATGACGTTTCACAACTTGAGTGCGTTAGTGCCACAGCTAAATTTTATGTCAATGCAGGAGTGATACTAGTTCATAAATAAACAAATAGTGAATCGTGCAATCAACCCTCTCATAGCATTATATCCTACAAGATGGTTCCAAGTGTAGCCCTATCAACGCGCCCCCATGTAACTACTTTTTTAAATTTGCAGTCGATATTCGATACTCTTGCAATTGACATCCCACAAAAGAGGAAAATTCTTGTCTCACTTAACGCCCTATTTCGCAAAAACTACCCTAGTTAAAAAAACCCTTCACCGATGAATAAGTCTAAGCATCGATACACTGTAATCGCTGCAAATTAAAAAAACGATCGGATCAACCATTCAAATGCTATGGGCGAAGTATTGTAATTCTCTCCCCAATATCTCAAAAACTATCCTATCTCTTACTTACTTGTAGACCGTAGGTAGGTACCTATTGAACACAGGTTTCCAAATTATTGCCAGAACCGAATCCGGTCGAGCTAGTTCTCGCATTCGAGAAGCGACATTCTTGTAATTCTCTACTACGACTATATTATAGTTTCGGTACGTAGATATAACCATACACACTTAGTACTTAGGTGCCTACTACTTAGGTACAATATAGGCCTCCATCCGTGTAAACTTTGCTGGCAATAGCAGGTTGCTTAAAGCATGGCTGTTTGTGTTGTGACATGCTTCAGGCAACAATGTGGTGTTGTGTCATTGTCTCGTCTGGTGTCTGCATCGTGACACATGACCCACCAATGCCATCTCGCAGTGGTACACTTATATAATAATTTATTATTTTTTGTTTGTAATTTACTAGTCGTTTGGCCCGAACTGAGATCTCGTGATGTCTGGTTTGTGTTAGGTATTTAACAATGGTTTTTTTTCTCAATAATAACGTAATTAACAAACGATACAAATCTTTCATTACACCTTACTTACCTTACGTAAGCACTCTTTCTATCAATCTTCCTTTATTCACCTAATCGTTCGAGGCTCTCTCTCGTTGCTAATTCTCATTCTATGCAAAGTCAGAATGAGAGCAAAGCACCAAACCACCGACTATTCGCCATATGTAGGTGGGCAGAAAACAATAAGTGAATAAGTTACTGACATGAAATGGTTGATGTCGTTTTGAAAAGTGCTCTTAAAACTATTGCCTTACTTTTCGTGGTTTAAAAGTTTACCCCTCCAGCCCACGGATGTCGTAAAGTCAACCAAGGGGCTTCACCGAAACGGCAGCAGCTTTTTATTTGTATATAAACAAAACTTGAACTGTAAGCACTGGTGGATTTCGAGGAAGTTCTCTTCATGCTGTGGCCAATAATGTGTTGATACGAGATTTGCACATTTTTTTTTTTTTTATTATTTTACGACGGGTAAGCACTTGGCCTTCATCTCACTGGAAACAAGTTGAGATAAGGCCGAAGGTGGAGGCGCACTTCACCCGGAATCCTCAACAAACTGAGGAACTGGCTATCTTACATCTGAATGCCGGAACACAACAATTTTAGAATTGTTATTATGGCGACAGAATTAGGTAAGATGGTGGTAGCTAGCCACGCGGACTTAAACAAAGTCCTACCACCAACCAAACCAAGCACAATATATTGTACTCCCCATGGGGATCAAACCCGGGACCTCTGGATCTGAAATCGGTGGCTTGAACCACTAGACCACAGAGGCGGTTAATATCTTTTCATCCCACCATCTCGGAAAGAGTATTTTTATTCGATATCTGAGTGCAAAAGCCATTTTTATCCGCTAGAGGTTAAAGTAAAATTGAATTTAGAACATCGTGTGCACTAAGTTTGTGAATTCAAAACATCAATAAACCTATTTACTTCTACCTCCATGGTGCCGAATTCATCATACAACCTTTTCTAATTTGTTAAGAACTCGAATATTCGGTGTATTACTTGTAAAGGCATCGTAGGAGCCATTACACTGAAAGAGCCTCAGTCAGATCCTTGGACTGGCCCTTCTACATCAAAAATGAGCCATTACTAAACACCTAACCATCGCCCTCTCATGCCAACATTTACGCCAAGGGAATCCGATGAATCGGTACAACTATTAAGTATGACAGATAGTTTACCGAAAAACAGTACACAAGTGACTAACACCAATATTACAGTACCAAACAAAAATATTACACTCAATTTAAATAACTGTAGCAACGTTACTTTCAAATTTTCTCAATTATACCTTAGTATTATTTTGTTATAATTTAAAGATTATTCTGTAATACTTACCTGTCATAATGTAGTAGTTAATACCTAAACTTAAATAAAAGTACCTATCTTGTGATTGTAAACGTTTTTTTTTGCATTAAGTCATTTCCTCGCTGAGGTGGAATGAAAAGTTACGTGTTGCACTCGAGTGCAAAGATTTTTCATCTCGTGCTCTTTTGATTCCCTCGCTAACGCTCAGGATTAGGACGCGTGCGCTGCAAAAACAATTGATCATTGAACAAAGTAATATTCTACAGTTTTTTTTACACAAAAAAAGTCTGCGGTACCATGTTCAACTATTATAATTATATCACTATATACCAACATTTTTATGTTTACAAAGTTAATATAAACGCTGGTAGGAATAAAAAAAAAACTATAGGGTTGCAAAGTTTTTTTTATTTATAAAAATATTAATTTAAGTAAATTGTGAACAGATATTTCACGATTTTATGATAATCATGGTTTTAATGGCTTTATTTTATTATGATACATTTTTATTACTTCTATTGTTTTTTAAATATATATTTTTTTTAAAGACAAATCTGAAACGTGATCTCTGTACAAAGAGCTTACTGCGAGGAGGGGTCTTAGCTGGATTCACTTTCCTTACCTTCAATGTAAATAAGTACTCAAAGAGTGAGTTTAAATATTAGGTATATCATATGATTTCGGGGAAACCTCCCTTCTAACCTTCGATTCAGTGGCCGAGGTAAGTTTTTTTTTTTTTTTTCATTTGAAATGGGTGAGTTTTTTGGACTGGGTATACATTCGCATAAACACAACACATCAGACGCAATGGCCGCGACCCCCCGGGGCGGGGGCTGTGTGGGGACCGGCGGTCACGTCACGGTCACGTGGAGTTCATTCCGAGATAATGCGTGCGTCCAGCAGTGGGCTCATTGTGGACAAAATGATAGTGAGCTTTTTTTGGCGCTAGTGTACAAACCGAGTGTGAAATGATGCTTCGATCATATTCGAACGGAGTGTCGCAGGCGCAGGTCAGCGCGGCGATAACCCGCCCCGCCGCCCCGCCGCCCCGCCCGCCCCGCCCGCGCCCCGCGCTGCGATAACGACCGCACATCGATATTGTGTTCTCGACACCGACCTTGCCTCAACATATTCCGATACTTGAATGTAACCGCTGCATCAACGTAACGCAGTACGTTCGGTGGGAGGGAAGGGTATACGAATATACTCACCTTTGTTAGTCTTCGTCTGCTAATTCAGATACAGCGTTCCCGAGGCTCGAGACTCTCGATGACAGCGGCTGAAGGCGCGGGTCGCATGTTGCAATTCGCATGTCACATGTCGCATTTAGCATGTTGCAGGGTGCAAGTTAATTCTAATTCTATTTGGGGGGCGGGGGGGGGGGGGGGGGATCTTCTGCACTGAAGTCAGCACTGGGGTGTAATGTGCATTGCTATCCTGAACCCAGCCAGCCCAACTCCTTGAAATAACGGAGAAGGGTCCCGGGATGCTGACAGCATTGCTCCAGAGTACATGATGTGGCCGCTTGTTTCCTAGCAGGTAGGTCTGGTAGCTTTTGTAGACCAGATTTCAGTGTGGCTTCCCTGGTGCAGGGTGCAGGTTGTCGATGGGCAATCGGGGCATTGCGGGTTGCTAAAGGTAAGTCCGAGGGCGAGCCCCGTGCCGCCATACGGTACGGTGGCGGTGTGAATCCCGAGCGCGGTGTCACTCCCGGATGACGTCACCGCGAGTCCCTCCGGCGTCGGTCACTCCCGGGTGACGTCACCCCGCCTCGGAGCCGCCGCCGCCGCTCTCTCCGTGCCAACTCCGCGGTCATCGACTCCCGAAATAGAAGTGTGCCGCGCACCTCCACCTACCTAATTAAGAACCGGTCCCGACGCGACGCGGCGACACTCCGATAAAAATTCAATTCGAAAGCCGAGTCCACCTGACGAGCTGACCGGTCATTTAGGTGGTGCGGCTTTCTCCGACGTGTGCATGCTACCGCATATCGCGGGATGTCTGCACACTGCGGTCCACGGCGTGCCTCGCCCCGCCTCCTCGCCTCCTCCCCTGCTCCCCCGATCTCATCATCACCGTCACATCCCGGGCGCCCTCGCCGCGCCGGTTCTGGACTTGCCTTTCAACGCGTTGTTGTATCGAATCAAGCTTCGCAGATTCCTCTAACTTCGCGATACGATAAAACAACAAGCGACTATAGAAACTTCCGAATAGCTGCCGACACCAAATTTAAAACATAACGGTGCCTAAGTATGTATTTGATGTAATTTTATCCTGTACCAAACCACGTGACTAATCTAAAATCTAAATGCTATTTAGCGTCAAAAACAATTGGAAAGTGTCTATCGATGCATAGTCAATAGGAAAAGGCAAAGCTGGCATCTTGAAGCTCGATGTGCTAAAGGTCCAATAAAACTTCCGCTATAGCAGTATTCACTGCTACAGGTTACGTACAGGTAGGTATTGACTTCGTTCAAAGAAGCTGTAAGGATTGTCGACTATCTCATTCTCACAAGAAGACATTTACTGATCTGTTGTGGTCCGAGTTTACATTCCGAGGAATGCTTGTTCACAGACCGCAAGAACGACATCTGCTATAAATAATGTGTAATTATTGTAGTAAACAATGTTACCTGATTGAGAAACACCTGTCCTAAATCATGACATTGATTGAATTGATTTGACATTTTTTTTTCTACGACGGGGAAGCGCTCGGCCTTTATCTCACCTGGTTACATGTGAAGATAATTCCGAAGGTGGAGGCGCACTTCACTCAGATCCTCAACAGACTGTGGAACTGGCTAACTTACCTCTAAATGCCGGAACACTACATTTTTAGAATTGTTATTATGGCTACAGAGTTAGGTAAGATGGTGTTAGCTAGCCAGGCAGGCTTAACAAAGTCCCACTACCAACCAAACCCGAACAGAGGTGCTCACCTCTGAGGATCTCTGGATCTGAAATCGTTGGGTTAAACCACTAGACCACAGAGGCGGTAACTAATGCTGAGATACCTCGTCGTCGTTACAGGTGACGTGACGGCCGCCGCCCCGCCGCCGCCGCCCCGCCGCCGCCCCGCCGCCGCCGCCGCGCGATGTTGCTTTGCTTCTGGTGAAAGCGACCGAAACCTACAAATATATTTTTTAAATGTTAAAATATTCATTTACGTAAACATTCTTTGTGTCACATCGCGGAGCTGTTGGTGCAATAAAAGGCCTCGGCCCAATTCTTTTCCACCCACATGTTTATGTGGTAGGTATAGGTAGATATTTAGGTAAATAACTAGGCAGCATCAAGTTTATAAGTTTTGGTTTCAATCATTTTAGCCTACAACGGTAGGAAAAAACAATACCTAATAAAAATACATCTAAATGTCAATCCAACATGCCGATTATTGTAGTTGTGCAAAGGTGCAAACTTATGATTTTTACCATTTTTAATTTATGTAAGTATTTTAATTATATTCCCTTATAGCTCCTAAACTACTTAGCATAATTTGAAAAATGAGTCAAATTTAATATTTAAATGATGTCCCCTAGGGACATAAACTCATAAACAAATGAAATATGTTTTATGTTGCCGTGTTGAGCATCAAATGAAAGGGCTTAGCACATAAACTATAGATTCGTTGAAGCGCGCGGTTTTGCTTGCATGCACCCGATCATTGAGAATCATTACTAGAATCACGCCTCAGACGTGAGCCTAACATACTTGTCTCCAAATAAACTCAAAATACGTATCTATATTACAATCCCTAAATTATTAAAGAAAAAGATAGTTCAAAAACTAAAACCCGACTGTGAAAAATCACGCTCTAAAAATTATGAAACAAGAAAATATTCTCATCTGAAATTGTTTTATACAAACGAAATATTTTTTCGACTACTAAATAAACAAAAGGCCGAAGGTTTGTGTAAGGATGTGCAATCCATCTGCCCCCTCAGCACGGGGAGGGTATAAAATTTTTGTCCTCTGTTTTTATCCACCTCTGAGAGCATTTTGTCTCACGATGGTGGCGATGATGGAGGGCTGGAATCCTCAATGCTCTTACCTCTAAATGCCGGAACACAACAATTTAAACAATTAACATATTATTTTAATGTATGGTGATGTCTCGGTAAGCGATCGTAAGCTTTAGTGAGTCGTTTTGAGTATTTAACTAATTAGGCATTGAATCTGTCCATTAATTAATGACACTGTGGCATACAACCACAACTATCCTCTGAACATCGCTATGAATATTTGTATCAGTTGTATTCAATTAAAATATATTACGTGTTAGTTGTTAATTTGTTAGCCGATAAAAATGTAACAGGTAAGTAGTTTGTTGGTACAACAATTTCAGATGAGAATATTTTAAGAACATGATTTATGATTTATGATGACCTTAGGTTACAGTATTTGAACTTGCTTTTTATTATTAAAAAAATGTGCCAATTTTTGATGTTTTTTTACTCGTCCGTAGGTACCTACTACTTCCAGTCTGTCCTCCAAACATTTCCAAGTTCATGAGTACCCAACTGTTACCCATGTAATTACTATTTAAGTTTTTTTTTTTTTAACCGACTTCGAAAAAAGGAGGAGGATATCTTTGACCTAATCCCTCCATCCCTTTCCACCGGCGGACTAGCAGACGTACGGCAGGATACAACCCGTACCTTGTAAATGTTCTATTGTGCTAAACACATCGTTTGGCTTCTAACTTTATCATTAATACTGGGTAAGGAATGGAATTCCTTGGCTTCGTCTGTTTTTCCGCACGAGTATAATCTTGGAGTCTTGAAGTCCAGAGTAAATAGGTTCCTTTTAGGCAAGCGTGCTCCATCTTAGGCATGTGGCTTTACTTGTTTTACATGTAAGCTGGTGGTCAATCGTTTGATTATCACCATTAACAAAAAAAAGAGGAATTGGTCAAAATCTTTTTTTTTTAAGCATGTTCCCTGATTACTCGAAGACATCTGGACCGATTTTGAAAATTATTTTTCGTTTACATACTTCTCAGGTGGTTCCATCGTCATCAAGTCAGGATCTGATGATGGGATTCTTGAGAAATCGAGTCAAAGTCAAAATTTATTTATTCATTAAGATTTTAAGGATAATTTTGAAACGTCAAATCTTCCACCTGTTCGGAATCGCGACCAGCACACAAGGAGAAAGGCAATAAACTCTGGCTGGTAATTTTTTCGATGATCCATTCAACGATTAGATACTTATACAATTTTAAATTACATTGTACATCATAAACCTAAATACTGGATACTATCTTAAACATTTTTATTACCTATCTAGGTACCTAATGGGCAGTTTGTTCGTATTGAGAAATCACCATTTAACTGTCAACTGGTATAGTAGCATCGGGCCACGCGTTCTTATCTATCGTCGATATAGTCACTTATTTTGTAGAAGGCACTTTTAATTAAATCATTCTTCATATACAATTTGAATTTACCAGCAGTGTTTGGAGGCGCTTTGAGGAAGCTTATTATACCTACATAATCTCACACAGTTTCCTAAGAATGCATGATTTACTTTTCCTAAGCGATACCTAGGTATGTCAAGCTTATTTTTATTTCTAGTATTAACACCGTGTACATCACTTCTTTTACTAAACACATCAATGTTTCTGTGAGCGTGCATTAGATTTTCATAAATGTATTGGGAGCTGACTGTAAGAATATCAATCTCTTTAAAACGTTCCCTGAGAGAGTCACGAGTTTTCGTTTTATAAATTGGACGTATAGCTCTTCTGCAGCATAAAAATGCTTTCAATATCAGCTGCACTTCCATACAAAAATATGCCGTAAGACATAATACTGGAAAGTAAATAAACTGAGTGTTTGTAAGAACAGTAGACCTCGCGAGCCCTTATGACCACGCAATAACCGATGCTTTCATTTTATGGGTAGGTATTAGCTTTAGCATATACAAGTTTTTTTTGTGTTACTCGCGTTCCCTTGGTCTGAGGAGATCAACCTGTCTACAGATTTGACCCCTAATTTTCTCCCAATCAAAAATCGCCCGACTAAAAGAAATTAACAAATCAATGAACATAATGTGCAATTTTCATGAAAATGTTGAGAGATGCGACCTGCAGGTGAGAACAAACAGACAGCCGCCGACAGACAGCGGACAAAAGCATTTTTGGCTAATCTCGAAACTGAAACGCTTCGCTCGCTCAGTCAATAAACTAACCTCGCCGTAGCTTCATCAGTAAGATGCCTTATTGTACGTACAGCGTATGCAGCCGAGTTTAATCTGCTAGCTAATGACTCAATATGAATACCCCATTGCAACTTTGCATCAATATTTAAACCTAAGAAAGTAGTTGCTTCAATAAAGTTAAGTATTTCACCATTTAAGATAATGTTAGCATGCTGACGTTAACACTAGGCACGGTGAATCGGATGCATTTTGTTTTTTTTTTATTTAATAGGAGGTTAATTACTGAGGGAACTCTTAAAATATTATAAGCTCACTTGAAGCGATTTGGGTATTTTTAGTGTGTAGGTATTCCTCAAAAGTAAGGAAAAAAACGGACCCCTTATAGGATCACGCGTCTGTCTGTCTATCCGTCCATTTGTCATCAAAATAATTAAAAAAAATACTTCATCCAGTAAACGAAACTGTATCATGATCTTCATTGAGGTCGGTTTTCTTTTTAGTTATTGAAACGTAATAATATTGAACAAGATGTAAGTTTTCCCACGATTCGATGATTTATTTAATAACTTAGAAATAAACTACAATTTGAGAGTTTTATTCATGGATTTTTGAAAAGGGGATGGGAAACTCGCAACTCCACATAACTCTCAATTTTTTGTGGTAACGCCTTCATTGTACGGGAGCTGTACCGACGATCACATCGCAAAATGTATACCTACTTACCTACCTACGTGCGAAATGGGAAACTTGATTTGCCGTACAGGGCATTTGAAAAGATGGCAGGTAGGTACCTTTAGAATTGGGGTTTGGAGCTGATTTAATACAATCGGATCATGGGAACGGCTGCGCCAAATTTTCATGGAAAAAACTTTCTTTATTTGTTTTGGTAGTTTTCCGTACGTTTCTTGGGTGTGTTGGTAGTACTAAATATCGGTTGTATTCGTAGGTATCTAAGTACCTACCGTATTTACTGAGTAGGCAGCTGTGTAACTCAGAAACTTGAACGAACAATTACCTACCTATTGTAAACCAAATGCCCCTTACTAGGTACCTACCGGAAATATTTGGGACAGGCACCTTCCAACTAAATAAAATGATAGGTAGGCATAAAGCTTCCCATAGCATCTAGGTAGAAAGAAATCTATCTAGGTACATGATGCATCGATACCAGTGTCATCTACTTAGCTAGGTAGGTACCTACCGGCGGGAAATACAAGCGTTTTGTAACAACGTTCCAAAATGATGTGTGGATTAACGAAAGAATGGTCCATATGAACCCCGCTTTACGGTAGGTAGGTAGGTACAATTTTGGGTGAGAATAAGGTCAGTTGGCAATAATTCGGTAAAGTACCTACCAACCTACCCATACGGATTCAGATGTCACACAAAATTGAATTTTGATAAGCGCCGGAGTCGCTAATATAACGAGAAACTGATGCTATTTGTCCTTTAGAGTCAGAAAAACCATAAGGTGCCTAGGTAGGTACCTATACCTACTACCGAGCGACGTAGCGATGGCGCCGGCGGCTGGTAGGTAGTGGGCTAACCGAGCGGCAACACCGACGAACGGTTGTGTGTACGGTAGTGGATGTGTGAGGGGGGGAGGGGGGTAATGACTTGAAAACGCATGCTCATTGTCCGCCACGAGGAATTTTAATTAGTTAATTAGGTTAACGCTTAAAATTAACGATGATAGGTAAGTAGGTAGGTACATACAGTCCTACGCAAAGGTTACTACGGGAACGATTTACAAGGAGGCGATCAAATTTTGATGCGATTAGACAAAGATAGTACTTAGGGGAGTAGGTAGGCAAAGGTGTTCACGAAATGGAGTGGGGTCGTAATGGAGAGCCAACACACTCGTTACTTTTGAATGGATATAAAATATTGGACATGAATGTAACGTGGCGCGAGCGGCAACCGGTTGCGGCGGCGGCGGCGGCGGCGCATGTTACACACTCCGGTTATATGTGGCGGCAGCTGGCGGGACCTCACACGACAACGACCTGAGCCGCCTCTCTCCTCTTCTGGCAGCGAGAGCACACCGCGGAATCCGCGGCGCGTTACCTGACCGGCTCCGAGCCTCCGACGCTCCCATCGCCACCAAGGATCTGCAGCGGCGGACCGGTTCCGCCGGTCTGTCGGAGTAACTTCCCTCGCAGCACGTAGAAAGTGGAGCGCGGACGACATCTTTACCTGACAGTATTAGAAATATATTTGTGACTCTAATGCTGCCCGGTAAGATGCGAACCGCCACTCCGTATGAAGAAGAACCGGCGGCGGCGGCGGCGTGGTGAAGGAGGGTCCGTGTGAAGGTCGCGGAGACACGAGCGCGCGCGACCGGCGCCTGACGCGGACTGACTGACCGAGCGCGAGCCGACACGACTCACGACAATGGCGGCGGCGGCGGCGGCGGCGCGCCCCACGCCCCGCCTTCTGCTGCACTCCTCCGACGCCGAACGTCGCCGCCGCAGCCGCCGCCTCCGCCGCCGGTACTTGGGAAATCACTCATCATCTTCTAACTACGCTGCTAGTAGTTCGCCCCGAACTGAGATTTCGTGATGTCTGCTTTAGTTAGGCATACAACCACGGAGATTATTGCTCAAATAAAATGTAATTATTAAATACCGGAGCAGGACTTTGGGTGCTTGCATGCTTGGTGACATTTATTGAGCGCCTGAGTTCGCGTCAGTGAAAATGACTCTGATGTCGTGGGCGACGATGCTTGCTCCAAGCTGGGGCCAAGCATTTCCCGCCTTCTCAAGAAGGAAGAAAGAGCAGTGATGGATCACGTGCTGTTTCCTCCTCCTGTAGGTACCCCCCGCCCCCGCCCCCGGCACAGAGCGCTGTCCGTGCCTCCAGTTTCGAACAGGTGGTAGTTCAGGTCGCTGTGTGATGTGATGATGCCATCACTCGTAGATCACCACGATTCGTTTTGATAAGAACATTTGATATTTTCGTGTTCGGATTCGGACCTGGGAACATTAGTCAATATCCTACAGTCCTTCCTTTGGTCCCAAAACTTTTTGTGCTTCATATCAGAGTTTTGTTTTAGTCTTTTGTTTATTTCCATCGTTGACACTGATCTGTAAACACCCGCTGCCGCCTTGTGTCCGGTCCACGAAGTGCATTCTGCACTGCAGCACCAGCACTGTCTCTTGTGAATATAAATGATTAGTTTTCGCAAGTTTGAGTTAGAGTTTGGAGCAGTCGGGGTCCACACACAATGAATTCCTGTATGTCTTTTGCTGCTTGTGCGCGCCCTATGGTCTCTGCTTGAAGAGCCGTAGTCGCTTCGTTGAGAGGCTGGCACTTCGAGAGTCCTGCTCCGGAGCAGTGGTACCCGCAGCCTGCTCCACTTGAGTTTCTCGCCCAGTCTGTGTAAATGTTAGGTTATCCCATAAACCTGCAGGGCTTGGGAGTTTCTGTTCTTGCGTTGCGACTGTGTTGTTAACCGACTTCAAAAAAAGGAGGAGGTTCTCGTCTTGTTTGTTACTTGATTTCTCCGCCAATTCGAAATAGATTTTGATGATTCTTGTTACGTTTGGTAGGCCATACTCGCGAGATAGTCCCATAAAATAATAATATTTTATCAAAATCGGTTGAGTAGTTTGGTTTTTATATTAAAATATATTAAAATAACTGGAAAATATATGTCATCCAAGTAAATTATATTGCGTATTCTGCTTTCCTGTGGTATTTACGGTCACTAGAGTAGACCTTTTGAACCGCTAACCTTCCAGTATCATCGTCATCATTAGGGTTTTGCCATAATCACCACGCTTGGCATGTTGTTGAGCGCAGTAATGATGAAAATGGATGGAATTGACTTTGACGCATTCTGGCTATAAATGCTGTATACATGTACTCGTATCATCATATAGTAAGGCGGTGCCATACAAACATGTTGTTGTGCTTGGCAATTCGGCACCAACTTCAAATTATATGAACTTACCCTGAGCGTTATTTGTAAGTTTTTAGTAGTGAAGTCGGTTCCATTTTTTTCCAAAAAGAGTTTATTTTTATTGTCCGGTCATACTTGGCTTCCGGAATAATATTATTAATAATAAATAATATAAGAGAGAGAAATAATATGTATTGTGCAATGAGTCCTTGTCCTGATTATGGCCTTTCCATGGACTTCTGGGTATAATTGTTATGGTTGGTGTACAATGCTGCTGATGCACCCCGCACTTTGCTGACTAGGCAAGTCCTCGGCCACCAAGACCAGACTACTGCACCGTTGGTAGATATGCCAGCCAGTACAGGGTGTAACATGTTTATTTTTTATTGTACGACGGGGAAGCGCTTGGCCTTCATCTCACCTAGTTACAAGTTAAGGTAAGGCCGAAGGTGGAGGCACACTTCCCCCGGAATCCTCAACAAACTGATGAACTGGCTATCTTACCTCTAAATGCCAGAACACAATCATTTTAGAATTGTTGTTATGGCGACAGAATTAAGTAAGATTATACATACGCATATGAACTATGAACTATGAACTATGACCTCTGGATCTGAAATCGGTGGGTTGATCCACTAGACCACAGAGGTGGTTATTTGGTACAACCAGAGAGTTTTGGTTTTAGACCCCAGTCCTTACCCACAGCCCGGGAGCATTGCCACATAGCACATTTGTGGCTTTTGTAGTAGCATGTTGTTATCGTTTGTACCATGGTATTTTTGTTTGTTGTTGCGGAGACGGAGTTTGTTGTCAAGCCAGATTCCTGGGTATTTAACTTATCAGGGTCAGGTTTGTCGTTTACGTATTGGCAGCTTTATCTTGTGAGTGAAGAGAACTACCTCTGTTGTCCTGGGATTGCCCGACAGGCTGTGTCTGTGACACCCCGACTCGACTGTCCTCGACGTAGCGGAGGATCGATTCAAACAGCCCCGAGACCACAACGGCCAGATCGTACGTGAAAACAAAGACGGAACTCATCCAACTGTATGAACTCAGTTTTTGTTTAGTGGGTAAGGATGTAGCCTACTTTGGTTACGTATCGTTGTGATAATGCCAGACCTTATCCTGGCCGAGTCATGACCAGTAATGGTCCAGTCACAAAAAAACAGGATGTGTCGAGAAGACACACGATAGATGTGAAACTTTTGTATTGCAGGGAAACATTTTAATGATCACCCACTCTACCCGAGAAATAGAGTCTCACAAGTTTTCGTAACTCAAAAAGGTTGCGGATCAGAATTTTAAAACCTTCCCATAACTACAAGTCCGCCCGAACCGAGATCTCGTGATGCCTGGTTTATCTTAGGTAGTTTCTCGATAACAACGCAATTAACAAACTGTAAAAGTTGCTTTCATTACACTTCACATACCTTACTTATGCAATATTTTTATCGATCTCTCCTTATTCAGGTGAGTGTTCGAGGCTCTCTCTTGTTTGTAACTCACATTCAACGCAAAGCCAGAGCAAAAAGCAGACGTGGCCAAAGTCATGAGGCCTGTGAGGACCGCGGCCTTGGAGGTGACCGATCTGGACGATTCGGTCACCAAGAAGGAGGTGGTGGCGGCAATAGCATCGACAGGGGGCTGTGACGTCGCAACGGTGCAAGGCCGGGACATCAGATCCGGCCGCGGCGGCATGGGCCCATTTGCCTTGAGTCGCCGCAGGACGACTTTCTGACGGCATCAGCTCGGGTGTGGTGCGAGCACTTGGAGATCAGCATCTGCGCTGCTTCAAGTGCTTAAGGATCGGACACACCCGGGCTCTCTGTCCGTCCAAGATCGACAGGACGGACTGGTGCTACCGCTGCGGCAAGGAGGGCCACAAATACTCGATCCCTGGCCGATGGCTCGGTGACGGACGGCTTGGTAGCTTTGATATCGCGGTCTTCCACAGACTCCCCTCCCCTCTCGATCATAGAGGGGGGACCGGGCTACGTGGCCGCCGCGCGGGGAGACACAGTATTTGTGGGCGTCTATTTCTCCCCAAATCGCCCTCTAACGGACTTCAAGGATTTCCTCGTCGTCCTCACAGCAGTCGCCGGGAGGGCGTCGCCACGCCAGGTCGCCATATTGGGTGACCTGAACGCCAAGTCGGCGGCCTGGGGTAATCCAGCCACCTTTTGTAACGTCAGGGGACGCACTGTTGAGTCGTGGGCGGCGTCGTCCGGTCTGTCCCTTCTAAACAGAGGGACAATTCACACGTGTGTGCGGCAACAGGCAGGGTCAGTGGTGGATGTTTTGTTCGCTACCCCCGTGCTAGCTGCCCGCGTCATGAACTGGCGGGTGGAGATGTTAGAGACCTTGTTTGGACCACCGACGGGGATGGTCTGTCCTGGCCAATCGCCCTTTCCTCGGTGGGCTCTCACCCGCCTGGACCAAAGGGCGGCTAAGGAGGCAGCGTTTGTCCAGGACTGGCTAACGTCTCCCATCGAGGCCCTGGACGTGGACGTGGCAGCGGGCTAACTCAGAGAGTCTCTGACCGCGGTGTGCAACTCCAGCATGCCTAGGTCCCGCCGCCCACCTCCCCGTCACGCCGTCTATTGATGGTCAGAGGAACTGGTGGGACTCTGAGCTGCCTGCGTGGCGGCCAGGAGAGCCTACACGTGGAGCCGACGACGGAGTCCGCGAGACCCGACCAACGAGGACCGCCTATACACGTCGTACATAGATGCGAAGACGGTCCTCAAGTCGGCAATGGAAGCTGCCGCCGACTTGGCGAGAGCCGAAAACCGCCTCTGTGGTCTAGTGGTTCAAGCCTCCGATTTCAGATCCAGAGGTCCCGGGTTCGATCCCCATGGGGAGTACAATATAATTGTGATTGGTTTGGTTGGTGGTCTCCATAGGGACTCATATGGGAGACCATACAATACAGGTACATATACAGGTATAATACAGGTGGCGCGGAACAAACTGCGCCCCTTTGGTCCACCACTTAGACCCTCGAGCCGTCATTACTGGATGGGGTGGTGCGGTCCCTGTTTTCGAACAGGACCGACTTCACCCCAGCGGTGATGAACCCTCCGCGGGGGGTGGATCCACCAGAAGAGGAGAGCCCTCCGTCGCGTAGTCACGTTCACTATTTAGGGTGGCGACTCTTCGCCTCCGCGCCAAGAAGACGGCTCCCGTGCAGGATGGCGTCCCCGCACGGCTATCGCCGCCATCCAAATGGAGAAGAGGTTTCGGGACCTGTTCCTCCTCCCAAACCTGGGCGTGCCCAAGGCGCGATGCCGGCGCTTGTATGCCGGCATCCTGAAGAGCATGGCCCTTTATGGGGCCCCGATCTGGAAGGATTCTCTAAGTAGGAGAGAGAATGCCGCTGCAATCCGCAGGCCCCAGAGGGCCATTGCTCTGCGGGTGGCGAGGGCCTACCGCTCCGTGAGCTTTTCGGCGGCATGCACTCTAGCCGGCACCCCTCCTTGGGAGATCAGGGCATGGGTGCTGGCTAGACTGTACGAGTGGACGGCGGGGCGTGAGGCGCTCGGAGAGCACCCCACCCCGGAAGAGCGGGAGACCGTCCGGCGAGTGTCAAGGGACGCGTGGTCCGAACCGCGCCGCAGTTTGGTTGCGGTGGTCGGGCAGGACCTTTCGCTTTCCGGCATGGTCAACACCGTGCTGGGAAGTGAGGAGGCCTGGGCTGCAGTTGCCTCCTTCTGCGAGGACGTAATGTCCCAGAAGGAGGCGGCGGAGCGTGCACGGGAGGTGGATCCCCTCGCTGCATCGCAGGCAAAGAAGGGGAAGGAGAAGGCGATTATATGAAGGTCGTTTTCTCCCTCCCTCAACCAGACGATGCGGGATGCTGGGTTGTTTAGTGGGTATAACGGGCAACCGGGGAGTCCCACATAACCCTCCCACCCCCGATGGGAGGGTATGCGTAATGCATTTTTCCCAGCTATAAAAAAAAGGGGGGCTTCACCAAAAATACAGTAGCTTTTTTCTGTCACTCACACTTAACCCTTATTTAACACCCCTATTTTTCGAAAATTACCCTAGTGTCAAAATAATCCTTATACCGATCAATGAGTAAGTATAATTTAAAACTTTGAATAGACAAACATTGCCACATACGTACACTGTACACTGTATAGCGCCAGATTTCCAACTAAACTCAGAGATCTCATTCGCCTGGTCAATCAATAATGTACCTATCATGTAAATAAAAAAAAACATTTTTAATTATTATTCATTACTTTTATTTGTCTAAATCCTAATTTTATTTGATTATTTTAGAATATTTAGAAAACTTACAGCTAGATAGAATTTACTTTAAAGAAGGGCATTCCTCGGAGCGCACCCAGATGAAGCGCACCAAAATACTTCCACATAGCGCACCCGTTTTGGTGCGAATATTTTAGTAGGGACGAACGGGAACTCTTATTCCCGCTCGTCCCCACATTTTCTTACGTGGTGACCAACGGGAATAAAACTTCCCGCTGGTCCCCATCGGGGACGAGCGGGAATAGCCCGATTCATTCAGTAGGTATAAATGTTAAGTTTTTATTCCTCGATGCGATGAACCCTTAGAGTTACTGTTATTTTAAAGTTTTGAGTGGTGAAGTCGGTTCCATTTAAAAAAAAACAAATTATTTTTAGCTTTTATTCGTTGTAACACCAACGACGCCACGACATCTACTACCCTATCTAAGAGTCATGTCATTGTAAGGATGCTTTATCAGAACTGACACGGTTGCGTAATCTTTCCAGCAACTAGATAGTATTTTTTAATAACCGATTATTAAAGAAAACTATCTAGTTGCGTTACACACAACCTTGAATGAGTTTGATGTTTGATTTATACCCACCCGGGACAAACACCTTTTCTGGATGGGAAATGAGGGAACCCCGTACATTTTTGTGAAGTATGTTCCCAGTTTGGTTAGGACTTAGGACACTGCAGGCTCGAATCACCTGATTGTCCGATAAGTAAGATGCTATTAGTCGTTAAGGCGCGCTACGCAGCTAAAGTCGCGGCAGAAACGGTTATGAGAGTTGACAACGGCAAACTGTAGGTGGCGCATGCGTATCGTAAATTAAACCTTTTGATAATTCTTATTCTAAAGATAAAGATAAAGATAAAGATCATTTATTTGCTAAGCCATGTGTACATTAAGATGGTATCTATTTTAATAGTGAGTGTGTTACAACATGCTTTACCGATATTGTCGGTGTACAAATTGAGAGAGATTGACATGCATTAATTATCAAATATTTTCGATTCAATATGTAATATAAAATAAAAATAAAAAATGACAGTAAGGTACTTAATTCTAATAATGTATTATGTCATTAAAATATTATCATAATCAAATAAGCATGAAAGATGCCATTATGATTCATTATACAAAACAAATTAAAATGCCACTTAAATTTTTAATTTAAGGATTCATCAACTGTATACGAGCACCAATGCAAAAGAGTTCGTCTAGTCATATAATTGCAAAAGTTGTCTGTTTTCAACTTCACTATATTTATATAAAAAAGGCCTATGAAAAAAATGTGTATGGGATGAAGTTCTCCATCCTATTGTTGTTAATCAGGCAATTTTAAACAAAAACATCTTTTACTTAAATTATGTATTTATGGCACTTTGATTTGCTTCGTCTAACTCAAAATAGTTCGTCTAGTTTTTAATCGATGCAAAATAGTTCGTCTATGTCTCAATACTGTCTGTTTTAATTGAAAATTAAGTTAAATTTGAATTGAAAATAGAAATCATCCGTCACATGATCCGTCACTGTCATTTTCAAATATATAAAAACCGTATTTCATAGAATTTTATTATAATTTTCAAACAAAATGGCTCGCGGGAAACGTATCGCTGACGAAGTACGGAAAATAATTATTCATAGCAACAATAATAGCAAATCTGCTAACCAAATAGCCAAGGACTTATCCCTACCAAGATCGACAGTTCAGACCATTATCGAATATTACAGGAAAAATGGCACGGTTAAATGTTTGAAAAAACCTGGTCAGCCGCGAATCTCGAATCGAGTTTTAAAGAAAATCATTAAAAATAATCGTCGTGCCCGCGCACGAGGACTGACCTTGAAGTGGAGAGAGATGATTCACAAAGATGTATCTGTCGATACCTGCAAGAGGGTCGTAAAACGATTGGACTATGGATTTTTTACTGCTAAAGAAAAACCTTTACTCACGCGTCTCCAGAAAAAGAAAAGGCTGAAATTCTCTCAAGATCATAAAAATTGGACGGCAGACCAGCAGTGGCGTGAAATAATATGGAGTGATGAATCCAAATTTGAGGTGACGATCGGTACGGATGTACGGAAAAAAGTTATCAGAAATAAAGATGAAGCATTCCATACCGATTGTATCAAAAGTGAAGTTTCCTGGATCGGTGGTGATATGGGGCTGCATGTCAGCACAAGGTCTGGCTTATCTACATTTTGTAGAAGGCACTGTTAATGCAGTAATGTACCAAAACATTCTGGAAACAAGTCTCATGCCCTCGATTCCAGCGTTGAAACATCGTAATGCCTACACCTTTCAACAAGATGGTGCATCCTGTCTCACTGCGAGGACAACGAAGGCTTGGCTTTACCGGAATCAGATCCCTACAATGGAGTGGCCGTCCAGTAGTCCAGATTTGTCTTGTCTCTGTTCTTGTGGTGGAAAATGAAGAAAATGCTGCGCAAGTATCCAGCAAGGTCTAAAAGTGATCTGAAAGAGAACATTATATCTGTCTGGCTTAATAACTCCTCGAGAATGTGAAGAATTGGTAGCAACGATGCCACGAAGAATTAAGGCCGTGATCGATGCTAAAGGTGACACCACTAAGTGGTAGACGAACTATTTTGATGTGATGAATAATATCTCAAAAACTACCCACTTATCTAAAATCCCCTGCGACAATCAAATTATATTTACGTTATCTCTATTCAGTCAGATAATCCGTTTGAGAGTTATGCCGTCACAAACATTGCCACATACATACCTACAGTGCCCGATTTCCCGACATAACTCTGAGATCTCGTTCGCTTCGCTCACTCGATTCTATTGAAACAAGTTAACTTAAAATTAAAACGTTTAGCAAAGGCGAGCTTAACTCTAATAAGAGTATGTATGAATATGTTAGATTGTATGAATATTTTAGTGTTATAGTTTTTTCTACCGTGTCTAATTAATAAAAGATCCCTACTTAAATATTATCTACCAATGATTGTGCTGTGTAAAACAGATCTGCATGTCCCAAAAAGTAGAGTCATGTCTGTTGAAATCACAAATCGGAAATCAGTTTTAATGTCTTTAAGTTTAAGTTCCCAGCTATTTAATTCCACTTTAATCAAATTGTGTTATAGTTTATGCCGCGTTAAAATACGATTTACTACATGTAACTTTTTTAAAGTTCAATAATTTACATTAACTAACTAATTCTGAATGCAAATTGTAACAACAATTTACAATTGACATTCAGAATAGCTTATGACATTTTACTATGATCATTGTATGTAATTTGAAGGTGCTTACACCGCGTATTTGACGGCAAATTAAAACTAAAAGGTAATTACGACTCATTTGAGGTGAGCAAATTTGTTACAATTTACTGATTCAGTACAAACATCATGTCAAGATACTACCTTTTTGAGGTCTGTAATTCTAAAGACAATGGCTGATACTCGAAAAAAACCTACTTCTAGTTATGGGAAGCTATTGGTTTGTAGACCATCAAATACAGATTTGTATTATATAGTTATGGTCCAAAAATTACGTTCACACGATTTACCATTAAAAAAAAACTGTTTTTTGGGTCCGGTGTAAAGTTAGGTTTGTCAGGGTTACACCCTTATTGTTTTCCATCGTCGATATGATGGTACCTTTACTGGCTCAGACCAAATAAATTATTTACATTCATCCTAATATTTATTCTGAGTCTAGGTATTTTCTGACCGCTGCGCTGCGAGGACGACAAGAACACGTCTGACGTCGACAGTGGTCACAGAGCTACTGATTGAAAGGCGGGCGCGCGGTGCGCCTGTAGTTTTTCAAATAATTCTTAATTAAAATTTAATTTGGATTTGTATCAAAAAACTTGCTTACCTTTAAGAGCGCGCCCAATGCCAGGAAAAAAATATATTTCACCCGCGCGTCTCGCACCGCCCGCTCTAGTGCATAATGCTACCACAGCGCGCCACGATCGCTCGAGGTTGTGACGCTGAGCACAGTAAATGCATTACACTCAGATAAATCATATACTATTTATTTTTTCATACACTTTACGATTGGGTTCACGATTATTCATTAAAAACTATTACTGCGAACGGATTTTAATGTTATTTGAAATGAAGATTTATACGACAGCCGACAGTGGATAGTCAGAATAGGTAATAATAGGAATAAAATACTGTCAATTATATAATCATAGTATTTTATTTACAAAAATAAGTATAAAACCTGAAGTTAATTTTGTAATTACAAGATTTAGTTATGGGGGCAGATAGAATTACAAATTATCGTATTGTTACGTCGTATTTAAAAGTGTTTAGTGATTCGGAAGTATAACTAAGTAGTGTTGTACTGTGTTTGAGAGTAATTAATCGGGTGCTGAATAATGATTCTGCACTGTCTTATTTTGAGTAATAACCGGTTGCTTTTAATTCTTACGAACCCCAGCTCGTAACAGTATGTTATAATACCCTCACGAATGAGAAACCCCACATATGAGAAATTTGGGGCACACGGTAATAATGTATTACCGTGTGCCCCCACTGTTCATACGTGGGGGCAGATAGCCATAAGTGTTATCGTCTGTCCCCACGTGGGGGTCGTTCGTGGGGGCAGACGGTAACAATTCAAACTTCTATGTCAACGCAATCAAAAGAATCAGCAATTTAAGCCGCATATTTTGAAACTCGCAACTAACTCGCGAGGGAATCAAAACCTTAAGGATACTTCTCCGGTCGACCTAGAATCTTGAAATTTGGCAAGAAGCAACGTTTTAAAGCACACATATAGGAAAAATTCCAAAAACCTTAAATTAAAGATTAAATCACTTTCTTTTACTAATTCGAAACGATAAAGAGACCTTTGTCTTAAATGCTCCTCATTTATTTATTTTAAAAGTCATTAACATCATTAATAGTTAAAAGCAAGTAATACATAAAATCAAGGTTAATTCCTATTACAGGTGACAGACTGCATAATATGATAGTTACACAGAGCGAGTAGGTGCAAGGTACCTAAAGATAAACTAAACCAAATATTTTTTTACAACAAGATTATGAGTACCTATAAATATATAGAGTAAGTAAACATTGAAATGTTATGGATTTCATTTAGCAATAAAATACCATAACTTTAACTTATAAACAACAGAACGGATTGATTGGTTATTTGGTCCCGAATTGATTGGAATCGGTCCCGGGCTCCCGGGCTCGATCCCCAGAGGAGTACAATATTGGTTATTTGGTCCCGAATTGATTGGAATCGGTCCCGGGCTCCCGGGCTCGATCCCCAGAGGAGTACAATATTGGTTATTTGGTCCCGAATTGATTGGAATCGGTCCCGGGCTCCCGGGCTCGATCCCCAGAGGAGTACAATATTGGTTATTTGGTCCCGAATTGATTGGAATCGGTCCCGGGCTCCCGGGCTCGATCCCCAGAGGAGTACAATATTGGTTATTTGGTCCCGAATTGATTGGAATCGGTCCCGGGTTCGATCCCCAGAGGAGTACAATATTGTGCTTGGCTTGATTAGTGGAAGAACTTTGTTTAAGTCTGTCTGGCTAGCTTCCATCATCTTACCTAAGTTGTCACCATTACAATTCTAAATTGTTGTGTTTTGGCATTACTTATTTATTTATTTTATTACTCTGACGTGCAATAATGCTGTGTAAGTAGGTATATTGCACGCCCTCCACGTCCGGCCGTGCTGACCTGACCCCAGGGAGCCAAGCCCCGACTGGAGAATCCAACGGACAAGCTATGGGACTGCGAAGTTAGCTTCTGGTGACATTATCTGGTGTAAGAAGCAACCTTTGATAACCCCATGTTCGATAGCTCGACTCGAGGTTGGCCGAGAGACACTCGTCCTAGATTCGACCTCTCACGTTGACAATGCTTCTGATTTGTATGTATTATGTATATATTATGTACCTACCTATGTTATTTATGTGTGTTATCTAAGTAGATAGATATATATGTATCTCGTTGCCCCGCTCTGCCGCGCAAGAGGTACCTACCTATAGTTCTGTGCGTCTGTAGGTACTATGTTTACTTTTTACACCAAAACCTTTGAACAGATTTCGATTATATTTGGGATGTATATACTTATATTGACAAGCATCATAGCTCGGTTGTTAGTAACTCTGTCTGTAACACTATTTTTTTCCTGTGTTTAAAACAGGAAAAAACTAGTACCTAGGACAAAACTTTAACTGTGAACACCAATTTGTCTGCCAAGCGTGGTGAATATGGTAAGAAAATTTTTTTTTTAGATACCTAGTTTTTTCCAATTTGTGGTGGACATAATGTGATATCGATGTAGGCAAAAGGAAAATAAACAAACCTCGCCGTGGCTTCACTATAAGAAAGATGCCTCATTGAACACATACACACCTAATGCGGAGTATGCAGCGGAGCTTAACCTGATAGCTGATAAAACAATACGAATACCTACCCCAATGCAACTTTCCGTCGATTGTAAACCTACATTCTTTTCAATCGTTCCGGTACATGCCATAAACCTCCCGCTCGTCCTGTTTTAGCCGAATAAAGTTTATTTTCATAGGATAGGTAACTACATTTATTTGTTTTCGACTATATTGCGCGCTGTGGCGGCGCCAGTGCCGCACAATCGGGTCGGAGTAGGTAGGTATTATGATCATTATGATATGAATTACCGATAGCGGTAATAAGTGAATAAGTTTTTTTTTTTTATTGTATGACGGGGAAGCTCTTGGCCTTCATCTCCCCTGGTTGAGTTGAGATAAGGCCGAAGGTGGAGGCGCACTTCACCCGGAATCCTCAACAAACTGAGGAACTGGCTATCTTACCTCTGAATGCCGGAATACATAATTTTTTTAGAATTGTTATTATGGCGACAGAATTAGGTAAGATGGTAGTAGCTAGCCAGGCGAACTTCAACAAAGTCCTACCACCAACCAAACCAAGCACAATATATTGTACTCCCCATAGGATCGAACCCGGGCCCTCTGCATCTGAAATCGGTGGGTTGAACCACTAGACCACAGAGGCGGTTAAAAAAAGTCACCCCTTACAAAAAAAACTGAAAAACTATGTTTTTTTGAAAATTGCACTCGAAACCGTTGCCTTAGCAGTCGTAGTTTAAAAATATACCCCTCCAGCCCATTGATGTCGTAAAGTCAACCAAGGAGGCAGCAGTTTTTTTTTGTGTTCACAAAACTTTTACTGTGAGCACCAATCTGTCTGCCAAGCGTGGTGATTACAGACAAACCTTACAGTTTAGGAGGTAATTCTTTCCACATTGTGTTGGACAATAATTTGCTATTGATATGGGATATGTGCACACAAACCCCTAGCATGATATTCCAAAATACATTCTTGGATATTATCAAGTCCTTTGGTTTGGCAACCCTATTGAGTGAATAACAAAAATCAAATTTACCATTTTTAATGAGATTTTGAATACCTTCTCTTATCAAACAAGACCTGATGATATTCAATTCAATTATTTATTCATACTGTAGGATCACATGGAACACTTAGTCACGTCATTTTGTTTAAAGTACACTAATACCTACACACAAAACTATTCGAAAATAATAACAATAAGGTTTCATAGACGGTTGTAAATTGGCCAATCGAATGTCATACCATAAAATATATAATAGTACATTATGGTACTAGTGTGTAACATTGGTGATTTCCGCCGAGCCGCCATTGAGACCCGAGCCGTAGGACGGTAATCATCAATACACACGTGTATCATACGACGTTTTTCAACACACTTGTGAATAAAAATAACAATAAAAACTATAATTTCAACAGTGAAAACGAGTTGTGGAAAATGTTTCGATATGGCGGGAAAAATATTCAGTTTTCCTATGCGCGCGCATTGCGATCGGCCACAGACTAAAGGGATGAGGTTTTTTTTTATTTTCCGCGCATAGGGTTTGCGCCTATTCTGCCACGTACAAAATGGGGAATTTAACGTTTTCTTTTATTATAGAGAAAACAAAAGTTATATTTGAGTGAAAGTTTTATTTATTAAACACGTACGAGTAAAAATTATCTATTTAAATGACCAAGCAATAGGAACATTAATTTATTTGTTTTATTGAAAACGATTTTTTTTTTTATTAAAAACTTTTTTAAGAACAAAGAAAATCAACCAATAAAATTAAAAAAATAATCTATAACTCACTAGTGAGTTATAGCAATGAAAAAGTTACAGTTTGATTATGGGTGTCATTCTGTGCCTAATTGCGGTGACCATAGAGCCACTTTATGAGCAAGTGAAAAAACATTTAAATTGTTGTTTGCAGCTGTACAGGGGCTTTGTCATTCTACAAACTAATCTAAGAACTAGTCGGTCCATGCCTTGCGGTCAAAAATATAATCATTAATATTATAGTACGCCTTTCTTATAAGACTAATTCTTACACTTTTTTGAAGGCTTTTTCAGATAAATCCAGAATCACACTAGGAATTTTGTTATAGAAACGTATTGAGTTGCCAACAAAACTCTTACATTTACAGTTACATTTTTGAAACCTATATGATGTGATCCGGAGTTTATCTTTGTTTCGAGTATTATAACTGTGAATGTCACTTTGTTATTTATATTCATTAATATATTTTCGTACAAACATTATATTCTCATATATATAAAGCTCGGGACTGTCAAAATATTTATTCTATCATAGAAATCGGTGCGGAGCTCTCTTTTGCAGGCAGAGCACTAGCGCCCATAATAAAATCCCGTAGCTCATAATGCTGTGAAAATAAACCATATTCATAATAAACTAGTCTAGCTGTGTTAACATCTGTGAGTCTTCTGACTTCACGGATAGCATAGCACGCCGAGCTAAGTCTGCCACCTAATGCAGAAATATGTGGACCCCATTGAAGCTTCCCGTCTAATATTATGCCTAGGAACTTCGTTGAGTCTACAGTCACTAGTTTTGTTCCCATTATCCCTAAATTTGGGATTGCTTCTTTGACGTCTGGCAACGTAAACTTGACTAGTTTAGTTTTTGAAGCGTTAAGAACCAAGTTGTTTGCAGAAAACCATTTACAGACAATATTCAAGGTTTGATTTACGTTAGGTAAGTCCGTAGTTCCTCTTCTTGTTTTAAAAAGTAGCGATGTGTCGTCAGCAAATAATACTACTTCATTGGATGTTTGTTTTTGTATAACATATGGTAAATCATTTACATATACCAAAAACAAAAGATATACAACTAATTTTATTTTGCAACCAGATGACATGATCGCCTAATGCAACTTTCTGATCTCCTTGATTAAGATATGAAGTTATTAAATTGATCGCTTTGTCGTTTACTCTGTAGTATTTAAGTTTGAGTAGAAGCGTATCATGATGGACGCAGTCAAATGCCTTAGAAAGATCACAAAAATCCCTAAGGCGTCATGAGACTCTTCCCAGGCTTGTAATATAAATAACATTAATTTTATTCCTGCATCAAGAGTTGAGCATCCTTTTGTAACTCCAAATTGCCGTTCATATAAAATTTTATTCAAGTGGAAGTAATCTAATAACTGATTTAAAATATTTTTTTCAAAGACTTTACTTAATGTTGGAAGAATATATATTTGGCCTGTAGTTTGATGGATCCTCTTTAGACCCAGCTTTCAAATTCAAATTCAAATTATTTATTGCGATAAATGGGTAGGTACATTATGTAGGTCTTAAACTAATAGAAATATTGTGTCACCATTTTCAGCGTTACAAGCATGCAATAACTCAAAAATAAAATTGTAATCTAAAAACAATGTAAATTCATCAATAATAATACGTAATTTGCAGCATATATTACAATGTCAGGGTTATATATATATCGTTATTTATGTCCCTATTACAATTAATTACAATGTCAAATAATTTTATACTTCATCAATTTCATATAGAGTCATGTTACATTAATTATAAATTATCATTCAAATAGTCACCAACACTATAATACACCTTTTCCGTTAGCAGTTTTTTTACTCTAAATTTAAACATGTTGTCAGAAGCTATTTCCAGTACAGACTTAGGCAAGTGACTATAAATCTTTGGTGCCATAACGAATACGCTGCTGCCAAATAGGCTCGTTTTGTGGGTAGGACAAGTAAGTTTGTGTTGGTGGCGTTTACGTTTAAAATGTGCATACAAATGTAGGTTGCTCCTTACAAACTGAATAACCTCAAATATATACACACATGGTAATGTCAAAAGATTCAAACCATAGAAATGAGGTTTGCAACTGTCAGTGGTTTTTAAGTTGCATAATGGCCCTAATACATTTTTTCTGCGCTTTGAAAACGATTTCCTTATCTGTAGAGTTTTCCCAAAATATAACACCATACCTAAGAAGGGATGCAACGTACCCATGATATGCCGTCAATAGTGTTGGAGTACTTGCAATTTTTGATAACTTGGAAAGGACATACGAAAACCTGTTTAATCTAGTACACAAATTGTCTATATGCAATTTCCAATTTAGTGTTGAGTCGATAGTTACGCCTAAGAATTTTGTAACATCAATCTCATCAATTTTATGTCCTGAATAATTAATGTCAATGTTTGATATTCGAATTGCCCTATTTCTGAAAATCATTAGTTTAGTTTTCGTCAGGTTTGCCATTAAGTTATTTGATGTCAGCCAATTTATTAAATCATTAAGAGTATTATTAATGTCAATTTGAAGGGTCATTTTATCAGAGTCCGTAAAAAGAATAGTACTATCATCTGCAAAAAGTGTGATATGGCGTTTCATAATTTTGGGAAGATCGTTTATGTAAGCTATAAATAAAAGCGGCCCAAGTACACTTCCTTGAGGAACGCCAAATTTGACAGTCCTGAGTTCTGATCGAATTTTTGTTTCCTTTTTTTGCTTAGGACATATTTTTACAATTTCAGTCGCTTGTTTCCTATTGTGAACATAAGACCTGATTAAACTCCAGACATTTCCTCGGATACCATATCTTTCTAACTTACTCAGGAGTATTTCGTGATTAACACAGTCAAACGCTTTCGTCAGGTCCATGTACAAGGCACATGCAGGAATGCCTTGATCTTTACTAGTCATTACTGTTTTAAGGAAACGGTATATTGCCATTTTTTCAGTTTTTTCCTTTCTGAACCCCAATTGTTCCTCTGCTAGAATACATTTTTTTTTTCAAAAAATCCGTATATACTATTATATATGACCTTTTCCAAAATTTTAGAAATTACCGGTATAAGTGCTACAGGTCGATAACAAGACATGTTGTATTTGTCATCTTTTTTAAATATCGGTTTTATTATGGTAATTTTAAGTTTCTCAGGAAAGACACCATTTAATATACATAGGTTTATAATATGACATAGTGGCTTAGAAATTTGTAGAGATACTGTTTTTAAAATGTGTGTGGAAACGTCGTCGTATCCAGTGCTTTTGGTATTTTCTAGATTTTTTATTATTCTATCTATGTCACTATCAATAGTAGGAGGCATGAATAAGGTCGGATAATTATCTATAGCTACATCATAACGTTTGTTACAGTCTAGTTCTGAGATTTGATCTATAAAAAAATCATTAAATGACTTGGCTATGTCTAATTGGTCTGATATCAAGTTTCCATTATGCGAAATATGTTGTATTTCGTTTTTATCTGAGTAGTTGTTTGTATCATTAATAATGTTCCACGTCGCCTTGCATTTGTTACTAGCTGTATTTATGTAATGATCATTCTGAGCTTTCTGTGTCAATTTGATTATTTTATTTAGTCTGTGCGTCAGTGTCTTGAACTTATTTTTGTTGGCTTCTGTACGTTGTTTCCGGTATTGCCATAATAGTTGGCGCTTGCGCATACAACATTTTTTAATGCCCGTTGTTATCCATTTTGGCTTATTGTAAGCAGAAATCTTGATATGCACTACAGGGACCGTACCGGCGACGGCGTAGCCGATCTCCATTGGCTTAAAATTAGCTTCATGAGAACAAGAAACGATTTTTACCTACCGGGTATCACAAGTGTCAAATACAAAATGGCGTTTCCCATCTTAAAAGTGAACACATGTTATGAAACCCGTCCATTCAGTACATTTTGACGTTTAGATGACAGATTCGGTACCGCGTAAGGCAGATGGGCTTCAATAATTGTTTTGCCATGGTTCGTATCTTTATTGGATGAATAACTTGAAGCCGGTTACCGTAAAGCACCGGTTATCAATACCATCATCCGAATTATTCAGCTTTCGGCACATTTAGGATACATATTTGGGTTTTTCTGGGCACTATATGTTATTGCAGTGTTCAGAGTAATTTGTGTGTGTCTTTTTCGTTTGTTTGAGAGCCATGGAGAGTGTTGGGTTGTGGGCGATTTTGGGTAGTATCTACCTACTTTATGTTACCTATTGCCGTGTTCAGAGTAATTTTTATGTGTCTTTTTCGTATGGTTGTGAGCCATGGAGAGAGTTGTGTTGTACCTTCTATAAGTGACCTACCTATTGCCGTGTTCAGAGTAATTTGTATGTGTCTTTTCCTTATGGTTGAGAGCCGTTGAGGGAGTTGTGTTGTAGGCCGCTGAAGATCTTCGAAACCTAGAGCGCATGGACAAGGAGAAACCTTCGAAAGAACAGCCAGCCTATGTGCTTCTGAGCTGTATTGTGGGTTCGATTCCCACCTAATAACATTTGTGTGATGAATATTGATGTTTGTTCTGTGTAGTTTTGTATTGTATGATGATACTTACATACAATACAGTATTATTTCCAAAATCTAGTTCCTGATGAATAGGTATTGATGTAGGTTCTGTGTTGTATTATATGATGATACATACACATCAAACAATACAGTATTATTTCCAAAATCTAGTTGTCTTATTACAAGCTTTGCTTGGTTTAGGCATGATGGAAATAAATCATTATTCTCCTGCCCTTATCCCACGCTAGGTGGGGTCGGCACAACATGTTCTCTTCTTCCACTCACTCCTATCAACCGTCAACTCTGCATCTACACCTTTCATACCCATGTCCTCTTTCACACAATCCATCATCTCTTTTTCGGCCTTCCCTTGCTCACATGTCCATCCACGCTCAAATTCATAACCCTTTTGGTCAAATGACTATTATCCCTCCTCATTACATGCCAACCTAGCACTCCTCAACTTTTCTACAACTGGTGCCACTTTCAAACTTCCCCTTATAAACTCATTTCTGATCTTATCTAACCTTGTCACCCCACACATCCATCTTAACATTCGCATCTCAGTAACATGCACTTTCCTCTCATCCGTCTTCTTCATAGCCCAACCCTCTGATCCATGCATTGCGACAGGTCTGATGAATATTACAGGACATTTATTTCACACAGCATGAAATAGTCCTGTAATATTTATTAGGTATTATTTATGCTTCTCTCAGAAAGTATGACACTTCATCATGAAACACCCACCTTTTTATATATGAATAATAAGCAATTAAGTATAAGGTATATAGGTTTTATTTACATATTTGATTCTAAAATCTAATTAAGTGAATATGCGGTTGTCTCAATTTAACACATACTAATCTACCACTCTGCCAAATTCTTCTGATCAAGGCTGCTGAGGCGACAACCTCAGAAACCTAACTGTAAATATACATAAATGTAAGATAACATATTATGATTAAAACAAAAGTTAAATTAGGGTTATTATTAGATAAGCATTTCCTAATTGTGGTAAACATAAAAGTCTTTTTTATTTATTTTATTCTAATCTTCCACTATGATTTGTCCGCCATTCTCAACATTTGCTCTTCAGTTCCATTTGCTCTTCACCACCAACTCCACTCCTCAAGGGAGTGGAGGCTATAACAAGTCCTCCTTTGGTGCTATAAAAAGCCGGGGGCTCCAATATGTAATCGGTTTTCTGAAAATAATAGGACCTTATTAGAACAAGTTGGAGACAAAAATTCATCAAGCCATTCTTGTATTTGCCAAATAAGTATGTATGGCGGTGGTTTGCTTGATGTAGAACAAACAGCAGTGCACTTACTGCTGTTGTATTGCTGCTGCAATACACACCCACAAACTAATTCCAACACTTCACGCAAGTACTATCCCTCCATTTCGGGCGAAGTCTTCGTGGTCCCCGACCCTATAGAGTTAAGTCGGGATGCTACAATCGAAACGAAGAGCCGCAGTCATTTTGCAGCAAGATTTCCTCGTCTTTGGGAAACTATTCGAGGGGACGGCATATCTAATAATTACCACTCATGACGTAAGTAAAACGTGGAAAACTAAGTTAACGCACATTTTACTTATAAATTTATTAGAATTACTTACTTTTCGTGTCTACAAAGCACTCTAAATAAATATTTAGAACATTTTCTCATATATTTGTTTTTGTTTTGTGTTTACAAATACAAACTCGCATTAGAGGTGTGACTAATAAATTAATAATAGTTAGATAACCTAATATTAGCAATGTATATTCGTAATAGGTATTGGAATCTTTGGTATAATATTATTTTATAATAGTTAAATATTAGCCTGATCCAAGATTCGTTTCGTGAACTTCGCCGCGGTGGCTGTGATGGCGCTTAGTATTGTCGCTCTGCTCTGCCGTTAGTGTTATGTGTTCTCGTACGTAGATACTGAAGCGCTGTTCTTACTAGCGTCCATGCGAGCGAGGGTGAGATGAATAGTTATTCTATGATTTGATTGATATGCGTCTAGAAGTGAATGAATCTAAGTAAATACTAATAGTTTCTGTGATCGATATTGGTCTATTAATGAATGAATTTGTATGAATGATATTTGTCTAGAAGTGAGTGAATTTGAGTAAATAATAGTCTCTGTGATTGATATTCGTCTGCTAATGAGTGAATTTGTGCGAATGATATATGTCTAGTAGTGAGTGAATCTAAGTAAATAATAGTCTGATTGATATTCGTCTGCTAATGAGTGAATTTGTGCGAATGATATTCGTCTAGAAGTGAGTGAATTTGAGTAAATAATAGTCTCTGTGATTGATATTCATCTGCTAAGGAGTCAATTTGTGTGAATAATAGCAATAAATAATCATTGTTGGTAGGTACCTACATAGGTAATTAACTTTTTAAATACGCCAACTTATCTTTATTTTCGTTCACAGTCCTAAGCCTCATAAAAGATGAAGAAAAATTTAATAACCGTTACATTTACATTATGTACGTATCATAATATACTTTTATCCGATTATGGATACCTACCCAAAGAGAATACCTGATAGAATATCTATTAAACGCCGTAAGTAGCGTTGAATACAGAATCGGAATCAGTCGAAACACTACCTATTATTTGACTATTACATTATAATAGGTATCATAACATAATCCCAGCAATTAAATAATACGAAAATATGACCCTAATACACCATCTCTATTACAAACTCTCATCACATTGGGAACTTCTTCTTCTTCTTCTTTGATTGGCCTCTGCGTTTCGTTGCGTTTGCATAACACACCATTTTTCGGTTTTATGATTAAAATAATTAGTTTTAAGGTAAAATTACTATTTTATACCTAGAAATAAAAAATAATAAGTACTACAGAGTATCAATAAATGACATTCTAATTAAAAAAATATGGTAGATCGCATTTTTATTAAAACGTTGCGTTTCGTTTATTTAATATTTGTTTCTTATTGAAATCCCTAATCCATTGTATGCTAGGAGTCCCATCTTAACATTGACGAACTTCATAAAGAACGGCGGTACCATTGCAGACTTATCGATTGATGAAGATGGAGATGAAATCAATGGATGACAATGAACTTCGGCGAAATGCCCGGTAGCCTCACTGGAAAACACAAATAATAAAATAAAGTAAACAAGTCATAAAATATGTAAAACGTGTAAGATTCGACCAAGGGATTTCAGCGGCAGCAGCTTTCATCTATCTTAGTACCTACCTACCTAACACCGACACCGGTTCACCTGCTAAGGATAGTGGTAATGAATCTATAAATAAATAGAATCACTTTTTCCCCTTCAAGGATTCACCTATGATTACTACTCAGAGCGTGGATCTTATGAGGATCACCTACTAAATATACCAACACTGCGTTTACCGAATCGCATGCTAAGCGTGGCCCATGTCATGCAGCTGTACTTTTTTGGGCTATGATTATGACACGAAAACCTAAAAAGGACACCAGGACAAAAATTGCTCATACTATCTCTAGTACCTACGTTTACGTATCGTAGTGGCAATGACTGTAATTCTGTTCAGAGCAAGGCCACAGAATGATCAAGTAAAAAAAAATAGTTTTTCACTTCTCTTACTCAAAAAGTGTATCATAATAGTGTAGCTTAGCGGGCCTAAAACTCGAGTTTAAAACCTAGGGCTAAAAAGTATTTTTTCTTTTTAATTTTTGTCTAAAACCATCAGCCCGTACAAAGCATTTGGTCTCTTACATAAAAACTCGACTTCTTGGTGCTCCGTCAATCTTTTTCTTGAAAATAGAACCTTCTTGGTGATGTTTTATGAAGGTTGATTCTTCCCTTCACGGTAGAATGCGAACTGTTTCGTTGCGGGTTAGATAGAGATTTAAAAAAAAAAGATGGAATTGGCGCTAAATCTCTAGAATTTTCTTCATTCCAAATCACAAACTTTTACGTATAACTTCCCGACTTTTAATTCCAAATTGTGAACGTAAAAAATGACATCAAGTCATAGTGAAGATGCTAATATGCAAATGGAAGAAAAGGGCAAAGAAATAATTATGAATCTGTTACCGACAAAATCACGTGGAATATATTTAAAGAGTTACGAAAATGTTATAAAATGGAGAGATGAGAAACGTGTGGATCTTTTACTGAAGGGGTTTTTATCACTTATTTTTATTATTTTTTTGATGAATTATCGAAAAAAATCAAATCGTTGACTCTTTGGAGCACATATTCAATGTTAAGAATGACCTTACAAACGAGATACGACGTCGATATTAAAAAATATGTAAATTTGACGGCTTTTCTGAAGAAATTGTCCACTGGATACAAGGCAAAAAAATCTAAAGTCTTGACGACACAAGAAATCGAAACATTTTTAAATAACGCTCCAAATAAACAATACTTGCCAACAAAGGTAACCTACTTATCTACTCTACTCAAACTAAATAAATAGATACCTACCTACATACCTAAAATAGGTACCTAGGTTATAACGATTATTAACACACTTATTTTATTGTTCAACAGGTTGCTTTAATTTATGGAATCAGCGGTGCATGCAGAGGAATAGAGCTTGCTAATATAACGCTAGAAGACGTAGAAACGGATACAAACCTACAAGCTGTGAGTCTGCCGAACACGAAAACAAACAAAGAGCGTTAATTTGTCATCAGTGGAGAATACCTTAATATAGTTAAAGCCTATCAGGAGTTAGGTACGTCCCACTAATGTTTCAACGAGAAGATTTTTCTAAATTATCAAAATGGTAAATGCACAAGGCAAGTCATAGGCAAAAATAAATTTGGTAACAAGCCTAAAGATATTGCCACTTATCTAAATTTACCAAATCCGGAACGCTACACGGGCCATTGTTTCCGCAGAACATCCGCGACTCTGTTGGCGGACTCTGGTGCGAATATAACGACATTAAAACGGCACGGTGGATGGAGGTCCGATCAAGTGGCTGAAGGTTATATAGAGGACTCTATACAAAACAAGTATCACATCACATAGCGGATTACGGAAGGAATCAATATTCTACCAAACATTACAGAACCCCAAGCATCTACATCGCGGGATTGGATGAATATGTCAACTCAGCTGAAGCCGCACTCAGATCTTAATAATGCAGGAAACTCAAGCATGAGTCGAGTATTTCCAACTTTTACTCCACAACAATCAACTCAAAATATTATCACATCCCAATCACAGAGATTCGAAATAAAATTTCCCGAAAAAACATATAAATAAATATTCAAAATTGCTCTAACTGCACATTTAATTTTCAATAAAATTACTGAAAACTGTTTAATTTTGAATTGTTTTATTTTCTCGCAATCGAAGTGAAAAGTAGAGTGTTTTACTCGGGCCAAAACCACCCATTATAACTCGGTCTTGTCATCCTCCCTCGCTACGCTCGGGAGTATAATATTAACCTCGTATATAATGGGATGGTTTAGTCCCTTGTAAAACAATCTACTATTACATGCCTTTGCCCAACCGCGATTCAGAAGTAATGAAATGAGATAAGATAATGGCAGGAGTATGGGATATGCAATTTTCAATGTCGTTAAAGGCGACCAGGAGACGAGTAGTAGTATATATATCTAGTAACTTAACGACAATAGTACGACTAACCACCCGCCTACCCAGCATGGTGATTATGACATCCCTCATGATATAGGTGGGTCAGTATCGAAAAAAGTTGAGGGATACGGGCAGGAGAATAACATCAACTGTTTCATCAACTGTTGACAAAGATAATTAATCTTTGTCACTGAGCACCTAACCTGAATGCATAATACATAAATAAGTAAGCCGGTACCTACATGCCTAGGTGCTTACTAATTCATGTGGGTTTTTCTTTTAAGATTCTGAAAAATGGTTGCATAGAATTCAGTTTTCTTCATAAAATATAAAAGGCAATTTGGTGAAGTACCTTGAAAGTCATTGATGATGATAAGTATGGCGATGATGATGATGATAATGATGATGGGTTATATTTTAGCGCCATCTATCGTTGACCCAAAGAAGGCTCAGAACGGTCAGGTTTCATTGTTTGTTTAATATTATTATTTTTCTATGGCCACCGTCGCGTCTTCGTCTTCGTCTGTGGCTATGGCTAATTGGCTGTAACCCATTTTATTTCTTAATATTTTTTATTCGATCTCTGATTCTCTGCTTTGTGTTGAGTTCAATCAAAGAGTACCTATACATAAGTACCTAGGTACCTACTAACAGGACCATAGATAGAATAAAATAGACTTTAAACTTCAAAATCTATTATGAACCACCTAACTATAATGAACAAGACGTTGTTGTTTTGTTGATGTGTTTGTGTTTGTTTGATTGATTTCATTTTCATTTAATTATTCCATACAATACGAAATTTCTTGTTTGTGAGTTTGTCTTGATTCTTGTCCGTATTTCTAGTGATCTTTCGTTTCGTAGGTACATAACGGACTGATTCTCTAGCTAATCTATCCTCTAGTGCTATACCTAGGTACATTGTATCGCAAGTGCATCGTCCAGTGATTCCATCTACCTGATGTAGAGACAGATAACAGATCATAGGCATATAAGTTATTAAAAATGTCTCAGCGATTTTCCGTCGGCTCGAGCAGCCCCGCGCCCCCTCCGTCGACCATGGCGCCGCAGCGCTACCCGGCCGGCGCTGCGCCGCCGCCCCAAGCCGCGCCGCCGCCTCCAAGGCCCTACCCGGGTCCTAACTTCCCTGTAAGTTTTCAAAACATAACTCATCATACTCATCTAGGCTAGCACAGTGCACAGTACCTATGGTAAGGCCCCAGACCATATTCACTGAAATATGGTATGAGCTATTGATATTATGTTAATGCGAAAATTGATCTATGTGCCTATGCAGTGAATGTTATATGATTTAGGCTGAATGAATGAAAAAAATGCATGCTGCACTCATATGCTGTTCTTGACATTGATTGGTCAGAACAGTATGAGTGCATCATGAAGCCTTCCCTGCCCCAGTTAGAAGAGCTCCATTAAATACCTAGCTTCCAGTGTAACATCACAACAGTAAGTATTGTAACTTGGAGAGATTATCTCCTGTTACTAACCCATCTAACTCTTCAGTACACCCTTCTATACCAATATAAAATTTAAATTAACTCAGTTTCTTAACTTAACACAACTAAATGGATCATTAAGAAATTAGACATAGAGATGGATAGAAAGAATGTTGGCTTTTCTTCTGGTTTCAGGCAAAAGCTAGTCTATATAATGTGTATAATAAACTCATCTTATGTCTGAGCAACACCTATTGATTTCTTTTCTATTTTATCAAATGATTATTGTTTGTTGGTTTTAGTTAATTTAAAATATATATAATAGAGAGGCAGTTGAATGTAATCTAATATAGTGTGATTCCTCCTTGACTGTTTATAACTAGTCCGCATTATATACATTCTTATCAAAATGAAACTCAGTGATCTACAACTGATGGTAGGCATCATCACAGGTCACTGCGACCTGAACCACCAGTTCAAAACTGGAGTCACGGACAGTCCACTCTGCCGGGGAGGGGGGCGGGAGGCGGGGGCTGCTTACAGGAGGAGGAAACAATAGAGTATGTGATCCTTCACTGCTCGGCTACAGAATCAACAAGGGAAAAGACGGGCCTTAGGGGAATAATTGGCCCCGGCTTGGAGCAAGCATCATCCCCACAACACCAGTGTCATTTTCATTGTGGCTGTTGCAAACTCAGGCGCTAAATAAGTGTCACCAACAACCCAAAGTCCTGCTCTGGTATTTTAAGGAGCTGGGTTGGCTGGGGTAGGATTAGTTATAACCACGGGGGCCAATACACCCCACAGCGGGACGTCAGTGCAAGCCTTGGTCACCCCCACTCAGAATATGAATAATAATAGTCCGCATATATTCAGGTCTTTCAGGCCATTCTTTGGAGCATATCCCATACATTGTCAATGGGATTCAAGTCAGGCGACTGAGCTGGCCATTTGGAAATGTTCCCTCTGTGGCCATTCTTGAGTACCTCTTGAGTATGCGGTTACAATTCCGTTCCCATTGATTGTGAAGATGGACCCACATAAGGAAAGCACACACATGCACATGTTGCGTGTAACTTTCAGCATTCAGATTGCCATTTATAAAAACGAGATGGTTTTCAGTCTTTCTGACTGAATAAGGTGATCATTTATTTGATTAGCACATACTCATGGGGTCTGTTTCACACAGTTTGGAAATATACAGCAGGACCATCAGTATTCTGTAGCCTCGATGCAATCTCTACGACAATGTATTGGCCTTGACAACAAGTAGTAGGTACCTACTATGTGCTTGGTGTAAGTGCTGTACAGACCGATCACCTGTGTGATGTTTCAAAGTTTTTTAACAAAAAAATAAGTAAAACAAATGGCTTTTTTTGTGTAAAAGCTCCAGAGACCCCGAGGTGCTGGGATTGGGCATACAGTATTGTATGTGGTTTGGTTGCTGTTTGTTTAAAGTAATACCTATATAAAAATACCTTTCATTATGTTTTTAACTTGTTGTTTTACAGCACCCAACAAGTTATGGCAATTTGCGTACACACACACACACACAAAGGATGATCATCAGGTGTTCTCAGATAGAAAGGGTATTCGGAATCTCAGTCAAACTGGTCAATTTATTTTCGTTATTCACTCAATAGGGAAGGGTGCTGATAAAATCCAAGAATTACTTTTGGAGTGTCATGCACGTGTTTTGACTGCATATATCAACAGTAAATTACTGTCAACCACAATGTGAAAAGAACTGCCTCCATAAAGAAGTTGCTGCCTTTTTGGTTGACTTTACGACATCCTTAGGCTGGAGGGTTAGATTTTTAAACCATGTCTACTAAGGCAACGGTTTTGAGTTTTCAAAACCGTAAGGTATATAAGTTAGGTGTATTGATACTTGTATCGTTTGTTAATTACATTCTGTTTGAGTAATAATCTCCAGCAGTCCCAAGCAGACATAATGAGATCTCAGTTCGGGGCGAACTACTAGTAAATGATATAACACGGCTTTGATCAGTGCAGTACCAAGTATGAGATTGCCTCAGTGATGCTATAGCATTTTACCGGTTAAAGTTTTTTTTTTAAATCAGTAGAGTAGTAGATAACTTTTAATATAATCTGCAGGCTCGGAGTGGGTTCACCCCACCGCCAGGCGCAGGCGGTGCGGGGGGCGCGGGGTCCGGGGGTGGCGCGGTGGGCGCGCGAGGCGCTCCCTCCCCCGCGCCCCCCGCACTGCGCCCCGCGCCTCCCCCGCCGACCGCCGCCAAGCGGCCGCCGCCCGACGCGCGACCCGCCATGCCGCCGCAACTGAAGCCCGCGCTCTACAACCCGTGAGTCTCTCTCTACCTCTATACCTACGCCTACGTCACATCGGATGCCACGGGCTGACGGTAGCTCCGTTCCAATGCGCTATTGAGGTGCGCTATGCAGCTAAAATCGCAGCAGAAACGGTTATGAGAGTTGACAACGGCAAGCTGTAGGTGGCGCATGCGTATCGTAAATAAAACCTTTTGATAATTCTTATTCTGAGATCGCGTTGCTGGTATGTAGGTAGGTAATGTGACCGTATGATGGTACCTTTACTGGCACAGAACAAATAACTTATTTATTCTGAGTCTAGGTGTTGTCTGACCGCTGCGAGGACGACAAGAACACGTCCGACGTCGACAGTGGTCACAGAGCTACTGATTGAAAGGCGGGCGCGCGGTGCGCCTGTAGTTTTCAAATAATTCATGATTCGAATTAAATTTGAATTGGTATCAAAAAACTACCTTACCTTTAATGTAGATCAATATAAATTTAAAATAAAAGTCAATATTCATTGAAGGTATCACAATATTTCTCTTGTAAATTTTAAAACGTACCATTTTCAATAAATATATTTATCGAGAAATTTTTCAGCTATTATATTTTCAGCTTACCTTTAATGTAGATAGGTACCTGAAGTAATACATATATAAAAAATTGACTCGTGACTTGTTCAGAAGTACTATAGTTTATGCCTTAAGTATTCCCCAAAGTGGTTCGTTTCTTGTCTGGTATTATCCTTTGAGTTATCGGTGGTGGTGTGTAAATATAAATTAGCAATGATCACTCTTATTATATACAAATACGAAGTATTCTTATTGTGCAACATTGTGTGGATGTTAGATATTATATGATGGTGTGTAATAATTATCACGTTGAATACGATCAGCGAGGCGTACGGCGGAGTCGGAGGCGGGGGTGGGGGTGGGGGGGGCGCCGGCGGGAAGCGCGCCAAGCGGCTCGCGGACAAGATCCTGCCGCAGAAGGTGCGGGACTTGGTGCCAGAGTCGCAGGCCTACATGGACTTGCTCGCGTTCGAGCGCAAACTCGACGCCACCATCATGCGCAAGCGGCTCGACATACAGGAGGCGCTCAAGCGGCCCATGAAGCAGAAACGCAAACTTCGCATCTTCATCTCGAACACGTTCTACCCGGGGCAGGGGGACAGCGCCGTGCCCTCGTGGGAGCTGCGCGTGGAAGGGCGCCTGCTGGACGACGCCAAGGGGGAGGCGGCGGGGGCGGGGGCGGGGGCGGCGGGGGCGGGGGGGGAGCGCGAGTGGCCGCGCTCGCAGGTGAAGCGCAAGTTCTCGTCGTTCTTCAAGTCGCTGGTGATAGAGCTGGACAAGGAGCTGTACGGGCCGGACAACCACCTGGTGGAGTGGCATCGCACGCTCACCACGCAGGAGACGGACGGGTTCCAGGTGAAGCGGCCCGGGTACAAGAACGTGCGCTGCACGATCCTGTTGCTGCTGGACTACCAGCCGCTGCAGTTCAAGCTAGACCAGCGACTCGCACGACTGCTCGGCGTGCACACGCAGGCGCGGCCGGTGATAGTGAACGCGCTGTGGCAGTACGCCAAGACGCACCGGCTGCAGGACCCGCACGAGCGCGAGTACCTCGCCTGCGACAAGTACCTCGAGCAGATCTTCGGAGCGCCGCGACTGAAGCTGGCCGAGGTGCCGGCGCGGCTCGGTGCGTTGCTGCACGCGCCCGACCCCATCGTCATCAACCACGTCATCGCCGTGGAGCCTCCGCACGACGCCAAGCAGACCGCCTGCTACGACATCGACGTCGAGGTGACTCATACACTCTCTCTTTATCCCTCTATCTCTCTCTCTCTCTATCTCTCTAGAACCGAGGATCTCATCCTCGGTTTGTTGCAGATTGTGTTGTTGAGGATTGTGTCGTTGTATTCCGGCATTCAGAGGTTAGTAACCGGTTCCTCAGTGCAATAAAAAAAAAATGGCGACCAAAATTAAGTAAGATGGTGGCAGCTAACCAACGGCGTACCAACTTAAATAAAGTCCTACCACCAACCACACCGAGGACAATATTGTACTCCCCTGGGCCCTGGGGATTGAACCCGGGAACGGATCTGACACCGGTAGGCGAACCATTACACCACAGAGGAGGTCTTTCTCTCTTTGTGTACAGTGGGCGGATTTATAACTACAAGCACTAGTGTCGCACTTTACAAGCCGCCGCTACAGGCGTCTGACATGACTCCTTAACTTCTACTACAATAGACCGTCCTCAGGATCGCCGGCCTCCCACCGGAGCCCGGAATCGTCTTGTTTATCGGAATATTAGGTGATTCAAGTCTGCAATATTAACTACCTTAAATAAACAAACAAACAAACAAACAATGACTTCTTCGAATCGAACGCTTCACGTCCCACCACTAGCAGGAATCGGTAGTCTGTAGTCTGTAGGTTGCGTTGTTGTCTCACCCTCGGCCTTGTCCCTTGCAGGTGGACGACACGCTCAAGACGCAGATGAACAACTTCCTGGCGAGCACGGCCAACCAACAGGAGATTCAGGGGCTTGACTCCAAGATACATGAGACGGTCAGTCCTAGTCTTACACATAGTACACTCTGACTCCAAGATACACGAGACGGTCAGTCCTAGTCTTACACATAGTACACTCTGACTCCAAGATACACGAGACGGTCAGTCCTAGTCTTACACATAGTACACTCTGACTCCAAGATACATGAGACGGTCAGTCCTAGTCTTACACATAGTACACTCTGACTCCAAGATACACGAGACGGTCAGTCCTAGTCTTACACATAGTACACTCTGACTCCAAGATACACGAAACGGTCAGTCCTAGTCTTACACATAGTACACTCTGACTCCAAGATACACGAGACGGTCAGTCCTAGTCTTACACATAGTACACTCTGACTCCAAGATACACGAGACGGTCAGTCCTAGTCTTACACATAGTACACTCTGACTCCAAGATACACGAGACGGTCAGTCCTAGTCTTACACATAGTACACTCTGACTCCAAGATACACGAGACGGTCAGTCCTAGTCTTACACATAGTACACTCTGACTCCAAGATACATGAGACGGTCAGTACTATTCTTACACATAGTACACTCTGACTCCAAGATACATGAGACGGTCTCCCTCTCTATCCTCGGGATGGCATTCAGGATTAGTGTCAAGTATAAACCCCGGGGCCTCCGGAGACGACGAGGTTCCTCAGATGAACCACGTTCAGTTAGTGAGAGTGGCCGACTCGTACAACCGACTGAACCTCACCTCACGTCACGCTCCAGGTGGACACCATCAACCAGCTGAAGACCAACCGCGAGTTCTTCCTCAGCTTCAGCAAGGACCCGCAGCAGTTCGTGCAGAAGTGGCTCGTGTCGCAGTCGAGGGACCTTAAGGTACGGGACGTGACTTGACGAGACGTGACTCGACTACACGTGACTCAACTGGACGTGACGCGAAAGAATACCACTCAAGGTGGTTCTTTAATCATTGTTAAGAACTCTCTTAAATGTAAAGAACGTAAACATATTGTGAAACTCACCATTGAAGCAGTTGTAGAACTGTCATGTGTTAAACTAGAGCGACACATTGTGGTTTGTGTCTGTCGTCGTCGTCGTACAAACTAAGTTTTAAGCAAAATATTCAGTCGTAATAAATCAATAATAGTGCTTGGGGACTTCAATATTGATAACCCTAATAATCCCTTAACCGAAAAAATAATTAACTTATTTAAATGTTTCAACTTGAAGCATCTATTCAATGGACCAACTAGGGTAACTCTTACAACTGCCACTTGCATTGATAATATTCATTGTAGTGATACTTCCCTTCAAAAATATATGTTTCAAAAATTCGACTCTGACCACTATGGTCAGAGTGTTATTTTTTATTGCAACTCGAAACAGGAGCTCTCGGAAATCACTTACAGGCCAATCACCGACTTTCGCATCATGAAATTTCAAACCAACATTGGTAAAGTGATTCCCCTTATTCCATGCTTAAATGATCCGAACGAACTTTATAACATATTGTCTAACATAATACATACAGAACACGACGATACAAACGTATAAGGTAAATCTGGCTCTGTGTTTGCAGACTGGGCTACAGCCGGTATCTATAAGAGTAGGAATAGACAATATGAACTCTACGCAGAGAGAGAGTTAAGGCTACATGATCTACCATTTATTAGTTTCGTCAAAAAATACTCTAAAATCTTTAAAAAGGTATGTCATTCAGCAAAATCTTTGCAAATAAAAATAAAAATACAGAACTCAACAAATTAAATAAAGGCTACTTGGTAAATGATTAATAATGAAACCGGTAAAACAAAATCTCTAAAAAAACCAATAGCTTTAAAAGTAGATGATACAATTTTGATTGATAATTTTAAAGTTGCTGATGAATTCGACGTTTTTTCTCTAGCATACCTAATATTATTACTCAGCCACTAAACTCATCTGTTGATTGTGCGTTGGCTCTACTTGAAACAAGTGTTGAAAAGTGTCATGTTTCCTTTAGTTTTAGACACGTCAAAGCGGACTGTATTGTAAAAGCATTTAAGTCAATAAATAGAAAAAAAACCCGAAGACCTTTGGGGGATTTCCGTAAAGATATTAAGTACGATAGTAATTGATACTGCGCCCTGTCTGGCATACATATTCAATAGAAGTATTGACGAAGGAATCTTTCCTGGTCTTATGAAACATATCAAACTGATCCCTTTATTAAAGTCTGTAAATGAAAAGGATCCAGCAAACAGTCACATTTTAACTGCAACAGGCTATTGCATGAAAAACAATTTGGGTTAACTAAAGGCCGTTCAACGACAGATGCTGGTGCTATGCTGTTGAAGTACGTCTTTGTAGCCTGGGAGGGAAAACAGGATGCCATTGGAGTATTCTGTGATCTATCTAAGGCTTTTGACTGCGTTGATCATGACACTCTGATCTCAAAGCTTAAACACTACGACATCCAGAATCAGGCAATAAACTAAAAAGTAAAAATCAAAAAGTGGATATTAGCGGTAGCAGATCTTCGGGAACCTACACTAACATATAACGTACCACAAGGATCGATCTTAGGGCCTTTTCTATTTCTAGTCTATGTCAATAATTTACCACCCTGTGTAGGGGACCTAAGTGACATTGTATTGTTTGCTGACGATACTTTATTAATATTTAGAGTCGATAGGGCTAAATCTAACTATGATTGTGTAAATGCTTCTCTAGTTAAAGTTCTTGATTGGTTTACTGTAAATAACCTCCTACTAAATGAGATAAAAACAAAATTCATCTGTTTCACTTTTCCTAATGTTCAAGTCAGCAATGCTAACATTATCTTAAATGGGGAAACACTATTGAAGCAAATACTTTCATAGGTTTAAATATTGATGCAAAGTTGCAATGGGGTATTCATATTGAGTCAGTAGCTAGCAGATTAAGCTCGGCTGCATACGCTGTACGTACAATAAGGTGTCTTACTGATGATGCTACGGCGAGGTTAGTTTATTTTAGTTACTTTCACAGTATTATGTCTTATGGCATATTTTTATGGGGAAGTGCAGCTGATATTGAAAGCATTTTTATTCTACAGAAGAGAGCTGTACGGGCAATTTATAAAATGAAAACTCGTGACTCTCTCAGGGAACGTTTTAAACAGATTGATATTCTTACAGTCAGCTCCCAAAACATTTATGAAAATCTAATGCACGCTCACAGAAACATTGATGAGTTTAGTAAAAGAAGTGATGTACACAGTGTTAATACTAGAAATAAAAATAAACTTGATATACCTAGGTATCGCTTAGGAAAAGTAAATAATTCCTTGTTAGGAAACTGTGTGAGATTATGTAGGTATAATAAGCTTCCTCAAAGCGCCACCAAGCTCTGCTCGTAAATTCAAATTGTATATAAAGAATAATTTAATTAAAAGTGCCTACTACAAAATTAGTGATTATATCGACGATAAGAACGCGTGGTCCGATGTTACTATACTAGTTGACAGCAAAATGGTGATTTCTCAATGTTAACAAACTGTCCATTAGGTAGATAGGTAATAACAAATATTTTAAGATTAATTATTTAGGTTTATGATGTATCTAATTAGAATATAATTACAAATTGTGTATCTAAATGTTGAATGTATCATCAAAAAATTAACCAGCCCGAGGTTCTTGCCTTTCTCTTTGTGTGCTGGTCGCGATTCCGAACAGGCGGTAGATTTGACGTTTCAATATGATCCTAAAAAATCTTAATGAATAAAGAAATTTTGACTTTGACTTTGACTCGACTGGACGTGATTCGGCTACACGTGACTCGACTACACTGTATTGACTCTAGCGTGTACGTCGTCAGTCAGTCAGTCAGTCAGTCAGTCAGTCAGTCGGTCGGTCGGTGTTGTTGCAGACGATGGGCGGTGCGGGAGCGGGTGCGGGTGTCGCGGGGGGCGCGTCCCCGGGGGTGCCCGAGGAGGAGCGTGCGAGCGAGGTGTTCGGGGGGGCGTGGTGCGCGGAGGCGGTGTCGCGGTACCTGCACGCGCGCGTGGCGCAGCGTCGCCGCGACCTCGACGCCGCGCTGCACTCGCGCCATCCGCCGCCGCGTCTTTAGCCGCCTGCTTACTATATCGCGTGTAGTGTATTGCTCCATCAACCTAAATAAAACATTCATTACATTGTACCTAATCGTTTTACTTACCTTCTGTACTTCTTCCGTTTAAAGAGCACACTCTGCACACACTGCACACTCTGCATACACTGCACACACTGCACATTCTACACACACTGCACACACTGCACACTGCGATCCAACGATCGTAATTATCAGCAGGTCGACGTGAGCCAGTTGTTCACTTTGTTTATCCGTAGTCGCACCTGTTTGACTCGGGATCATATTATTATATGCTATCAGTTGGCGTACTACGAGTATAAGCAGATTTGTTGATGTGTTGATGACGTGTAGGATCTCGACTCATTAGTTGGTTCTCGCTCATTAATGACATAAAACTCCAGGACACGGGTTCTTTTCAACCGCCTCGTGTCACTAGGATTGTCAATCAGTGCTCTTGCGAGTGCGTTGACATGGCATTGCAGACTAGCAATGTATCGCTTCCCTCTGAGTTTGATCTGTTCGTCGACCGTGGGGACTTCCAAGGTACTCGTGGATTTGTTTGTCGATTGTGAACCATGGCGTAACATTTTATTATGGCAGCGTTCGAACGCTGCGCGGTTGGATTTGCAGGTCGTACTCCGTATCTGTAGCCCATATGTCCACAGGTTTTAGGATGATATTGTATACTAACCGCTTGCTTAGGAGAGACAATTTCGACTGTGGTCCAAGAAGCCAGGACATGTTCTTGAATCGAAAGTCTAGTTCCGTGTTCTTGGCTTTTCTAAGCTCCTTCCACGTAAGGTGCCTATCCAAAGAGAAGCCCAGGTATTTGACGGAGTCTGTATGGGGAAGTTCGTCGCCGCCGACGTGTACGGGGGGGACAATTTGCGAAAGTGATGTGAGACGACTTGGCAGCACGGGTGCATATTCTCCATTTGGTAAGCCACTTTTCTGTTCCAGTTGATGTTGCAGGTTGGGCGGATGAGTTACATGAGAGGATTGCCGCATCGTCGGCAAATGTAGCGGTGACGGAGTCTGGCGTCTGGGGTAGGTCCGCGGTGTAGATGTTTTATAGCACTGGACCGAGAACGAAACCTTGTGGTACTCCCGCCTTGATGTCATACAAGGCCGACTTTGATTCCCCGTGCTTTACCTGAAATATTCTATCCGACAGGTAGGAGTTGATGATAGGGCTGAATGTGTGAGGCAATTGTGTTTTTATTTTGCAAAGTAGCCCCGTATGCCATACTTTATCAAAAGCTTGCTGGACATCAAAAAATGCAGCGGAGCAGAATTGCTTTAATTCAAGGCTTTCCCTGATGACAGAGTAGACTCGGTGAACTCGTTCGACGGTGGAATGGTCATCTCTAAAGCCAAATTGGTGGTCCGGGATTGTCAAGAGTGCTCATTTTAACCGCTTGACAAAAAGTTTTTCCGATAGCTTTGAGAGTTTCTACTGGAAGGGGGCTTATCGGTCTTTATGATGTTACTACCTCGGTTGGTTTCCCAGGCTTGTGTGTCATTATGATTTGTGAGACCTTCCATAAGAATTGGGTAGTATATTCCTAGGAAGTTCTTTTAGGATATTGGGTGTGATAAGATCGAAATCAGATGCCTTTTTTGAGTCAAGTCTCCTTATTTCTGTCCAGACTTGTATTGTGGTTACTGCCCTTAGAGGTTGGTGCCATCTGATATGGTTGCCTGAGAATTACATCAGTTTCCTGCTCATCTATATTGGAATATACGAGACAAGTTAGATCCGAATGTGCGGCTTTTTGATCAGCAGTTCGCGCCCACGTTCCACATCCATTTGTATAGTTTGGTTTGTTTGTTGAGCCCTGTTGAACGCTTTCGTTACTTTCCATGGGGAGTGGAGCTTGTGTGGAGAGAGATTCCAATCGGTCATTAAATGTAGCATTTTCGTGTTCTGTTATAAATTGTTTTAGTTCCTGTGACGCAAGATTGAAGGCCGTTTTGTCTTCGGGCAAGCGGCTGCTGTGCCACACGGCTCTGAGTCAACGCTTCTCGGCAACTTTTTGCTTAATTGCGTCAGGAATGTTGTTTGTATTTAATGGAAATCTTGGTGAGGGGTTTGGAGTCGACTTCCAGACAGACTCGACTTGGACGAGGTTAGTGATTATTGTACATGCTTCCTCCACATTATCTTGAGACTTTATTACTAGGGGTCTTTCAGGTCCAAGTTATCCAGTATGTACTGTCTGAAGCTATCCCAGTCTGTTATCCATTGTGAAGGCTCTCAGGTTTCTTTAAGTTAATGACTCGAGTGCTCACAGTAACAATAACCGGTGAGTGATCTGATGAGACATCTAGGCACGATTCGACGCTTGTGTAGAGTTGGCTTATTCCTGTAGTTATAAAGAAGTCAACGAGATTAGGAATTCTGTTTGGGTCTCTTGGCCAATATGGTGGTTTCCCTGTTGAAATTCTGAGAAGGTTAATGGTATCCACCGATTTTTTAAGATTTCTTCCTCTAGGAGCGTCAAGTCTTGATCCCAGAAAGTTTTTTTGGCATTCATGAATGGGCGGGCAGCAGCTTCCATCCAACTATGAACCTACCTGATACCAATATGGTGGTGGTACAATATTGTGCTTTGGTTTGTGGTAGAATTGGTTTAATTCCGCCTGCCTAGCTACCACCATCTTACCTAAGTTTTTCGCAATAGCAGCAATACGAAATTGTTGTGTTCCGGCATTTAGACGTATGATAGACTGTTGATGATTCGGGGTGAAGTGCGCACCCACCTTCGGCCTTATCATAACTTGAAACCAGTCGAGATGAAAGGCAAGCGCTACCCTGACGTACAATAAACATTACAATTACAGACTCGCTTGCGACGCGTGCTCATGTTCTGCAGTAAGTAGGTACTTATTACAATTTGAGTGATGTTTCAAATTTCCTAAAATAACGATAGGAAAATAGGAAATAGTTTTCAAATGTATAATTTAATTAATATTTTATACATAAACACGGTGGCAACGTCCTACACGATCAAATGCAAGGAATCGAATGTAATAGATTTCAAAAAAAGTAGTAACTTAACCTATGTTCCAGCAAATAGCCAAGAAATTAAATTTAATCCCTTCTGCCTGCCCTTCAGACAGACGTAGGGGAGACCAGCCCAAAACGGGTACCCCGCCCAAATCGGGTAAGCTTTTTAAATTTCGCGCCACTTGCGTGAGGTGAGACAGATTGTGTTTATTTGCAAAGGTTGTCCAGGTGTTCGCCGATCACAGGCAGTCTCATCGCATAAACGGATCAAGCGAGGTACACAAATAATTTTGCTGGTTTTGATATTTTTTTTTTTTTTGACTGGTGATTAGTCGATTCTGGTTTGTGATATGTGCCTTCTACTTTAGTAATAATTATTTGGCTATGGTGGACCTTTCTTATCGGTGCGGTGGTTTGTCGCCTGTTATGAAAGATTCGAGGTTATGAGTGTGCAAAAACAAAGTTATGCCTTTGGGCAAATCGGGTAGAAGAGAACAAGTAATGTAATGAACCGAATCGGGTGTTTTTTTTTTATTTTTCCATTTTATTTGTTTTTAACAAAATAAAAAGCAACTAACGCATCATGGAACGAGAAACTTGATTTAACTTAAGAATAGATGTGATTTTTCTAATTTCACAAATTAATTAAAATCACATCTATAAAATAGACTCGCAAGGTTTGTGCAAAGCATTAACCCAAAACTAATTATTATTATTCTATTTTGTGATCATTTAGTTCCTAAACCTAATTAAACTCACTATTTTGATCACTACCCGTTTTGCCTATAAGGCCTACCCGCTTTAGGCCCCCCCTCTCCGGGCAAAACGGGTTTTTCGAAGGGGTTTGTTTTTAGTTACCTTTATGTACTAAATGAAGATTTATTTTAAGTTTCAGACTGTGAGAAGAAAGATAAATAACTGTTATAGTTGAATAAAAGATTGACTGGGAACGACGTGATCCCCTAAAATCTCTTCGATGTATCGGTTCGCCGTCAATCCTCCCACTCGACCGCCAGTTTCAATAAAAAACAACTTTGTTTTTGCCTCCATTGAAATGCTCGCCCACACCATCCAAGAACCTCCTCCAAAAGCCACATTTTCTTTGATCCAGCACTGCGCGAATCTTTCTCCAGGTCTTTTGTAGACTCGTCGTCTTCTATCGCTACCATGTTAGCACACTCTGCTTTCGTCTGAGAAGAGAACGGAGCTCCATTGTTCGTCATTCCAATCAACGTGTTCTCTGGCAAATCGTAGGTGGGCTGCTCGGTGGGCTGGGGTTAATTTGGGACCAGTAGCTGGCCTTTTTGGCTCAAGGTTAGCTGCCTTAGGTCGTCTTCTGACTGTCCAGCCACTCACAGCAACTCTCACGTTTCTATGAGCTCTTGTTGGACTTGAACGCCAGTGAGGGCCCGATTTCTCTGCGATGTGCTGACAATGAATCGGTCATCTCTCTCCGATGTGCACTTTTTTCTTCCAGAACCGCGTCTTCGATTAAAGTAACCAGTCTCTTGAGAACGACGGCAAACTCTGGAAACAGCAGACTGGCTCATGTTCAGCGCACGTGCCACTTCACGCTGACTCTGGCCTTGTCGCAATAGGGTGACCGCTTGAGCAGCTTCATCACTTGTTGTGTCCATTTTCAGGTAGAATTCTTGCTTGTTGATAACGGAGATGTGTATCGGTTGAAGTTTGACGGCTAACTGATAAGGGGAAACATAACAATATTTTATATCACTTTGAAGCTAATACGGACAAGCTAATAGCTTTAAGATATTCAGTTCAGTTTTTGCCAGTGACTTGCGAGTGCAGGTGTGTCGCCTGAGTCGATTTTTTTGCTCACGAGTTTTATGAATGTGCAGCCGATACTCATTCAAATGACACCCCACAAGCCAAAAATCATTTTGTCTCACTGAGCACCCCTATTTCTCAAAAACTACCCTAGTGTCAAAAAAATCTTCGTAGCGATTGATGAGTATTCATATAATCTCTGCATGTTCAAAAGTTTGAATTTATCGGATCAGCCATTTAAAAGATATGGGCGAAAATTTGTATTTCTTTTCAGCCCAATATCTCAAAAACTACCTCACTTAACAAAAATATACCACGACAATCAATTTCTATTTACCGTATCTATTTACGGTTTAAATTTCATGAAAATTTAAACCGTAAATAATGGATAATCCGTTCGAGAGTTATTCCGTCACAAACATTGCCACATATGTACACACATACAGTGCCTAATCAGGCACTGTATGTATGTATGTATGTAAGTTGGGAAATCTCCCAACTTACATACAAACATACATACATACATAAAGTGCCGGATTTATCAACTTAACTCTGAGATAGAGTCAATAAAATGAACCATAGACACACCGGATCGACTACAGATAAATAAAATGAACCATAGACACACTGGTGTGACTACAGATAAATAAAATGAACCATAGACACACCGGTGTGACTACATATAAATAAAATGAGCCATAGGCACACCGATGTGACTACAGATAAATAAAATGAACCATAGACACCAGTGTGACTACAGATAAATAAAATCAACCATAGTAGGTACATTGGTTGGTGTGACAACGGATCGGTTGCGGTTTTCTTTTTAACCGACTTCAAAAAAAGGAGGAGGTTCTCAACTCGGCTGTATGTACTTTGGTTTGCTTGTTACTTGATTTCTCCGCCAATTCGCAATAGATTTTGATAATTATTGCTATGTTTGGTAGGCCATACTTTCGAAATGGTCCCATAGAAATTTCATCAAAATCGGTGCATTAGTTTGATTTTTATATCAAAATAACTGGAAAAAGTATGTCATCCAAGTAAACGAAATTGCGTATTTTGCTTTCCTGAGGTGTTTGCGGTCACTAGAGTAGACCTACTGAACTGCTTACCTTCCAGTATCATCATAATAATTATCAGGGCTTTGTCATAATCACCATTCTTGGCAGGCGTGTTGTTGATAGCAGTAATGATTATATTCATCTACTACTGAACTGCCTGCCTTCCGGTAGGTCTAGGGTAGGCCTTTAGCTTCATCATCAGATGACGATGATGACGATGTTCGCCGAAACTCCGTAAAAAAACAATTTAACCTAGCATTGTTTGGTCTCAGTGGAATTGTCTTATGATGCACTCTGGCTATAAATGCTGTATACTTGTATCAACATCATCATTATAGCCCATAAAAGTCCACTGAATAGGACATGGGTCTCCCCCAATACTAAAGAAAGCAATAGATGGTTTTTGGCCATAATCGCCACGCTTGGCAGGCGTGTTGGTGATCGCACTAATGATAGGTGCTTATACTTTTTTTTGTAAAAATATTTTCATTCTTTCTTTCTTCGTGTGAACTGTGTAACAGTTATGGTATCAGACTTTACGAGCCGCCGCTATAGGCGTCTAACATAAGTCATTAACGACTACTAGCAACTCGGAACTCTGAAAATATAAAAACTCTTAAATAGGTCGTAGGTTTTACAACAAAAAAAAAATACAATAAACATGTTGTGCTTGGCAATTCGTCACCAACTTCAAATTATATGAACTTACCCTTACAATTATTTTTAAGTTTTTAGTGGTGAAGTCGGTTCCATTTTTTTTTTTAAAAAAAGTTTATTATTTCCCTCCTGTGGTGGCAACGTTGGGACTTCTATCTACTTATTGACAAGACAGGTACCTACAAAATGTAGTAGGTAGAGAGACAGGTACCGCAGAACTCTCGGCTGGCTGATTGAGGCTATCTAATACCGTATTAAATAAACAAAGCATTCGCTATCTTACACGTATCTTGTGTAAACTAGTTCGCAGCTGCTACCGATGTTATCTCTGTTTAGTCTTTCAGATGCTATACCTACCTCTCGTAACAAAGTAAAGTAAACAAACAAACGAACTCACGACTCCTTCGTTCCCTCCGATCCGAGGATTCAGCTTTGATCACTCAAATCAAATCGAATCAATGTATTGTTTGTAGATTGTGTTTGTAGATTTTGTATAGTACATTGGTCTTAACATTAGTTAAAATTGTATCTCTAACCTGCCGTGTCAAGCTTACAAACATCAAAAAAATACATATTTGAAAATGTCAAAATTAATACATTTTAAACATAGTAATTTTTGTCAATCATCAAAATTGTCCTGTAAAAAGTAGTTCACTTTTCTTTCTAATAGTTTGATGCATATTTTTAAATGCATTCTAATTATTTTCGGCACGTATTGACGAAGGAATATGGTTATAAATGATGGATGCAATGCAGAATACACTATTTCGTAATAAAGCTGTTTTCGAAGCATAGTGATAAAATGTGCCTTCTCGACGCCTACCTACAGGTAAAACGCTGCCAATTCGTACGGATAAAAATTGCAATCTCATAAATGTAAAGTGAGGCGAGAGTGAGAATCTGCCACTGCCTAAAAACAACGTTGCAAGTGTCAACCTGTCTTAGACCAAACATTGCTCTGATGCATATTTTTTGTGCTCTGAACACTTTTGTTTTAGCAGTCGAGTTGCCCCAAAAGATAACTCCATACCTTAACAAAGAAACAGTATGTCTATAATAGGCTGCAAGTAAAGCTGCAATGTCAGCTATTTTACTTAGTTTGTAAAGTGCATAAGAGGATCGTTAGAGACGCTGACTAACTGTATCCGTACGCTGCTTCCAGTTCAGTTTACTATCTATTTGTAGACCCAGAAACTGTGTAATCTCTACTACATTTATTTTAGAACCTGAGTCATTTATAGCTAAATAAGTAAAAGTATTCATTCTTTGCTTAAAATCCGTTATGTGAGTTTTAGTTAAATTATTGAGCAAATTATTATACCCTAGCCAATTATTAATTAATTTCAATGTATTATTAATGTCAGACTCTATAATAGTCAATGGCTTATTGGTAAATAATATCGTGCTGTCATCTGCAAATAATGTCATATAGTTGTTAGTCTTGTTTCTAATATTTGGAAGGTCATTGATATATATGATAAAAAGCAATGGTCCCAATACGCTACCTTGGTAAACTCCGTGGGTTCTTTCAGTAGAGGTGTATGTAGTCTCACATACCTAGTGTTAGTGGACACAGTTCTGTTAAGTTGTGTAGTTTGTTGTCTGTTAGACAAATGTGACCTTATCAAATTATTGGCATAATTAATTATTGATTTCTTTTTTATTGCCTTTCTTGAATATTGGCTTTACTATAGATAGTTTAAGCTTATCTGGAAAAATGCCTTCTTCCATACACAAATGTATGATAATTATGCGTTAAAATAGGGGCTATAACTACTCGAAGCGTGGATGTTACCTGCTGAGTGCTGACACTTGAGCATCGCCTATCACCAGTACTAGAAAACCTAAACATGCTAGGATGGGTACCTACTGTAAGCGCACTTTACTACTTCTACTCTAGTAAGTAGCTATAACTAGGTAGGTCAAATGTTGAATCTGAAGGGTGCCTACGTGCCTACCTAGATATAGTGCTTTGTACCTGCTGTATAACTAGGTAGGTTAAATGTTGAATCTGAAGGGTGCCTACGTGCCTACCTAGATATAGTGCTTTGTACCTGCTGTATAACTAGGTAGGTCAAATGTTGAATCTGAAGGGTGCCTACGTGCCTACCTAGATATAGTGCTTTGTACCTGCTGTATAACTAGGTAGGTCAAATGTTGAATCTGAAGGGTGCCTACGTGCCTACCTAGATATAGTGCTTTGTACCTGCTGTATAACTAGGTAGGTCAAATGTTGAATCTGAAGGGTGCCTACGTGCCTACCTAGATATAGTGCTTTGTACCTGCTGTATAACTAGGTAGGTCAAATGTTGAATCTGAAGGGTGCCTACGTGCCTACCTAGATATAGTGCTTTGTACCTGCTGTATAACTAGGTAGGTCAAATGTTGAATCTGAAGGGTGCCTACGTGCCTACCTAGATATAGTGCTTTGTACCTGCTGTATAACTAGGTAGGTCAAATGTTGAATCTGAAGGGTGCCTACGTGCCTACCTAGATATAGTGCTTTGTACCTGCTGTATAACTAGGTAGGTCAAATGTTGAATCTGAAGGGTGCCTACGTGCCTACCTAGATATAGTGCTTTGTACCTGCTGTATAACTAGGTAGGTCAAATGTTGAATCTGAAGGATGCCTACGTGCCTACCTAGATATAGTGCTTTGTACCTGCTGTACAACTAGGTAGGTCAAATGTTGAATCTGAGGGTGCCTACGTGCCTACCTAGATATACCTAGTGCTTTGTACCTGCTGTATAACCTACATACTTACGACGAAAATAAAAGTCAATTTTTCAATGAAATTGGGGGTGTAAGTTTGAATGGAAATTCGTAACTTTTTTCTTGCAAATAAAAAACCTTGTGTTGGTATCTATTTAAGTTTTTGTGCTATTCCAATTTCAAAGTTAGCCCAATAGAAAATATAAAAAGGGCAAAAAAGCTTATTTTGAAATCTGCAGTCTCAACGCCTATTACATTATAATATTTCATGTTTTAACAAATGTTCACCTTTACAACCCTTATTTTAAATGCAGGGGTGGTTTCAGCAAATCAAATGAAAGTCAACCCCTATTAACAGTCTATCCTACAAGACATACCAACCGTTTTAAATAACTTAATGCACCCCTTTGATACGAAATCCACCCTTATTGAAAAGTAAAAGATATAGTTTATGAATGTGCAGCCTATACTCTTTCAAATGACAAGAAAATTTTTTGCTTGTGGGGTCACAAGCAAAAAATCTTCTTGTCTCACTTAACATAACGTTATTTTTCAAAAACCACCCTTGTGTCCTCGTAACTATTTATGAGTGTTATTTAATAACAAAAATAGCAATTCAAAATGTTAAACATGTAGAGATTACAATAACAGTTATTATAATCTCTACTTGTTTAACATTTTGAATTGATCGGATCAGTCATTCAAAAGATATGGGCGAAAAACTGTGTTTCTTTTCACCCCAATATCTCAAAACTTTGCCATTTATCGAAAATCCCCCGCGACATTCAATTTCTACTTACCGTATCTCTTTACAGTTTAAATTTCATGAAAATCGGATAATCCGTTTGAGAGTTTTGCCGTCACAAACATTGCCACATACATACATACAGTGCCGGATTTCCCAACTTTACTCTTACTACAACCTAACATCAAATATCATCAAACAAAAATTGGTGGTTATATTTCTGTTCACAATTAAACTTTAGTTTTGTCAGCATTTTTCAAATTATTCATCACCTCTAATTCACAATTAGAGGTGAATTTGTATAGATGTTTGTAATATCAGAATCTATATATATGGATAATGTTTACAAATGTTATAATGGCACAATGTACACAGAGTTGTTTTAGCGGTTATATTATATTATACCTACTTACCTATGTTTCAGGAATAAAATAAAATATTACCTATCTATTAAAACTAGTAGTTTGCCCCGAACTGAGATCTCGAGATGTCTAGTTTGTGTTAGGATCATTTCTCAAATAGAACATGATAAACAAAAAAAAATTAATTTTACTGTTATCAAGTTTTTTTTCTCCATCTCTCTTTATTTTGTACAAAGCCAAAATGAGAACACCATACCAACGACAGGACATCATAGTAGGTGGGTAGAAAATATGGTTTAGTACACGTCCGTCAGATTCCACTTTCGTCAGATCACTTATTTTTTCCGTGTAGGTCAGAATTTTGAAACTGGTGACGAAACAGCAATTCTTATGACTCCTCATCCGTCAGATTCCTCTTTCGATGAAGTTACCCCTTTATAAGATAAAACAAAGGTTGATGTCGTTTTGAAAAGTGCACTTAAAACCGTTGCCATAGTAAGTAGTCATGGTTTAAAAATGTACCTCTCTAGCCCAGGTATGTCGTAAAGTCAACCAAAGGCAGCAGCTTTCTTTTTTCTATGTGTAAAGAAAACTTGAACTGTGAGCACCAATCTGTTTGCCAAGCGTGGGGAAGTTCTTTCCATATTGTAGTGGACAATAACGTACCGTTGATATGGGATGTGCGCAGTCAGACCCCTTACATGACAATAACGTACCGTTGATGTGGGATGTGCGCAGTCAGACCCCTTACATGACAATAACGTACCGTTGATATGGGATGTGCGCAGTCAGACCCCTTACATGACAATAACGTACCGTTGATGTGGGATGTGCGCAGTCAGACCCCTTACATGACAATAACGTACCGTTGATGTGGGATGTGCGCAGTCAGACCCCTTACATGACAATAACGTACCGTTGATGTGGGATGTGCGCAGTCAGACCCCTTACATGACAATAACGTACCGTTGATGTGGGATGTGCGCAGTCAGACCCCTTACATGACAATAACGTACCGTTGATATGGGATGTGCGCAGTCAGACCCCTTACATGACAATAACGTACCGTTGATGTGGGATGTGCGCAGTCAGACCCCTTACATGACAATAACGTACCGTTGATGTGGGATGTGCGCAGTCAGACCCCTTACATGACAATAACGTACCGTTGATGTGGGATGTGCGCAGTCAGACCCCTTACATGACTTCACTAAATTTATTCTTAGAATTTATCGAAGCCCTTGGTTTCGCATCCCTATTAAGTAAGTAACAAAACATATACCAGTTTTGATAAGATTCCGAATATCCGTTTTTATCTTGCAAGACCTGATGATCATCCTTTGCCCCTTAATTTTAATAAAAACCCCTAAGACAGATAAAATAAATAAATAGAAAATATAAAACAGGGCAAAATAAACTAATTTAGAAATCTGCAGACTCAATTCCCCATTACATATGACATTTCACGTTTTCACACATTTTTATGACTTCAACCTTCTTTACCCCTTTTGCAACCCTAAATGTAAATACTCTTCTAATAAAAAGATAATTGTGAAGTTAACCCCCTTTAACAGTCTAGCCTACAAGACCATACCAAGCGTTTTACCCTCATTTCGAGCCCCTTTGTAACAAAAACTATAATATGCAGCCGATACTCTTTCAAATTGTATCCCACAAGACAAAATGTTCTTGTCTCACTTAACACCCCTATTTTTCAAAGTGTAGAACGTAGAGTGTTAAAAAATAACTCATACCGATTGAAAGCTGTTCATAAATTATCTGCATATTCAAAATGTTTGATTGATCAGATCATTTATACACTAGATTTGTCTGAAAAATTGTTTTTGTTTTCTCCTCAATACCTCAAAAACTACATACTCATCAAAAATCCCCAGCGACAATCAATTTTTATTTACGTTATCTCCATACAGTTTAAATTTCATGCAAATCGAATAACCCCTTCGAGAGTTATGCCACATACATACATACATATATACCATATACATAGTGCCGGATTTCCCAACTTAACTCAGAGATCTCGTTCGCTTCGCTCGCTCGATCAATAGGGGACAAATGTTGGAATTTGAGAAGTCTGGTTGTTCTTGATATTTTTCCGATAGGAAATCCCTCTGGTATGGTATGGTATGATATGGTAGATAGGTAATTGGCTAGTAGGTAACCTAACTATTCAAATAAAATCCATCAAGCCGTGAAGTAGACAGACAGACAGACAATCGACGCACACCTCAACTTACACTTAGGTACATATTTGTGTACCAGCCTACTGCTCGATGTCACGCTTTGTCCCTAATTGTTGTCCAAACGCTAGAAGAGACGGTATGATATCACTGGCGAGACGGCGGCGGACCAAATGCGACGAGGTGCGAACGTTAGCTAGGTAGGTGAGTGAGCTGAGTTGGCAGTCAGTGTCAGTCAGTGCAGGCAGTGTGTCGGGCCGAGAGAGAGAGTCACGTGACGTTAGTGATACTTACATCCTTCCGAAGGACCGCGCCGCCGCCGCCGTCACCGTGGACCGCGCCGCCGCCGTCCGTCTGATGCCGCCGCCGACGCCGCCGACGTCCGCAGACGCCGATCCGTACGTGCACGGTCAGTACCTACCTACTTATACCAACATTCTGTAGCGATAATCGAGTAGGTAGATAGCTGTGGTTGGTAACAAACTAACTAGCGGTTGACAGAATAATAACTAGCCAGAGGTTTATGTTTTACTCTTGCTAATTACGATTTCGAAAAGGCGGTAGATTTGTGGAATACTATCACTATTGGCTACAACATTAACAAATGATAAATGGCACTTTAGTCAACTGATCCCGCTCTAAACGTATCCCACGGGATGAGTTGACTAAATAGTTAAATTTGCTTTGTCAACTGATCCCGCTTTTAAAAAAAGATAATAAATTTGTATTATTTGAAATATATGTACCTAACTAAACACATGAACAAAAATCTTTGAAGGAAAAAAAATACGCACAATTGTTTGGTTATACTGTATACATATAAAAAAAATCACAGTCGTTTGATTAATGAACTGAAACTCGATCTAAATGAGTACCTACCTACCTACCTACCTACCTACCTAGTTTGAACATTGCCGCCGGTTATTTATTTACTCCTAGAATGAGATACCTGAAAGTCTATCCTTATCTACTACACTTTTATTAGAAAGAGAAAAGATTTGTATTTTCATTAGTATTGAATAGGCTCAAAAACTACTGAACCGATTGTAAAAAATATTTTACCAATATAATGCTAGTAAGTATCACTTAGTAACGTAGGCTATATTTTAATTAGATTTTATTAGGGATCCTTACGAAACCTCTAATATTGTAACCCAAGATGAAGGAAAATTACCGATGAAATTCCTAAGATAGCGTGCGGTGCGAAGCCTATTGACGATAGAACAAAGTAATGTTCTACAGTTTTAGAGAACACATCAACACTTACAAAAAAATTGTGATAGCATAATCATAGTTAGATCACTATAACCACCTTTTAATTTATATAGACATATAATGATCACTTTTTGAATTAGCCGATTTCTAATCGGACATTCCATTAAATAGATATTTTGTTAATTAAAAAATGTTTTCAAAAAAATAATTATATGCTGGATGGATTTGAAGGAAACTTTGAAAAATTATTACCGAAATCAGTGGCTAGGATGTAAACTTTCTATTTATAGGTAAAACATACTGAGCAAAGTACATTATGAAACATTTGTTTTTCGGGCTTATGATAAAAATCGTTTTAAAGACGAAGAAACCAATCAATAAAAAAACAACCCATTATGAGCACTCTGTACTGTTAGTTAAGTTACGCGCGAGGGGTCTTATCTGGATGCTCCTTCCATGTGGAAGGAGCATCCAGATAAGTCCATTTATTGCAAAATATTATAATAGGTACTTGGGTTGACTTGACATATTATATGAATTTGTGAAAACCCCTAATTGTTGTTTCTTCAACAGTTACGAGGGATGAAAACATTTTTATTAATTTGAAATGGGTTATAACTTGAACTGGGTATACTTAGTATATTACATTTGCTAGAAACAGTACACTTCCTGGCTACGTGTGACAGTCTAATGTGTAACGTGTAACGTGTGACAGTCTAACGTGTATCGTGTATCGTATTATCATTACTTAAACGTTTCCAAAACCAAATACATGTAACGATGGCTTTTGCCTTCAAAACTAAAGAAATATTTTGTCTTACAAGTTATTTTAAGACAACACTTTCAACCATAAATTGGGTTTGATAATGCAACAAACATAATACGTACACAAAAGTAACAGAATACAAAAAGTGAATAAGTCACCCCTTCAAATGGACTGACCAGTTTAGTCACACTGGTCGGTCTCCTCCAAAGGCTGGAGGGTCACTTTGCCACTGAGGGATTTGTGATCGGAGTAAGGCTGTAGATAATTGTGATAATTGGTAAGTTGATAATCTCTGGGTTAAGTTAGGAAATCCGGCACTGTATGTACAGGGTGGGCCAAAAGAAGTCATCCGATGTTGTTTGGCTCTCTTTTTTTTTCTAAAAGAAAAACTTCGATTCTGTTTTTTGATTATGTTTATTTGAACCTTTAGAATTGTATTGGTTAAGTCGAGAAGATGATATCGGCTAAATGGGCGCCGTCACAATTGATTATCATACGGGCTCGTTTTATGCCATTTTTCATCACTTCAGCGAGAACTTCGGGCGACAGATTCTCGCACTCGTGTCGAATGTTGTCCTTGAGGGCTTCCAGAGTCTCGGGCTTGTTCACGTAAACACGGGACTTCAAAAAACCCCACAAAATAAGTCTAAAACGGTTAAATCGGGCGATCTTGCGGGCCAGTGCAAATCGCCAAAACGAGAGATGAGGCGACCCGGGAACGCCGCCTTCAGAATATCGGTTGTGGGTCGCTCAGTGTGTGCCGTTGCTCCGTCCTGTTAGAACCACATGTCCTGCAGTCCTAATTCATCCAATTGCGGCAGAAAAAACTCGTTCAACATGGCCCTATAGCGCGCACCGTCCACTGTTGTCGTTTGGCCAGCGGCGTTCTCGAAAAAAATGGCCCGATGACTCCTCCAGCGTGAACAGCACACCATGCAGTCACTTTGAGCGGGTGTAATGGCTCCTCGTGCATTACTCGTGGATTTTCGGTGCCCCAGAAGCGATAGTTTTGCTTGTTCACGTACCCGCTGAGGTGGAAATGAGCCTCATCGCTCATTATGACTTTGGTCGAAAAATCGTCCACTTCTTCCTCGAGATTGAGGATGGCTTGGGCGTAGGTTACGCGCGTTTGGCGGTCGGCAGGCAGCAGCTGATGCACGGACTGGACTTTGTACGGGAACATGCGCAGGTCTTTGACCAAAATTCGCCTTAGGGACGTCCGGCTGATGGCTAATTGCGTGGCACGGCGTCTGGTCGATGTTTCCGGCGACAGCTCGACATCCTCGGCAACAGCGGCGATATTCTCGGCAGAACGGGCGCTCCGGGGCCGGTCACTCTTGGCAACGTCTCGTGTGGTCCCATACTCTTCAAGGTTGGTGGCCAAACGGCGCAGTGTTTGCGCAGTCGGTGTCGGACGGCCGGGGAATCGGCGACGGAATTCGCGCTGCGCCAACACCACAGACGAATTGTTACGCAAAAAAATAGACACAATTATTCCGCGTTCTTGGGGAGTATATCGCTCCATGGCTTGTTCACTGGTATTCTGCATCTGTCTAGTCCACAAATGTCAAAACAGATTTGACATTGGCGGCCATTTGCAAAAATGAGAGCATCTTCTAGTAGGGTGATTTCTTTTGGCCCACCTAGTATGTATGTATGTGGCAATGTTTCTGACGGCATAACTCTCGAAGGAGTTATCCGATTTTTATGAAATTTAAACTGGAAAGAGACAACGCAAATAAAATTTGATTGTCGCGGGGGATTTTTGATGCGTGGGGAAGTTGTTGGGATATTGGGGTGAAAAGAAATAAAAAATTTCGCCCATATCTTTTAAATGGCTGATCCAATCAATTCAAAATTTTGAATATGAGATTATGTAAATACTCATCAACAGGTATGAGATTTTTTTGACATTAGGTCAGTTTTTGAGAAAGAGGCTATAAAGTGAGACAAGAAGTTTTTTGGCGTGTGGGGTATCATTTGAAAGAATATCGGCTACACATTAATAAAATGTAGATTTACATTTTAATAAGGGTGGTTTTTGTAAGGAAAGGGCGCTTTGTGAATGTAAAATGCTTAATAATGTATTGTGTGATATATATTTTTTTATTTTACGACGGATAAGCACTTGGCCTTCATCTCACCTGGTTACAAGTTGATATACTTTTAAATGAGGTTGACTTCACAATTAACTAGTTTTTTTATTTGCTGAAACCACCCCTGTATTAACAGTAAGGGTTGCAAAAAGGGTGAATAAAATTCAAGTCTTGAATATGTGTGAAAACTTGAAATATCATTTGAAATGGGGGTTGAGATCGCATATTTCACAATAAGTTTATTTTGCCCTTAATAGGGGTGGGTTTTAAAGATGAAGGGGCAAAAGATGATCAAAAGGTCTTGTAAGATAAGAGATTCGAAATCTCGTGAAAATAGGTATATTATTTTTTTGTTATTAACTCAATAGGGTTGTCAAAACTAGGGTGTCGATAAAATCGAATATTTATTACTTTAAGGATGTCATGCAAGGGGTTTGACTGCGCATATCTCACATCAACAGCAAATTATTGTCCACAACAATGTGGAAAAAACTTCCCCTAAAACTGTGAGGTTTGGCCATAAACACTACACTTGGCAGACAGATTGGTGCGCACAGTTAAAGTTTTGTTTTTATACTAGAAAAAAGCTGTTGCCTTTTTGTTGAAGCCCCTTGGTTGACTTTACGACTTCCATAGGCTCCAGCCCATGGATGCCGTAAAGTCAATTAGATTAATAAGGGTAGATTTTTAAGTCAAGACTACTAAAACAACGGGTTTGAGAGCACTTTTCAAAACGACCTACGTTTTCTACCCATCTACTATGATGTACAGTCGGTGGTTTGGTGCTTTGCCCTCATTCAGGCTTTGCGTAGAATGAGAGTTAGCAACGAAAGAGCCTCGAACACTCAGGTGAATAAAGAGAGATTGAAAAAAGAGTGCTAAAGTAAGTTAATTATGTAAGGTTATATAATTTATTATTATATAATGATAGTATGTAAATAGAACGGAATAGTAGATGATATGAATAGTAGATGGGTAGAAAACGTAGGTCGTTTTGAAAAGTGCTCTCAAAACCGTTGGCTTAGTCGTCGTGATGTGAAAATATACATTTCCAGGCCAAGGATGTCGCAAAGTCAACCTAATGGCTTCGTCAAAAAGGCAGCAGCTTTTTAATGTGTAGGTAAACAATTTGAACTTTTACAAGAAATCGGTATTAGTTTTCAGACCTGACTAATAACAAATAAGAAATTAAAAATAAAAGGGTTATTTTCTGTGTGGGAACTACACAGAAACGATTTACTAAGTTATTATTTCCTACCTAAATCAAACTTGGCGTTAATGTAGTCATTATTTGAGTTAAATCAATAGTAACAACTGGCCAAGCGTGAGTTGTACTCGCGCTACAACTTCATATACCTAAAATGATTTGCCTAGAAATGTGGGTTGGAACCCTCCGTGTGTGAGACAGAACCGCACTTGACTCGTCTGACAACTAAGGCTTGCCTCTGTAAGCTTGAAATTTTCTAGATTTCAAAATCCCAGTCCATCTCTCCTTGCGGCAATGTTAAAAACCATTAAGCGAAGTCGCGGGCATAAGCCAGTTATTAATATATTGTAATACCTAAGCTGGTGGTTATCCCTATGATATTAAAATAAGTACAAGCACACCGGAACCCTCCGGGCAATCCGCAATCTAGGGACCAACACCTGTCCACCCCCTGGAACAAGTTAGCAGGTCCGTGGAGCCGTTCCTATAGGTACCGACGCTTGTATAACTAACCGGAGATCTATGGACTGAGGTTTGGTTCGCGCACGTTCCAGCGGGTGGGCGTTGCGAGTCGTGGGGGGCGCTGGCGCGAGTGTGGGCGGCCGAGGCGCTGGGCACGGCGCTGCTGGTGCTGGCGGGAGGCGCGCCCCTCGCTCCGCAGCTGGCGGCGCTGCAGGCCGGTCTCACCGTCGCCGCCATCGTGCAGGTACCTACGTGAGTCCACTCCACGGCGGTGGCCGCGCCGGAGAGCGGGGTCAGCTAGTATTATTATAATTCACGATTCGATTGCAGTGTTTCGGCGGGATATCGGGCGCGCAGGTGAACCCGTGCGTGACGCTGGCGGCGCTGGTGAGCGGCCGCATGGGAGTGCGGCGCGCAGCGGGGGAGGGGGTCGCGCAGCTGGTGGGGGCCGTGCTGGGAGCGTGGGGCGGCGCCGCGCTTGGGGGCGCCCCAAGTTTTGCGGTAACCCGCCCGGCGCTGCACTACCCCGCGTACAAGGTACGGGTACCTCGTTCACGAGCCGTGTGCGTGTGCGTGTGTGTGGTCACGTGGTGCGTGTTGCAGGCGGTGTGTGTGGAGGCGCTGTGTGGTGCGGTGGTGGTGCTCGCTAACTGCGGCTCGTGGGAGGCGGGAGCTGGCGCCGCTGACTCTTGGCCGCTGCGAATTGGCGCCACCGTCGCAGCGCTCGCCGCCATAGCGGTAACTAGATCATTTACACTGTAATCATTTCAGATTAACGGTGTGTATCTAGACTTAGGAAAGGCTTTCGATAAAGTTTATCACTCAATACTACTTCTTAAAAGCTTTCTAATCTCGGAGTATCGGGGCTTTCTCGGTTAGCTTGTTCCTAGCCACACGTGCCCCAAAGCTATTATATTCTTAGCTCGCCACGTTTAGGATCCCTCTTTTGTTGTGCCAGTTTGCTCCACCTGTTCCCTAAGACGTGTCAACATACAGTCACAAATGCTCTGAAACACTTTTTCCGTTTCGCTCCACCTGTTCCCTAAGACGTGTCAACTTACTGTCACCCATGCTCTGAAACACTTTTCCCGTTTCGCTCCACCTGTTTCCTAAGACGTGTCAACTTACAGTCACCCATGCTCTGAAACACTTTTCCCGTTTCGCTCCACCTGTTCCCTAGGACGTGTCAACTTACAGTCACCCATGCTCTGAAACACTTTTCCCGTTTCGCTCCACCTGTTCCCTAAGACGTGTCAACTTACAGTCACCCATGCTCTGAAACACTTTTCCCGGTTCGCTCCACCTGTTCCTTAAGACATGTCAACTTACAGTCACCCATGCTCTGAAACACTTTTCCCGTTTCGCTCCACCTGTTCCCTAAGACGTGTCAACTTATAGTCACCCATGCTCTGAAACACTTTTTCCGTTTCGCTCCACCTGTTCCCTAAGACGTGTCAACTTATAGTCACCCATGCTCTGAAACACTTTTCCCGTTTCGTTCCACCTGTTCTCTAAGACGAGTCAACTTACAGCCACGCATACTCTGAATCACTTTTCCTTGTTCGCTCCACCTGTTCCCTGAGACGTGTCAACCCTAAGACGTGTCAACTTACAAGTGCCATGTTGGGTGTCACGTTGCAGGGTCCGCTGACGGGCGCCTCCATGAACCCGGCGCGCAGCTTCGGCCCCGCGCTGGTGGACGGCGCATGGGACTACCACTGGGTGAGTGGCCAGCGAGAGCACAGTCCAGCGAGCTCGAACCCGGTGGAGGAGATGGTGATGTCGGTTGTCGTTGCAGGTGTACTGGATGGGACCGCTGGGCGGCGCGGGGGCGGCCGCTGCGCTTCACCGCGCCGTGTGGCTCGCCCCCCGCCCCCAGCGCCCTCACTGCCTTGATGACCCCGCGGAGCACGCTACGAATACCCAGGAAACTGTGACGCTTGATAAACTTTAAGCTAGAGAAGACTAGCCTGTGATCTCCGAAATAAAAGTACGTTGCACGATCACAAATGATCAACCGATATTTAGCAATATTTTAATAAAAAAAATCCGCTCCCGTCCGCTCCGCGCCATTACGCTGTGCACGTGAGAGAAAGAGTAGGAAACCCTTACTATTTATATAAGAATTACCTTTCAAATTTACAAATAGATATCCCAAATAAAACACGTTTAGAGACTCTGTGAGTCTCACCAAACTATTATGAATCTAATATACAAAGTGCTAAAAAAAATTTTAGATGCCGTTTCCACTTTTTAGTTAGACACATTAAATAAATAAATAGCATCTCTAAGAGAGCTTTTTAAAGTCTTGCTTAATGTATAACAAAAATCAATCAGATTAATTGAATGTTTTAATGTGAGAAAAATACGAATTATTCATTAATGGTATATTACTTTTTCAGACTAGGTTTCGTTACCAAAGCTACTAACATGGTGATGTAACTATAATTAAGCAAAACACCAAATGTTTACCTACTTGCATCTATTATCTGTACTTAATTTGAAACAGGTACATTATACACGTGAATATACAGTAAATAATATTTTACCAATACAACGTAAAAATATCAGAATGAGGGTATAAGGATAATGTGTTACTATAAAGGCTTAGCTAGCAATCAAAGGTTAACAAACACGGATGTATGGGGTATAATCAAAAAAAGACACAAAGAACATAGGTAATTACTTACATTTTATATTAACTTCAATAGGTATATTCACGGACCCACGGTAAAGGTAAAGTAGGTAGACTAAATTTAGTCTACCTAAGTAATTACCTATGTTCTTTGTGCCTTGTAAAATTACCTATAACTAGGCCGGTACTTAACTTATGTTTGAGATCCGTCGATAGAAATATGACTGTCCTCCTTGACCATTATCAGCCCTTTTTATACTCTAAAATAAAACAGATGACAAAATTTAAACCAATCACAATTGAGTAAATATAAACTCAAATTATCTTACCCTAGACCCATTGTTACAAATAGCAAGTGATATCGTAAAATCTTGTTCAAACCTAATTCGAGAAGTTTGGAAGTATTTTTAATTATCAAATTGTATTGTATCTACTTATATTTCTATGATTTGTGTTCAGCCAATCATATACGAGAAAATATTATCTTTTCCTAGCATTGTTAAACACAATAAGTGGTGTAGTAGTATCGTGTTGAAACCTAACTGAAGAAGATTGAAAGTATTTTTTATCATCAAATTGTATCGCTTATACGAATATTTCAAATATTAGTGTTCAACCAATCGTAGATATTTAAAATATCTCTGCAATTTGATTAATATTACAAAGTCTTACTAATTCAATCTTTCTTAAAAACTAATTTATGAGTTTTAAAATTTTTGCTGTCATTAAATGAAGTTCTTATTATTACACAGTAAATCAATGGAATATCAAGGCATCAAACAATTATTCATTACATAAACTTATAGTCTGAACTTTCAAATAAAAGTGTATAATCAAAGTTTAATCTGTTAGTAAAACACATCAACATTTTACAAAAATGTTGTGTGCTGTGTTCACTGTTTAAGAGGTAACAGATAGTTAGTTTTTACTAAATAAGTCGTCAACAATTTTCCCGGAAACAACATTTGAATTTCACAATGGCATTGTTCTAAAACTAACTTCATGCTTATGATTATTGAAGTTTGACACTAAAAGTTGACATTGACATTTGTTGTGACGATGACAATTGGCAATTGAATAAATATAGTGAGTTTCCTTCAAGTGAAATATATATTATAATATAAACAAAAAGGAATGGTGACTAGTTCGATGTATTTTATCTAATTTAAATTATAATCTATCACACGCGCATAATCTCCAACTTCGATAAACTATACCTTACTAAGTAACGCAGTCAAGACTTACCGCGGCTACCGGAAAGACGTTGATAACTCGACTTTCATGTTTTTTTTTATTGTCTTAAACGCTTCCTACGCATATAAATTTATATGTCATAAATTTACACCCATTTAATCCATTTATTTTTGGCGTAATCTTATTTGTCATTTCTTGATATCTCTCATTTTGTCGCACTAAATATGATAAAACGACATGTCACATACCTAAGTCGTTCGTTTTGGCAAACTTGATATTGAGCTATCAACTTTTGCCCAGTAGGTACCCAAAATAACATTCGATACAAATTAAGATATCAAGCTTAGACTTATTGCACAAATCGTCTTGAGATATCAAGTTATGGCCGGCGGGTACTATCGTCAGTTCAAAAATTACATATCGAGGTATCAAGGTTAGACTTGTTGCACGAATCATGACATGTTGAGATATCAAGTTTCGGCCGGCGGATATTATCTGGTCAAAGTGTAACATGTTGAGATATCAAGTTTCGGCCGGCGGATATTATCTGGTCAAAGTGTAACATGTTGAGATATCAAGTTGTAACAACGGTATTTCGGACGGCGGATGAGAAAAATGTAAGTCCTCAAATAATTTTTCTGAGGACTTACATTTTTCTCATTTTACCATTAAGATAATTTTATTTTGTCTTGTATAAGAATTCAAATTATTTTTTCTCAAATGTTTGCAGTTGTTAACCGAATAGGAAAAGCAAGTTAACAGAACTTCTTGATCAAAAGTTGAAATCATTTAACGGTGATAATTATGTACTTATAAATTTACAATGCAAAAACCAAACAGTATTGTCATTTTGTCCATATTTCTCCTAATCAGAAAATTACTACCTAACCCTACTTTCACGATTATTGTTTCAAGTCAGGATATTGAAAGCTAGTACTAGTAAGCCACCAAGCTAGTAATCTCTTTTTTATACAGTAGTTACTTACAAAAAAAAAAACATTATGTACACTTATTTTAGTGTATTTATTTTGACAAGTACCTATATATTGCTGATCCCCTACCTCTATTGGTATAAAACCCGTTATTGATATAAAACCTATATTTCTCCCTACCTTACTTAGCCGAATAATTTCTTACAGAGACTTTAAAATTGCTATCATTAAATAATAGAATAGAATAGAATAATATTTATTTGACACATAAAGAAATAGAAACAGTGGTTACACGTAGAAGAGACACACAACAGATTACAAGTGGAGAGAGAGACAGACACTGAGGGCTAGAGGATAGGTGCTAAAACGATAGACATATTAAGGTGGACAGGTAAGGTATGGATAGGTTAATTAAGGTCGGGGTTGTGGAGCCCGAGAGAAGTAGAGAGAAGTAGTAAAGGAAGACGACACTACTCGTATCGTACGAGACGAAGCAAGTTTTTTTCTGGAAAATTAAATATTATTGCAACATGTGTGCAAGTTCTTGTACATTAATTAATTCTTTTTTAAGCGCAAATCTGAAAGAATTTTATGTTTTAGGGGCATGTAATGGTAGTAACAAAACATTCCAACACTTTGAGGCAGCGAATCTAAAAGACCCTCGAAATGCCATAGTCCTATGCCTCGGTGTCAGGAGAACCAGGTTACTACATGCACGTATTGGATAACGTCTGTTATCCCTAGCCCGTTCTAATTTTGAATATAGGTGTGAAGGTTTTTTATTTCTAATTAAGCCAAAAAGTAATGTCGCAAGATGAAGTTCTCTGCGTGCTTTCATTTTTAATAGGTACGAGGCGTTTACGAAAGCGGTGATATGGGACCGAGGGGGGATATTGAAACAGAAACAACCACATGAATTTTGAACACGCTGCTCAAAAGACAAGGGCCATATACAGTGTCACAGTAATTCAGACGAGACAGAACTAAGGCTTCGCACAAGGAGACTCGTACATTTACAGTTTAAGTCTGAACTTGGCGAACAGTTTCAGCTACATGGGATTCAAAGCGTATTAAAGGTAAAATCAATTTAAAGTATTTGTAAAAACAAATACTTTCACACTCACTATCTTTCCACAGTAAAACCCCGATACCTGTTTTGCCTCCTCTCCCCTATTTTAGTGAATAGCATGCCCACCCTCATTTTTTAGTTTTTTGCTTTTTGAATCATAGCTAGAATGTGCCAATTAGGTGATGAGTATGAGTATTTGTTGTTTCATCATGCATTATTTCTGAAGCAGAAAGGTATTTTTTTCGTGTAATTAATAACATTGCTATCATGCTTAATTTAAAGTTAAAGATTAATCATACTTGTCCCATTCTAATATCAAAGTTCCATGTCAAGCCTAACAACCTAAAAGCACCTATTTTTTTTTTATTAGAAATTAAATGTCAGAGTCGTTGCCTATCAGCGCAGAAAATAAGAAAGGTTTAATAATCGATACGAGTTTAAGGATTTTTATGTCCAACTTAAAACGGTGAATCTGGTGAATCCTCTTCATTATATGGCCCTGATTTGGACGAGGAAAATTAGGATCTAGAAGGTAGCGCTCTAGATTTCGTTAAGAATTATAGAACGCTTATTCCTTGTCCAAATCTGGGTCATTCAATGCAGAGTACTGAATTACTGAGAGCCAATAAAGTACGAGTAATAATTACATACCTGACTAATAATATAATTTTATTGTCTGAATCCACTGACCTAGACTAGGAAGAAGACATTCAAGCTTGACAAGATTAAACGAACTATTTAAACAAAAATACCATACCACACAGTTTAGATGCACAAGGCTGTTTTTTTTATACAGATTTGTTATACATTTTACTAGTTATAAGGCGATTATCCTAAAAATGAGGCATGTTCTGTACACAAGAAATCAGAATTGGTAGCCTGCTGCTCTACTAACACTAGCTTGCTATCCTAGCTTGAAAAACTAAGGTCGTTGTGTTTGAGGTATGTCTACTGTAAACCTAGGTGATGATGTTTCAGGGTCAATCAAACGAGTATTACATTATTTTGGTGACTAGTTCCGTTCCGCCAGCAATGTGAAAATATGAATTGATTTTTAAAACAGAAAAAAATACCTCATTCTACATGCTACTACCTCAGATCAAGGAAAAAAGGGAGTTATAGCACTGGTTATATGAAACCTCTTCATTAATTCGTAAGATTTGTAAGTCAGTCAGTGTTGCCGGTGTATAAAAAAAATGTGGGGTGTGGCAAATCGACTATTATAAACTTAAAATAATTAGGTAGGTACTTATAAGTGTGAAGTAATTTTCAGACAACAAGCAAAGTAACAAATACACTTTTATAACTATAAGGTAAAAAACATTTGTAGGTTTGAGAGCCGTTCCTTCCAGTTCCAGTCCTTTTAAACATTTCCCTTTTTGGTCTCGACGACGACGGCTCGCTTTCTTAGAGGCTCTAGGATTAAAATATAATCTTTTTTTTTCCTATATTCTACCTTTCCTAAAAAAAAATGTAGTAGATGGCTATTAGTACACGAACCTATGTGAAAAAACGTATTTCATGAAGTAGGTAGATAATAAAGGAGCCAGATTACAGATATAATGCATATACTTACCTAAGTATGTATACATCGCTTTTTGTAAATACATATCTCATAAATATTTATCCTAGGTGGGAATCGTACCCAGGACGGACCATCGAAAGCAGGACTACTGAGCTGTAAGGTCAGTTATTAATTAACTTCGCTGTAGGTGTACATGTTTACATGTGTACCTTTTTAGGATATCCAGTCCGTGTTATTCGATGAAGCCCTAGGTACACATCGCTGTCGACTAAATGGTCCGAACAAGATACGCTGGACGCGGATGGCTGCCATTCTGGTTCAGTTCGGCTCAGTCTAATAGCTGTTTCCCATTTATCTCTCACTAAACTTATTGTTGGAAACGTATAAGAAAAGCGAGTAGGTAGGTATTGACCATAGAAGTAATAAATAATCTAATAATAATAATAAATCTAAATCTATTGTACGGTACATAGATTTATTTTCTAAAACTTTGGTATTGACATAGGTAATATCGTTATATTATCAGCTTATTATTCTAACAAAATAAGATTACAAAAATTACATATAAAAAAAATACCACATTACAAGTCTATTTTTCGGAAATTTGATACAACGGATTTGGCAACACGTTGATGACATTGAGGTTTTATGTTGCGAGTAACCTCAAATTGTGTTTAGATTTATTACACGCGACGAAAGCCGGCACTGTGTACACAGTATACCATTATATGTGTAGGTACTATGCAGAAACATGGCGACGAAAGCCGGCACTGTGTACACAGTATACCATTATATGTGTAGGTACTATGCAGAAACATGGCGACGAAAGCCGGCACTGTGTACACAGTATACCATTATATGTGTAGGTACTATGCAGAAACATGGCGACGAAAGCCGGCACTGTGTACACAGTATACCATTATATGTGTAGGTACTATGCAGAAACATGGCGACGAAAGCCGGCACTGTGTACACAGTATACCATTATATGTGTAGGTACTATGCAGAAACATGGCGACGAAAGCCGGCACTGTGTACACAGTATACCATTATATGTGTAGGTACTATGCAGAAACATGGCGACGAAAGCCGGCACTGTGTACACAGTATACCATTATATGTGTAGGTACTATGCAGAAACATGGCGACGAACGCCGGCACTATGTACACAGTATACCATTATATGTGTAGGTACTATGCAGAAACATGGCGACGAAAGCCGGCACTGTGTACACAGTATACCATTATATGTGTAGGTACTATGCAGAAACATGGCGACGAAAGCCGGCACTGTGTACACAGTATACCATTATATGTGTAGGTACTATGCAGAAACATGGCGACGAACGCCGGCACTATGTACACAGTATACCATTATATGTGTAGGTACTATGCAGAAACATGGCGACGAAACCGGCACTGTGTACACAGTATACCATTATATGTGTAGGTACTATGCAGAAACATGGCAACGAAAGCGGGCACTGTGTACACAGTATACCATTATATGTGTAGGTACTATGCAGAAACATCCCGACCCGACTCGGGGAACAACGTTGCTTTTACGACTTTTACAATTTAAAAAAACAGGATCAAAGTTTTAATACCAACAGCTGGTTTTTTGAGTTCTTAACTCAAAAAACCTGCCCCTACACAGCTGTTTCTTGAACTCACGATAATGCTGGGCTATTAATGACACAATCCATTACTAAAAGTCTAATGTATCAAAACAATGCGAATTTTCTCTTTCCGTTCGCTAAAATACAAAGTAATCGTTCCTATAATTTTATTTTGTTCGTCAAATATTGCATTCATCGTGTTTTCGTAACTGTAGGTACCTATGTAATTTATCAGTGTGTATGTTCTATCTAATAACCCACTTCATGAGATGACTCCAAGTTGTCACTAAAACTGGTTCATCTATCCTTAGTATTCTTTGACATAGACAATTGATGTGCATGTCTCCAACTTGCACAGAAGGAATCTGTAATTTCTGAATATGTCAATACACTCATGTTGTCGAAGCGCGTCTCATTGCTGGTAAAGGGATGATGGCGATCATGGATTGGCGGACTAACAATTTGCTTATTCTGGTTTGCAGTAAACACACATAACTCAGCTCAGACATCAGACTTTAATAGAGTATGTTTCAATGGCTCCAAAACTCAGGCATGTACCTTGCCACAGCAAGGCTCGACAGCCTGAGCCATCGTCGCAAGGTTGCGTGTTTGTCGGTGTTTTACAGATTGTACTTCGGTGAGTGTGCTCAGGAGCTTCACGACCTTATACCGCCTTCGCCGTTCTTCAATGTGTGTGCGTGTCCAGAATAGGCTGTGGCATAGGCCACAGCCTATTCTGGCTGACGCTGAGAGCTTATTCCAAGTTCTTGCAGTGCGCATAATAAAATGTTCTTGAAAGCGTTAAGTTCTTATACGTGGGATATTAACGAGGTGGTGATGATACTATAATCATACTACTATATATTACTGCAAGAACTTGGAATAAGCTCTCAGCGTCTGTATATCTGCTGTGTTACGAGTGTTACTAATGTCTTCAAGAAGAGAGTTAATGGCACTTTCGAGATAGGCTCGCTCCATCGTAGATCTCATTCTTGCCTGTGTAAGTTTCGTGGTCAAGAGCCGACCCATCGTAAAAAAACAATAATAATACAAGCTGCGTGCTATGTTAGGTATTTGTTGCACCAATTCGATAAAATACTTCAAAAACTGTACTTTGTAGTGAATCTCTTGTAAATATGTAAGTACAAGAGATTAACTGTAAAGTTAGACAACTATTTATCTTCACTAGTAGTTCGCACCGAACTGAGATCTCGTGGTGACTGAAATCATTTCTCAAATAGAACGTAATAAACAAACGATAAAAATGTGCTTTCGTTGCACTTTTATCTCGAACGCTCTTTATTCACCTGAGTGTTCGAGGCTCTCTCTTGTTGCTAACGTAATGTGTCCTTACTAACATGAAACAAAGGAAAGGCGTTTTGAAAAGTGCTCTCAAAACTGATGCCCTAGTAGTTGTGTTTTAAAAATCTACCTCTCCAGCCCACGGATGTTGTAAAGTCAACCATGAAGTCAGCAGCTTTTTTCTTTGTGTAAACAAAACTTTTACTGTGAGCACCAATCTTGCTTAGCGTGGTGGCTATAGTGGCCGTAACGTCCCGTATTGAGTGAATAACAATGGATGAAATAGACCAGTTTGAAATTTCGAACACCCTCTCTTATCTTACAAGACCAGTAGGTCTACTCTACAAACCGATAAACGATATATCGGGACAATTATCGTGCAAAAAGTACTCTTAGTGACATCGTTTTGAGTATCGTTTGAACGATGGATCGTCCGACATTAATCTCGACAATCGATGCCGAAATCGTACTCTAGCACCAAAAACGATACGATGATTTAATTTAGACCAATAACAACCGTTAATTCGACCGAGCTTGACGAACATTGTAACGACACATAGTTTGCTATCGTGTACGTTATCGTTTCTATTTTTTTAACAGTGATTCCTTGATTTTCTGCTTCAAATTATTTAAGTAGTAGGTATAATAGGTACCTACAATGTTTATGTTAACTTAGGTACCTACCTAATAAACACAAAAAGTCCAATCGAATTATTTCTGTAGGAGGTACCTAGGTACAGTGTTTATGTTAACTACTTTACCGATTACTAGGTAGTGGACTCGCCTTACCTTGTAGATGGATTCAATAAACTCACCACCATCTGTAACTTTTAAAGTTATATGTAACCCAAAGTTTATTAGGTAGGTACCAAAGTTAACAAAAACATTATAGGTGACTCTACTATTAAACCTACTACGATTTGACTCTCTTCTGCCATGTTAATTATGTAGGCATTCTTGTTTTAGGTAAAATGGTGCGATTTCTTCTGTTCGTCCCAAATGCTTCCAAGGTCAGAAAAAAACAACGGCAGTGATAATAATAATTTGCCGATTAGGAAGTTAAGAAGTTGTGTCAAATCTTGCAATAACCTCCTTGCCATAGTGCGGCCGGATGCCACTAGCAGATCCCTTGCTAGATCCCTATGCAGGGTTAAATAAATCTAACAAGACGTTCAACGTTGAAGATCAAGCGTTGACGTGTAGCTCATGTTATCATGTCGGGAAGGGTCCCGTAGGTACTTCCGCGCCATCGATCGATCCTATTTCACACCATGCCAAATTTATACCATCGTTACCTACTTACCTATGGTAACTGTAGCTCAAAATGGTGACGCGCGCTGGCTGGTGATTAGACCATAGAGAACAATAAGTGGTATGGTTGTATAACTTTAGCCTTTCCGTAATGGGTAACTAAAAGAATGAAACATAAAAAAACAAAGTCAACAAACTTTGACATAAAAACGGATCTTGACCATCAACCAAAGAGATTTGTGCCAAAAGACTTTTATCCATACCATGCATTTTGTTGTCATTCGTTCCGAGCATTCGATACAACTTTCGACAGACGATGATTGTTTCGATGTTTTTCAGAGTACCGTTGTTTCCGATTATTCGGAAGAGTATCGTATCGTTTCGAATATATCGCAATCGGTTTGTAGAGTAGCACGGCTGATGATCATCCTTTGCCCTCTTTATCTTAAAAACCACCACTAATAAGGGCAAAATAAACTTATTTTTAAATCAGTCTCAACCCCTATTTCATGTTTTAACACATTTTCAAGACTTCAATTTTATTTACTCCTTTTGCAACCCTTAATGTAAATACAGGGGTAGTTTCAGCAAATCAAAAGAAAGTTAACTGTGAAGTCAACACCTTTTAACAGTTATCCTACAAGACATATCAAGCGTTTTAACCCCTTAATGCGCCCCTTTGTTACAAAAACCACCCCTTATAAAAAGTAAAATATACATTTTATGAATGTGCAGCCAATACTCTTTCAAATGACACCCCACAAGCCAAAAATCAACTCGTCTCACTTAACACTCCTATTTCCCAAAAACTACCCTAGTGTCAGAAAAATCCTCAAACCGATTCTCATCAATCGGTTTGAGGATATTAATATAATCTCTGCATGTTCAAAATTTTGAATTGATCGAAGCAACCATTCAAAAGATATGGGCGAAAAATTGTTACCCCAATATCTCAAAAACTAAAGCATTTATCAAAAATCCCCCGCGACAATCAAATTCTATTTGCGTTATCTCTTTACAGTTAAGTTTAGAGTTATGCCGTCACAAACATTGCCACATACATACAGTGCCTATTACTGATATAGTTCACATTCTGAAATAAAGGTCGTAGAGAGATGCAGAGTTCACCATCTCACTTTTCCCCCACCCCGCCTCCTTTTCCCCCACATATAAACTAGTAGTTCGCCCGAACTGAGATCTCGTGATATCTGGTTTGAGTTAGGTATTAACCACGGAGATTATTTCTCAAACAGAACGTAAGTAACAAGCGATCAAAGTGTGCTTTAATTACATCTTACTTACCTTACTTGAGCACTCTTTTTCTCAATATCTCTTTATTCACCTGAGTATCCGAGACACTCTCTTGTTGCTAACTCTTGATGTATGCAATCCAGAATGAGAGCAAAGCACCAAACCATAGACTGTACGTCATAGTATGATAGTAGATATAAACATAGTAGATGATTAGAAAACAGTAAATTAATAAGACACACCCAACTTAAACGAAACATATTTATTTATTTATTTATTTATTAATAATTCACAAAACAGTTTACAATCGAAATAGACTTACAATAATTACTTATGACATCTTGTTCGGATCTAGATTGTAGACAAATATGTGAATCCAAAAACATTAGTGTTGCATGCATTAAACTTAAAATACCCTCAAAACCAGAATCAGCAATTAAACATTTTGTTTGTAAAAAAAAAAAAAAATATATTTATAGCTTCACATTTTACAAAATAATACATAATTAAAGGACATTATACGACTTCAACCTTATTTTGATAATATAAGGATAAAGCTCGATAAGCACAGCGTTTAAACCTCCGGATATTAATAGTGAACACATCAACATCATAAGACTTGGCCAACTCATTATACAGACGACACATACGAGGCAGAGGATTGTTGAAGGATACATTATTTTTGTATGTGCCTATGATAAAAATTGAGGGGTTACGAGATCTATATCTAATGTTAATACCAATTGATGCTAGTAAGCTAGAGCAATCTATAGTTGAATGAAGAATTTTGTGTAGGTAAATAAGGTTAACGTGGTCTCTTCTAAATGCTAAGGTGTCTATCTCAAAGTGGTTACATCTAGTTATATAGCCTGAGAGTGAACGGCCCAATTTGTGGCGAAATGAAAGAGTCTTAAGACATTTATTCTGAATAGCATCAATTCTGTGCGTATGGTTTGCATAATGGGGTGACCATATTGGACTGCCATATTCAAGAACCGATCGAACAAGGCTATTAAACAGAAGAAGTAAGCTGTTCGGTTTTTTGAAGCCTTTGGTTACCCTGGAAATAAAACCAAGTAGCCTGGAGCTCTTTCCTACTATGTAGTCGTAGTGGTTTTTAAAGCATAGTTCTTCATCAAAATATATTCCTAAATCCTTTGCGATGGGTTTACGGTCCAGATTGGCACCAGCTATAGAATAATCGAATACAATTATATAATGTTTTTTTGTGAAAGTGGTAACGAAGCATTTACCGATGTTTAAGAACATGCGATTTTTCGAAAATCTGTATATATAGAGTCTACCTGCCCAGACGAGTCAAATACATCACATAAGTAGCTTTTATATACGAGAAGGTTGCTAACTGTTGATCTTTGTTTGACAAATCCGTGTTGATTGTCCGAGATAAATGGCTTAATGTGGGCATAAATATGGTCGTAAACCAAAGATTCAAATAATTTTGCGAAACATGATAGAATACTTATAGGACGATAATTATCACATTGTGTCTTATCACCAGATTTATAGATTGGGATGATGTGGGCCGTCTTCCATATTGTGGGGAAGCTGCCAGTATTAAGTGATTTATTGAAAAGTAACGATAGTGGCGCAGACAGCTCCGAGCTACATGCTTTTATGAAAGCAGGCGGGATAGCATCAGGCCCGGCCCCTTTATGGTTGTCCAATTGGTTTATTTTAGCGTCAATGGTAGACTCTACTATGTGTATAGTTGACAAAATGTTATCGCTGGCACTAAGGCAGGGAATCCACGACTGAGAGACTGGTGACTCGTCCTTTTCGTACACAGAGCCGAAGTAATTACTGAAAAGGTCACATATCCCTTCATTGTCAGTGGATTGCTGACCATCATAACTCACGACTTGAGGTATAGTCGAAGAACCTTTTTGGTTTTTAATAAAGCTCCAAAATCCCTTGATATTATGTACCAATGAATCCTCCACAGATGATCGGTACCTTATGTAGCATTCATCTAATAATTTTTTGCTTCTTGCGCGTAGCAGGGAGTAAGTGTCATAGTCTCTAGGATTTTGATATATTTTGAAGCGTTTGTGATATTTAGATTGCTGCTTAAGAGATTTAATGAGCCCTTTGTTATACCACGAGGGATACTTGCTAGAAGGCTTCGTAAGCGATGAATTTTTACGGATGATCTTGTCAAGAACAGAGTAAAAAACGTCGATACTAGCATTGATATCCAGGTGCAAAGGTAACACTTCAGACCACTGGACCTTATTTAAGTCCGCTTTGATGCTCTCTATGTTACATTTTTTAAAGTTTGACAGTTGAATTGCTAGTGCGGGATGGTGAGTTTTATCCAAGCGACTGAGTGGTTCCGCACCATAGACAATGGTATCATTCAAGGTCGTAAAAACCAAGTCAAGATACCTATTATTAAGGTTAGGAATGTTATTATACTGGAATACATTAAAAATAGACATAGTATCAAGAAGAAGATTACTTTTTTTGTCCGAGGGAATGCTAGGAACCATTGATTTTAAGGTTTCGGAGCGTGTCCATGTAACGAGTGGCGTGTTGAAGTCTCCAAGAATAAGAAATTCATCATTTTCACTCGCTTTTAAAAATACATTATGCATGTTGTCGTAAAATGCGTCCAACTGGTCTACCGGTAGGTCTGGAGGTAAGTAGCATAGGCATACATTAAGATCCGGTTTATTTTTCTGGCAGGATAAAAGAGTTAACCAAATATCCTCGACCTTACTTTCCCACTCTGACCGGCGAATAACTTTCAATTTCTTGGATGAGGCTATTAGGACACCTCCGCCTTCTGTCTTGTGTACGTTAGTTGTTCGACGGTCTCTCCGGAAAATATGATACCTATTGTCAAAGAGCTCACCATCATAAATGCCGGCGTTAAGGTTGGTTTCAGTCAGGCAAATTAAATCGTAGTTAGAAGTAGAGCCTTTACAATATACAGTTCTTAACTTAGTTCTAATCTTGTTAACATTTTGGTAAAATAAACTAATCATTAAAAATACAATGGAAAACCAGATGAATAATCATTATGACATGAAAGAGCGTATCATTTATTGCTTGTGTATTGATTGAAGGAAATCGCAGGATTTAACGCGCACAGCATCTGAGTTATCATTTTTTCGGAGGAACACCTGACCATACTTGACCCAGACGTACTTGTAGCCGTAGTCTCGGGCGAACTTCCTGGCTGCAGCATGTATTTGCTTTGTTTCTGGTGAGATGTGTTCGACGACGTATATCCTTTTAGAATTAACTGTAAGGCCAAGGTGCCTAGAACTCAGCATCTCCTTGGAATTAGCCTTGTTAAAACGATGCACAGCTGACAGGATAGAGTCCCGATGACGTGAAGATGATAATGTGATGATGATGTTCCTCGGTCTTTCTGATGAGGTATCCATTTTTGCTACACGTCGAAATCCACGAATATCGCTATCCAAGATGGGTGTTGAAATAGCTTGGCACAGTGATTTGAAAATGCCCAGCAAGTTTTCACTGCGGCTTTCAGGCACCCCCTGGATTTCAACGTTGTGGTCGCGAGAGATCTTTTCGATCGAGGATAATCGTCTGTTTAAGTTGGTCATCTCTTTCTGCATTCGCAGACTCTCAGCTTCTAGATCTTGGATTTTAATATCACGTTCAGCTATTTGATTCTTAATATCAGATTGTTCGGCCGTAAGGAAATCTGTTGTTCTGGTAAAATCAGTCATTAAAGCAGATACTGTAGACCTGACTTCCGCTGCCACAAGCTCCTTCAAATCTTGCTTCAGCGTAGTACGCATATTGGAGACAAAGCTAGATGTTGGCGCCAATTTCTCATCAAGTAGCTTACTGATACAGGTTAGCGTAAGAGGTGGTTCATAATGAGGTGTTGGTTTAGATGCACGTGAATTAGAGTTAGAATGCAAGTCATCAGAGCCAGTGAGCTTAACCACGGCCACCATGCTCTTTTCTGCTGCAGCTGTAACTTTGGACCGCACAGGCGTACTGTCATTGTTTTTGCGGCGAGTAATATTCGAGCACGAAGGGCATTTCAAGCAGGCCAATTGATTTTGGTTGAGGCCAGTTGCTTTATCTGCGTCTATGTTAAGGCATTCGTAGCAAAATGTAGATTTGCAGGTGTTGCATGATAGACACGTATTGTCTATGTCTTTGTTTGAACATCCGTTACAGTTCATAATGAAGCTTGATTTACCCGAATATTGGGGAAGTTCACTCTCAGTTGGTAACTCTGACTATGTCAAATTCTGGTTGACACAATAATGTCAACTGCCAAACAAGATGCCAGTGCCTCTGACTTTGACTGACAAGTATTGTGATCCGTCAGATGAGTTATTTGGAAACAAATTATGTTTTTTTAATATCCAATATTCGAGGGTACTAAAATGTTTGAGCAATACTCACTTCATCACTTGCCTTTACTGATTCACTTTTCCCTCGAGTTTGGTAATCTTCAGTGAGGAAAATATGATGAGGTCTTCGTTCTTGATGTTGAGCAACGAATTGGAAGTAGTGAGTGCACTAAATGTCAATATTTTGTATATTTAAAGTGAAATAACTAAGCGCGACTTCTTGCTGGTTCCACGGTCCGAGGGTAGGTGTCATATGTTAATGTCGTTTTGAAAAGTGCTCGCAAAACCGTTGCCTTAGTAGTCGTGACTTGAAAATCTACCCTTAATAATTTAATTGACTTTACGACATCCGTGGACTGGATCATACGGTTGTCGTAAAATCAACCAAGGGGCTTCAACAAAAAGGCAACAGCTTTTTTCTAGTATATAAACAAAACTTTAACTGTGCGCACCAATTATGGTCAAACATTAAACTTTTAGTGGAAGTAATAGAAATAGACTGTAATATTAGGTCCTTACATATGAAATTGGCGTTTTGTATGGGAGGAACATAAAGGCAATTTTTTCATATTAAAATATATTTTATTAATCAAAGTATGTACCATTGCTATCTATACACTTTTGCCATCTTATAGGTAGTTCATTGATCCCTTTACTAAAAAAACCATTCGGACGGGAATCAATGAAATCTTTGAAAGCGGTTTGGACTGCCTCATCGGAATTAAATTTTTTTCCTTGCAAGAAGTTATCCAAATTTCGAAAAAAATGGTAATCTGTTGGAGCAAGGTCCGGAGAGTACGGTGGATGTCTTAGACATTCCAATTGAAGCTCCTCTAATTTGGTAGTCGTCTGTTGGGCCGTGTGTGGTCTAGCGTTGTCTTGAAGCAGCAGTGGCGTAGAGCGATTGAAAAGTCTCGGTTGTTTAACAGCGAGCTTTTCCATCATGGTTTGCAGTTGCTGACAATAGACATCAGCCGTAATCGTCTGACCAGATTTAAGAAAGCTATAGTGTACGACACCAAACGCTTACAAGTAACTTTTTTTGAGTCAATTTTCGCTTGGGGCAAGATTTTGCTGGTTCACCAGGGTTCAGCTATTGCGATGAGCGTTTACAATTATGGTACAGGATCCACTTTTCATCACATGTAATCCGATTTAAAATTCCTTCATTATTGTGCCGGTTGAGTAATGTAACGCAGCAGTCGACGCGCGTTTGTCGGTTTGCTTCACTCAATTCATGAGGTACCCACCTTTCAAGCTTTTTCACCTTCCCAATTTGCTTCAAGTGGATTAAAACGGTTTTGTCACTAACACCGCAGCCTGCAGCTAACTGTGATGTGGTTTGCGATGGATCTGCTTCCACAATAGCCTTCAATTCATCATTATCGACCTTGGTCTCCGGCCGTCCACGGGGCTTGTTCTGCAGGTCGAAATTTCCAGAACGAAAGCGTTGAAACCAAAAACGCACCGTGTTTTCTTTTGCGACACCACCACCATACACATCATTAATCCTTCGAGCCGTTTCTGCAGCACTGGTGCCACGGTGGAACTCGTACTCGTAAATAATGCGATATTTTAAGTTTTCCATTTTGTGAAATGAGTGACGCAGAAAAAAAAAGCAAAAGATAAAAAAACAAATGAATTACGGTTTTCGAAACACAAATGCATGAGTAAATAGCTGTTTAAATTTGAATTTGGAATTTTTAACCAAAGAGGAGATATTTAAGATCAAAGTGGCCAGTACGACAAAACGCCTATTTCATATCTAAGGACCTAATAGTTATTTGTTATACAAGAGTGCAAAGTTGCTTTTTAACCGCGTGTTCAATTTTGATGACCGAGCAAGCGAAGGATTCTAAAAATATATTTTCATCCCACCATCTCGGAAAGAGTATTTTTACTATTCGATATCTGAGTGCAAAAGCCGTTTTTATCCGCTAGAGGTTAAAGTAAAATTGAATTAAGAACATCGTGTGCACTAAGTTTGTGAATTCAAAACATCAATAAACCTATTTACTTCTACCTCCATGGTGCCGAATTCATCATACAACCTTTTCTAATCTGTTAAAAACTCGAAATCGGAACCTTCTTGGTGTATAACTTGTAAAGGCATCGTAGGAGCCATTGCACTGAAAGAGCCTCAGTCAGATCCTTGGACTAGCCCTTCTACATCAAAAATGAGCCATTACTAAACACCTTACCATCGCCCTCTCATGCCAACATTTACGCCAAGGGAATCCGATGAATCGGTACAACTGTTAAGTATGACAGATAGTTTACCGAAAAACAGTACACAAGTGACTAACACCAATATTACAGTACCAAACAAAAATATTACACTCAATTTAAATAACTGTAGCAACGTTACTTTCAAATTTTCTTAATTATACCTTAGTATTATTTTGTTATAATTTAAAGATTATTCTGTAATACTTACCTGTCATAATGTAGTAGTTAATACCTAAACTGAAATAAAAGTACCTATCTTGTGATTGTAAACGTTTTTTTTGCATTTAGTCATTTCCTCGCTGAGGTGGAATGAAAAGTTACGTGTTGCACTCGAGTGCAAAGATTTTTCACCTCGTGCTCTTTTGATTCCCTCGCTAACGCTCAGGATTCTAATTTTGAATCAATTGAACACGCGGTTAAAAGCAACTTTGCACTCTTGTATAACAAATAACTATTAATGCATTTCTATATGTATCTATGGATTACACATTTATAACTAATGCAATCCCGAAAAAAGGTAGCTTAGTCTAAAAAATACTATGCGATGTAATATAAATTGTAGATACCTAAATTGTTTTTAAACAGTGTTTAAACAGATATTAAGCATTTTATAAACATGACAATGTGATAATGTAAAAATAGTTACTAAGTAGGTAAATAAACAGTGGTTCATAAGTAATTACTAATTAGTTGATTAGTAGTTCATAAGTAATTAATAAGTAGTTGATAAGTATAGTTGAATAAAAGTTGATTTAAGAGCGATTATTGTTTTAAGTGAGACAAGAAGATTTTTGGCTTGTGGGGTGTTATTTGAAATAGTATCGGCAGCACACATGCATAAAATATAGATTTATCTTTTGAATTGGGGTGGTTTTCGTAACGCATGGGTACGTTAGGAGGTTAAAACTTGGTATGTCTTGTGGGATAGACTGTTAAAGCAACCCCTTTGAAAAGTATTCCTACTTCCCAATTAACTTTATTTTTATTTGCTGAAACAACCTCTTTAATTACATTAAGAGTTGCAAAAGGGGTGAATAAGATTGAAGTCTTAAAAATGCATGAAAACGTAAAATATCATATGAAATGGGGGTTGACACTGCATATTATTATTAATTTACATTTAAAATGAGTTTATTTTTGCCCTTAATAGGGGTGGTTTATTATATAAAGGCGGCAAAGGATGATCACTAGGATTTGTAAGATTATAGATTGTATTCGGAATCTCATTAAAACAGGTTGCCAAACCAAAGTGTCGATAAAATCCAAGAATTACTCCAAGTATGTCATGCAAGGGGTTGAACTGTGCGGGGTCCTCATCTACCGCACATTGCTGTCCACCACAACACAATGTGGAAAGAACTTGCTCGGGATTGGCTATAATCACAACGTTGGGCAGATAGATTGGTGCTCACGGTGAAAGTATTGTTTTGGTGAAGCCCCTTGGTTGACTTTCCGACATCCGTGGGCTGGTGGGGTACATTTTTAAACCACGTTTACTAAGGCTACGGTTTTGAGAGCACATTTCAAAACGACATCAACCTTTGTTTCATCTTAGTAAGGGGTCACATATTGTTTTCTACCCACCTACTATGACGTAATAGTCGAGGTTTGAAGAGAATGAGAGTTAGCAACGAGAGAGAGCGAACACTCAGGTGAATAAAGAGATGTTGAGAAAAAAGAGCGCTTTAGTAAGGAAGTAAGGTGTAATGGAAGCACATTTTTATCGTTTGTTAATTACGTTATATTTGAGAAATAACCTCCGCGGTTAAATACCTTACTCAAACCGCAGACATCTTGAGATCTCAGTTCGGGGCGAACTACCAAGAAGTTAAGAGTTTAAGATTTTCTGCGCGAGTTTTTGGGTGAAGTGCGCTTCTTATCATTACTTTAATCCAGATGAGATGAATGGCCAAGTGTTTCCCCGTCGTGCAATAAATATAGAATCGTTGTAGGTAGTAGGTAGGTACCTATAGGTACGTAGAGCCACACTTAGGGTAAGACGGTGGTAGCTAGCGAGACGGACTTTAACGGTCCTTACCACCAACCAAAAGTTAATAAAGTAACATACCTTACGTAACACGATAACGTAATTCTGTTATCAGCGGCCCCGGGGCACAGGTCAGCGGCGGCGGCTGATATCGTGGTCGTCGTGGTCGTCGTCGAGGGAGAGGTGCTCGTTGCACACGACACACGACACACGACACACGACACGACACACGCAGTCGTCGCGCGACCCTCGCCCCGAGCACACGTGTCCGACACACAGACACACACACAGACAGCACGTGTCCACTCGCCGAACGCTCTCACAGGAGACATGCCGCGATACGGTCAGTGTCACTCTTACCTACTCATTCGTTCAGCCCGCTGGCTGGCGCTGCCACCCACGACCCGCAACCCGCAACCCGCAACCAACAACCCCCGATCCGTTTCGTTACCGAGGCCAGGAATGGCGCAGCCGCCGCCGCCGGTGAATTTTTTCTATTTGTGTCGATCATTTTAGTGACCGGTAAACATAATCACCGCGCTTGCAATACGTATAGGTGATCGCTGTGAAGGTCGGTACATGGGTATGGTGGTCGGAGGACGCTACTGCCCAACGACGTGGTAGGCACCTACCTACCTACCTACCACTGGTGAATTGTGTTGTTGTTGCGGCAAAGCGCGTGTTGCGTTACACCACCAGATACGATCGTCGCCGAGACGAGGTCATAATAAATTAACATTGGATACGTACCTGCCTACTTACGAGTAGGTATTTCTAAACCGGTAGTAAATACCTACCTACGTACCTACCTACTCGGTTGTATCCCTCGCGCTCCCAGTCCCGCGCCCCACGTGTTGCATCAATTTACACTACAAAATGGTTTATTGAATAGCTAAATAGGTTACAACTTTATCCACTTAGGTAGGTAGGTATGTACAACTATTTTGCATAGGAAGGTACCGACTCCACTGTTGACATACTCGTAGGTAGACAGGTAGGTACCTACCTAGCTGTTTACCGATCCACCGATCGTGTCCGTCTCCAGATAAGGCGGCGGCGGCGGCGACTTTTAAGATTGATGATGTTTGGTCTCTCCATAAATCTATGGAGAGACCGAAAATCATCAATCTAAATGATCAGAACAGTTTGACGCGAGCCGAGCTGAACCGCTGTCTGCTGGCAGCTTGGCCGCCTCCGCCTCCGCCTCCGCCTCCGCCGGCAGCACTGGCATGCCACTTCCTCGATCGAAGCTACCTGTGCTGCCTACTTACAGGATATTCGTCCACTGCCAAAATTAGATCCCTGTCTTTTGCTGTCCATTGTTACCAAAAAATTCGTTGACCAGCAAAGCCATTCTGTAAACATATTTGGAACCTCGAAGCGCTGAATCCGCAGTGAGATTATAGTCTAGTATTCTGTATAGCTCGATGACACCTACTCACCGACCTGTGCCTACCTGTGGCGCCGCCGCCGCCGCCGCCGCCGCCGCGCACTGCTCGTCTTGTTGCAAGTTGATCGAGTGAGAGTATGTACCTAGGTAGGTAGGTATATTATGTAATAATGTATTCGGCAATGTTAGTGACGGCATGACTTTCGAACGCGTTAGGGATCCAATTTTATTGAAATTTAAACTGTAAAGAGAACGTAGGTAGTACCTAGATATAAATTGATTGTCGCGGGGATTTTTTGATAACTGGGGTAGTTTTTTTTTATTGTACGTCACGGAAGCGCTTGGCCTTCATCTCACCTGGTAACAAGTTGAGATAAGGCCGAAGATGGAGGCGCACTTCACCCGGAATCATCAACAAACTGAGGTTCTGGCTATCTTACCTCTGAATGCCGGGAGAGAACATTTTTTTTAAGAATTGTTATTATGGCGATAGAGTAAGGTTAGATGGTGGTAGCCAGGGGAACTTAAACAAAATCCTACCTGCGAGTACAATATATTTTGCTTGGTTTGGTTGGTGGTAGGACTTTGTTGAAGTCCGCCTGGCTAGCTACCACCATCTTACCTAATTCTGTCGCCATAATAACAATTCTAAAATTGTTGTGTTCCGGCATTCAGAGGTAAGATAGCCAGTTCCTCAGTTTGTTGAGGATTCCGGGTGAAGTGCGCCTCCACCTTCGGCCTAAGATAAGGCTTGTTACCAGGGTGAGATGAAGGTCAAGCGCTTCCCCGTCGTACAATAAATAAAAAATAAAAAAAATCTTAAGTCGGTGGGTTGAACCACTAGACCACCAAATAAATTACAGGACTTTAATTTAACAGCGCCATCTAGCCCCAAACTAAGCATAGCTTGTAATATGGGGTAGTTGTGGGGGTAAATTATTTTTACCGCTCCAAGAGAATCTAATCTATGCCTCATGATGTTGTGGCACAGTATGCAGGTACTTGCCATTACTCGCAGCTGACTCGCCGATTTTCTTTTGATCGGTTTACGAAATCCAAAACAAAAACTTTTTTTAACATTTCTATTACTTATTCCAAGAACTTAAGGTTTATATATTATTTGTATATATTATTTACATACATTGTACCTTAGTCTATCGCCATAACATCACCCGGCATTTAGAGGTCAGACAGCCAGTTCCACCTTCGGCCTTGTACCTGCCCGGTGAGGTGAAGTCCAACTTTATTTTAGAGAAATAGTGTTCGTGGTTAAATACCTACTCACCAAACTGAGAAATAGGGTTCGTGGTTAAATACCTACTCACAAAACTGAGAAATAGGGTTCGTGGTTAAATACCTACTCACAAAACTGAGAAATAGGGTTCGTGGTTAAATACCTACTCACCAAACACAAACACAAAGCAGACATCATAAGATCCTACCTGACATCGGCACTGTGATCACCAACTCACCTGTCAAGTGAAACGTGCAACGAGTAGGAGGTTATCTGGGTTGGTTCACTCCATCGTAGACCTTATCCTGTCTTGTCACATCTAGAGAGATCAAGAACTGGCACTAAAATAAATCCTCCCACGCGGTTGTCATACAGATAAGTACAACACAGCACACTACAATCAGACTCGCTTGCTACATGAGGGCCAACTTCTGTGGTGTTAGTACCTACACACTTTTTAAGTCGACACCAGATATTTCTCATGTGCACAAACTATGGCCACGTACTACACATCAAAATGCAAATGCAATCAAAATACTGCCAAAAAGTAGACTTACCTAGGCACCTATAAATACTGGAATCGTCACAGGTTATGAGGGCATCCGCTCCGGGATCCCGGGATCCCTGAGGTCGATCTTTCGGTATCAAATTGGTCGAATCAATTCCGGGATTTACGTTATTTCCATTTTTTACTAATGTCACGCTTTTTACCAATTTATTTGAGCGATATTACCCAGGTTTTTATATCACATCAGCCCATTAGCGTCCCCTGCTAGACAGAGCCTCCTCTAAAGCTGGAGGGTTTGGAAGTAGTTGGAGGGGCGATGCCACGGCACATTCACACGGCTCTTATATGAAACCGATGAAACCTACACAAATACAACAAAACAATCGAACCCTTTCATAATTTAACAATAACTTAATCATTGAATATTTAGGTACATTGAATATCGTAAATATTCAGCGTTCACTGTCATCGTCCTTCTAAATTAGGTGCGCAAGTATTGATAGCGTTCGTGCCGCCGCCGCCGCCTTCTGGTTCTGCCCCCTCAGAACGGGGAGGGGATAAAAATGTTGTCCTCTGTTTTTATCCACCATCGGGAGACAATATGCTCTCGAAGGTGGATAAAACAGAGGACAAAAATTATATCCCCGACCCGTGCTGAGGGGGCTGGGGTACCTACCTACCTACCTACCTTTATCGGCGTCGTATATTATATAAGTAGGTATTATCTTTATCTGGTCGGTAGCTTATTGTTTCGATAACTTGTAAATGTGCGTTTCCGAACAACGAAACATAAAATTGGTTTAAAGTTACGAGTAGGTTAACTTAACTAAACACAAAGTGCCGTTTATCAGTATCATATATTTATTTTGCCTATTTAAAATGTACCTATATGTGTACAAAATGATCCCCGGAGGTAATTAATGTTTCCATATAGGTGTTCTCAGCAAACTGCTAACGCCAGCTAGGTACTATCTAATTAACGTGCAAATGTCATCCATACCCCGCTCACAGTTCCCACCAGGTGTCAAGGTGTTGTGAGTTTTGTGAGTGTTGTGAGTGTTGCGAGTGTTGTGAGTTTTGTGAGTGTTGTGAGTGTTGTGAGTGTTGTGAGTGTTGTGAGTTTTGTGAGTGTTGTGAGTGTTGTGAGTGTTGTGAGTGTTGTGAGTTTTGTGAGTGTTGTGAGTGTTGCGAGTGTTGTGAGTTTTGTGAGTGTTGTGAGTGTTGTGAGTTTTGTGAGTGTTGTGAGTGTTGCGAGTGTTGTGAGTTTTGTGAGTGTTGTGAGTTTTGTGAGTGTTGTGAGTGTTGTGAGTGTTGTGAGTGTTGCGAGTGTTGTGAGTTTTGTGAGTGTTGTGAGTTTTGTGAGTGTTGTGAGTGTTGTGAGTTTTGTGAGTGTTGCGAGTGTTGTGAGTTTTGTGAGTGTTGTGAGTGTTGTGAGTGTTGTGAGTTTTGTGAGTGTTGTGAGTGTTGTGAGTTTTGTGAGTGTTGTGAGTTTTGTGAGTGTTGCGAGTTTTGTGAGTGTTGTGAGTGTTGTGAGTGTTGTGAGTGTTGTGAGTGTTGTGAGTTTTGTGAGTGTTGTGAGTGTTGTGAGTGTTGTGAGTTTTGTGAGTGTTGTGAGTGTTGTGAGGGTTGTGAGTGTTGTGAGTGTTGGGAGTTTTGAGAGTGTTGTGAGTGTTGTGAGGGTTGTGAGTGTTGAGAGTGTTGGGAGTTTTGGGAGTTTTGAGAGTGTTGTGAGTGTTGTGAGTGTTGTGAGTTTTGTGAGTGTTGTGAGTGTTGTGAGTTTTGTGAGTGTTGTGAGTTTTGTGAGGGTTGTGAGTGTTGTGAGGGTTGTGAGTGTTGTGAGTGTTGTGAGGGTTGTGAGTGTTGTGAGTGTTGTGAGTTTTGTGAGTGTTGTGAGTTTTGTGAGTGTTGTGAGGGTTGTGAGTGTTGTGAGTGTTGTGAGTGTTGTGAGTGTTGTGAGTGTTGTGAGGGTTGTGAGGGTTGTGAGTGTTGTGAGGGTTGTGAGTGTTGTGAGGGTTGTGAGTGTTGTGAGTGTTGGGAGTTTTGAGAGTGTTGTGAGTGTTGTGAGGGTTGTGAGTGTTGTGAGCTTTGTGAGTGTTGTGAGTTTTGTGAGTGTTGCGAGTTTTGTGAGTGTTGTGAGTGTTGTGAGTTTTGTGAGTGTTGTGAGTGTTGTGAGTGTTGTGAGTTTTGTGAGTGTTGTGAGTGTTGTGAGGGTTGTGAGTGTTGTGAGGGTTGTGAGTGTTGTGAGTGTTGGGAGTTTTGAGAGTGTTGTGAGTGTTGAGAGTGTTGGGAGTTTTGAGAGTGTTGCGAGTTTTGTGAGTTTTGTTTAAAACGAAAAAAAAATGGTGTGTTTCATCTAAGGTAAGCATAAAACCTACCATCACTACAATCACGACTCGCGTGCTTCGCTTTGCCCATATTCTGTAGTACATTTTTTTGAGTGATGATGTTGATGATGTTTCAAATTTGCTAAAACGATGCCAGAATATAAGTTTTCATATAAATGTATAGACTTCTATTAAAGTTATGAAGTAGTGCAATGGTAACGTCCGACACGTTTACATGCAAGGTATCATAATACGAGTAGTCATGATAGTCGTTTATTTCCTCTTTAAACATATTACATGCACTTGGATACGTCAAAAATAAAATATTATTATGTAGGCTAGGCACAGTATACATAAAAACAAAGACAAAGAATGAAAATAAAGAATAGGTAGGTAATAGCACACTTAAATTATAAACAAATTTGCTAGGTATACTAACCATTATTGCCACAAAATATATATTTGTCGGCCAAAGCCTCGTCAATTGTATAATAACTTTTATTAATTAATTTAAGTTTAATGTCGTTAAAAAAATCAATGTCCGGTTTTTTCTTAATGTCAAGCGGGATTTTATTACACAGTTTTATTAACAAACAAAGAAAGCTTTTCTATATTGTTGTGAGTCTTGTTCGGGGAACTACAATATTTCCAGTTTCATAACTATACATTTCTGGTAATGTTGTAACACTCTCCAAATGTCCTTGTATGTAAACAATATTTTGGTTAATGTACCTACTCACATATCATGTTCAAATGTTCAGCCTTTTAAACGTATCTCTACTAGAGTCCCTATATCCTAATCCTAAAATATACCTAATGGATCGCTTTTGGAGTGCAAATATCCGAAAAGATTCTGCAGCTGTGCCCCAAAAAAGTAATCCGTAACTCATCGGTTCGTTGAGTACATTGAGCTTTGCGGTATATTATGCCGAAGGCCGGGGGGGCCAGCGGCCTTGTAGAGTCAAAGTCCCAGCTATGATTATCAATATGGGCACCAGACTCAACACCACAATTGACGTTGCAGAGATCAAGGATGTCTCATGATCAAGGAAGGCAACACACTAAAAAGGATCTTTTGAAATCGATCACAGTGGAATTTACCACCGAGCCGAAAAAAATATTATTTCTGAGCTCGGCTAAAAAGTTTAACAAGGAAATAAAAGGCAGTGACAAGCTAAATACAGCTCACCTCCGCATCAAAGCCGTGATGCCGCTGGTTGCCAGTTATACCAGTATACTCGTATGTATCGGAATGCCTTACTAACGCTATGCGGAAAAGCTGCTTGGTTTGCTGGAACGGCGTTGTCTATCTTCGCAAGAAGGACGGTTTACCTCGGTTGTATCCGTATCAACCATGAATCGGTTATATCCGTATCAACCATGAATCGGAACTCCGTAAATTGGAAAATCCCAAGTGACTAATTACCGGAGAAAGCTCAAATGCTCAACATTATTTAGCTAATTGATTCAGGCGTTACTTTGCGGAGATCCATATTTCAAAATAAAATCTGAAAACAGAAAAAATACTTAGTAATAAATCCGCCAAATGAGTCGAGCTCACTTCACTTGCAGCGACGCTCGGAAATAAAAAGAGCTCGAAGCGACAACACGTCCACAGAGGGCTAGTCAGTTAGCAGCAAGACTATATTTCCTGAGGATGCCTCGTGTAGAGGCGAAACACTATTTATTATTATTTCTATATTATGTGCATGCCTAGATATAATTATATTTGCCATGATTTATCTAATACCTAACACTATTCCAAATATTTTTTGATTAAAATTAAAATTAAACTTACTATGTACAAGGGAATCAGTCAGATTACTAAGGACCGTTACAAACGGCCTATAGGTAACTCAACTGTTCCAGTCCAGTACCAGACGGAAGCGTGCCCAAGACACTGGCTGCATTGCCACGCTGAATAGCTATTCTAATTCGCTGGCCTAAATAAGAGCCAGCCCTTGGGTCACGTGTCGCCTCAATCAAAAGCCCCGCAAGATTTTTGAAAACCCGGAGGGCACCGCAGAAGGCTCGAATAGGTAAGCTCTGACAAGACCACTATATTTGCGCCTTTTGTGATCCTTGGCCGAATCAAACACCGCACCAGCCCTCACTGATGTCCCAGGCAGATGAGATGGCGCTAGGGTGTCGACGCACACCAAAGGCCTACCCATTTCCCAAGGGACAAGAGTCATACCGTCGGGCCGCTTACCATCATCACGTAACAGACCATTCGGTTCAAGAACGGCTGGCACATTGACACTGGTAAAAGCTCGACGGATAATGTCACTAAAACTTGCGTGGCGCGAAATCCTGCCGGCAGACCTTGCACACGAAAGTCCGTGAAAACCAAATTGATCTACAGCCGTATCGCACCGGCACTGGTGAGAGGCGCAGCATCTTGCACTCACCGGAGGCAAGTGGCAATACGGAAAGTTACAGGATCCATAAGTGTACCGGTATTGTAAGATGGATGTGCTTGCAGCCAAAGACCTGATTCCCATTTTGAAACAGCTAAGAGACGAGCACGATCTGTGGAGGTTGAGCACGTATGTAATAGATAATTCCGTGTCAACTCGCACAGAGGCCCGTCCCACTGCCGTTGTGCCGAAAGGTGATTTGGGGGATCGGTATTAGGACAAGCACTATGCCAAGCATTTCGAGCCTCGTCAAGATAAGATTTTTTTAGTATATTGCCAGGAACAGCCGAAATTTATGGTGTTAGAATTTTCTCAACCAAAGAATGTGTACTATAGACGAAAGACAAGATCGCTGGCAAAGCAACACTAGAAATTTTGCGTATACCGAAGCCGCCCAATCGTACAGGCAATGAGGCCTGCGACCATGCTCTGTCATCCAACACAATATTCAAAACCGTGGAAAGGGTGTTCTTTATTATGTTTTCTAAGCCTTCCAGCTCCCTAACAGCTCACTGTGTTTCCACAGTGGACAACATCGCAAATCATAAGTAAATTTTGGGACAAAAAGACAGAATTTTATAATGCTGAAAGCCATTTATGTGAGTTTATTTTTGAAAGTCTGTACGAAACCTTCATAAAATTTTTAATTTTGTCGTTGACGAAACCCGGAAAAGATTCATCAAGAATTGGTGAACCTAGTATGTGGAGTGAACTCTTATCTACAACAATAATATTGGAAGCCAAAGTCTCAAATTGAATAATTGAATTTCTATCCAAACAAGTTTCAGAAATGTATACTTATTTCACATTTCGAAAAATTTAGTTCTAAGCCAATCTGCCTAATAATTTTTAGGTCACCAAATACTGAGTCCACATCGCCACCTAGGGTTCCGTCATCTAGATACCAATCATTCAATTTAGATTTCAGGCGTTGAATACTTTGGTGAATGGCAAAGCTAAAAATACCTGGGCCAAGATGGTCACCTTGCTGACAGCCAATTGCAGACGAAATAGTTTGGTTCTTGTGAATTAATTTAGATGGCAAACCATAACATTGAAAAAGAAAAGGATAAATTTCGGGAATTTGGGATTTGATTTGATTTAGCAAGGCGCCTATGTCAACCGAATTAAAAGCATATATTATATTGTACCTTATACCTAGGTATCGCTTAGGAAAAGCAAATAATTCATTCATAGGAAACTGTGTGAGATTCTATAATAAGTTTCCTCAAAGCACCAAACTCTCTGCTCGTAAATTCAAATTGTATATAAAGAATAATTCAAGTAAAAGTGCCTACTACAAAGTTAGTGATTATATCGACGATAAGGACGCGTGGCCCGATGTTACTATACCAGTTGACAGCAAAATGGTGATTTCTCAATGTTAACAAACTGCCCATTAGGTAGATAGGTAATAACAAATGTTTTAAGATTAAGTATTTAGGTTTCTGATGTACCTACCTACTTAGAATATAATTAAAAATGGTGTATCTAAATGTTGAATGTATCATCAAAAAATGAACCAGCCCGAGGTTCTTGCCTTTCTCCTTGTGTGCTGGTCGCGATTCCGAACAGGCGGATGTACATGTACATGTACAGTGTACATTTTGTGTCTGGTACTCCTACTCCTACTCCTACTCCTCAGGAGCAGGGCTTCAATGTATGGTCTGAAACGCAACTTATGCAACGTGTGATGGACACCATCTTAGATTTAGAGCGCCAAATAGATGACTTAAGTGTGTCTACTTCAATAAAATGTACCCTAGAAGATTGTTCTACCGGTCAATATTGACCGGTCCAAAGTCCAGAAATCTCAATATTCTAGTTCTAAACATTAAAAGTGTAAATTGTTATATAAACGGATTTTATACTTTGCTCAATATAATCTCAGTAGAGCAGGGCATTATTGTTCTAATGGAATCATGGCTTTCTATGGGCCCTGTTCTTCCTTACCTGTACAGTTACAACACTATTTCCTCTGCTAAATTATTTAACCAAAACAATGTACTCATAATTTTATCAAAACCCGAGCTAAAGCTGAGTGAACCAGACTTTTCAGATACAAATTGTTTAATATTTTCTCTTATGAAAAAACAAGATATGGGCGAAAAATTGTCTTTCTTTTTTTACCCTAATATCGAAAAACTGCCCCACTTATCAAAAATACCCCGCGACAATCAAAATATATTTACGTTACCTCTTTACAGTTTAAATTTCATGAAAATCGGATAACCCGTTTGAGAGTTGTGCCGTCACAAACATTGCCACATACATACACACATACACACATACACACATACGGTGCCGAATTTCCTAACACGACTCGGACATGGATATGGACATGGATTACACTTTATCTTTACATTAGCATTTATTATCCTAACTCTACTTACTAAATCATATTTTATTATAATTATTTATTACTAGTAGTTTACCCTGAACTGAGATCTCGTGATGTCTGGTTTAAAGTACTGTTACGAGCTGGGGTTCGTAAGAATTAAAAGCAACCGGTTACTACTCAAAATAAGACACGTTTATTCAGCCCCAAACTAATTACTCTCAAACACAGTACAACACTACTTAGTTATACTACCGAATCACTAAACACTGTTATCGCACTCAAATATCACTTGATTTTAACTCGCTGTATCGTAATCGAATACTCACTTGCTTCCGAATCGCACGTCAATTTATATCCAACTTTATCGAAAGTTCTAGTAAGCTCGGGAATGGTCGCGCCGCTAACTGTTGCCTAATCTGGCACAGCGGTCATAAATCATCCTTTTGTGTTATTGATAAACAAGTTGTTATTGTCTTATTTTCTTGGAAGTACTTATGTGAAGGCTCGCGAATATTCTAGACGTTTCTGACTGGCGTAACAGTACGTTATTAACAAACGATACAAGTGCTTTAATTACACCTTACTTAGCTTATATGCATTATTTTTTTCTAGGCTCTCTCTCGTTGCTAACTTATTATAATATCCTTACGCACATCAAACAAAGGTTGATGGCATTTTGAAAATGCTCTCAAAACCGTTGCCTTAGTAGTCCTCCAGCCCACGGATGTCGTACAATCAACCAAGGGGCTTCACCAAAAAAGCAAGCTTTTTAATTGTGTGTAAACAAAAATGAAACTGTGAGCGCCAATATTTCTGTCGAGCGTGGTGATGATGGCCAAACCTTACCGTTTTAGAGGAAGTTCTTTCCGTATTGTGGTGGACAATTAATGTAGGTACTGTTGATGTCGGGTATACGCAGTCAAACCCCTTGCATGACACCCCAAAAGTAATCATTACATTTTTACATTCATTTCACACAGCGCCATCTAGCCCCAAACTAAGCATAGCTTGTAATATAGGAACTAGATAACGGATAAAATACTTAAATACTTTTTGTAAATACATACGTACTAAATGATAAAACACCCAAACACAGAACAAACATCTATATTCATCACACAAATGTTAGTCCTGGGTGGGAATCGAACCCACAACCTACAGCGCAGAAGGCAGAGTTACTACCAACTGAGCTATGACACTTGTAATAAAGTAATTCTCTCCCCCAATTCATGATATTTTACGTTTTCACACATTTTCAAGACTTCTTATCGACAATCTTATTTACCAGTCTATCCTACAAGACATACAAAGAGTTTTAACCTTTTAACACACCCCTTTGTAATGAAAACCACCCCTATTAAAAAGTAAAATCTAAATTTTATGAATATACAGCCGATACTCTTTTAAATGACACACCACAAGCTAAAAATGGTCTTGTCTCACTTAACACCCTTATTTCTCAAAAACAAACCTAGTGTCAAAAAAATCTCGTTCCAGTTGATTATTAATTTTAATCTCTGTATATTTCAAAATTCTTCATTCAAAAGATATGGACGAAAAAATGTATTTCTTTTCTTTTGAAACTATCATGGTTATGAACACTATAACTAAAATTAACGGGATATTTACAATTATTTGTTGTTTTTTTTTGCGTTCGAGAATATAACCAGTGGTAGTGTCGTTAGTCGCAGTAAAACACTGAGGAAGAGGGTAGATCGTGTAGGCGATCACTAACTACCTTCCCATTAACAACTCGCAAACACTTCAGTGTATCCGTGATCATGGCGCATGCAACTGCGTCCAAATATCGGATAACTCAAAAACCAACAAATCATGGTAAATATCCCGTTAATTTTAGTTATAGTGTTCATAACCATGATAGTTTCAAAAGTTTCATTTTTTCGTTCACACACACACACACACACACACACACACACACACACACACACACACACACACCTCGACACACCTTTATTTCACCGTGTGGCTAAATTTAGTTTAAACGCAAATAAAATATTTTAAGTATGTTTAAAAAAAAAAGAGCGAGCTAATGCTTTTTAAGTCTGGCAATAAGTTACTTATAAGAGTTACTTTGTACCACCAGTAAAGCTCGATGAAACTCCTCTTAATTGGGTTAGTAAATTCAAATATCTGGGCCACTGGGTCACTGAAGATATGTTAGATGATTGCGATGTTGATAGGGAACGTAGGGCATTGTCAGTTCGGTGCAATATGGTGGCTCGCAGATTTGCACGTTGTACGACTACAGTTAAATTATCACTTTTCAAGGCATACTGTACTTTCTTCTACACGTGTAGTCTGTGGGCCAAATATACACAAAAATCCTACAATGCCCTACGTATCCAGTACAATAATGGACTTGGAATGCTGTTGGGTCTGCCGCGATATTGTAGCGCATCAGGGATGTTCGCAGAAGCGCATGTAGATGATTTTTATGCAATCATGCGTAAAAGAACGGCATCTCTGGTGGGCCGCTTGCGCCGCAGCTCGCACAGCCATCTCAGGAAGTGGCCCAGGATTTGAGGTCCAGTATCATGAGTCACTGGATGGCTGTTTTAAAGCCGAAGTCTCCTCTGGTGGCTCAGTGACCTCAAGTCCTAGTCTGATGTACTTATATTATTTTATTTATGCATTACCTATGTTATTTTCTGTATCATTTATGTATTCTGTCTTGTATTTTATTGTTTTAATTATGGATGAAAGTCTGAAATAAACGTATTTATTATGTTATTATTATTAAACAATTTACTACCACACTTATATGTAATCCCCAACAAAACACACATTTATTAATATCTTGTCTTCTTTATTTTATTAGTTAGTTAGTTCGGGACTAGATGGCGCTGTGTGAAAAATGAATAGACCAGTTTAAATGAGATTCCGACTACCCTCTCTTATCTTTCCAGTCATGATGATCATCCTTTGCCCCATCATCTTAAAAACCAAAGGGGTGGTTTTTAAAAACTACAAACGTTTTTAAAAACTTTTCTTAAAAACCAAAGGGGTGGTTTTTAAGAAGTAATAAGGGCCATAAATAAACGAATTTTGAAATCTGCAGTCTCAACCCCTATTTCATATGATATTTCGCGTTTTCACACATATTCAAGGCTTCAATCTTATTTAGCCCTTATGCAAACCTTAATGTATCAATCATTATCATTATTAAACCTATGTGCCACTTACATACAACCAGGAATATGTTGAGCGTTTTTTCACAATTTTTTCTAGGATATATACTAACGAAATTAAACAAACCTCGACCATTATTTTAAGGGATTTCAATATGACGAAAATTGAATGGAAGTACAATCCCAGCTTGTCAGCTTGTATACCTTCCGTATTAAGCAACGGTCAGGTAGAGAACACCTTTATGGACGAAATAATATTCAATAATTTAAGTCAGTGTAATAGTATACTAAATGCCAATAATCGTACATGAGACCTGGTCTTAACTGACAGCCCTAAATTGTTAAAAATAACTGAAAAATCTCCTTTATCGAAACTAGATTCACATCATCCAGCACTCGAAATAAATATGACTCTACCTATTAAAATTTTTTTTTTGAGACAAAATAGGACTGCTAAATTATATTATCATAAAAGTAATTATGTGGACATGGACGAAGAACTATCGAAATGACAACGAAATGACAACGGGATAAAATATGGGAAAACGACCATGACATTGATGCTATGGTCAACATTTTTTATTCTATATATATATATACTATTATGCCCATAATTAAAAAATACACCCCTTTGTGTATGCCAAAAACCGAAAGATATCCCAACTGGTTTAGTAATTCATTGATTAAATGTGCTAGGGAAAAAATTAAGTACCACAAAAGATTTGAGTTATACGGGAATCCTCGAGATAGGGAATCAGTAGAATTAGTGAGAGCAAGATATGACCATAAAGGACTGTTTTACTAAATTTAAGGAAAACGCAGCATCTACGATTCGTACTCACCCAAAACACATTTGGACATACGTCAAAAATCTAAAGCGCAATAATGGCCACGGCTACTGGTGGTCAGGAAATCTGTGAGTTGTCTTTTTATGACTTAGCATGTAGGATACAAATCAATTCACCACACACTATAATTGATAGATGTTCTTCGTCTTTCAATACCATAAACCTAGAAGAGACTGACATTGTGAGAATGCCCTAAATAATTGAATCTACAAAAAGGTGCAGGACTAGACAGGATTCCAAACATTTTCTTAAAACGATGCGCGGAAAACCTATCTAAACCCTTATGCATATTATTTAACCGTTCCCTTAGCGATGGATGTTTTCCATTACAATGGAAAAAAGCACGATTGACACCAATTCACAAAAGTGGTGACGCAAATATGGTAACTAACTATCGTCCAGTTTCGATCCTTCCAACGCTTGGTCAAAAGTCAAAAGTCAAAATTTCTTTATTCATTAAGATTTTTTAGGATCATTTTGAATCGTCAAATTTACCGCCTGTTCGGAATCGCGACCAGCACACAAGGAGAAAGGCAAGAACCTCGGGCCGGTTAATTTTTTTGATGATCCATTCAACATTTAGATACACAATTTGTAATTATATTCTAAGTAGATACAACAAAAACCTAAATACTTAATCTTAAAACATTTGTTATTACCTATCTACCTATGGGCAATTTGTTAACATTGAGAAATCACCATTTTGCTGTCAACTGGTATAGCAACATCGGGCCACACGTTCTTATCGTCGATATAATCACTAATTTTGTAGTAGGCACTTTTAATTAAATTATTCTTTATATACAATTTGAATTTACGAGTAGAGAGTTTGGTGGCGCTTTGAGGAAGCTTATTATAAAATCTCACACAGTTTCCTAAGAATGAATTATTTACTTTTCCTAAGCGAAACTTAGGTATCTCAAGTTTATTTTTATTTCTAGTATTAACACGGTGTACATCACTTCTTTTACTAAACTCATCAATGTTTCTGTGAGCGTGCATTAGGTTTTCATAAATGTATTGGGAGCTGACTGTAAGAATACCAATCTCTTTAAAACGTTCCCTAAGAGAGTCACGAGTTTTCATTTTATAAATTGCCCGTATAATAGCTCTCTTCTGTAAAGTAAAGTTTTCTAATCAATTGTACAGAAACAAAGATAATGGCATGTAAATGAAAATATTCACCCTGAGCAAAATGGATTCCTACCCAAAAAATCAACCACTTCCAACCTGTTGGGTTTCATAAACGATATCGGTACTATCATTGATGATGGAGGAGCAGTACATGCTGTTTATACAGATTTTAGCAAAGCGTTTGACCTAATCAATCATATTATACTGCTTAATAACATTGCAAATATGGGAATACACGGTTCATTGTTGCGCTGATGCTCATCGTACCTACAAAATCGTTCTCAGTTAGTGAGTATAAGGGGGTATACCTCACGTTCGAGATTGGTACCTACTGGTGACCCTCAAGGTCACACTTGGGTCCTTTATTTTTCATTATCTTTATAAATGATTTAGCTAGATACTTAAAATGTAGTTTTAAAATGTATGCTGATGATCTTAAATTATATCATAGTATTAATAGCGAACACGATATACAAAACATACATGAGTTAAATAAGGTTACCGACTGGTGTTATAGAAATAAGATGGTTATAAACGTTAAAAAGTGTTACCATATTAAATTAACGAAGAAGCTCATATAAAGCTAAATTTTATTTAGATCATAACGAAATTAAAGAAGTTACCAGTATGAGAGATTTGGGGGTCTCTGTTGACAGTACGCTTCATTTTAGGGAACATATAGGCAAGACCATTACAAAAGCAAATCGACTCTCTGGATTTATCTCTCGTCAAATAAAGTAATTTAAAGACCCAGGAGTAGTCATACCCTTATACATTAGCATAGTGCGTAGTGTGGTGTATGGTCACCTGGTTACACTGTTCACTCTAACCGACTTGAGAGTATTCAAAAGCGGTTTATGTACCAGTTATCATACGCAAATAATTTATGCAATAAACTGCCGTCTTATGAAGCTACATTGTCTTTTTATAAAATGTACAATAAAAAAAAAAATAGTTTTCCTGTATCCTGTATGCAGAACGAATGTGGGGCAACACTCACCATCGTATCGAATGTTTTCCTATAATATTATAACGGCATACGATCTAAGTAGTTACGACATTTTCAGTGGTTCTTTCGCCTCTGCCAAAATAAATACACATACATTAATTTTTATATTTTTACATCGCTTCTCTTTTGTTGTAGCACTGTTCGTTTCTTTTCTTTTATTTTAGTTTTTTATGTTTTACGTACAATACATCAAAACATGCTGTGTTCACTGTTTTTAGAGACCACGCCGCCGTTTTGTTATAAGTTACATTTTCCTGTTTTTTAGCTTAACGTAAGTTTCAATTTGTGAACCAAACAATAAAAAAAAAATGTAAATAATGGGGTGGTTTCAGCAAATAAAATAAAAAGTTTATTGTGAAGTCAACCCCCTTTAACAGTCTATCCTACAAGACCAAACTAAGCTTTGCCCCTTAAATGAGCCCCTTTGTTACAAAAACCATCCCTATTAAAAAGTAAAATATGTATATATTTTATGAATGTGCAGCCGATACTCTTTCAAATGACACCCCCCACAAGCCAAAAATATTATCTTTCACCAAATCAAAAATTTTCTCACTTAACACCCATATTTATCAAAAACTACCCTAGTGTCAAAAAATACTTATAGGCATTCAAAAGTTATGGATGAAAAATTGTAATTCTTTTCACCCCAATATCTAAAAAACTACCTATCAAAAATCCCTCATCTCAACGGCCTTTATTTCCAGAGATATAAAGTATTTAATTCGTTGTAGAATAGTGGGTGCGCGTTGAAGTTTTTTGTACGCCGGATCCGCGTAGCAACGTAGTACGCTCTACGAAGCGCTACGACAATATATATATATATATATATATATATATATATATATATATATATATATATATATATATATATATTATGGGGAGAAAAGGAGGAGGGGTGAGGATAAGATGCTGACGATATGAAAGTTTTTAAGCAGATAACCACCGTAGATGACCAGCTACTTTTACAATCAGATTTGGATAGTCTTCACTGGTATTTAGTTAATATTCTTAAATGTAATGTGAGCGCACATTTAGTCGTCGACGGAGTAGTAATTTGTTGGGCTTTAATTATGGAATAAATCACCAACTCCTCTCTAGGGTAGACAATGTGAGAGATTTGGGAGTTATTATTGATTCTCAGTTTCTCTTCGACAATCACGTGGAGCACATTGTGAACAATTTCTAAAATACATTTATAAAATTAACTAGTTCAAATAGGTATTGAAAAGGAGAATGAAAAAAACTAATAGATAAGTAACAAGTATTATATCTACGCAGCATTCAATAATTCATATACATACATATAAGTAACTTGGCAAAAATGCGGATAAACCATGAATTAATAAATTGATTACTGATAACAAATACGTTAGTAATAATGTGAATAAATATAAATGATAAAACATTATTGGAAAAAAAGATTAGCAATTTCTGTCTTGAAATGATTTGGCCTTGCTGTAAAAATGTCAACTGTCATAGAGTAATGCGTGTCTGTTTAAGATTAGCAGTACGTACGAAAAAAGAATTCTGTCGATAGTTAGTTGAGCACGGTTCGGAATAGAGTTTAAGAAAGTTACGGCGAGTTACGACACGCGATGGAACACGGAACAAGATTTTGGAAAGGAGAGAAGAGCAGTCCAGTTTACCTAGAAGTAGGTTGTGGGGAACAGTGAGGTCAGCAGCATCTCTACGGGGGGAGAGGGGGAGCAGATGGTGGTGCTTGCAGCATTGATGATAACCTTCAATAAAGATTTTGTGCTTGAAATTAAGAATGCGTAAAAATTTACGTTGAACGCGTTCAATAACGTCTACATAAACTGAGGGTTCCAGGCTTGAGACGCGTATTCAAGCTGACTTCTGACTAACGAGCAGTAGAATATTTTTAGTGTTTTTGCTGATGTGAAGTCCTTATTTATAAGAAATATTATATTCAATGAAAACTGTCTGGCATAACAATAACTATTTATTTAAGCTATCTAATTTATATTGAAGCTGTTTGTTTTCCAAATAAATAAAATAAAAAATAAAATATAGTAAAATTAGTGAGACATACTAAAAGAAAGGAGGAGAACTCATCTACACTATGGTGAAATCCGCATCTCTCTACGACCTTTATTTACAGAGATATTAGGAATATCATGTTTTTTTTACGCAAGTGTCTTTTGCTCAAATGTCTCTTCGCGCAAGTGTCATTCACGCATGTGTCTTTCGCGCAAGTGTACCAGGCCCCTATTTTTGTCATGAAGTAAAAAGCAGTAAGTAGTTGCTTCACTTCAGGCGAGTCGCTCTTGAGACAAGGCAGGTATAGTCACGTGACTTGTTGCAGAGCGAGGAGGTAACACGGCGGCGTGGGTGCGGCGTTGGTGGCGCGCGCTGGTCGGCGAGCTGTGTGCCACGGCGCTACTGGTGGGGCTCGGCGTGGCGGGCACCGCGGCCGAGACGTCCGGCGCCGCGCACCCGCCGCTAGCGCACGCTGCGCTCGCGTTCGGCGGCGCGGTGGCGGGCTGCGCCGCCGCCTTCGGGCCCGTGTCCGGAGCGCACATGAACCCGAGCGTGTCGCTGGCGGCGGCGCTGGCCGGCCGGCTCGCGTGGGGCGCGGCCGTCGCGTACGCGCTGGCGCAGACGCTGGGCGCGCTGCTCGGGATGGCGGCGCTGCTGGCCGCGCTGCCGGGGCACGCGGGGCTCGGGGTGACCGCGGTGGCGCAAGGGGTGCCGCTCGGGGGCGCGCTGGCACTCGAGGCGATGGCCACGGGGCTGCTGGCACTCGCGTGCTGCGCCGCGTGGGCCTCGCCGCAGCAGCGCCCCGACGCGGCGCTCCCGGTGCAGCTCGGGCTGCTGGTGGCGGGACTGGTGTTCGCGGGCGGCGCCGCCACGGGCGCGTCGCTGAACCCGGCGCGCAGCCTGGCGCCCGCGCTGCTGCACGGCCGGTGGGACGACCACTGGGTGTACTGGGTGGGTCCGCTGGCGGGCGCCGCGCTGGCCTCGCTGCTGCACACCTACGTGCTCTCTCCGCGCCCCCCTCGCGCCCCCTGCCCCACCGCCCCCGAGGCCGTCCCGCTTGACGACAAACCGTGACACCATTGCCCGTGTTTATGCCCATGCGAGTCGTCATCGGCTAAACCTAAGAACATACAGACATTGTTACTGATTTTTCTTTTGTTGTTTCACTTGCTTCGCATGTCGCCGCCCCGCATTCGATAGGGACGTAGAGAGAGATACAAACTTAGCAACATAGGTAATAAATACGTAACAATTAGATCGGTCAGTATGGGGAAGTCTGAAACTGTAAGTTCACAATTTCTATTTGTATGGTCAAGAAATGATACTATGAAACATGAGGTCTAAAATTTTACCGCCTCTGTGGTCTAATGGTTCAACCCACCGATTTCAGATCCAGAGGTCCCGGGTTCGATCTCCGGTGAGAGTACAATGTTGTGCTTGGTTTGGTTGGACTTTGTTTAAGTCCGCCTGGCTGGCACCATCTTACCTAATTCTGTCGCCATGATAACAATTCTAAAATTGTTGTACCTATTCCAGCATTTAGGGTAAGATAGCCAGTTCCTCAGTTAGTTGAGGATTCCGTGTGTAACCCGTGAGACGTAGGCCGAGCACTTCCCCGACGTACAATTCATAAAAAAATAAAAAGTATTGTTTTAAGCTTCAAAAAAAGGCCTCCTCCATTTTTTGAAGCTTCTCTCTATGCTGTTGTATGTTTTTTTTTTGTTTCTTACTTGAATACTCCGCTAATTCAAAATAGATTTTGATAGTTCTTGTTATATTTGGCAAGCCACAGGCCACTTCCGAAGTGCTCCCATAGACATTTCATTAAAATCGGTATTATTGTCATCCAAGTAAACAAAATTGCGTATTCTGCTTTCCTGTGGTGTTTACGGTCACTAGAGTAGACCCATTGAACTGCTTACCTTCCTGTATCATCATCATCATGGTATTGCCATAATCACCACGCTTGGCAGACGTGTTGCTGATCGCAGTATGATGATACGTAGTAGTCCCACTGAACTGCCTGCCTTCCGGTATCATCGTCATCCTATGATAAAGCCAAAGGGAAGACAGTTCACCGAAACTTCGTAAGAAAAAAAATTACTTAGCATTGTTTGGGCCTAGTGGCATTGCCTCTATGGTGCATTCTGGCTATAAATACTGTATACATGTATAATCATCATAATTATCATCATCATCACAGCCCATAAAAGTCAGGCAGAGGGGCCCAACAAATGTATGCCATATGTCTTCGACAGGAACTCGCCCGAGTGCAGACCACGCTCGATCTAGCCGGTGGTGGATCAGCAGAGAGAGCCCGCGTGAGCATCTGTCCACTTGGAAACCTACCAGAGTTCCTGTTTCCACTTGTCTTCTTACTTCATTGTTTATTTATACAGTGAGGGTTGGGTAGCGATCTCCTGAAAAATTAAGATGCATTACATTTGTCTTTTCGGGTTGAGAGCTAGTCCGTTTACTTTGAACCAGTGGTCCAGTTGTTCAACTACCCTATTTACCTTTTGCTCTAATAACGCGATGTTTGGAGCCGTCACGATGGTGGCTACATCATCCGGCATCCGGCGTACATCAGGAGCCCGGCGTCTGGGACTGACCCGGGTAGGTCATTCATAAGGAGGCTTAAGTTAGATTTGAAATAGGCATTCAGAATCAGGCAATAAGCCTCGTGCATAGCTATCTATCGAATCGCATTCAAAAAGTAGACATTAACGGTAGCAAATCTTCGGGAACATCCACTAACATACCGATGTTAGTGGATGTTCCCGAAGATTTACACCGGTACCACAAGGGTCTTTTTTGGCCGCGCACAAGGCGCGCCGTACGCGAGTTGCGTCGGCCGGCGGCGCCCCGCACGCGGGTTGCGTCGGCCGGCGGCGCCCCGCACGCGAGTTGCGTTGGCCGGCGGCGACCCGCACGCGGGTTGCGTCGGCCGGCGGCGCCCCGCACGCGGGTTGCGACGGCCGGCGGCGCTCCGCACGCGGCAGCGGCCCCGACGAATCTGGCATTCATGGCGTTAACCGCATCCTTGACAGTAGAAAATCGAAGGCCTATAGCGCTCTTCACAATCTCTGTAAAATCAGTTTATAGGGTGTTCATTTTCCCCCTCTCTTTGTTAACTAACCCCCATATAGTTTTATTTATTTATTTATTTACTAGGAAGACCAACAGCTTTATAAAACTTAATAACTAATTAATTAATTAAATGACTTAATTAATAAATCTAAGTAATCTAGGTTATCAGAGAAGTCAATTAGCGGTCCTCACGAATGGTAACAGAAAGATTGAAAAAATAAGCGCAAATAAACATTTACGAAAGTAATTTAACTCAAGTGCCTACTACAACTACTACGTTAACAGATATCTTTTAAAATACATTTATCTGCTAATGGTTATCTAACCATTACACACTACACACTAAGCATTAATAAAAAGTGCCTAGAAAACTTGATTATACCTTAACATTATTGGTTACCTGCCTACTCGCTACCACAGAATAAATGGCAGTACTACACCATTAGGTGCCTACCAGCCGGCGCGCCGAGCTCACACTCGTACAAAACAAGTCTATTGTCTCGCATTCCTTGTAGAATAATATTCCTTTAGCCTTCCGTTATTGGGTTAAAAAAAATAAAACGAGTACCATACCCACCATGAACGTATACTAAAACTGGACCGCGCACTCGAAAATTAGGTACTTACATGAAATTTACACTCCACGCGCTTAAAATAAGTTTCAAAATTGTTTGTCTTTTTTTTTTTTATCAGTACATTTATTCAATACCCAAGGGCTGGCTCTTATTTAGGCCAGCGAATTAGCATAGCTATTCAGCGTGGCAATGCAGCCAGTGTCTTGGGCACGCTTCCGTCTGGTACTGGTCTGGAACAGTTGAGTTACCTATAGGCCGTTTGTAACGGTCCTTAGGTAATCTGACTGATTCCTTTGTACTTAGTTAGTATAATTTATTGTTTGTCTTATGTCAAAGTAGAAATACGAGCCAGGTGAGATAGCTCAGTTATAGTAATGCTTCCTTGCCTAACATGTTGCCATTAGGGCCATACCTAACCGAGATGCCATGGCGACGTGTTAGTTCATACCTACTGAGATGTATGACGGCTAATTCACTTGGCGACCGACTGGCGGCGTTGCCAAGTGGCGACTGGTGACGCTGGCTACCTGGCAACGCCGCCAGTTGTTTGCACGTGTTTGTATGCTCCGTCACTCACTCAGTCGCCAGCCAGTCGCCGCGTTGAACGCACGTCGTACTGAGAGCAAAATGTCGTTCGATACTGAGAGATTTATCATAGAAATTGAAAATCGGCCGTGTTTATGGAACAACGGATTGAAAGAGTACTCTGACCGCAACTTGAAAATTAAATGTTGGGATGAAATGGTGAACATTTTTAAAGAAAAGGAAGACATGACAAATGCAGAAAAAAAGGAACTATGTAAGTGCAATGTTTTATTAATATTTTGTTAAACTTATACATTTCTATCTTGCCATGGTAGTGGGTTATGATTAACAAAATAGTCTGCAAGTTTGTCTCGAACTGTTAAAGCTGTTCTCCCTCCTCTATTACGATTCTGATCTGTAGCAGGTTCGAACCCCGTTACTACCAAAGTATCGTGATATGAATAGCCATCTCTAGAACGTACAAAATTATGCAAAATACAACATGTCTTAACAATCTTCTTTGCTAAATCTAAATTAACATTCAGTGGCCTGTGGAATATCCTCCACTTATTGGATAATATACCAAATGTGCACTCGATATAACGGCGTGCTCTAGATAAAAGATAGTTAAAAATTCTTTGTTTGTAACTGAGATTGTGTCCTCCGTAAGGTCTCATGAGGTTTTCATGTAGTCCGAAAGCTTCATCTCCTACAATTGTATATGGAATATTCTCACCATTTTCTATCAGTGCTTTGGTCTCAGGGATACTTAAAGAATTGCTCATGAGGTTAGTGTATAAAGAGCTTTCCTTAAAAAATCCCAAATCAGTGCTTTTTCCATACGCTCCAACATCTATATATGTGAAATTATAATTAGCATCACATATTGCGAGTAAAACAATTGAAAAGTAATGTTTATAGTTGTAGTATAGTGATCCGGAATTTACTGGCTGGAATATTCTGATGTGTTTTCCGTCAATGGCACCAATGCAATGCGGGAAATTGGTGTTTTTTTTGAAATCCTCTTGCAATGCTTTCCCAATCATTTCCTGTTGTAGGTCATATTATAAATTGTCCTTGATGTTTGCATATAGCGTCACACACTTCTCTAACTATTGTACATATTGTTGTATAACCGAGTCTGTAGTTGTAATATAGTTCCATAAATGTACAACCTTTTGCAAGATACCTGCAAAAAAAAAAAAACTAACTTAAAATTTAGGTACTTTCAGCTGTTACATTACAAAGAAAGTGGAAAAGTATCCGCGGCTGCTTCACAAGGGAAATTGGCCTCCAAAATAATGTTAAGTCTGGATCTGGCGGTGGATCACGTAAAAGTGAATACAACTTCGTTAAACAGCTGCAATTCTTAAAAAATGTTGTAGCTGTAAAGGAACCTGAACACGAACACGTTGCTGATGAAGAACCTACGGAGAACTCTGAACCAGATACACAGATGGTACAACGTAAAAAAAAGAGAACAAAGGCCACTACGTGTCCCGAAGATGATAAATTCCTTGAAACTCTACAGAGAAGAAATAAATAAGAATTTGACGAAAAAAATGATGACGAAGACAGGTTATTTATGTTGTCTTTGGTAGGTACATTAAAAAAAGTACCTCCAGAAAGAAAAATGGATACGAAAATGAAGATAATGTCTATACTCGACAACGCAACTAAGCCTGTATATTACCCCCAAAGCTCATGGTCGCAATCCCAACAAATGCAAGTCTCCTTCAAGCTACCATCCTGGATATTCTACTCGTTCCGGGGGTTCTGAAATGTCACACACCTTACATGCACCCTTGTCGAATTTGTCAAATTACTCCGACGAATCAACCATTTTAGACATGTATGATTAAATTATAAATATATGCTTACCTGAATGTCACAAATAGTTTTTCTTCAGGACTTATAGATTTTCTTAATATTGTATCTTGTTTAGTTAAATCATTCCGACATAAACTCAATAATTCATCAAATGATGTTAGTGACATCCTCAGATAATTGAACATTTTTTCAGGGTATTTTCTTAAATATTCTATATAGAGTTTGAGAAAAACACCGCTTTGGCTTCGGTTTGATACAAACGGATGTACCCATATTTTTTTCTTTTTCCGTTTCATCTTTTTGCGACGCTGGTAATAATATAACAGTGCAGTAATTTCCACGTCCATTCCTGACTGTTTCGAGACAGAACTGAATGTATTGGCGACGCGATTGGGCGACTCAGTCTAGCGACGCAGGGACACCAGACGTAGCCATGGCAACGTCGTTACATTCGTCCCTTACATTTTGTTTTGTCTCCAACGCTCTTTTTACTGCATATCAATGATATGCTATCTAGTGATAGCATCCATTGTTGAATGAATGAATTTATTTATTAAATAATAGTTACATTACAGCTTAAGCCAATCAGTACATTAACAATTTAAAAGAAAAATGATATACAAATAATTTACACATAAAACAGATCAATAAAATATACACTAATTACAACTACAATAACTGAAATATATTCTTAGAGCCCTGTATATACTAGGGACACTATCATAAAATAGGTCCACATGTTCTTATGCAGATGAGATGAGAGTACTGGGGACAAATTCTACATGGGCCGTGCCAATATCCCTCGTTCAATTGTTGAAGAGAGCCGAATAAAACTTGTGTCTGAGATCGAGGAAGTGTTAACCAGAGTTTCTGACTGGGGAGAATTGAACCTGGTTAAGTTCAACCCTACGAATACACAAGTCTGCGCGTTTACTGCCAAGAAAAATCCCTTTACTGTAGCTCCGTAATTTCAGAACACGCCTCTAACCATCTCTAGTAGCATTGGGATCCTGGGTATCGACATCTCCAGCGACGTTCAGTTCCGTAGTCACGTAGAGGATAAGGCAAAGCTGGCATCCAAAAAGCTCGGTGTGCTCAATAGGGCAAAGTGGTACTTCAGTGCGGGGCAGAGACTGCTTCTTTGTAAGTCGCAAGTCCGACCCCACATGGAGTACTGTTGTCACCTTTGGGCAGGAGCACCTGAATACCAGCTTATTAGGTAAGGTTAGGTATTGAACCTTTAAGTCTTAGGAGATAATTTTCCTCCCTGTGTGTGTTCTACCGCTTGTATAATGGGTTGTGTTCTGAGGAATTGTTTGATATGGTGCCTGCAGCCTCTTTTTATCATCGCACCGCTCGCCATCGACAGAGATTCCACACACTTGGAACACATTGCGACGGCATTGTGTTCAAAGTGTGTGGAATCTCTCGTACCGTGAGGTTGAAGAGGAACTTTCTCCCGCGAACTATTCAATTGTGGAAAGATCTCCCTGCAGATATTTTCCCTACTAGCTACAGTATGGGGTTTTTCAAAAAGGGCGTTTTAAAATTTTTACAGGGGCAAGTAATGCTTCTGGTGTTGCGAGCGTCCATAGGCGACGGTAACCGCTTTCCATCAGGTGGGTCGAAAGGTCTATAGTTAAAACAGTTAGGGGAAGGGGGGACACTTGATCACTCGGGAGACTTGATCCCTGGGTATTATTTCGGAAACTATTTTTTTTTTTTTAATTTTAAAACTTTTTATTTTATACTGGTAGGGGAGAGTTCGGTATTACCGCGCGGTTGATAATTCCGTGCCCCTTCATATTCCGCCAACTACGCATAGCAACTGCTTGGCGTGCTGACAATATTGTAGCGCAAGACACATCACCCCCCCCGCGCGCCATAGTAGTCCGCTCCGAGCGCTCAGAGATGGAGCACGTGCGTTCTAAGATTTTCGTGTTACTCGCTATATCTTTTCAACTGATTTTGATAAGAGGTGAGTTCATTACTTTCCCCCCTACTGTCTTATAATAGAAATATTACTCATAGGATAGAAGATCAAGTAAAGAAAAAGAGGTCGTGGGATCCGCATGATATGAAGACTGCTCTGAAAGCCATAAGCAATGGCAGCAAAATTAAAGCAGCCGCCAGGAATTTCAACGTCCCGGAGAGCACTTTAAGAGACCGAATGAGATTGGGAGAAGACTACACTCCTCCACTGACTACTATCCTCCGCTGGGCCGAAGAACTAATAAAAAAAACTAAAAGAAATAATAGATTTTATTGTTATTTTAAATTATACTTTGAACGTCAAGATTATTTTAACATAAATATTTTATACATACTGTTATAATAGTTATTAATTTTCAAGTATTTATACTGAGACTGGTTAACATTTTGGTAGATTTTTTTATAATATGACATTTTAAGATTAAAACACAGCTTTTCACACGTATTTTTTTCGAATAAGACTGTTTTATAAGTAATATGATAATAAAGTTTAATATAATATTAAAATATAGTATAAATATATTAATAATAACGAGTTATTTGTCTACGCATGGTATTATCGAACTAGCGCGAAATTACCATACTCAAGCACGGTATTAACGAACCAGTTCGATAATACCGCGTTTTCCCATTTTGTGGTTTATTGATAATATATTTTCTCTGTATTTGATTTTGTTTGTTTTGCGACGCTATACACATAGCTTGATAAATTTCTTTTCATTATCAAAAAACTATTTTATTTCAACCCTATCCTAAGCTAAGTTGTAGTCATTCTCGCTTAGGGGCGCGGTACCACCCGACTCTCCCCTAATACTGTCCTTTGCCATCAGCCAGAATCACCAAATGTCATACATACAGTGATAATTAAAAGTGCACAGGGCACTTTTAATCAACAATCAAACCAATTTAAAACTTGGTCTTAACCTTAACTTTCACATTAGTATTGCACTTTTAATCAACCTAATAACTAATTAGTTATAAGGTTGATTAAAAGAACAATAAGTTATAAGGTTAATTAAAAGTGCAATACGAATGTGAAAGTTAAGACCAAGTCCAAGTTTTAAAATAGGTTTGATCAAAAAGGATCAAATGTACCCCCTGAAACTCACATTTCAATGAACATTATTTTACCGTGTGGGAGCGGAGTCGCATAAGTCGGCTACCAATGCTAGCCAATGTTGTTATCCATGTGGTATAGAGAAACGCACACTCGCCTCCCGCCGCCGCCACCGCCACGATAACATGACGCTGTGTGGGCTAACATTATCGAGGAGGTATATTTAATTTAATAGGTTCTAATGAATTCACATCAAATATAAAATTAACTAGGTATATATTTCATAATTATCAATAAAGCCATCAATATCAGTAATCATATCCATTTATCACCCTTTGTATGGGTGTAAAATTACATACGTTTATATGCTATGGCTCTTGATCTCATAGACATTACATAATTTTCATGTTACAGACAAAACTGTTCTTATTTTCAAGACGATAAAGTTCAAAATTGATTGTAACTGTGGCCTGCACAAAGCGGCAAAGTAACGCGTAGACGGGTTTCTCAAGTATATTTGATTTTTTTGGCGGGAAAAAGTTTATTGCTTATATTTCAGAAACCACTGGGTCTAAAGGTACCAAAATGTTGATGCTTAGTAAATCAATTCCGGACTCAAATTTAAGCTATTAATCACAATCCAGTATTCAGCCGTGTTGCTAATCCAGATGTGTAAGCTGGGGACATGGGTCTACAGCATACACGCTGTTTTTACCTTGTATCTCTGAAAGTATTATAGCTACAGACTTGAAATATTTGGTTCTTAGTGAACCCATTTTGCACTGAATTATAGGCTATTAATTATAGCCCAGTCTTGACCAGTTTGGCGTTACCAGCATGTGTAAGCTGTAGACCCTGTCCCTGGCTTACACACCTACTGAGGCTTGTATCTACGAAGTTTGATTGGAACCTAAATTTTAAACTAGATTCTGAGATTGAACTAAATTTGAACCAATATTGACATATTTAGAAATAACAGATTCGTTATGTGCAAGCTGGAGACATGCACATTCAAACGGCTGCTGTCATAAATATTCCACGCCGATTTCACGCTGATCAAATGATCGGCGGCGACGGCGCAGCGTGGTCAAAATCATAGGCGCCGATCGGCGAACACCTCTCTAGATACCTAACTGCCTACCTAATTATTTATCACACATACCTACACAATTTCAACTTAATCGGATGAAACTCAAGATTTGAAATTTTAAGACTTTTGTTCAATTTTACCGTTAGGAGGAATTGAAATAATAATAAACTGGTGGCTCTGTGAGCTGTAGACTTCGCGTGTCTGTCTTTTCATAGCTTAGAACTTATCAAAAATAGCTAGTAGTTCGCCCCGAATTGAGATCTTGTGATGTCTGGTTTGTGACGACGATTATTTCTCAAATAGAACGTAATTAACGAACGATAAAAGTGTGCTTTCATTTCGCCTTTCTTACCTTACTTAAGTACTTTTTTCTCGAACTCTCTTTATTCACCTGAGACACAGATAATAAATTCAAGGCTCTCTCTTGTACTTCATGTATCAATATCCTTACTAATTTGGAACAATAGTTATTTGTTATACAAGAGTGCAAAGTTGCTTTTTAACCGCGTTTTCAATTTTAATGACTGAGCAAGCGAAGGAATCAAAAGAGCACGAGGTGAAAAATCTTTGCAATCGAGTGCAACACGTAACTTTTCATTCCACCTCAGCGAGGAAATGACTAAATGCAAAAAAAAACGTTTACAATCACAAGATTTTATTTCAGTTTAGGTATTAACTACTACATTATGACAGGTAAGTATTACAGAATAATCTTTAAATTATAACAAAATAATACTAAGGTATAATTAAGAAAATTTGAAAGTAACGTTGCTAAGTACAGTTATTTAAATTGAGTGTAATATTTTTGTTTGGTGCTGTAATATTGGTGTTAGTCACTTGTGTACTGTTTTTCGGTAAACTATCTGTCATACTTAATAGTTGTACCGATTCATCGGATTCCCTTGGCGTAAATGTTGGCATGAGAGGGCGATGGTTAGGTGTTTAGTAATGGCTCATTTTTGATGTAGAAGGGCCAGTCCAAGGATCTGACTGTGGTTCTTTCAGTGTAATGGCTCCTACGATGCCTTTACAAGTAATACACCAAGACGGTTCCGATTTCGAGTTTTTAACAAATTAGAAAAGGTTGTATGATGAATTCGGCACCATGGAGGTAGAAGTGTAGTGTAGGTTTAGTGATGTTTTGAAATCACAAACTTAGTTCACACGATGTTCTAAATTCAATTTTACTTTAACCTCTAGCGGATAAAAACGGCTTTTGAACTCAGATATCGAATAGTAAAAATACTCTTTCCGAGATGGTGGGATGAAAAGGTTATTATCGTTTTGAAAAGTGCTCTCAAAACTGTGTCCTTAGTAGTCGTGGTTTAAAATCTATCCCTCCAGCCTACGGATGTCGTAAAGTCAACCAAAAAGGCAGCAGTCTTTTTCTTTGTGTGAACAAAACATAGTCTGTTTAGCGAGGTGATAATGGCCGTACCTACCTTACAGCTATAGAGGAAGTTCTTGTCACATTGTGGTGGACAATAATGTCCTGTTGAAATGGAACCCTGGCATATTCATGCCAGGGTTTTGACTGCGCATATACATACTACCGTTTGAACCCTTAACGCGCCCCTTTGATACGAAAACCACCCCAAATAAAAAAAATATATAAATTGTATGCATGTGCAGTCGATACTCTTTCAAATGACATACCAGAAGCCAAAAATCTTCTCGTCTCACTTAACTGATGATAGCTTAGGATAGCTGATGATAGCTTAGGATAGCTGATGATAGCTTAGGATAGCTGATGATAGCTTAGGATAGCTGATAATAGCTTAGGATAGCTGATGATAGCTTAGGATAGCTGATGGCGAGGGATTAAACTGAGCAGTTTGCCTTGACGGCGAACGTGACCTTGGCTTATACAAATTGGACTCTGAGATGGCAGTATGGTTTGGCATAAGATGATACGGAGGTGTAAGTGTGCGCCCTGAAGGCGTACACTAACACTACTAACTTTGGCTTACGTAGAAGGAACGATGAGATGAGGAGGTGTGCCCTTTTCAGGGCGCGCGGATAGGGGAGTACTCACCCCGGAAAAAAAAAAAAAAGAGACGACGATGTGGAGCATCGAAGATAAAAAAAATAAACAAAAATGGAAACAAGCACGCGTGAAAACAGTCCCCTGGTGGGTCCCCGAGAGGGAGAATCCCATCCTTCCACTACGGTGGAGGCTGCCCTATCGTACTCAGGGGAGGGCAACAAATGCTTCGTAGGCCGGCGCTCCGCCCGCCTTCGTGAACGCAACTCTAGCATGAAACTTGACATCGAAACTGCCGCTGATTTGGACAACGTTGAACTGGATGTGGAAGCGTACGCCCCGAAGGCGTGCGTTGACACAAATGACCCTGGCCTGTTAATGGACCCAAAAGTGGTGGTGACGCGCCTGTCGGAATCAGATACCGACGGGAGCATGGAGACGGTGACGTCCGGCACTGAGTCGGATGGTGACCGCCGATTTTGGCGGAAGAGACCGGGCGGGCCCAACTCGGACCCGGACGCCACTCTGGCAGAAGGAACGTCGATGCCAAAGATGACGAAATCCGCTAAGGGCAGAGGCACAGGTCGATTCGCGGCCCTGGCTAAGGAACAGAAGGAAAAGAAGGTCGCTAAACGGGAGGAGTTTATCCTCGACGCCGCTGAAGATGTGTCGCAGTTGACGGAGAGGGCTCGAAAGACGAGAGTGACGCGCCCTTCACTCATGGCTGAGTGTCTGACGGGGAAGGTTGACGACCAACTGGCGTCGTCCCTTTGTAAGCAGGTGTTGAGTTGTGTGGAGGTTGTCAAAACGGTGTCCCGCAAGTCTAGCCACCTCAGTGGCCCGTTTCAAAAGTCCCTCAACGAAGCCGCACAATATATCGTTGAGGCCGTGGAGGTATTGAGCAAGCGCTCCATCTCGGAGGAAACCTCCAAACTGCAGGCGGACAACGCCCGTCTGCACGCAGAGCTCGCTGCACTCCGCAGGGAGTTTGCAGAGATGAGAGTGGAGATGCGGCGGACCCAACCCACAACAGAGCCAAGAGCTCAACAGCTTGATGTGGAGGGGCTGTCACGCACTATCATGGTTCAGGTCGGCACCATGTTGAATGCCAGACTAGAAGCCTTGGAGGGGAGACTCCTCCCAGAGACGCGTCTGCGGCCACCACTGGCTGCTGACAGAGCTCGAGAGCAGAGAGCTGAGCCTATGCCAGAGTGCGTAAAGCCTGTTGCGGCAGCGGCACCTATGTCGGAAGCCTCCACATCTGCCCAAGGCAAGAACACAGTCGGTCCTAAATCTAAAGGGAAAGCGAAGAAAGGAAACCTGGCAGCTAAACAAGCAGCTGCGTCTAGAGAGACACAAGCACAGGTCCCAGCACCTTTATCAAAGGATGGGACATGGACCAAGGTTACTGGGAAGAAATCCAAGCTGATGGACAAAAGGGCGGCTGGCGTTCCGGCTTCAGCTGCTCCAAAGTTGAAGCTCCGCCCTCCTCGCTCGGCTGCAGTCACACTTACCCTGCAGCCCGATGCTGAGAAAAATGGCGTGACTTACATTTCGCTTCTCACGGAGGCCAAAAAACGCATCAACCTCAAGGACCTCGGTATTGAAGAGTTGCGCTTCAAAAAGACTTTAACAGGTGCCCGGATGCTGGAGGTCTCCGGCACCGAGAGCACGGGAAAAGCTGACTCCTTGGCGGAGAAGCTCAAAGAGGTCCTGAGCGCTGATGCGGTACGGGTGCAGCGGCCGGTAATGCGCGCTGATATACGTGTTACGGGTCTTGACGATTCCGTGACTGCTGAGGAGGTTGCAGCGGCCGTGGCCGAGCAAGGTGGCTGCAATGCCAACGCCATCAAGGTGGGCACAATAGGCCCTCGTGGCTCGCTGTGGATGAGCTGTCCTGTTGCGGCTACCAAGAAGGTGGTGGAAGTCGGCCGGCTCAAAGTGGGTTGGATCTCAGCGCGGGTAGTACTGCTTGATAGATTGCCCCTCAGGTGCTTTAAGTGCCTTGAGGCTGGCCATGTAGGAAGCAACTGTGTTACTGGGGTCGACCGCAGCACACTTTGCTATCGCTGTGGAAAGCCCGACCATCGGGCGCGGAACTGTCTCGCCGAGCCAGACTGCGCAATATGTGCAGTGGCCGGTAAGCCTACGACACATCCGATTGGTGGGAAAGAGTGCCCCGAGGTCGAGCACCAAAAAGGGGCTATGCGGAGCCGAACAGGCAGGAAAAGGAAAGGGAAGATTAAAAAGAGCCCCGAAACTACAAAACCGCCACAACGCCAGGCGGAGGCGGAGCCTATGGACGCCTCTATTTAATTAGATCGTCTACAGAAGAATACCCTGACCGCCGCCGACTCCCCACCTTTGATAACGTAGCAAAGGTTCGGGGACGCGTGCTAGCCGTCAAGGGCGGACAACGGGGACCTGCGGGAATTGGATCGGGGGATCCATTGCCTGCGTTATGAGGTCCCGAGCTGGAAGGCGCTCCAAGTGTTCTGGGGTGCTTTGAGCATGATGGGTGAGAGGCTTTCGAGCCCTCCCCACTTTAAAGACGAACCCGCAAGGGTTAGCGCTGTGGAGGTTACGGATGTGTGCAACAGCGATCCCGCGACCTCTTCAAACACGCAAAGAAGGAACACCCCAGGTTTTTAGTGGGTAGGCTATCTCTCTGATAGAGACTCCCACATAACCACCATGCCCCCCCGGGCTGGTGGTATCCATAAAGGATTTCCCTGGGTTAAAAAAAAAAAAAAAAGGATAGCTGATGGCGCTAGCGCAAGTAACATCGACTCTTTGTTTATTTATTCTTTAAAAATTGAATTATAGCGTAATCTAAAGTTCAGTGGCCTATATATGTAATAAATAGTGTAACCTATAAGCACAAGTGCTATCTTTGGATACTATCCACAATTAATCTTATAATCAATGGAAATAAGTACCAACGTTAACTTTGTGATCTAAAATCAACAAGTTTCTGCAGCAACATCATCTGGAAAATAATATTTTATGATAAAAAAACTGTGAGTAAAGAGATAAATGATAAATGGATCAATTTTAATTAAACTATAATCATAACCAAAGTGTTCGAAAAAAGTAAACAAAAGTGAGTGAGACCTCTCCATTCAAACAGCAACCGTCACTTGTACTATTATCTGTTACTTTCATGCGAGCAGTTGAAACTCAAGTCAACCCAGAAGGCACCGAGTTCCGACCTTCGATAGTGAGGAAACACTTTTGATGTTCGAAATTGAATTTGTGATCATTTGTATAAATTTACATACAATTGTAAAATAAGAAAAAAAAATACCACAATGACGACCCGATCTAAATCCAAAAAGGAAGTCAAACCAAGACCTGGAAAAAACACTTATGTTAAGGCGTTTCCATGAGCCAATTTCGGTCACACAAATAGTGCCCGAGCTATATAAAATTTTATAATGATTGCTCTTATAGGAACGGAGATATTGAACAAGACTTTTGAATTACATTTCGAGCTGGCGTTATGGCAGCGTACCCATTAAACAACGTAATAGTTCTTATAGAAAATAAATGCTGTACGTATAAATAGTGTGTGAAATACTGCCTCTGCCAGTAGTCATACTTTATGCAATTTCGAAGTGGAACAATATAAAAAGCCTTTGGGAAGTTCTAGGAACTAATGCATTGTGGTACAGTCGCACACAAAAAGTAATTTGTTAGTGAAATTGTAAACCGAACAATTAAGGTAGGTAGTAAGAATTAGTAGTTTTGTTACTTTATATGGACTTGCTTGAAGAGAAGATGAGCTTTCGTGAGTACTTTTACCCATATTTGTCCGCACTCGCACGCTTACTACCATGGTTCATGGTGGTAAATGTTATTGTACCCACTAAGAATGGTCATTATTTACTAAACCATTTTATTTTTGCACTGATTATTGATTTGCTCTATTTACGCAGAGTTTGTTAGGCATAACCACGAACGTGAATTCGATTATGTGTACGCACACGTAACGTTCGTGGTTATACCATAACGGACACCAAAATGACGATATTTAGAACAGCACTTTTAAAAAATGCAAATTACTAAAAGGCAATGATAATATCTCTGTAAAAAAATAAACCTAAGCATTACAAATTATTAGACTTCAAGATAATTTTTTTTTCCATGTAAAACGTTCCAAATGCCCCAGTTTACGTTCTTAAAAAATGAAAGGTATAACCATCATCACTACGCTTGGCTGTTGTTTAGGTTGGTGTTCACGATTCAAGTTTTGTTTATACACAGAAGGAAACGCATGCCTTTTTGGTGAAGCCCTTGGTTGACTTTTACGATATCCGTGGCTGGAGATGTAGGTACATTTCTAAACCAAGACTAATACAGGCAACTGTTTTGAGCGAACTTTTAAATAATTTACATAAAAGTTTTTATTTCACGGTTGAAAAAGGTGACTTCTGCCCTTACTCTGAATCACGGTCACCGCTTTGGTACTCTGATCTCACTTTGGCTTTGCATTATTATAATGAGAGCTATCAACGAGAGTAAGCCTCGAACAACCAGATGAATACTCTGAGCACACTTGCTCTCAATCTCTCTTGATTGAGAGAAAGTGTGCTGAGAGTACGACAGGTGTAGGTAATGAAAGCTCACGTTTATCGTTTGTTAGTTGCTTTATCTTTGTGTGTTAATCTCCTTCGTTAAATACCTAACACAAACCAGACATCACGATCACGAGATCTGAGTTCGGTAACACAAGCCGTGCCAGGTATTTAACCATCCGGACATCACGAGATCTCAGCTCGGGGCGAACTACTAGTATAATACATTTTATACACCGTTTCAGATAAATTTCTTTCTCTTTGGGTCCCGGGAACAAAACTATTATATTAGGTCCTTACATATGAAATTGGCGTTTTGTATGGGAGGAACATAAAGGCAATTTTTTCATATTAAAATATATTTTATTAATCAAAGTATGTACCATTGCTATCTATATACTTTTGCCATCTTATAGGTAGTTCATTGATCCCTTTACTAAAAAAACCATTCGGACGGGAATCAATGAAATCTTTGAAAGCGGTTTGGACTGCCTCATCGGAATTGAATTTTTTTCCTTGCAAGAAGTTATCCAAATTTCGAAAAAAATGGTAATCTGTTGGAGCAAGGTCCGGAGAGTACGGTGGATGTCTTAGACATTCCTATTGAAGCTCCTCTAATTTGGTAGTCGTCTGTTGGGCCGTGTGTGGTCTAGCGTTGTCTTGAAGCAGCAGTGGCGTAGAGCGATTGAAAAGTCTCGGTTGTTTAACAGCGAGCTTTTCCATCATGGTTTGCAGTTGCTGACAATAGACATCAGCCGTAATCGTCTGACCAGATTTAAGAAAGCTATAGTGTACGACACCGGCACTAGTCCACCAAACGCTTACAAGTAACTTTTTTTGAGTCAATTTTCGCTTGGGGCAAGATTTGGACCTGCTGGTTCACCAGGGTTCAGCCTTTGCGATGAGCGTTTACGATTATCGTACAGGATCCACTTTTTATCACATGTAATGATCCGATTTAAAATTCCTTCATTATTGTGCCGGTTGAGTAATGTAACGCAGCGGTCGACGCGCGTTTGTCGGTTTGCTTCACTCAATTCATGAGGTACCCACCTTTCAAGCTTTTTCACCTTCCCAATTTGCTTCAAGTGGATTAAAACGGTTTTGTCACTAACACCGCAGCCTGCAGCTAACTGTGATGTGGTTTGCGATGGATCTGCTTCCACAATAGCCTTCAATTCATCATTATCGACCTGGGTCTCCGGCCGTCCACGGGGCTTGTTCTGCAGGTCGAAATTTCCAGAACGAAAGCGTTGAAACAAAAAACGCACCGTGTTTTTTTATTGCGACACCACCACTATACACATCATTAATCCTTCGAGCCGTTTCTGCAGCACTGGTGCCACGGTGGAACTCGTACTCGTAAATAATGCGATATTTTAAGTTTTCCATTTTGTGAAATGAGTGACGCAGAAAAAAAAAGCAAAAGAGAAAAAAACAAATGAATTACGGTTTTCGAAACACAAATGCATGAGTAAATAGCTGTTTAAATTTGAATTTGGAATTCCTAACCAAAGAGGAGATATTTAAGATCAAAGTGGCCAGTACGACAAAACGCCAATTTCATATGTAAGGACCTAATATGATGTAAGTATTAGGTTCCTACCTACCGTAACATTTTTTTAATTATTGTAGACTGGCAAGCGCTTGGCCCTCATCTCACTTGGTTTCAAGTTATGATAAGGCCGAAGGGGGCGCACTTCACTCGGATTCCTCCTCACCTGGTTTCAAGTTATGATAAGGCCGAAGGGGGCGCACTTCACTCGTATTCCTCCTCACCTGGTTTCAAGTTATGATAAGGCCGAAGGGGGCGCACTTCACTCGGATTCCTCCTCACCTGGTTTCAAGTTATGATAAGGCCGAAGGGGGCGCACTTCACTCGGATTACTTCTCACCTGGTTTCAAGTTATGATAAGGCCGAAGGGGGCGCACTTCACTCGGATTCCTCCTCACCTGGTTTCAAGTTATGATAAGGCCGAAGGGGGCGCACTTCACTCGGATTACTCCTCACCTGGTTTCAAGTTATGATAAGGCCGAAGGGGGCGCACTTCACTCGGATTACTCCTCACCTGGTTTCAAGTTATGATAAGGCCGAAGGGGGCGCACTTCACTCGGATTCCTCCTCACCTGGTTTCAAGTTATGATAAGGCCGAAGGGGGCGCACTTCACTCGGATTCCTCCTCACCTGGTTTCAAGTTATGATAAGGCCGAAGGGGGCGCACTTCACTCGGATTCCTCCTCACCTGGTTTCAAGTTATGATAAGGCCGAAGGGGGCGCACTTCACTCGGATTCCTCCTCATCTGGTTTCAAGTTATGATAAGGCCGAAGGGGGCGCACTTCACTCGGATTCCTCCTCACCTGGTTTCAAGTTATGATAAGGCCGAAGGGGGCGCACTTCACTCGGATTACTCCTCACCTGGTTTCAAGTTTTGGCAAGGCCGAAGGTGGCGCACTTCACTCGGATTCCTCCTGACTGAGAAACTGGCTATCTTAACTTAAGTGCGACGAGACTGGGGTAAGATGGTGGTAGGTACCAGGCGAGCTTAAACAAAGTACTACCACCAACCAAACCAAGCACAATATTGTAGTCCCCTGGGGATCGAGCCCATTAATAAACTATCATAAATAAAACGGCAAATAACTTACACGTATTTTATTTACGTTATAAAATGAAGCAATAGTATACAACGTTACCTAAAATGAGATATCTACTTAGTAAAATATAAAAGGAATGAAGAGACGAGCCGTCCCGTTGGCACGGCACGCGTGACATGACTGACACGCGTTACACTCTCCACCCGGCTGGGTGTCCGAGTCCGGGCTGTGCTGTGCATTAGTGGTCATGGTCAGTCGCATTACAACACATCACATCACATCACATCATATTACATTACAACATTATGACTTAGGTACACGTTATTTTATTGTAAAAAGTTACAAATAGATAATTACATAAAACAGGTTGTCCTGAAATTTGTTGATATACATTACTCTCTACGTGGATGAGAATTAAATTAAAATGAAGGGACAGAGTGGGTTGGCTATGTTAGTGTTTGTGGTCATTAATAAGTGATTGTGGGGAGTGGGCTGGCTATGTTTGTAATCATTAATAATAAATTCATCAAAATTAAAATTAAAATCGCCGTACTCTAGCATTTTGTCTTACAGCATTGTCTTACAGCATATCGATGGGGGAATAGTACTTTGTTAGTCTCTGAGGGTAGTTATATATTCGAAAGCTGAGTAACTCATATTGACATCTGTTGTAATAATAAGTGTTAAGCATGGCAAAGTCATCTCCAACACAACACATTATTATCAGATCCTTATTTGGTGCACAACACAATCAGGTCAGGAAGAGCTATGAATTCCGATACAACCTGTACTCAATCAATCATACTCGTAATTACAAAGGAACACATTTGATGAAGACATTTCTTTGTTCAGTGATTTGAGAACTAATCCACTATCGAGCAGCGACCGCCATTATGATGGGTCGCGCACTCGTTTCATGTGTGAACTGCCGACTGCCGGCTGCCGGCTGCCGACTGCCGGCTGCCGGCTGCCGGGAGACACCCACACCTGTACCTAGCTCTCTAGGGGAAGTAGGTACGTACCTACAACCAGGTGGAGGCAGGACATTTTCAGGACTTAGCAGATCTAATTAACTACTTTGTATACAATTATGAATCGCAAGCTGCTGCAGGTTCGATCCGGAAATCTAATCATCATTTTTGTTTACATTTTGCATTAATTATCAATCCTTCTTATTAAAGCGTAATAACTACTTAATGATCAAACAAACGAATGCGATACACAGCGGCGAATATCTAGCTTTGGTTTTAAAAGCAACATAAAGTAGGTATTTCTCCCAAAGAGCTGCTAGAAAATCCATTACATACAGTACCCGCTTCACGTTCGAACAGGTTGTAGGGGGCAGGTTGTAGGGGCGGCTGATCTCTTCGTCTCTCGCACGGTGTTGCAGAGTCGAGCTCCTTTCATAACCGCTTCAGGATGCGTCGCTTGTCCTTGTTGGTGTTGGAGGTGGTGGAGGTGGAGGTGGAGGTGGAGGTGGAGGTGGAGGTGGAGGTGGAGGTGGAGGTGGAGGTGGAGGTGGTGGAGGCGGCGCGGCGCTCGCGCTTGGCGCACGGGCCGTCGTCCTCCTGAAACACGACAAAGACGCGGAGGTGTAACCGGGTTAGTGTAACGCTGTGATGATCGCGCGCGCACACTCTACACCGCACTCACCGACACCGAGGCGATCGCGTGTATCTCCGTGAGCAGACGGGCGCGGCGCGCGTAGTCGTCGTAGCGGTCGCGCAGCAGCGCCGCCGCCTCCGCGTTGAGCGCCGAGTCCGCGTTGGGCGCTATCAGCAGACAGCGCAGCGCCACCAGCGCGTGCTGCAACCCGAGCTCGGGTCGCCAGCCCTTGGCCAGCGTATCGACGCACACCTCGCCGCTGTCCCACGCCACGTTCGGATGGAACAGCTTGGTGAGGAAGCGCGCGCGTGGCGGCGCCGCCGGGAACCCGCGTCCGAGAGACACGCGCACGCGGAACACGCCCCCGGCGTACGGCGTGTCCGCTGCAACAAACGTCTCCGGTCAGATCGATGATGGACGTTGCTGACTTTTTGTCAACTTTGTCGTTGCCGCGACTTGAGCTGTGACTTGTTGACGATTCTACCCGAGGTTCGCCTGGCTAGCCTAGCTGCCACCATCTTACCTAATTCTGTCGCCATAACGATTCTTAAATTGTTGTGTTTCATTTAGAGGTAAGATAGCCAGGCGGACTTAAACAAAATCCTACCACCAACCAAACCTATATACCAACAATTACCTATATTGTACTCCCCCTAAGGATCGAACCCGGGTTCTCGGATCTGACACCGGTAGGCAAACCACTAGACAACAGAGGCGGTTAAAAAGACGTCATGATTTGAAAATGTACCCCTCCAGCCTATGTTGGACACCTTTCTTCTGTGTATAAACAAAACCTTAAGTGTGAACACCAATTTGTCTGCCAATCATGGTGATTCTTATGAATTTGGAGGAAGTTCTCTCCACATTGTGATGGACAATAATGTGTTTCTGTGATGTGCACTGTAAATCCCTTACATGACATTTCAAAAGTAATTGTTGGTTTTGATTGATACCTTTGGCTTGGCAACTGTACCCTAGTGATTGAAAAATTAAAAATAAATTGACAAATTTAAATTTAAACAAGAAGCCATACCTATACCCTCACATCACTATCTTGTGAGATTGATGGTCACCCAAAATGTTTGTCGTACCACATTCCTTTGTTCTATATTTGTGGTAAGCCATAGTATGATTCCTTGAAAGGTCTTTCTTTGGTCACACCCACCTTGATTTCGAGATTCTAACCTAATAATTTTGTTAGCTTAATAATATAATAACAAAGTCTTTGTCTGAGAGGACAGAGCAGGCATTTCCGGTACTTAGGAAATGCCTATTTCATTTAACCCATGGATATTTCTCAACCGGTGGAACTTTTCACGACTCATAAACGGAGCATGAACGGTATTATTTAGCAGCCGTATCGGTATGTAGTTTTTAAATTTAATTAATACATATGCATTGCATAATTCACTTAATCATAAATTAGCCTACTTTGATATTGATAAGTAAAAAACAACAAGTATAGATAAATTTATAGTAGGTATATTAGGTTGGAAAAACAAATTAAAACTTTTTAGGCTTATGATAAATTAACAAAAGAAACCCTGTAACAAATTTGTCCCTAGAACAAGATGCAACTTGTCCGCATCTCAACCCACTAATTGTAAGTACTAACAATAGAATAAATTAGATTTAAATATCACTGTATTGGTTCAAACATAAGTCTCTAGGATTAATAAGTTAAGCCCTCAGGCCTTGAGATTAAAAGTTCAATATCCGCGGTAACTTCTAACTTAGGTACAACTTACAGCTTGGAGATTTTTTAAGATAAAGGTGTTTTTATGTGCTCGTCTGGCGTCTGAATCTTTTTAGTTTGTATTTAATATTTTTGACGACACTAGCCTTCAGACCATTTTCACAGTTCAATCTTAATAATAACCTCTCGAATTTTTATGAAATCATTATTTAGCATTTACCCTTTTTTTTAATAAATATTTATGCTAAATAACACATTGGATTTTTATTCACTTTCCATCTTCACAACCATTATACTTAATTAAAATACACGTCGCTCATTGAATGCAAAACGGCAACAAACCAAAAACCTCGTTTTTTACAGGAAAGCCAAAACAAAACTTAAAACAACATTTTTTTCGAAAAATAATGTTCTTATTTTTAAATATTATGATGTTAATACATCATTGCTTTACAAATTGTTTACTCTATCTTTTTAAATAATGACCGCTGTGATAGCTCTCACCCAAACTGATAAAAACAACAAAAGCCCTTTTTGCATTCAAAATTTGAATCAATGTTAAAATAATTATCTCAAAAAATTAAACAAATATAATAAAAAAATCTAAAATAATAAATAACCTATTTGTTATAACAAATGTAGGTATCTCTTCTGACTGTCCTCAAACGTATCTATTCCAATTTTTTCTATAGATTAAAAACAGAATTATAGAAAACTACACGAGTATAGAGAGAAGACAACATATCCACAGGCTAGCTCATGCTTGTAGAGAAGACAACATATCCACAGGCTAGCTCGTGCTAGGAGAGAAGATAACAAATCCACAGGCTAGCTCTTGCTTGGAGAGAAGACAACATATCCACAGGCTAGCTCATGCTTGTAGAGAAGACAACATATCCACAGGCTAGCTCGTGCTAGGAGAGAAGATAACAAATCCACAGGCTAGCTCTTGCTAGGAGAGAAGACAACATATCCACAGGCTAGCTCTTGCTTGGAGAGAAGACAACATATCCACAGGCTAGCTCATGCTAGGAGAGAAGACAACATATCCACAGGCCAGCTTGTACTTGAAGAGAAGACAACATATCCACAGGCCAGCTTGTACTTAGTCAAAGTCAAAGTCAAATATTTTTATTCATTGAGATTTTTAGAATCATTTTGAAACGTCAAATCTACCGCCTGTTCAGAATCGCGACCAGCACACAAGGAGAAAGGCAAGAACCTCGGGCTGATAATTTTTTGATGATCCATTTAACATTTAGGTACAGTGTTTATAATAATTTAATAACATTACAAGTGTTACCTACATCATAAAACTAAAAACTTAATATTATCTTAAAACATTGATTATTACATAACTATCTAATGGGCAGTTTCTTAACATTGAGAAATCACCATTTAACTGTCAACTGGTATAGCAACATCGGGCCACGCGTTCTTATCGTCGATATAGTCACTTATTTTGTAATATGCTCTTTTAATTAAATTATTCTTTATATACAATTTGAATTTACGAGCAAAGAGTTTGGTGGCGCTTTGAGGAAGCTTATTATAGAATCGTACACAGTTTCCTAAGAATGAATTATTTACTTTTCCTAAGCGATACCTAGGTATGTCAAGTTTATTTTTATTTCTAGTATTAACACTGTGTACATCACTTCTTTTACCAAACTCATCAATGTTCCTGTGAGCGTGCATTAGGTTTTCATAAATATATTGGGAGCTGACTGTCATAATACCTTTAAAAATATAATAATCTCTTTAAAACGTTCCCTGAGAGAGTCATGAGTTTTCAATTTATAAATTGCCCGTACAGCTCTCTTTTGCAGGATAAAAATGCTTTCAATATCTGCTGCATTTCCCCATAAAAATATGCCATAGGACATAACGCTGTGAAAGTAACTAAAATAAACTAACCTCGCCATGGTTTCATCAGTAAGATGCTAAGGCATCTTACTGATACTTATAATTACTTAATTTAAAGTTAAGTGGTACGTACTGCGTAAGCTGCCGAGCTTAGCCGGCTAGCTAATGTATTAATATGAATACCCCATTGCAACTTTGCATCAATATTTAAACCCAAGAAAGTAGTTGCTTCCATAAAGTTAAGTATTTCCCCATTTAAGATAATGTTAGCATTGCTGACGTGAATGTTAGGCAAGGTGAATCTAATGCATTTGGTTTTTTTCTCATTTAATAAGAGGTTATTCACCGTAAACCAATTGTTTTCAAATTTGAAGAGAAGACAACATATCCACAGGCTAGCTCTTGCTTGGAGAGAAGACAACATATCCACAGGCCAGCTTGTGCTTGAAGAGAAGACAACTATGCATAGGCCAGCTTGTGCTTGGAGAGAAGACAACATTGTCACACTGAGATGGATTATTATTATCCCGCTCCCGGTGAGAATTGTCTCCAGTCCATGTTAAACCACAGAAGGGCTAAGTTTACATGATCCTTGCCAACCAGCATTATCAGTAATACACAAAGATTCAATCAAAGTACCATACAGTAGTTACAGTTTGATGTGCATTCACTAAACAGACAGACAAAAATGGAAAAAACTATTGTTTTGGCGTTTTAGTATCACTTATTATTTCGTCATCTGGACATGCCAATATCTTTACGCGTGTCCACATAGTGAAACTTCAATTAAATCACTTTAATGTTTTCACCAACTCGACACACATTTGCATTTTACCCTAATTCATGTAAAAGTACAGTCACGCAGATTAATAACATGGTTAGTTTTATTATAAGTACTTAGGTATAGATAATAGACACATCTTTGAATAAAATGTTTACTAAACTCATCCTTATGATGATAATACCAACACATGCAAAAAACAATAAATATTTATGTGTGGTAATGATTCAACCGACAATGCCAACCCAGAACCCAGTGCTAACATAGGAAATCTTGAGAGGAGAGACTGGTATTCCGGGGAACTGGTAAGTATAGGTGTGGGACCGGGGTACTCACCGGGGCCTTCGATGTGCGCCACCACCTCGGTGAGGTCGTCGTCTCGCAGCTGCAGCTTGATGCCGGCGGGAGGCGCGGCGGCTAGAGCGCGCAGCGACCGCGCCAGTCCGCGCAGTGTCTGCGGGCACACGTTCTCTACGTTCGACATCGACCGCACACTGGCACCGCCGCCGCTCAATACCGCATCACCTGCACGCCTGCACCACACCACACCACACACCGATCGACTGGATGCTTTGATAAATAAGCTTGCCTTGTTGCTTGCTACGATTGCAACGAAGCTACCGATCGATGTGGTCTAAGCGATAGTAGTTTACAGTTCTTTCTTACACAAATTGTATCCTTGAAAATACCAATTCACAGCACAGTCGATGTTGTTTGTCCTCAGAAGTCAGAATCAGAACATTCAATCAATTTATGTATGTATTGTATTGTATTGGTGTAGTGTAGGTACTAATACTAATAGGTAGTTATATGTATGTGTATGCATTATTATTCTCGACTACCTACTGTTATACTCTTTGATTAATGTCCTTGTCCGTTAAAACCACAGAACAGAAAATTAATATTTGATGCTTACTTACACCACAACTATCAATTTATGGGTTACTCTACTCCCGGTACTTACCTGAATTTAGCAAAAGTCATGAGTAACGGAACGTACGGCGGCGCGGCGTACCCATCATCATACCATAAAATCCTCCTTATTTACGTACGTTTATCGTCTATCGTATCGGTGTATTCCGGAATCCCGGACCGTGAAATTATCTAATGCGATGCGTATTGTATTGCGTTGTATTGTTGTTGTAATCGTAGTTTATGTTGTGTCGTGTCGTATGACTGGAAACTTGATTGAGCTTCGTAATTTGTGGTACGTTAGGTCAAGTCAACTATTTGATAGATCAATTGATATGATAAGTGATATAGTGTAATCTGCGCCGCGCTCACTGTACGTCGTCGGTTGGTTTACTTACTGGAAGGACATGGAGGGTGGTTATCGGGACGAGGAGTGGTTCCGAGTGTCGGTGTCGCTGGCGCGGTACTTCCCGGGAGTGGACGAGCGCGCGCGTTGCTACATGGCGGCGGCGCGCGGACGACGCGTGCGATGGTTAGCGCGACGCGTGCGACGCACGTTCGCGCTGCCCGGACGAGTCGCGCTGACGGCGCGCGGCCACCTGCTGCCGCCGGGCGAGCCGCTCGCGCTGCTCACTGCCGACGACGAGATACAGTAACTACTTACCTACCAATCGCTCTATCAACTCATTACCATTCCTACACGTAGGTATCTAAGGAACCCGGTAGTAGCGCTCTCCCAAACAAACATAGATATTCGTTCATTTTGAATAGCACATTCGATTCCAATTAAATTTTGCAGATTACGTGCTGCTTCTAGAGCAGACGTTTACCGCAACTATGCCTCTTGTACCTTTTTACGTGGTAGGTGGATTTTTGTTAGTCATGCCAACCGATGTACTCCAAGAAGGCCAGCAACTCGTTGATGCCAGCGTCCTTAGTGTCCCTAGATATTGCAACCATTGAGATGCCATGCCACTAAAATCTAAGAGTATGTGGTGACTACTCTGGAACTATGCATCCTTTGCATAGCCCTTAAAGATTATTTCTATCAGTTGCACCTCAAGGAACTAGGTCTGACCATATTGGAGCAAATTTCTATTTTTATTGTTCAATGAAATAAATAGCTAAGTACATGCTTGGCCTTTATTATGTCCAATAAAACCACATATTTCAGTAAATACTAATATTGAGCTGTGTAGCAAAGCTTGAGTAAAATCACACTGTCAAATGACAAAATACCCTCAACTTAAATCAACCTTATTCCTTCAAGAAGGTTAGACAAGTTCTACCAACAATTATGTTATGGATACAACATACCTGTCTCCCAAGTATGTACAAAACCAAAAACAAATATAACACAATATAAAAACTTCTCAACTACAACAAACAATTATTAATTCAACTGAAACACTTCCTTAGAATATAACTTGATACCTAGCATTTCTAACCATCTCTTCAAATTTGGTATCTCAATTATTTAATCATCTTGGCTACTGGGAATATCTCCCATTTCAATGTCCTGTCCGTTATCAATATGTCGTCCTACATTTTCCTTTCCTCTATTTAAGTCTGTTTTTGGATTTGTATGGTTTGTTACAGTGTTAGGTGCCTGTTTTCTTAATAACTGGTCTATATGCTGATTGAAAAACAGTACCACTTTCAGATTCAACCTGATAGCTGGATGGACCTTGCTTAACACCTTCCCTGTTAGCCAATGCGGTCCTCTGCTATAGTTTCTGTACATAACATTTTGCCCGATGTCTGTCTGTCTGTTCTTTTTCTGAGTATTTCTTAAAATTTGGTGTTCCCATTCTTGCGCTGCTGGTCGTGTGGGTTAATTGTGTCCAGTAAAGTATGTATTCATCTATTAAACAAGAGCTCAACGGGGCTCTTGTTTGTCGCAGTACATGGCATTGCACATAGACCTAAAAGCATTTTAGGAATTTTTATCTCACAAGACATGTCATTCATTTTGTAAAGTTTGCCTTTGACCGTTTGTACCATACACTCTGCTAAGCCATTCGTGGCTGGATGGAAAGGCGCAGCCCGAATATGTTTTATCTTATTGGCATCTATGAACTGTTTCATTTCAGTTGAGACAAATGCTGAACCATTGTCTGACACTAAGGTTTCGCATAAACCGTGTATGGCAAAAGTCATCCTTAAGTGCCGAATTACTGTTGCCGAGGTCATGCTGTTTACGACGAATACTTCAGGCCACTTTGAATATGCATTGACAATGATCAAAAATGTTTTATTTTGATATGGACCTGCAAAATCAATATTCAACCTTGAACATGGTTGTGCATCACTCACTCGTAGTTGGTTCTAGGTGGCATATGGCGGGTCTCCAGAAACTTGTTGCAACTTTGTACAAGTGCTTCAGCATCCTCATTCATCTGTGGCCACCATACGTAACTTCAGGCCAGTGCTTTTGTTTGGACGATGCCACTGTGCGCTTTGTGTAAAGCGCGCAATACAGTTTGACGCATCGCTGGAGGCACCAATACGCGACAGCCCAGCAAGATGCAATCTTCGTGCAAGGACATTTTAGCACGATGCAACCAGTAAGGACGTAGTTGATCGTTTGTTTCCTGGTCGGGCCATCCACATAGAATGTGGTGGCTTACCTGATTGAGTATTCGCTCACGTTTTGTAGCTGATGCTATTTGATCTACATCAATCGGGAAGTCTTCCGGTGTCTCGGCCATGAGCAGTATGTCACACAGTTGTGGCTCAGGTTGGTCCGGGACAGGCTGCGGCCAACGACTCAACCCATCGGCATGTCCGATATGTGGTCCAGTGTGGGCTTGTACGTTATGTCGTAGCTGTAGGATGTGAGTATCGAAGCCATCCTAGTGAGACGAGGAGACAAAACATCAGGTATCGGCCTTTTCAGATCGAAGATCCCCAAAAGAGGTTTATGATCTGTGACAATCATAAAAGATCTGCCCATAATGTAGTTATGGAATTAGTGATACCAAACATGATGGCGCTAGTCTCTTTGTCAAGCTGTGAATATCGTCGCTCATGTTTGTAAAATGTCCTAGAGCCCATGGCAATAGGACGCTCCATTCCGTCGTCCATGACGTGTGATAAGACGGCTCCAGCTCCATACTCCGAACTGTCGCAGGTCAGTACCAGCGGCTTGTTCAGGTCGTAGTGTACCAAAGTGAGCTCGGACGACAATCGTTTCTTAGCAGTTTCGAAACTATTCTGTTCTCGTTCAGTACATAGCCATTCTTGTGATCTATTGAGCAATCTATGTATCTATGTATGCTGCTGGGCGCAGTACATTCTCATCAACTAATCGATCTATCTCTTGTTCTACCCTTTCCTTAATTGCTTACGGTATTGGTCATGCTTTTAAATACTTAAGTGAAGCGTTCGGTTTTAATTGTATAGAAACCGGGTCTCCTCGGTAGATACCAAGCTCGTCCTTAAACACCCCGTATTTAGATACTAGCGCGTTAGTCGGAGTCATGCCTATGTCTTGTATTTTATTAACTTTTACAGAAATCTGGAGAGCCTCAAACCAATCCCGTCCTATCAGATTAGGCCCCGAGCCGAGCCCTTAGCGACCACCACGTTCAGTTGACACTTAACGTCCCTATGTTGCACCATCTCACCGTGTACCGTAACAGGCGAGTCGTTCCAGGTGCGCAGGCGCGTGGTGAGCGGTCGCGCGCCTGAAACGACGCGAAAAATACATAATTAAATTAAATTAAACTAGAATTGATTACGAATCGATTACACAAAAAGTTTTGTCGCATAGAGCTTCATTAAGTGTGTAGTAACTTTTGTGAATGAGTATTTTTTTTACAGTGATCTTAAATCGTGTACAGCTTAAGTTTTTAATCACATCTAATCCCATTGGCAGCAAAGCACTTTGAGCTTTTACTAAGTCTACACAGTTAAGTGTGTAGTTTACCTCCATGTCTGGTATTGTAACACCTCCGTGGTGACGGGACGCCGTCCAGTAACACCCGCAGCGAGTAGGGCGGTACGCGTGCGCGTGCGCCGTCTACGTTGTAGATGCCGTTCAGCTGTGAACATGACTCATTTATAATACCATAAATTTGTCAATAAGGCACATTTTTATGTTTAATTTTGCCGTCTGATGTTTGTGGAGGGTTTTCTTGGTTTTTTTTTCCTTGTAGAATGGATGCGGCTGCAAGGAAACGGAAAAGACGGGAGAAGTTGAAGAGTCATTCGGAAAAAATCGAATAATGGAATTCAGGTCAAACTCAAAGAACTTTTTTTCATAGCTAGCTATGAAAAAAAGTTCTTTGAGTTTCTTCCTCTGATAGGGTGACATGGGGCTAATCTTTTTGCACGGAGGTATTATTTAATCGATCCAATCCAGTTGAAATTGAGTATGTGTTTTTATTATAATTTAAATGCCTATTTCAAAGTTACTACATATTCTACATGCACAATTTCAAACGAATGAAACTAAAGATTTTGAATTTTTAAGAAAAAAATCAAGACATTTTCCCCATTCCACCCTTTTAGAGGAATCATAAAAAGGTTAAGTAGATATTTCATAGTCTTTGAAAGACAAATATATAGGTACCTACATAAAACATTAACCTAAATCTAATTATAGAGATTTTAGATGAATGTTTTGCCCCATTTCACCCTTTAATAGTAAGTTTTTCTGAAACATGTTTTATAAATAAGCATGAAGCTATGATTAACACAAAATTTCAATTAGATCAGATCAAATATAAATATTGTTAATATGAAAAGCATTACCCCGTTTCACCCTTATGAGAAAGAATTACGAAGCTTTATTTAGCATTTCATAGTTATTAACGATAATGAATATAAAACAACTAAGTATATAATTTTACAAGTTGCCTAATTAGAAAAATTCTGAACAAAAGTTTACATACCGACATCATTCTCATAAAAAAGTGCCAAACGCACAACAAACGTACAGGTAATTTGGCCAACGATTAGAACCAATTATGGGAAAAATACCATAACCTTTGAAGGAGTACAGATGTACAATCGCATACCCACGGATATCAAGTCTGCTAATTCTAGCTACACATTGAAAGACATCTCTCTACTTCAGTAACTCCACCACAATAATACCTACCCACTATTTTTTATGTGCATGCAACCCACTCCTATTTCTACTGACCGACCTGGAATCGTACATGAGAAATAGTAAAGAAACATAAATATATTTCTCATGTAGGTACCTAAGTGACACAATGTAGTTAAATGGGAAATAAAGTTTCTTTGAACTGAGAATCGTACACAGTTTCCTAAACTAACCGGGCACGCCTTTCAATTCCAGTGAGAGTTTGAATGAACTGAGTGAAAAAGTAATTTCTCTGAGCAATGAACTACTAAGTGCACACCAAGAAATAGAATTCCTTAACAGCGAAATATGTACCCTGAAAACAGAACTCGGCAGATGCGTTAAAGTCATTGACACATACAAAAAAATTCACACACCTGTACGTAGCCCTGCGATGTCCTTAACTGGTCGAAAATCAAAAAGCCACAATAAAAATGTAAGTACTCCAATTCGTGGTCACCAGTTACTAATTTCACCAGTAGCGCCAGCAAGTGCGAAGAAACATATATCAAAAAATACACTCAAGAGCATTAAATCACCGCATATCTATACCTCACCGTGTGGATCACAGGGATCCGGAAAATCTAAGGATGATCTGGAATTATTCTTAACACCCCCTACTAGGATTGACAATGATCTCCCGGAGTCCCCTTACTTTGTAACAGACAAAATAATGCCTTCACAAGAACATTTGGAAATGAATACCGAGACAGAGGAGGAACACAACCGGAACACAAAATACCTACAAGAAAAAAATACACAAGATGAAAACAAACCTATACTAGAAAAACATGATCAAAAGCATCTATTGCACATGGAAACAGAACAAGGAAAACATTCTGAAGAAAATTACAAAAGCGCTATACACAATGAATTCGTAGGAATGACCCAAGCCAAAACAATAATGTCAAATAATGCAACACGCAATCCGACATTAGTAAAGACCACAAACACACAGAAACCATCAAAGAAAATTCTAATATTAGCAGACGACCAGGGTAGAAATATTAGAAATACATTACAGGCACATCTTGGGTCCGAATTTGATGTCGCTAGTTTTTGGAAGTCCGGTGCCAAGCTGAGTGATATCTTAGACACAGTAGCTAGTGAAGTTAAGAGTTTCACAAAAAATGACTGCGTTATTATTTTAGGTGGTATTAACGATATTAATCCATATGAATTTCATTTTGCCATCAACCAATGGCTAAAATTTGTTCAAAACACGACTGTATTGATAACGGAAGTCCCATTCAATAAATACCTTAATGAAAAAAAACTTAATTATATTTTGAAGTTTACTTGCAATAAGTTTAATAATGCTAGCTTCCTGGACATGGACTACAGTCGATCTCGCCCCCATCGTAAATATTTTACTCTTAACTTGACTAGAATGATAACGCGGGAAATACTTCGGTTAAAATACAAATATGATATAGAACAGTACAATCAATATGTAAATAGTTGCATTAGGATAGGAATAAGTAAGCAACAAGCTGACAAAAGCACACAAACAGTTGACGAACAGGATTTTATAATGGACAAGATTAATGGAACGACCCGACATGTTACAAATGACTCAGAGGACACACAAAAAAATATTTTTTTTCGTGTATAACTATTTATATTTAATTCATCAAAATATTGATGGTCTGGTAAACAAAGCAGACACACTAATGGTTCATTTAGAAAACATGTATACCGAAGGAAAAAACATAGATATTTTGTGCATTACAGAACACAATATGGTTGTTGATGATAAGAGCCGTCTCAACATAAATAATTTTAAACTAGCCTCAGCGTTCTTTCGTGATGTACGATATGGAGGATCATGCATATTAGTTAGAGATCATTATGAATTTGAAGATATGAAGGAGGTTGTCAGTTTGTCTGAGCCAAAAGTATTTGAATGCTCAGCAATCAAAATTATTTCTCTCAAGTTGTTTGTTATATGCATATATAGACCCCCAAAAACGAATTCCCAAAAGTTTTACACATTCATTGATAAATTAAGTAAACTGCTGAGATATCTATGTAGTAAAAATAACTTTAAAATACTTGTTTGCGGGGACTTCAACCTGGACACCCTTAAAACAAGTAAACAAATTAGAGAATATAAATCACTCGTAATAGGATACAATTTAAAGTTTCAATTTACTAATGCAACAAGGCTAAGTAGCAAGACATGCATAGATAACATATTACACAACATACGAGGCAGCACAGGGGAAATAGTTGAGTTGGCGCTATCTGATCACACAGCGCAAATACTGAAAATTCCAACTAAAAATACATGCATAATTAAGCATTGGTATATAGTAAAACGAGACTATAGCACGGACAATGTGAAGCTCTTTAAAAAACACCTGAGTAGCTTAATGTTTTCTGAAAGTTTCCAATGTCAAGACCCTAATAAGTCCTATGATACATTTATTGAAATATTCCTACTCATATACAATCTTTGTTTCCCTTTTATAAAAAAAATAATAAAGACGCATATAAAACCTAAGTGGATATCAAAGGGAATAAAAAAGTGTAGTACTATCAAAAGGAATTTGCTATGGAATTACCGACTCAATCCTAGCGCTGAAAATAAAAATAAATTTAAATCATATACAAAAAGATTAAAAAAAATTATAAACCTGACACAAAAGTCACAGAATGACTATAACATAAAAATAGCAGCTAACAAATCAAAAGCCACGTGGAAAGTTATAAATAGAAACACGGATAATAAACCAAAGGATGCCGTACAAAAACTGACAATCAACAATAACACAATAGTTAACCCAAAAAATATCGCTAATGAATTTAATAATTATTTTGCTGACATAATTACCAATAATACTAATAATGTAACTAATAATAACATTAATTTTAATCTAAATAAAGTGAATGACAATTCAAACTCATTGTTTCTAGCTCCAACGGTTCCATTTGACATCCTTAAAACAATTATATCTTTGAAAAACACAAACAGCGTTGGATATGATGGAATATCTACGTATATAATAAAAGAAGTTGCAATGATAATCGCTCCAATAATAAGTCACATCATTAACCTTTGTATGGAACATGGTGTATTTCCAGACAGTCTTAAAACATCTATCATTAAACCTTTATTTAAAAAAGGTAGTAAGCACGACATTAGCAACTATCGCCCAGTAGCGCTGATACCAGTGTTTTCGAAGGTTTTTGAAAAAATAATCTATAACAGACTGTATAGTTTTCTAGAAACCAACCATATTCTGTCAGAACACCAATATGGTTTCAGAAGAAACAAAACGATAAATATGGCGGTATATGATTTTTTTTACACAAAGTTACTACGAATGTGGATAAGAGACAACGCGCGATCGCGGTATACATGGACATGTCCAAAGCTTTCGATCATGTCAAACATGATTTGTTACTCAATAAACTTGAAAAATATGGTATACGTGGTAACCCAAACGATTTAATACAGTCTTATTTGAACAATAGAAGACAGATAACACACATTACTAAGCTGTGTCACAAAACGCTTACTGATGTAACCTATGCATCGGACACTAGGAGGATGTGTTATGGGGTACCCCAGGGTAGTGTGCTAGGTCCGTTACTTTTTATCGTATACATTAATGACTTACCGAACATAACAAATCACTCAATGACATTATTCGCGGATGACAGTACGATACTATTCACTAACAACTCCATTACTAACCAACAAAATGACATTAATATGACTCTGACATCAATAATTAACTGGTTGACATATAATAACTTAAATATAAATCTAAATAAAACATTTTTAATGAATTTTAAGCAAAGAAATAATAATCCCACAAATTTAGACATCAAATATTTAGATACAAAAATTTATGAAATTGATTCTACCAGATTTTTAGGTTTAGAAATTGATAGTAGACTTAATTGGAAGAACCACATAGATAATATATCGAAAAGGCTAAACCAATTTTCATATGCACTTTATAAACTTAGTAAAATTGCCAATACTCCAACCTTACTAACTGCGTATTATGGTCATGTGGCATCGATCCTTAGGTATGGCATTATTTTCTGGGGCAACTCAACCAACAAGGCGCAGGTCTTTATAGCGCAAAAAAGATGCATTAGATCTATGTTTGGTATGCAACAGACTGACTCCTGTAAATATGTGTTCAAGCAGTGGGGGATTCTAACCCTGCCATCTCTTTATATTCTGGAAATTGCTGTTTATGTTAAGAAAAATCCAATCTCCTTTAAATTTTACCCAAACGGTACTCGTCGCGAGGGTACTTTACATCATCACAAATGTAAAACAGCGCTCTTGCGTAAGAGTGTGTTCTGTATGACACCAATTATCTATAACAAAATTCCGTCATCTATACGAGCCATTAATAATGTAAATATGTTTAAAAATGCACTATCTCAATATCTAACGCAAAAAGTTTATTACTCTGTGAATGAATTTTTAAATGACATGTAAATTTTAATTTTTTGACTATGAATTTTAATTTTTGACAACCTATCGACTACTTATTAATTGACACAATTTAAATCTTACTCATATCATTGACATGTAATTGGTTTTTGGAATTATTTGTTTTTATTACTTACTATTTGTTAATTGATCATTCTCAGATTTAATTTAATGAAACACTTAGTATAATGCATGCTTTAGAACTTAGTTGAAGTGTCTGTATACCTACTAGGTAGAATCTGTGTTACTATTACTACATTAGACCTTAGTACTTATACCTACCATGAGTCAACAGACCAATAAATCATTTATCATTATCATCATTATCATTTATCATTAACTAAGTATAGGTATTCATTTATGAATATTTCTAGGGTGATTATAGTCTGATTGTATTTCTGGCGTTCTGTGATAGAAATGGCTCCTCTATATTCAGCTTTTATGGGTATACCTACGTCCATGTCACTGTCCCACGATTGTTGTTACCCTGATAGATGTTGTGTGCACATGGCATACTCATGTTCGTTCATTTCAGGGTCATCCCCGCGACAGGCCTCGTGTGTGATATGTCGCGCCGCCCTGCGCCCCGCGCTTGCCTCGCCACTCCGACGCCGCCGCCTCACCCCGACATCTCCCTTCCACCTCCGCCTGACGCCGCCGCCGCCGCCGCCGCCGCCGCCGCCGCCGCCGCCGCCGACCACTCGCTGGAGAAGATGAAGCGTCGTGCGCTTCGATTGCTCGACTCGCACCGGATCGCGAGGTCGCCCCCTCCCTCCCCGGTCCCCCTCCCCTCCACCGAGCCGCGCGCACCGTCCGACAACGGTCGCGAGTCAGCCCCGATGGAACCCTCTCTGGAAGGAAACTATCGAGCGATTTATGCTTTTAACCGTTCGGAATGTTCAAGAATGGAAACGGAACATCACCCGGCGCCGATGTGTGACACGAACGAACTGGAGCCGACCGCGACGCGCCGACGCCGCCGCGTGCGTCGGCGGCGGAGACCAGCCCCCCTCGCGGTCTCACCTGCCCCCCTCGCGGTCTCACCCGCCCCCCTCGCGGTCTCACCCGCCCCTACCCCGTCGCACGACGCCGACCACGTGGATGGCTCTCTCCTCGGCAAGCGATCGGACGATGGTGACTCGGGTGAACCGAGAGCGGAAGAAGAGGTACCCCTCGGGAGTGCGTGGGGGAAGGAGATCCGCAACGAGAGCGGGGCGCCCCAAGGGAGTGCGAGGGGGGAGGTGATCCGCAACGAAAGCGGGGCGCAGCGAGCGCCGCGTCGCGTGGTCGCACTCGGGCCTGACGACGCCGCGCCGACCGCGCCGACCGCACCGACCGCGCCGACCGCACCGACCGCGCCGACCGCACCGACCGCATCGACAGCTTCTTCGCCGGCGCCGATCAGTAGCCAATCTTATTTTTTTACTAATGTAATGTCTGTAATGTGATAAATAACATTTATAAATTATGATCACTTGCTTACGAATGATATTTTTTTTTACGAATTGTATAATAAAGTAGATAATTAAATGTATAAAATATGTGTTTATTTTATCCCGAAAATAATCGTGACCTTCACCCCGATTCTTATTAAATGTTTATTCTTTGTTGTCAACACTAACATAATGAGATATTATGTGTTTGTATAAAGTAAACTCGAGATCGAGACCGATATTAAAATTTCTTTCACCAATAGAATGCTAATGTATCACTAAGTAACATCCATATCCATCCATACCTTCTTATCTCCAAATTAAGTTGGGAAATCCCGAACTGTATGTATAATGTCAAAGTCAAAGCCAAAGTCAAATATTTTTATTAATTACATTTTTAGGATCATTTTGAAACGTCAAACCTACCGCCTGTTCGGAATTGCGACCAGCACACAAGGAGAAAGGAGTAATGTGGCAATGTTTGTGACGGCATAACTCTCGAACGGGTTAATCGATTTTCATGAAATTTATACTGTAAGGAAACGTGAACAATTACGTGAATAGAAATTGATAGTCGCGGGGGATGTTTCGGTCGGGCTTGGGTGCTGGCTCTATGCGCCGGGTTGGGGGGCCGTTTGACGGCTGTCTCCGTGATGGCGTGTTCCCCAAGGAGTGGAAGGAAGCGAAATTGGTCCTCTTGAAGGATGGAAGGTCCGCGGATTCTCCCTCTGCGTATCGTCCCATTTGCAACCCTAGAAGGGATATCCGGCCCTCTGTTGGGAGTGCCCCGCGCTGGGTACTGGGACGGCTCGAGAGGGAGATTGCCGAAGAGGCGGCTGTAGAGCAGGCTTGGACTGCCGGTTCTGGTTCTGATCTGATCTGGTTGCGGAAGTTAATGGAGAGGCGGAGCGACTTGGCCGCCTCGCCGACAGGTTGACTGGTGGCTCCGCGAGCTGCGGGGAGCCTGCACGGTTGCACGTCGCCAGTACTCCCGGCACAGAAGAAGGAGGGTCCGGGACCGGAGGATGGAGGACAGCCTCTATCATTCTAACAGATTGGCCTGTAAAACTTTGCAGGTGGCCATTGCACCAGCCAAAGAGGCGGCGTGGTTATGAGTGGCTCGCGACACTTGACAGGGATCCATGGGGGAGGCCGTATCGCGTCATGCGACAAAAACTCCGACCTTGTAACATAGCGTTACAATTTAATAATTAAAAACAATAGTTATTAGTAGTAGTAGGGAGACCGGGCGCTTGTAGCTGAGCGAGCGGTGAATGGTAAACGGCACACTGGCGCCCTCTACGTGGTTTTCATCTGTTTCCACTTCTAGTGAACGAGGGGAAGGGAACCACCTAGCTTGTCGGTGACGTCGACGTCCAGGTGGGGCGGTACCTCAAGTACCTGGGCCTTACCTTGGACAGTCGCTGGGACTTCGGGGAGCACTTCAGCCGCACCGTCCCCCGGATTCAGAAGGTAGTGGGTGCTCTGCATAGACTACTACCAAATCTCGGGGGACCTAGGGAGGGCGTTCGCCGTCTCTACGGGGGAGTCGTGCGATCGATGGCATTCTACGGAGCGCCCGTTTGGTCTGGGAGATTGACGGGTGTTAGGCGCTATAGGCTACTGTTTAATAGTCTACAGCGTACTATGGCCATTCGCATCGCACGAGGGTATCGTACGATATCTTTTGAGGCGGCAACGATCTTGGCGCGGTTTCCGCCCCTTGACATCTAAGCGGAGATGGATGCACGTGTGTATTTTGGTGTGGGTGTGACCGGGACTCCGCGCAGCACACGCTTGAGCAGTGCTCAGCGTGGAGCGTGGAGCGCGGAATCCTGGTCAATAGGATCGGGCAGAACCTCTCTCTGCCAAGCGTAGTGGAAGCTATGCTGGCAGATGAGATGGCTTGGAAGGCCGTGGCCTCTTTCTGTGAGACCGTATTGGTTCGGAAAGAGGCCGCCGAGCGAGATCGGGAGAGGGCCGATCCCGCTCGGAGGAGGCGGCGGGCAGTGCGGGGCTGGCAACGGCCGCCCCGCACTGCCTGCCCCATGAGGGGCTTGGGCGGTACCCCCTGCCGAACTTTCGAGACTGCGTGGGCGGTTGGAGCGAGGGCTCCGGCTGGTCAGTAGCGGACCCCGGGAGGACGGCTGACACATTGTGGCATGTGCAGCCGTAGCACCGCGAGTGCTGGGGGCGACTGTGGGTGTCGTTCCCGGGACGTGCTTTAAAGGCGATATGCGAGGGGGGCACCGAAATGTTCTATAGAGAGTTGTCGGAGCCCCTCGACACGCATCGAGGCCGGCCACCGGGGTGGTTTTAGTGAGTCGACGAGTCCGTCATCCTCACACTACCCTTTCGCATCCCTCGGTGCGTTAGGGTGTCTGCGAACAGATTTCCCCCCGTAAAAAAAAAAAAAAAAGTTTGGGGTACTGGGTTTTTGAGGTTCTTGCTTGTTCTTGCCACAATTCCAAGGCCCCAATCTAACTAACCTTACGTTGACGCTCGGAACTTACCGAACTCACCCCCCCCCCTGTCGTCGGGAGGCTGCTGAAGCTGGTCCGTCTTGCGTGGAGGCATCGCAGACTCCGCACTATGCGTCGCAGGCTGCGAAGCCACTACGCAAGGCGAACGGGCGCTCTGTAAAAGGCCCTTCTAAGGGCCAATCCCCTATTCTAAGGGGAGTAAAATCGGGGTCGGAGTCCGAGTCGTCGGCTGCGCCCAAAAAAGGCCCTCTTCAGGGCCCCTCCGGCACGGAGGAAGGGGCGGAGTCCGACTTCTCGGACATGTCTATAGACGAGGCGGCCAGGAAGCGGCCGTTCAAGTCGTCTGGTTTCAGTAATTTTGTCTATTTTGTCACTATCAATGTCATTGTCATGCTGTAATTGGGTCAGTTTCTCATGAAACTGATTCCAATTTGCTTTCTTAGTGTCATATAGTCTAGTCGTTCGATTAATGTGCATGCCCCTCGCTTCCTGTAACCTTATTTTGAACGTAATAGCATTGTGGTCGGAGTTTACCATGTGTTCGTCCACCTTCCAGTCCTTCACGAAGCCGAGGAGGTCCGCCGAGCATGCCGTGATGTCTATGTAGCTGGAGTACCTTCTATTCCCCCTGATGGTGTCATATGTCGGGGTGTCGCCGTTGTTGAGGATCTGCATGCCCATATCCTCTAGGGTTCCAGCTAGGTCTACACCCCTCCAGTCAACTTTCTCTGAGCCCCACCAGGTGTTATGTGCATTTGAGTCTCCTCCATAGATGACTTTCTTAGTTTTGGTTCCTTGCTGTATATTTTCTAGTTGGTCTAGATACGGCTGGTATGGTGTGCTGGATCCTTCGGGCTCGAAGTAGAATGAGACGGCCACTATCTCCCAAGCACTAGTTTTTATTTTGGCTACGACTATGTTGCGTGTTGTCCATTGCGGGAGCAGGGTGACGTCCAGGTCATTGTCGAAGACGACAATGGCCGCTTTGACCTTTTCGTTATCCTGTCCCGCACACTGGAAGATTCTCGTACCTTGGCTCTGTCTCATTCTACCCCCCGCCCCGACGTAAGGTTCCTGAAGCAATGCGAGTGATATCTTTTGTTTCGTGGCTTCTAGCATCAGCTCCTGCGTGGCCAGCTGCCGGCGCTGAAGATTCGCCTGCACTACCCGATACGCTTTTAAGGGAGAGTTATTAGGCGTTTGGATCCCCGTGACCACTTTAGCAATACGCCACCGTCGCCCGAGCCAAAGTGTCCCACTTTCTCCGGATCGGACATTCGTGGCTGAATGCGTTGTGCTCTTTCCTATCTATTTTAGCCTGCGAGCAGTTGCAACAGGAGGGTGGTATATCTGCGAGCCAGTCCGCACAGTCAGCTCTTAAGTGCGGTCCCCCGCAATGGCTACACTTTTCTACGGCTTCTTTGCAGTGACGCCTGCCGTGTCCGAATGCCAGGCATAGGGAGCATTGTACCAACGGCGATTGGTCCGCTACTTTTACTCTTTGGAGGTCGATATGCACCTCCCCTATGTCCAACATCCGGTTACATAATTTAGGGGAGACCTTAATCACGATGTGATTTAAGTACGGGCTTCTTGTCTTTCGTCTATAGCGCACCTCCATCCTGTCCTGCTCCCCCAGGTCCTTAAACACCTTTTCATTTTGACACCTCAGGGCCTTAAGGATGTCTTCGTCGGTATTATACTGCAACACATCTTTTAGGATCAGAAGAGGGTCCTTGTTTTTTATCTCCTCGACATTTAGGTGCTTTCCCGCTGTTTTGAGCCTCTCTTTTATCTTGTCTCTTTCTTGCTCCGTGCGACATCCCACTATTACCTTTCTGTCCTTTGCCTTTCTTACCCTATCTACTCTTATACCGCCATCTTTTGCGTTCACGGCTTCCCTTATTCTGTTAAGGACTTCCTCCCCTGTGTCTCCTTCTTCTTTTGAGGTGACTACTATTGAGTGCAGTGTAGTAGAGTCACAGGGTTTCTTCTTGGGTGGGCCGGCTACTACATTTGCGTAGGATATTTTTTCTATGGCTTCCTGTTGCCTCTCTAGGGATTCTCTGAGCTTTTCCATTCTTTGGTTATTCTCCTGAATGAGTTTGGCTTGCTCTTCTAGGCGCTTAATAAAGCGCTCAGAAGAGCAATCCAGATCCTTCTCTTTGATTTCTTCTTCAGGTATCTCTTGCACATTCGTTTGGGTCTGTTTGTCGGTTTGTTCTTCTGTTTTCTGACTCGTGATGGTCCTCTTTATTAAACTTTTTTCAGTTGCCAGAAGAACAAGTCTATCCGTTAGTCGGGCCACCTCTTTTTTTATGACAAAGCTGACGCTTTTAGCCTTTTCTAGCTGTTTCCCTATTTTTTCTGCGCAATCTTTTGCTTCTGCAGCCCTGTACCCAGGGTATTCCACAGGGTCTTTTTGAATAGGGGGATTTTCCGCCGCCTCTGTTGATTGTTTCAGTTCTCTTCTAGTTTGAACCTTTGCGGGTCTTACAACTCTTGATATCTGCGGGGATACTTTTGGTGGGGAGCTTTTCTTCGCTTCTTCTTGGCCAGTGCTTTGCGTACTGTAGGTGAGTGTAAGACCCTTAGATCCAAAAGGGGTTTTTAGCTGGGTCTGTTTTGGTGAGAATCGGGTCTTTTCAGTGGTACTCAAAGATCGTGGGGATATTCCACCTGAGAGCTCGAGCCGCTCCAGTCGTTCGATGCTCTTCCGTACATCTAATGGTGTTTCCTCTAATTCAATCAGGTCGTACGTGGTGTTTCCCTGCTCTTCGGTGCGTGCTTTGGCTTTTGGAGGGCTTCGATCGTGGGTTGCTTCCTTCACTTCGTTATTTGTACCCTTTTTTATTGGTGTGCGGGTCGCCGGCATTTTGTCAGTGATTTTATAGGTACTTGAAAACTAACACAAAATAAACGGAATAGTAAACCGAATAATATTTCTAAATAACGTCACTATTATGAGTAAAATTAAGATTGGAGTAGCTAAGGCCAGTAAAAATGTAAATGGTTTTTACTGGCATACAATTTAGTCAATTTTTTGATTTTGCTCTATGTAGAGCACTTGTTCACTCACTATCAGTCTCGTCTTCAGATGGGGTTGAAAGGAGATAGTCAAGCAGGACACAGAATCTGTAAATTTATCCTATTATTGTATATTATTTATCTGTATTATTATTTTTAATAATCTAGGCTGTTACGGATAGCAACCGAAGGGAAAGATGTCAAAAGCGTTTTTTCGACTCTACCTAGAGTTAGTCTTGAAATGGTAGCAAAGAGGCCACGATGTCAAATAATACGCAAAAAAATTTCGTCACGTTATGACCTTTGGTTCGCGAGATACGAAGCTTTACAGTTTTACAAGTTAAAAACAAGCGATAAAATAAAATAATGTTTTCCTAATTCTATAATAATTTGTTTCTTTGTTTCAGATGGTGCTAGCGGAAGCCGACGGTGCAAGGGGATGCTGCGTCACCGCTAACACAGGTAAATTTGAAATAAAACTTTGTCAGTGCGAAAGTTAATGACTCTACCTAGAGTCCGTCCTAGGGTTGTGGTAATGTACTGCCGACTGATCAAATAAACCTCGTCAAAAGGAGTTTTGGTAAAGAGAGACACGAAGTACAATGTACAAGAAATTTTTTGACTCTACATAGAGTCCGTTTTTTGGTCAATAAACCTTAAGCTAATTTTCTTATAACTAACACAAAAATTCACGTCCAATTTGGAGCATCCGTTCTCTAGTTACAATTTTTTCAAGTTTTTTGGGGGGGGGGGGTAGTGTTTTTTGGGGGGGTAATATGAAGCTAAAGTTTTACAAAAATTGGCCTTAAAATTTGGAAATTCCCAGTAGTTTCCGAGATACAAGTCTTTTTTCAAAAATTGCAGTTGACCTACATTCAGTAAATTAAATATCTAAGAAATTTTCCAATAAAACCTAACCCAAATTTTTAATTGAATAATCTACACCTGAAGGGCTACAAACTAGGCTAATAAAAACTACAGGTTATCGCTGCAGATTTTCAGATAACAAATTTAAAATTAATGGTCGAACTGCACAAAAAACAAAAGTCCTTGCCCTGAAGGAGCCACTTAACTTTTTGAAAATATGAAGATGCCTCCTGATTCCTTTCGATGCCCCGCTGCCGATGCTGATGTCAAGTTTGTGCGCGCGGCTCCGGATCGATGACCTCGTGGCCACGTGGTAGTTGTTTTTTTTGAGGATTACTCCGTAACCCTACGCGATAAAGATCAGCGTAAGGTGTCCAATTGTAGGGCTCCAAAAGGCCCTTCCGAAGACTTCAAAAAATTTGGGGGTCGTCGCTGTAGAATTTGGTATAAAAGAGTTTGAAAATTTCAAACTTGTGAAAAACACACTTTTACACTGACAACTCTCAGGTTAGGTTAGGTTAGGTTAGGTTAGGTTAGGTTAGGTTAGGTTAGGTTAGGTTAGGTTAGGTTAGGTTAGGTTAGGTTAGGTTAGGTTAGGTTAGGTTAGGTTAGGTTAGGTTAGGTTAGGTTAGGTTAGGTTAGGTTAGGTTAGGTTAGGTTAGGTTAGGTTAGGTTAGGTTAGGTTAGGTTAGGTTAGGTTAGGTTAGGTTAGGTTAGGTTAGGTTAGGTTAGGTTAGGTTAGGTTAGGTTAGGTTAGGTTAGGTTAGGTTAGGTTAGGTTAGGTTAGGTTAGGTTAGGTTAGGTTAGGTTAGGTTAGGTTAGGTTAGGTTAGGTTAGGTTAGGTTAGGTTAGGTTAGGTTAGGTTAGGTTAGGTTAGGTTAGGTTAGGTTAGGTTAGGTTAGGTTAGGTTAGGTTAGGTTAGGTTAGGTTAGGTTAGGTTAGGTTAGGTTAGGTTAGGTTAGGTTAGGTTAGGTTAGGTTAGGTTAGGTTAGGTTAGGTTAGGTTAGGTTAGGTTAGGTTAGGTTAGGTTAGGTTAGGTTAGGTTAGGTTAGGTTAGGTTAGGTTAGGTTAGGTTAGGTTAGGTTAGGTTAGGTTAGGTTAGGTTAGGTTAGGTTAGGTTAGGTTAGGTTAGGTTAGGTTAGGTTAGGTTAGGTTAGGTTAGGTTAGGTTAGGTTAGGTTAGGTTAGGTTAGGTTAGGTTAGGTTAGGTTAGGTTAGGTTAGGTTAGGTTAGGTTAGGTTAGGTTAGGTTAGGTTAGGTTAGGTTAGGTTAGGTTAGGTTAGGTTAGGTTAGGTTAGGTTAGGTTAGGTTAGGTTAGGTTAGGTTAGGTTAGGTTAGGTTAGGTTAGGTTAGGTTAGGTTAGGTTAGGTTAGGTTAGGTTAGGTTAGGTTAGGTTAGGTTAGGTTAGGTTAGGTTAGGTTAGGTTAGGTTAGGTTAGGTTAGGTTAGGTTAGGTTAGGTTAGGTTAGGTTAGGTTAGGTTAGGTTAGGTTAGGTTAGGTTAGGTTAGGTTAGGTTAGGTTAGGTTAGGTTAGGTTAGGTTAGGTTAGGTTAGGTTAGGTTAGGTTAGGTTAGGTTAGGTTAGGTTAGGTTAGGTTAGGTTAGGTTAGGTTAGGTTAGGTTAGGTTAGGTTAGGTTAGGTTAGGTTAGGTTAGGTTAGGTTAGGTTAGGTTAGGTTAGGTTAGGTTAGGTTAGGTTAGGTTAGGTTAGGTTAGGTTAGGTTAGGTTAGGTTAGGTTAGGTTAGGTTAGGTTAGGTTAGGTTAGGTTAGGTTAGGTTAGGTTAGGTTAGGTTAGGTTAGGTTAGGTTAGGTTAGGTTAGGTTAGGTTAGGTTAGGTTAGGTTAGGTTAGGTTAGGTTAGGTTAGGTTAGGTTAGGTTAGGTTAGGTTAGGTTAGGTTAGGTTAGGTTAGGTTAGGTTAGGTTAGGTTAGGTTAGGTTAGGTTAGGTTAGGTTAGGTTAGGTTAGGTTAGGTTAGGTTAGGTTAGGTTAGGTTAGGTTAGGTTAGGTTAGGTTAGGTTAGGTTAGGTTAGGTTAGGTTAGGTTAGGTTAGGTTAGGTTAGGTTAGGTTAGGTTAGGTTAGGTTAGGTTAGGTTAGGTTAGGTTAGGTTAGGTTAGGTTAGGTTAGGTTAGGTTAGGTTAGGTTAGGTTAGGTTAGGTTAGGTTAGGTTAGGTTAGGTTAGGTTAGGTTAGGTTAGGTTAGGTTAGGTTAGGTTAGGTTAGGTTAGGTTAGGTTAGGTTAGGTTAGGTTAGGTTAGGTTAGGTTAGGTTAGGTTAGGTTAGGTTAGGTTAGGTTAGGTTAGGTTAGGTTAGGTTAGGTTAGGTTAGGTTAGGTTAGGTTAGGTTAGGTTAGGTTAGGTTAGGTTAGGTTAGGTTAGGTTAGGTTAGGTTAGGTTAGGTTAGGTTAGGTTAGGTTAGGTTAGGTTAGGTTAGGTTAGGTTAGGTTAGGTTAGGTTAGGTTAGGTTAGGTTAGGTTAGGTTAGGTTAGGTTAGGTTAGGTTAGGTTAGGTTAGGTTAGGT